>JBBMOL010000021.1:5171031-5817410 GCA_037954665.1 Laguncularia racemosa | reverse complement strand
CATATCATCTCATGTAGTGATAGGTCCTCTTGAGAGTGAATCCAGCCACTGTTTTGCTCAAACTCTTAGCAAAAAGGGGAAGAGTTGCAATTTTATCATATTATTCGAATCTCCATTGATCTTAAAAGTATGAAAAATCTCTAAAAAGTTAGATATGTGAGCATTAGGGTCCTCATCTGACAATCCATCAAACAGGACAAACTGCTGCATGTTTTGTATAATATGAGGTTAAATTTGAAAGTTATTAGTAACAATAGGTGGCCTAACGATACTTGAATCAACTCCAACTAAAGAGGGTTTAGAGTAATTAGATATAATCTACTGTTAGTTTTGATTTTCATCACCCATGATTTTCAACTCATCATCTTCCTCTTCTACCTTAATTCTCAAAGGAGATCCTTAATTCAGTTTCTCTATTATTTATCGAATTGTTTTCCTTAACCACTTGGTGTTCTTTCAATTTCTTGATAAAAAATCAATGCATCTGATGGAGTATTTTTGTCATGCACTATAAAAAAATAATAATAAATAATAAAACAAGAAACAGAAAAAAGAAATGGTTAAATTAATAAAGTGATTAGTGTTCTTAATATCAAAACCCCTGACAGCAATGCCAAAAACTTAATGTAAGGTAAGTGTACCTATCAAATTTTGTAATATAGTGTATAAAATATAGATATCGTCCCACATAGACTATAAGTACTCATACTAACCTACACTATTATCTAATCAGTAAATTATAGAGTTTAACTAATCTAAAAACTATAATGAAATACCAACTAAAGAACTAAGACTTTATTGAAAGATAAAAAATCAAAGCAGTTTAGAATTAATTCAAGATGGTATCTAGACTTTGTTTTCCCTAGGAATTATTATGTGAAATTAACAAAAAGCATTCAACCCTTCATAAATTTCGATGACTGAAGGAATTGGTAATTTGGTTTAATAACTTTCTTAAGCTTATTAAACCTTAATCTTAAAATTGCTTATTTAGATCTCTTCATAATAGCATAATTCAAAGACTACATTATAAAAACAATAAATTCCCATAACAAATTTAATTAAATATGGAAGAATTACGTAACTTATCTCTAAGATTACATCAACTCTTTTCAAACATACTAGATCTAATTATACATTAGATTTCTTGATCTTAATGTATAATATCAAATAGATAGAAACGTATCTTAGAAATTTTAATCTAATCAAAATATTAAGAACGCGTGTATAAATCAAGAAACATAAGCATTCACTGAATAATAAAATAGAAATCCCAATCACATAATAAACTTAGGTTCCACAAGTCTAGATACTAAGAAAAATTAAGCACTACTCATATTAGAAACCGAATTCTTCAATGATATATAAACATGCATCATCAAGGAAATTAATTAAAATAAAGGAAAACCCTAATTTCTTGAAGTGTAAAAAGTTAGTCGTCTTGTCTCTCTCTAAAACCTTAGAAAAACTTAGAAAAAAACATGTCTCTTTTTTCTTTTGATGTTAAATCCTCTTTAGTTTATATCCTCTACGTAAAAAACTTTGTGTTTTAGGCCAACACACTATCCAACATAGTCATGCTTTAGGTCATGTTCAATTTATCAATTAAAATCATGTAAAACATAACGTTTCCGTAGACACGACCTAAACATAGTCATTTCTGTAAGTCATGTCTAAATTTGTTAGCTCAAAAAGATACATGACCAATGAACATAGTTGTGTCTGGAGGTCGTGTCTAAATCTATAAAGCTTCAAGTTCAATAGGTTCTGGACATGGCCATGTTTAAGTCGTATCTAACTTCAAAACTTTATAACTTCTTCAATTTAGTTTCAAATTGAGTAAAATTGGATTTTTTTTTCCTTTTTAATTCCACTATCCATCAAAGCCCTGAAATCAAAATATTACTTAATTAAAATTAAAATTTATATAAAACATGCTAAAATCAAGAAAAAAACATGTTAAATCTTACTTAATATATATATATCTAATTAAGAACTTGTCAATGACTAATGAATATCTGACTAAAATTGACATATTAGGACCAAGGGGCTAGGAGTACCTATGATCTTGGTGTAGTATCACAATAATTGGCATGTTCGTTGGCCCTGTGTGGAGTTGCATAACAAAATGATATAGGTAGATTTAAGTTTTAGTTATAGACTCTAGGGATGTTAGGGAGTACCTAACATTGTATATTTATATATTATATATGTGTGTGTTTTAGGGTCTTATGTTACCTTAAGTCTTAAAATGCCAAAATTGTGTTGTATGTAATGCTTAAATAAAAGACAATTAGCTGGCTGATTGTAAGATACATGTTGCATATCCACTGGTGATTCTATAATTGCATGGCATGTGTATGTGGTTGTAACGACCTTATAGGAGGCCTAGTAGAATTTCTTAAAAGTTGTCATATTACATGTGCACCCGCAATATGAAAATCGCCTTACAAGTCAGAAGTTGCAAGATTCTAATTTAATAATCATTTCTCACCATAATTGATAGTACATATAATTAGTGATTATGAAAATAATTATGGAAACCGATTATTATAATTCTCCATAATTGCAGAGAATTGGTATCCCCTACTAAATAGTAAAACTTGGTAATCTCAATATTTAAGAACATGGATTTGAAAGATTTCTGAAAAATGATAAAGTTATAAAATAAATAGCTTTATGATTTCTTATTCACTCATCCTTGACTTTTAACTATCTTCTAATTCTTCATCTATCCTTGAAGTTTGAGTTTGGAACACTCATCACTTTGATCCCAACCCATTTCTAAGCTTTAAAGTACCCTATAAGACAAACTTTAGGGGGTGTAAGCTACAAAAGCTTAGTGAGATCCTAGCTCATAATCACCTTTCATGCAAAACAAGCAAGTTAACATTTTTAATGCATAAATGTATGAACAATCATATGCTAATCATCACATGTAGGCAGCCAGAAACTACATGAGATCTAAGGACATTTTTGACCAATATACCTTTCCTTTGACCTTAGGTTAAGGATCATTTTAAAATTTCATCAAAGTTCGGGCTACCAATTTTGTTACATTTGCATGCATCCTTAGCTACACAAATTAGAGCTACGCTCTATATATCAATAGTTATGCTAGAATAATGATCTTCTATGCAAGGACCCAGGACAAACTAAAAGAAAGTAATGTTTTTCCTGCACACCTCCAGATGCATGTGCCTAAAACAGAATAATGAACATAGTTTCATACCAATACATGACGATCCTCTAGTCATTTTTGTATTGTTAAAATAGGACATTCCTTTAGGACATTCATTATCTGTGTAACTGTGATGGAATATATGAAAATATGCAAGATGGTGCTATGTATGATCCATTTCAAAATAAGTATTTTGATATGCTTAACATAAGTTAGGAGGTGACCAAATAATTTGCAAACACTCCATCAATTACAAAAATAGCCATGAATACAAGCAACTTTACTTTCTTTTCCTTTTAGGCCTTAACAATCAAACAATCAACCAAATCAAGCACACACATAGGTTCATTAGTATTCAAATTTAGGTGCTACTAAAATTACAAGCACAAATCAAGTAGCAATCATTATTGGCACTCACCTTGCCATTCTTTTTCAAGGATCATAGTAATCCTCAGGTAAAACTTGGCAATCTTCGGAAAAACCTATAAACATGGAGAAATATTTATACATATAAGAAGTAACTAAACCCCATATTTTATTAGAGTCTTTTAATGTTAAGTCATTCATTTAGGGAATCGGTCTATTGTCAAGGTCCGTGCTTAGGTCCTCGTTCGGGTAAAGTCTTGTCCTTGTCATAATAAGGAAAATATGTCTCCAAAGCATATCAAGAGAAATACCGCGAATATATGTCCATAAAATGTCTAAAATATGTCAAGAATGTGCCCACAGATGTCTAATAGATCATAGACGGTCATAGGTCCTCATGATTTAAAGATAAGGCCTTAATATCTTTTCTTGGCACTTTTATATTCATTAGGAGTTTGAAATATGTCTAATTATTGGAGAAATATTCCAAATGAAAAATAAATAAGATATTCTTACAAAGATGAAGTTTATTTAATGCGAAATTGTGATTAGAATCTATAACTATTATATATAAGTAGTATTAGTGTAAGTATGATGAATATGCTATGCAAAATGAATTGGGTAAGTTTAGGATTACCTTACTTTGATGAAAATTCTTAAAGTAAATCACCTAAAATATAGAAAATAAGTTAGGTTAGTAACTTCCTTAAGGGGTCTAAAGATAGCTTCACTTTCTTGAAAGTTACTTATCTTAGATTTATAAATTGGTGGTCCAAAACTATTATTGTCTTTGAGGATGCAAATGGGGTTATTTTTTAGTGAAATTATCTGGTCTTGTTGGGACATATGAGGTGTGTTTGTGGAAAATTTTTAGAGGAAATGGGCAGCAAATGGCTGTGAAAGGTGGGGTTGTTTGGTGGGGGTAAATTTGCTTTTTACCTCCCTTTTTATACTAGTTATGTTTTGTTATTTTGTAACTTAATTTGGGTTCTGATTTGGCACACCTAAGGGGACAAGCTTAGGTAGGTTTTAGGGTCATAATTTTCCTAAGGTCTCATAGGATAAGCTAGGGTAGTGATTGCATAAGATAAGATAAGGTTGAGGTGGCAAAATCATGTAGATTTGATAAAATCGGAAGGGGATGGACGATTTTGGTACCTTCTAGGTGGTTTCTTGAGCTCATTTTTTGTTTATCTTTAGTTAACCTACTTAGCTTGGTCGTGAAAAAATTTGGACTAATTTTGATTAGGTTAAGATTAGGTAAGATGGTTTCAAACATGAGGTGAAACAAGGTTAAGTAACAAGGTGTTTTTAGGAAATGAGATTTATGTGAAATTTTCCTTTTATTTAGAAGGCTTTAAAATCAAAATTTTCTATGATATCTCCAGGTTATTTAACCATTTTAATAAAGTTAATTTAGGATATTTTAGATTGAATTAAATTAAGATGGCAAAGGGTGAATTGAATGGTGTCAAGCTAGATGGGTTTTCAATGTTCACGTAAAAAACAAAAAGGCTTTTTATTTAGTTTTTTGAGGGCTCACCTCTTCGAATTTTGCCAAGCCCTTTTACTGGGTAATCAAGGTATATCTAAGGTATAATAGGACAAATTTTTGGTAAGATTTATTAACTACAGGATAAGATAGATTAAGAAAAGTAAACCTTGGCAAAAACTGAAAAAATCATGTGTTTAGTGTATTTTATTGGAATCCGATTTTGATGTCCATTTTTAAATTATTTTTTGTCTTTTCCTTAGGTTAGACAAGATAAAATAAGGTAGGATTGATATAATATTAGGTGTAATAAACAAGAATCTTGATAAGATAAGGTAAGAGGAGAAGTTTGACTTCTCCTTTGTGGCGTCTTGGGGAAGGCGTGTGGCTGATGGAGTTTTGTCTAGATTTTTTGATAGTTTTGTATTATTGAGTAATTAAAGGTGTAATATTGAATTAGGAAAATTTTGGTTAAATTAGATTAAGATTTGGGGGTGGTTTCGAGCTTCACCACTTAGAAGGCTTTTAGGACAAGGTTTAAGGGACTTTTAAGTTTGATTTGGTTGTCATTAATTTGTATTTGTATTTGTTTTTGTTGATTTATGTTCTAAGCTATTAATCCTCATAATTGGGATTAGATAGGACAGATTTAGAAAGGATTAGACTCAAGTCAATATAAGTCTTCTTGAGTCATCTAACTATTTGTCGGAAGTTGACTTTAATTAACCTTTGCTTTAATTAAATTAACTTAGGTCAACTTATGATATATTGGGTTATTTCTAATTTCTAGCCTAATCTTAGGTTCATTTGGAACTATAGCTTAAACGTATTTTTTTATGGTAGCCTATTTGATAAAGTTTCTATTGAATGAAATTTTCAGGAAGTTACAATGGTTGTTAGTATTCATATTATTGGTATTAGCTCACACCTCACAAGTACTTCAAATGACTTGGTAGTTTATGATGAGACACATGTAGATCTTTAGTAGGATTTGGGTGATGATGTAGAGTTTGCATACTACAATGATGGTTAGTTCTTATTAGAGGTAAATAGTGGATAGTGTATATGTCTGTTCTAATTCAATTGTTGAAATTGTGGAGATAAGACTCCATTTATGATTGTATTTTGAATGTTGACTTATTAGCATTTGTACTTGTGTGTCAGTTTTTATAAGGGTTAGTAGACTCCTGTTGGATTTATATCTTTATTTATGTTGTTGTTATAGAGTGAAACTAATACTAGCTACTTATGGTTATATCTTTGGTATTTCTATAAATGTTTTTCTTGTAATTATTACAGATTTGTGGATATTATTTGCTTCTAAGCCTTAGTGTGTTATCACCCATTGATAACATGTAGCAGACTGCATACATATCAGATTCTAGAGCATTACAACACTATTATAGTACATTCCTCTAATACTTTCTTTTCCCTATATAAATTCGCAAAGGACATAATCGACATCAATACCATTGTAAGGAGTCTTAGATTACCATTGTCAATCTTATTGTTATCGATGTTTAAAGAATGCATGTTTCTATGTTTTTCTCTTATAAGAGGATTTCTTAATGGTTGTTCATTTAGTAAGGGAATGTCAAATTTTCGTGTTCCAATGGCATTAAAGATACAAAAGTCAAAGGGTCATTCTTTAAAGACAAAACTCCTCCCATAGCATCAGTTAAGGAGATCTCTAACCATTGTGCTTGAATCTTTTATTACTATTGCTTTTCCCTCAACTTGTTTCAACTATAGAAAAATGATTAGAGATGATCACTCCTTTGTCCTCTTTAGGCACCCTATAATTTTAACTCTCTTTTTTTTTTTATGTAGGGGGGGGGGGGGGGGAGGGATGGTGTGGTTTGTGGGTTAGCATTCTCTTTGTCACTTAACCACCTTTAGATAGACATGCACTCCCTAACATATGCATTATTTATTTCTATATTTTTTTTATGTGTTTGCTTGGTTTGTCCTTACCCCATTTGCACATGTTTTGCCATTCATTTTTTTTAACCGCCACGTCATCTCTTTCTTCCTTACCATCACTATTTGTCAGTTTGCATGAGAATTCTCCATGCAATCCTTGCGTTAATGCCCTAAACTTTTGCAAGTATAATATGACTTTGTGATTCCTTCATATTAAACTTGGTAGCTCCTACCTTCAATCATTAGAGTATGAACCAAAGGAAGATTCATATTTTCTTAAACATAAGCTTTTGCAAGCCATTTAGACTGTAATGGCATTCACATGCAATACTGGACCAATTGCTCTCGTAATCATTTGAGTGCAAAAGGGAAATAATACTCTACTGTTAATCTAAGGATTCTTGACCAAACTTTAGCAACATTAAATGTAGCGCCCCAAAACCTGAAACATCACAACCCACCATGTGTCACCACGTGTTACCACTACATAGCAATACGTTAAGGCTCTAAATCTCCATACAACTTTGAACCTATTTGTCTTCACAATACATTCATACTAATATTACTTCAATAGAAGAAATGAATTACTTATAGATGAGCCATTCCAATCATCATTAAATAAAAACATTACAGATAATCCCTAAATTAGAATCAGAGTAAACATCTATCTTAATATGATTCTTAACATAATTAGGAGTCTAATATTATTCTGTATTCACAACTTAAAACTCTAATAACAGTTCTCCTTTAAACTTCCTATAATTCTTCATCAACAAAGTAATAATGTTCTCTCCCATACTCATCCATATAATGTTCCACTAAATTCTCATTCTCATTGTAGTCAATGTGTTCATCATTCTTACCTATAACTAAAAAAAAAAAAAGGGGATGGTGGGAGGGTAAGCTCAGTATGTGAGTACCACACAGATATGCACATTGAAACACCTAAAAAATTAGTAAAAATACTAACAATGAAAAATTAAATCCCTATAATATATTAATGCTATTTAACAATTTACATATGATGAAAATCTTGTAACAAATAATAATAGACTTTAAAATATAAAAGTAAGAAAGGAACATGATCCATTAAGTAATTATAACAAATAAAAAGTAAGAATTAAAGTTTTAAATTTATAATAGTTAAATAGAATTTTTATGTAAATAATTGTACTCAAAATATTTTATTTAGTATACATGTAAATTTTTGTATGGGAATATCATCATTTAAATAACTTAATAAAATATAAATAAGTGTGCTAACTAAGCTTGTGAATGGATATTTCCTTACCCTTATCTATAATTGCCTACTAAACTCTTTTTCTCTCTCCTCATTTTTCCTCCCTTGAGCTAACCACCCTCTACTTTTCTATCCTTTCTTTTCTTCTTTCCTTCCTTTCTTCTTCTGTTGTGGAGACTGAATTGCATAGGGATGGCAAGGGTTTTGTTGTCTGTACGCTAGGCCGTAAAGGTTCATGTATGTGTATGCATATTTCATTTGATGGCTAAGACATTTTGTTTGCTAGCTGTCGTGTGGATACATAGATATGTGTATGTGTATAATGGTCTACTAGATTGTTGGCCAATGTCTTGAAGTGGCCGTGAAATTATATATATATGTCTCCAAGTGCAGGGGTGTATGCTATAAATATATGTAGTTATGTATATGTGTGGGGGCTTATGCAAGATTTGCCCCAATTGTGTGTGCAATGTGATTCTAATTGTGTGCTATGTTGGGACATGGAAGCTGCCATGGAAATATTATGTGTATATGTTTGTATGCGCACCTTATTGGATTGGGAAGCTAGTTTAGGAATGTTGTATATGTATATGTTTATATGTGGTATGAAGAAGGTGGAAATAGGAATTCAACTTGAGTATGTAGGCTATAAGATGAAATGGAGGTGAGAGTTGGGATTATATTGATGTTGGTCTTCTTGTGAGCCTGTGTGTTAGGGAATTTGGAAAGAGGGAGGAAATCTATGATTAAGGATGTGAAATAACATGTATATAGACGTATATTGGCACATAGGTGTTGGATCTCTTTTCCTTAGTGAGTGGACGTGGTTACGCTAGTAAGAATAATGGGAGACAACATGGTATGTGCATTGTTGATGATTGTAGAGATTGATGAGGAGATTATGAACACGTGTTGAAATGGAGGATGTTGGAAGCGGAGGCTAGAAAGAAGGGGGTCTAAGGAGTAGATCTAAATCATAAGTATATGCATACATCACAAGTGAAGAAAGAGGAGTTAAGTTGCCAATAATCTAAGTCCTTACCATCAGAGCTAAAACATTAGGTGTAAGTGAGATAGAAGTATAAGATACCGAAATGGGTATAAGCCATAGACATATAGGGTATATAGGATTAGGGGAAAAACGTACTTGTAGTCGAGCATAAACAATAAACATATATCTTGATATCGCAATATGTATAGATAAAGGAGAGATAGGAATCTAACTTAAACTTCATGCGCCATAGGTATATATCTAGGGACAAGATATATAATTATAATCATGAATAAGAAGTCCATTGCTTGATGATCTCTTGCTAGATTTTATGGATGTTGTTCCCTTATTGATGTTGTGGATGTACCTTGCTTCATGAAATGATTGAGTGTATTATGAATGGAATGTATGTTGACATGTTTGATGTTTGCATATGTGCTTGACCTTGAATGATCACTCTAAAACCTTAACTAATTATTAGACATAATTAAAAACCCGACATGCATTGCATGGACATTACATTGTTCAAGGCCATCACAGCTATAAGGCGCGCTAGAAGTAATTAGAGGGTTACTGTTCTGCCAAGTGTAAACTAAGTAACTAGGGGATTGTCGTACTTGACGATTCCGAGTTCAGCCTGTCTCTTGAGGGTGTGTAAATGCTTGGTATATGAGAGGCACTTGAGTTTATATCACTAAAGCTAAGACACAGTTATAATAAAGTGATAAGAGTAATTAAATTGTATGTAAGACCCAAGCTTTGATGGTGATTTTAGAATCCTTAACCTAAAGGGGAGGCGTAAACTCTAAACTTCACGCTAGTTACCAGAAGACCACGTGAGATACTACATTCATATAATTTTTTATGCATAGCATTTATTTTGACAACTTGCTTGAAATTGTTTGTGTTTGTTGCAACATTGAGAGATTGTACCCCTATCTCACTAGGTTATTAGCTCACCCCTCCACAAACTGTTTTGCAGGTAAAAATCTTAAAAGCTTGGGATGGGATAAAATGTAAAGTGTCAAGAGTTTTTAGAAGCCAAGAACGATAAAGTAAGAATTATAATTGGTAGACTATCTAGATAAAATGCCATTTTAGGACCTTGATATAAAATTTGAATTTGTGAGACTTAGGGTTTTCTTCCATTTACTGATTGGTAGGGGATTTCGACTCTGTATGATCTTGGTTAATCGTGGGACATGAATCCATACTTATATTTTTATTGTATGATTAAATGTAATATGATTAGTCATAAATGTAATTAATTATTTAGAGTCTTACGATCTCTGACTCGTAAGACGATTATCATGTAACGGGTGCACACATGACATGATAACTTTTAGCGGAAACTTCTAAACCCCCTTTGGGGTGTGAGACGCATGCCACACAGTAACAATATCACAAGCATAGATGCAACAGCAGTATATAACACATCAATTCATTTGATTATTTAATTTCAATTAATCAACATATAACATAGGGGTACTCATGACCCTGATTCACATACAAATATTTACATATACATAGTCCTAATGGAAATTGCCACTGCTGGCCTCATTTAACCCTAATCTACCTCAAATCATTTCGATACACAACATCACTAGAGACAATGTGGCATATCGATTATTGAGGTGCTTCCTAGGGATCTGCCACTATGAGCCCCTAGGTCAAGCCAAGCACAAGCAACATATACATTAAACTCCCATTGTTAATTAAGTTCATTAGTCATTTAAAATTATCAACCACTTACAATTATGAAACAGCTACCTAGTAAACACAACTAGCAAAACAAGGTAAACATGTACTTGGAAGGATGCTCCTACTATAGTTCCTTGCATCTCTAAGTAAAGAGTGTAAACTTGTTCAATTACAAAGAACTACTCTTAGTTCTATTCTACAAGTAATCTAAGTTTACTAATTTTTTAGGCATATTCCAATTGTATAATTCTCTTTCCTAATGTTTGGTTATACTTAACGTGTAATTTAGAATTGAAATATAATAAAATAAAATCAATTAAGAAGAGTTCATGGTTAATTCGATCATATGAGAGGCTATGTAGAGGAATACAGGCTAAAGCATGGTCGTGCTAATGGTTGTGTATCTTTCTGTGTAAAATGTTAGTTCAACATGCCCAAATACACGATCATGTATTTGGCTGTGTGCCTTTCTATGGATTTTATAATTTTGACATGCTTGAGTACATGGGTGTATCCTTCACTCGTGCACCCTATTGTATACTCTTGTGTTTCTACACAGGTAGGTACACTGGCATGTATCTGACCGTGTACACCTTGTTCTTTATGAACCTTTATTCCCTTTCCTCTAAATTTGTTTGTAAGCCTAATTTCTATTATTTTAAGCTTAATTTATCATTGTATTCACTAATTCTAATGCAAAATCTATTCTTGTACACTTACTTGGTTAAGATTGCAATTGAAACTCCCAGTTCATTTGACTTCCATGTCCTTTTTTGTCTCGTTCCATAACGTAATAGCGAGTAAACAAGTCGATTTATAAATTCACTAGTTTATCATCAACATAAACAACCTCAATAATTAATAAATTGGTCTTGTAGTTTTCCCTTAGGTTGCTTGTGCTCTATGAGGTCTCTTTTAGGTTTCTATTTGTAGTTGCACAAATGAGGGAAAAGAGGTAAACCTAGGTTAGCGCAGCTTTTGTAGTCTAGTTAGGAAAAGATCGAATTGCTCCCATTTATCAATCTTATTTATTTAATTGACCCTAGTTATGTATTATATTATATTATTATTTAATAGTTAAGAATATGTGCATATATATATATATTTAAACTGTACATTACATTAAAACTTGCAATATTTGGGTTAGAATTTAGTTCCCAACGTCTTATTGTAATGATGAATGTCCCAAAAAAGATCAAGAGCCTTCCTTCATGACTCTTAATGTCTAGTCAGGTTCCATATATAAACTTTCCAATCTTGTTTTGAAAATTGGAAAAGCTAATTGCCACTCGATTGTTTTTTATAATAATTGTGTCTTTCAAAGGGTTTCTCGATTATTCCTTCATCTCTTCTTTCGAGAAAGTGATGACTTTGATTCCATGCTTCGATACATGCCATCTTTGTTTCATTAACATCCTTCTCCATAACTCTACAATCATTGACCCAACTAAATTAGAAGATCCAAAAAACGATCCCTTATACGCTCCTAGAATACATCTTGCAAGTTTTGCCTAATAACTAGGTGCAAAGGCATTCACATTGAGGTATTCAAATTTGGATATACTATATCATCTTCCAAATCTTCCTCACAACCTCTATTTTTCTAGATTTCTATATATTTTGAAACACTCGCTATCATTGTTTTCGATTGAGTGGCTGTGGTTAGGGTTTTTACTCAAAGGTTAGGTAAGATCTTCCGTTTTTAAGATGTATTAACAAAACTCCACCTTTTTTTTATACTTAATTCAAGATATTGACCTTTTTTTTATAGCTTTAATTGCCTTTCTTTTTATTTAAACTCGATAAAATTAAGTTAAGGGCAATATAAGCACCACCAAAACATAAAAATTGAACCTCCTTTTAGGCCCCCTTTAATGTGAATAAAATTGAACTTTAAAGAGTTGAATTTTTAGGCAAAGCTTATTGAGAAGGAGAAAGTTTAATATTTAAAATTTTATAGTATTTAAAATGTAGTGTAATTTTCAAAATTTTAATTATTTTTTTACAAAATTTATCACATGATCCATGTATGACATGTATAATATTAAAAAAAATAATTATAAGAAAATTACCCTTTTTTTTGGTAAGCAAAACCTTATCCTCCTAAGGATGGAATTCAAATGAAATTTAAGACTCACAATGCTTTTTGTAGAGTAATCTTTTCGCTTACTACAATGACACCAAGTGTTGTCTCTCTAGCAGTATCTGCACACACAATAATAGGAATAAATTTTAATCCTTATACTAATAGGTAACATGAATTAGAATCTTAAATCTTGGAAATTGTTATTTCCCTTTTCTTGTGATAGAGAGGTTGTGAACTATAAACCACTATGAACCAATTATTACATAATTAAATCTCTTGATCAAATACTATCCCAATTAAACTATTACATGTTATGTCATAAATATATAATTATCTACTTGGCTTCCGAGATAAATTAAGATTAATAAAACTTATCATGGCTAGCGGCTTATGAGTCACTATTATCCTAATCAAGCGGCCATGGAATTGTCTTCCTAATTCAAGAAAGTGATGATTTTTATCATGACTCATTATTATCCTCTTTATATTTTATGTCATACCCAATAACCATATTATTTACAATATTTAATAAAACTGTATTTCATAGCATTAAAGTGCGATATTCTATATATATGATATATGAAGGTTTTAAGTTTAGGAATTATTTACGTTTGTTCATATAGATGAGGAACCATTGACATTAAATATGTAGAATCCTCTTTTGACGAATCGTGTCCAGTGTACCCACTTAACTTTAGACATTCACTTGTATAACTTGGAAATCTTTCTTTTGATATAGTGAGAATAACCTTAGTTATACAATATATTAATTTAAATATCTATTTCTTCTCTAGATATTTATCTAAGTAAGGATACTTTTAAATAATAAGATGTTATAAAATTCTCATTAATGATATATCTTTATTATTACTTCGAGCATATTCTATTTATGTATAGAATTTTATTGTAAAATACATACAAGCAAAAGAAGTATATATATATAATATTTATCTTTTATTAATAATATTCATAAATATATTAAAATATATCTTCTTACATTGTGTACAATTTATAATAGAGTGAAGATATAGGAAGATCGTATACTTTATTAATTATTTTTTATTAGAAAAAGGTTTGCATATTTGGGCTAAGTCACAATTTATTTTGATGATAATTTATTGTAAAGCTCCTTCTCAATTTATATAGAGAGGAATCCAAATATCAATATAAAACTTTTTCTTTTCCTATTGTTCTTATTGGGAAAGAAAGTTATATTCTTCTTGATTATCCATTTATTTCAAAAAATTCTTATCATATCCATCACATTCGAGCATCAACCTCAAAATTTTCGAGTGAAACTCCTATTCAAACCTATATTCATATAAATATGGTTCCATTATAATCCAAATACATAAAATCCATCACTTTTTATATAAGCACGCATAAAAATTTTCGATAACATGCTGTCAAAAATATTAATCAAGTGGAAATGAATATTATGAATTTCAAAAAATCATTTATCTCGTAATCTATATTACTAAAAGGAAAGGCATTCCTTTGGTGTTTTTGAATATTTATTTTCTATATTATGTAACCAATAAAAAAAATACATGCGTCAGTCTAAATATACATGCTGTTTCTCAGACACACACTCTCTTTCTTTATTTCTCAAATAACTTTTTATAACCATCTTTATCCTTATTTCTATGCAAATCATCAAGAATTGTTTATATATTCTAAATTTTAACACTAACAATAAAGAAAGTCAAGCTAGAGAGATATCTATATTTTATTGTTTATGTTCAATTACTTTAATATCTTATAAACATTATATTAATATAATACTTATGCAATAATATCTTCAAAAATTAAAAAAAAAAACAATTATAAAAGTTTTTTAATATTTTTATCAAATTTTATAACTTAAAAATGTTATGGATTATTAGAATAAGTATTTAAATTTAAATTTGATAATTATTATATATATTTTTTAATACATATCTTAATGGCTTAATACATTTTTTTAAATATTTTTATTAATAATTTTATATCTATTTTTTTTATATCTATCGACTTGCGCTTCAAACCACATAAATTTCCATATTCCAATTGGGAAAATTAATATATTTTGAGCTTTGTATTGAAGTAAACATCGACCTCACGCTCCCCAGCACTTTGACTCCGCTCGTTAAACCCTAAACCCCCGCATAGCCTCTGTCCTCTGCTTCTTCTCTTCCTCCTCTCTTCGCTTCCTCTTTTAAACCTCTTGAGCTCAAAATATACATATACACGCAACTCCTTAAAATCTTGAAGAAAACAATAAAACCAAGAATGTCTGAATCAGACTCGGATAAAGTTATGGCCGACAATGGTAATGGTTTCGTCTCCGCCTTGGACTTACCCGATGTTCCTTCTAGTAGACTCCCACCTCATCTTGAACTTCGTAGGACCCGAGTCCTCTGCAACGCCGATGCTCCTGATAGTGTATGTTCCTTCTCGGTTTTTCATAATTTCGTGTTTTGTTCTTCTGGATATTCGCCAAAGCTCGTTTTCTAGATCATGGTTGTATAACAATTTTTGGTTTTGTACTTCTCGGTGTTGAAAATTTTGGTTTTATTCTTCTGGGTATTGAAATTTTCGATTTTGTTTCTACTGGATATTGCTATACTCACGTTTTCTTCCTCTTCTGGCCGTTGAAAATTTCCGTCTTGTAAGTATGGATATTTGATAAAGTTTGGTTTTCGTTGTGGGTATTTGATAATCTGAGGTTGTTCTTCTGGGTATTTGGTTAAGTTTCGTTTTTGGAATAGTTGCGAATTCATCCCAGTGCTGATACATCCCTGACTTTTTCAAAACGGTGTTTTTATCTCCATAACCATGCTCAGCGTGTATCTGCACCTGACTAACTCCAATTCACCCTTCATTTTTCAATCATCGGTGTTTGATTTCTTCTTTAGTTGCTATTTTTCCCTTCTTGGTATTGAACTTTCGGTTTTGTTCTTCTGGTTATTGGAAATTTCGATTTTGTGCCACTTGCTATTAAAAATTTCCTTTTTTTTTTTTTTCAGAAAGGCTGTTTGATGTAGAATTGCTTATTGTTATCATTTTGTTTATCGTGGTTGATTTATGTTCCATTTTTTCCCCCTTATAGACTGATACGGTGCAATATTCGGGAGCCTATTCAGCAATGGGAGTTGATAATAGTTTAAGAATGGATGACTTCTCTAACAATTTTAGAGTGACGGTGAACAGACTTACAGAAGACGAAATGGAGTTTGATATGGTTGGAATTGATCCAGCAATTGCCAACGCTTTTCGGAGGATCCTTTTGGCTGAGGTGTGTGAGTCAAATTATCCTTCATGTGGATAGTGTTGCATATGCTTGTGCTTTGTAGAATTAACGTGTTCACCTAGCTTAAATCATATTTCACCAGAGTTAAATTTGGAGTATGGAGGTGCAAGGAAATAAATTATGAGGACATTAATGTATTGAAAGAGTTTTGTTATAGGAGGATTTTTCATGCTTATCGTAGTACTCTTGCTAGGTGTCCTTTGTATTTTGCACTTTAATTTTCCTTGAAATAGTAGGATTCCAGTGTGATCTAGTAGATCCAAAACTTGGCTTTGGGTGTGGAGTCAGTTATGAATTCAATGAAGCTTCCTTAGGGAAGTGGCTATACAGATTCGTGACTGAAAGTTCAACCTCAGATGTGCAAACAGGCAGTATTGACAAGTTGATCAAGCTTGTAGGCTAGTTTGAGTCTGACTTAGGAGTATTTACTTGAGTCAAGCTCCAGTCTTTAAATACTTATTCAATATGCTTGCAAGCTTAGTGATATCACTATGACACCATCTTCTTTCAAGTTTAAATTGTTTTAGATGAAATCTTCAAACTTTAAATGGGAAAAAGGTAGAAATGGAGTTCAAGCTCATCAAGCATTCAGTTTGAGCCAAGTTCAAACTCAAGTTTACTTAAGTTTTATTCAGGTTAGAGCTTTGAGTTTTTTAGGTGAAGTGTGAAACTCGGCTCATATTTGCTTGTTTCCATTTGACTTGATTACACTCCTAATTGAGACGCTAAATGGGATGGAGTATAAGCATGCATATAGATTTTTTTTTTATATTTAATTTTAACATTTTTTTTGAAATTGGTGCACAGACAGGGTTTCATCCACCCACTTCTTCATTTTTATTGTGGAATCAGAGACTGTTAACACTTTAGGATGATCATGGGGCATATGATGGTCCTTTGAATAGTCTTTGCTGTGATATGAAGTATTTGAAGCTAATGTAAGCATGGATGGGGGACCATTGCTTCCAGTAATGCCAGAGCAAAGAAAATTGCACAACTGAATTGCTGCCTTTTTTTTTATTTTTGGATAATTGACTTGCTGCCTTTCAATAGAGCTAGAAAGTTAGTAATGGCATTCATGCATCTCTTGTTGTTACCTCATAGAGAATCACTTCCTGTTTGTACACAACTGAATTGCTACCTTTCAGAGAATGTGAAGGCAGGGTCAGCTTATTATTGCTATTCTTCCCTGGAGTTTTTAGTCATGTGGATTACTTTTGAATCTTTGGAGATCTTGTCTCTGTTGTTGGGGTCGGTAAGAATTATAGTTTGGGCATTACAGGGCCTGACGGACTGTAGTACAAGTAGGAGTGTGGGAATTTTTCTCTCATGACATTATGTGGAAGCTATGGAAAGAACTAAAGGAAGTTTCTGAATATTGATGACTTGAATATTATTAAAGGGATGCTTGCGTTTCCTACATTTTTTAATTGCTGTCTCTCGTTGTCAGTTTTTAATGCTTTTAATAATGTATATTTATTTCTTATGCGCATCACCATTTGCTAATATTTTTTTTCCAATAGATGGATCAATGCTAGCACCCCCATTGTCTTTTTCAGATCCCGCTTGAAGAAATTTTCTTCCTTAACTTAATTGTTTAGATGGAATTTGTGCACTTCATTATCCATTTCATGGTATTGATTATTTAGTAACCTATCAATTGAGGAGAGAATCTAGAATCTAGATGAATACCTTACTGTTTTCACCATCTGCAGAAAAAGTCTTCTTTGTCATTAATTTGTTCACTTTTTGCTGTCAAAACAAATCTGTGTCAATCTGACATTCAGATGCTCTGTAGTTTATTTATTCATTTTTTTTTTTTAAATTCTCTGAATTAAATGTGGATGGATATATATGTGTTATATATTATGTTAATTTTCAGAGATATGACTTTTGCATTTAATGGATTCGTGGTGGGGCAGCAGTTGTGGCTCATTTTCTAGAGAAAAACTTGTAATTCTTAAGATGTGTATCATGAGGCATCATGTAACTCAACAAAGGGTATATGTCATCATAACCTGCACCCTCACAAGGAGCCTTTTGAAATAACTAAAACATTATATTTACAACCCTCCCCCCACCCCCCCGAAAAAAAAAAAAGAAAAAGAAAAAACAAGATCCAAAAGATCAACTTGATCAGAACATCAGACTGCTTATCCTGCCATGTGGGGGCACAAACCTGACTTTATATTTTATTGAAAAATATAATCACCAATACTTGTAGCAGTGGTTGAATAAGCTAACAAAATTCATGCTGTGTTGTAATTGATAGATTGGTATTATGTAAATTAATAATTGCACTGGTGATGTACAAGTGGGATATGAAATTGATTGGTATTATGTAAATTAATAATTGCAATGGTGATGTACAAGTGGGATATGAATTTGATTAGTGCAGTTCATGGTATGCTAAATGCATATTCATGGGTTGCAGTTTCCTTTGATTTCAAATTATTAATTTATATCTTTCTTTATTTCTTGCTTCAACTAATTGAAATTTTGGTGATAAGAGCACAATGGCAAAACAAATGTATGTAGGCGAATCCACTTAATGGGAATAAGGCTTTAAGTATTGTTGCTGTTGTTATAGGAATAAATGAAATTCTGGTCCATTTTCTCTCATTCACTTGCCTATATCACAACAAACTTGTGTTTGTTTTGTGGATGCAGCTTCCAACCATGGCTATCGAGAAGGTTTTCATTGCTAATAATACCTCAGTTGTACAGGATGAAGTGCTTGCCCATAGGTTGGGTCTCATTCCTGTCATGGTTGATCCCAGACTTTTTGATTATTTGTCAGGTTGGTGTGTCTGATAATTGTCCTTCCGCAAAATTCTACGGCTAGAACAATATTAGGCAGTTAAATTAGACAATTATCTTGTTAATGTAGAACATTCCTTTCTGAACTCCAGAAAAGGACACTCCAAATGAAAAGAACACAGTTGTTTTTAAACTCCATGTTCGCTGTGAAAGGGGCCAGCCTCGCATGACAGGTAACTTTCTTTATTGAGATAAACTAGATTCTAAATTTTGTTTTGATCTCTCTAGGCCCCCCTGAAAAACATATCTGATGTTTCCCATCCATGCTCTACTTGCTTTGACTAAAGTGATTATGCGTGAAAATCTGCAGTTAAATCGGACGAACTGAAGTGGCTGCCAAATGGTAGTAGCTTTCTTAAAGAGTCTGAAAGGTCAAACTCGGACGCAAAAGCTGAGACCTACACCTCATTTACACTCAGCCAGGACAAGATGCCTGAATTCTCAAGCAATCCGATTACTGTTCTCCCTGATATTATTGTTGCTAAACTTGGTCCTGGTCAGGTAGCTTTCTCAAATATTTTGTAATTCCTAATCCTTCAGCTTACATGACTTTTTTTCTTTTTTTTTTTTCTGAATTCAATCAAAGCTAGTTAATTATTTGTTATTGTGCAACAAAATTGCAGCCCTGTGATTGTTTTAAAGTTTTGAATATGTGCTCGGTCTTGAAGGCTCATTTTGCTGGATCTGTTATGTAGTTGATGAAACATAGAAATATATTTTATTTACCGTTTATTAATGGAGTATTTAGGTTATTGTCATTCGTATTTGTTGCTTCCTAATTATTTGAGCACCTACTATTATAAGCTTGGTAATTAGGCCCATCAATCATGGAGTTTTCAGTTTTGATATAAGCATGGTTTGATGCTATACTTGGGTAATGTCCTGAAATGTTTATTGCAGGAGATTGAACTGGAAGCACATGCAGTTAAGGGTGTTGGAAAAACACATGCAAAGTGGTCTCCAGTTGCCACCTGCTGGTATAGGATGCTTCCAGAGGTGATGCATATGTTTGTCCAGAATGCTAGCATATACAGACGGACATGAATTGACTCCTATGATTGCTCTGTAGGTTGTGCTGACAGAAGAAGTTGAAGGGGAGGAGGCTGAGATACTTAAACAAAAGTGCCCAGTTAATGTGTTTGAGATTGAAGACCTTGGTGGTGGTATATTTCTTTTTCTCCATGACTTCTACTACTTAATGGAGATGCTTGGAATAAAAACATGCCAAAGACACCTTTTGATACAGATGCCTCTTCCATCGAGATGTTTCTGGAAATTACCATGGATGCTGAGTGCTATTATTTCTTAAGCTGTTTATTCTTTGGCTATTTCTGAAGCATTTGCTTTGCAGGAAGAGAAAGAGCGACTGTTGCACGACCGCGTGCTTGCACACTTTGTAGGGAATGCATAAGAGATGGGGAAGACTGGGAGAAGCGGGTGTCAATTCGACGTGTTAAAAATCATTTTATATGTAAGTATTGATGTGACATTCATATCATGGAATTGCCATTCCTGATTTCTAGAGACTTAAACCACTTATAAAATTTACACTGCAATGGATCATTATCCATGCCTGACTGTTCACTCATTTTACTTCACCATGCTTGTGTTGCAGCAAAAAAGTGATTGTCATATCATTTATAGCTTTTTTTTTTGTCTTTTCATTCAAGTTCTTAGTACATTTCAGCTGATAGTAACTCTTGAAATTTGGATGATGAATGCCTCTGATCCGTGCTCTCTTAACATCAGTTACTATTGAATCAACTGGAGCCTTGCCTCCTGAAGTTCTATTCACTGAAGCTGTGAAGATCTTGGAGGATAAATGTGAACGAGTTATCAGTGATCTTTCATGACGTTTCACTGTTGTGATATATTCTTAAGCACACAAGTGATTATAGATTGTAATTGGTGTATACATTTCAATCCAATGTTGTGATCCGAAGATCCTGGATCGCGATAATTGAGATCTATTTTGATTCAATTCCAGGTAGCGGAAAGGGTTTCTGCCCTTTTCCCCTTTTATCTATTTTGATTCAATTCTATTTTGATCTGTGGAATGGATGATTGGAGGCAGGAAAGTAACGTGTGTTGAGTCGCACTACTTGTAACTTGGAGACTTTTGACTGTTATGGGCTTTTATCTTCATTAATAGACATAGAGAGACCGATTTCGGATAGGCATGATAAAATGTTGATTTAATTAACCTTTATATAACAAGGACACTATTTTGTATATTTACTACAAAAAGAATAGCTCCCAAAAATTCTTAATTTATGCTGTTGATGGTAGGCAAGATTTCTTCTTGTTTATTCTTGAAACAGTAAGGTTCAATAACATTGGTCATTTTATTATACAGAAGCTAATCAAATGATGGCCTTTTAGACTCAAGTCTTATTTTCATGTTGTTATTTTATTAGCATTTGGATTGTAGTATTGAATTATACAAAGAATACTGGATTGTATAAAATAAGAAAAACAAAAAAGTGTAATTTTTATGTATTGGGTTTGATATGTATTATACTGGATAAATTTTTTTGTGATATTAATTGTTTGAATATATAAAATATTATATTAAATATGATATACAAAATATTGAATAAGGGTTTTTGTGTTTTTATAAGTGAATTTGATTTTTATACCATATTTTAGATAGTATAAAATATAAGTATTTTGCTTAGAATTTTAGGATTGTTTTTATCTAATAATTGAGAAAATATATAAATAAAATAAATGATAAAATATTTTATTCAGTAGTATTATAAATTTATGACAAGTAAACAATAGCTTTCTTTCTAATGATGGAATAGCATTTTTCATGTTACAATATAACTGAAAAGAAAAATTGACAACATAAGTTAGCGTAAATGTAGAAGTGCTAAAATTGAGGTTATTTAATTGAAAAAAAAAATGCGAAAACTCAATGTTTTTCGATAATAACTCAAAAATGAAATTCCTAAGGATACAAAGCAAAAACTTTAGATAACAGCGACAACGTAAAGAGAGTAAATTGTCTATCAAATCCTCCATGGTAAATGAAAGTTACATTGTTACTTAATTAGTTAAATATAATTCGACATGTGGCAGGTTTTTTTTTTTTTTTTTTACATGAATGTCAGTTATTTAAAATTACCACTATTATTATTATATATTGAAATATCATTGGAATTTTTTAATTCACACATGTGGTGTGTTGATATTAATTAATCATTTTTCCAATCTATTGAGAAAAACTTTAATAGTATAAACATGTTATGTGAATTAATTAGTGGTATATAATTATTAGTAAAATTTTGATATGTGGTAATTTTTATAAAACATGGATGGCAATTTTTTTTAAATTTCCTATTTTCATTATCATATATTTAAATATCATTGATTTTTGTCTATCATTAATCCATATACGTAATGTATTAGTATTAATAAACCTTTCTTTTAAACTAATTATAAATTTTCGATTTAGTTTGAATTAAATATTAAAAAAAACTATATTTTCAATTTGATTTACTAATTAATTTAGTTTGGTCAGTTTTTTTTTTTTTTCTTTTTTCAGCCTTCATGGCAATCGCTTCATCCTGCTGCATATAATCAACGGCAACGTCTGCCTGTGCATGTAGAACACCGCCGGAATTTAGGTAGGCATGTGTTCTAGAAGTGGCCTTTGAAACAGAAGGTGAACCGCTGGGTGGCACTTGGGCTCCCATCTGTCCATTATGTAATTTTTGTGTTTTAGATGGCTAGGCACTGTTGTTGGTATTACTATATGGAACTCCTTCAGTGTTATCAGAACTCCTGTCTGCGTCATGCGGTTTCGTTCGTTCTCCTCCATTATAAAGGTACGTATTTGATGTACTTGCTTTATGAGAACTATCACTGACTCCAACTTCATCACTTGGTAGGGTCCAGCAAAACCTTCGTCCATCTATCTTTGTAAGGAACATAAATGAGTCTTTAGTTTCGGCGAAAGCCATGGGAGATCTGAGTTGCAGTGAAGTATTTTGACGTCTATGAAGACTAGGACTTTTTGATCCATTGATTATTTTTGTCTTGCGAGCTTTTTTAGCGAGACGATTGTTTTGATTGCAGAAGGGGAAGATGGCGAACAGGCGATTTGCATGGCTTTAAAAAGAGTGGGAAGTGTAGCCTTGTTATCAGAAAGGGTTGGCAGAGGCTTATAGGGAGATGATGACATGCTATTATTCGAATTTAAGAGGGGTTCAGGTTGATTTTTTAATTGGTTTGTGTTGATATTGTTCACTGCTGCCGGATTTGATGTGGTTTGATATTGAGCATTTTTTTTAATTTGGTTGGATTTGTGAGGGACTATTTGGTTTGACTAGGATTTGGCTTGATTTGGCCAGATTTTGGTTTAGTTGTGGTGGAGGGTTCATTCTTAGGGTATTCCAGTTTGATGATAGCTAGTTGGTCTTTCTTTCTTTTCTTTTGCTTGTTGAAAGCTGTCTTCAATACAAGTCTCGTAACTCTGCTTGGAGTAGATCTATTTTTCCTGGCTTTGTTGCAAACCCAAATACACATTCCTTGCTCATCTTAAGGACTCCACTGGATATTGCATGACTTGTAGTTATACTTACCGATCAATGGGTATCTTAAAATGCTTTCTAGAAGTTATCTTAAAATTGATCTTACCCTTCTCAACTATGAATGCATTAACATTGTTTAATTTGCTAAGGATGATAAAATTAAAGCTCCAATTTGCACAAATATGAAAATACATAGGCTTATTTGCGCATAATTAAAATTAAGCAGCTTAATTGTACAATCAATAAAGTTTTAGAAGCTTTTGTTATAGTTGGAAAGGACCATTTTTTGTAGTATCCAAACAGAAATAGGTGTGCTTCAACGGTAACTGTTATCATCTTTTCAATAAAGATTTGCTTGTTGCTATCCTTTCCCACAAGATCTAATATACATCTCTACCATTTTAGTTCCCATTGCACAAAAATTTGTAACATTCCAGACCAAAAATAGCTAATAACCAAGCCAATAAATATTATTGCGCCCTTTTCAACCACTTACTCTAAAAGTTTCTAATTAATATTGATATATTATTTACTACTTGATTTTATGTATTACTACTCAATATCTCATACAATCTACGTAGGATTCAATTCACATGGGATATAAGGTATTACAATCTACCCTTCTTTAACACATGGGGTATTACAATCTTTCCCCTTTAAATGTGCGATGTCTTTGTTGCGAGATTTTACAATGGAAGCCAAATCTTCCCTCTATTTAATTGTTCCCAAACCAAACACCTACTAGTAGAGGATTGGTTTCGGTAACATTTATAATGCTTTAAACTAAAAGTAGCTAATTGTTGGTCCCAATTAGATTAATCAAGAGGGGGGTGAATTGATTAATTACTTAAAATTTCACTTTTTGCAAATTATTAAAAAACTCTAGACTAATAAAATCACGTGAATAACAATAATGTGCAGTAAATAAAATGAGTAGAGAATAATAGAATGCTTAGATATTTATAGAGGTTCCGCCTCGAGCGTCAGTTCTCTCTTCTAGCTCTACGCCGGGGTCCCGTTTGTCTATACCGGTTGTGTTTCACTATATCAAACAAATTGAAAGTGTACAAAATAAGCCTTTTCAAGGCGAAGTCTCACTACTGAGTCTTTCTAGTTTCTTCACTAAGCTAATCACTCAAACTACAGTGATGAAACAACTATCAATTCCTTATACACGAAAGGAATTACAATGTCAATGAGGAATATCAAATTTCCTCTATAAAATAGATCACATGTATATGTAAAGATTTTTTGCTTGAAGATGTATGAGCCTTTTCTTTTTCATGTGTATTTTTTCTTCACCAAGGAACGTTCTCTCTTTTTCGTTTGAATTAAACACTCCTTATAAGAAGAGAACATAACGGTTACTTTTCACGTGACAATCTTGAATTTATTTTTGAATTTTTGAAATTCAAAAATAAGTTGAATCTGTTGGAGAGGATTTGCATTCCGTGATATTCTTGATGAGGATAAGCTTGGATAAATTAGTTTGACCGAGATCTTCTTTGGATATATCTCTTGGATCAAGTTTGTTGAAGATATCCCTCACATTGTGGAACCATATCTTGATATCCCATATATTGTGGAACCATATCTTTATGTAACAACCATATTTCTTATCCTTATCTTTGTAACTGCTGGATCTCCCAAAATATAACACAAATATCTAGATTTGAATCTTGATAAAACTTGTAAATCTTATATGATCTCACTTTATCATAAAATAAAATCTTTGAATAAAATCTTGTAGAACTTTATGTAAATTAAAAGACCCATGATATAAAATCCAACTTTAGTAAAACACATCAAGTATATTACCCAAATATACTTGACACGTGGAGTTAGGCCTTGAAATTTATTAAAAACTATCGATATAAAAGTTAAAACGAAATATGGAAAAAAATTATGACAGACAAGGAAGGTTCTAAAAATGCTTTTGAAGCAAACCTGTTAACTGTCCTCCTGTTATGAAGGTTCTGAAAATGCTTCTGAAACAAACCTGTTAACTGTCCTCCTATTGTAAAGGTTCTGAAAGTGCTTCTAAAAGGTTAACACGATAACTACGGATACATTACACAACTTCTGAAACACCTTCTGTCAGAACAAAAATAGTCTATATAACACTTTTGAAGGTTCTGAACAAGCTTCTGCCTCCTTGTTCAACTTAGAAAAATTTACGTACTATCTTCTGAAACAACTTCTAATAATCTCAAACATACGTTACACGTTATTCCTCTTTTGTTAACATCAAAACTAAATTAGAGAACTTAACATTCTCCCCCTTTTTGATGATAACAAAACACCATTAGATAGACAAAATAGAAACAACTTTCATGTTTAAGCAAACATATATTCATATAACAGAGAAGCATCATAAACACAATAGAATCACTATAAACACATTGATCATAAGCACTCATAAGCACAATAGAATTATTATAAACGCATTTATGATAAACACTCATAAGCACAATAGAATCATTCTCCCCCTTTTTGTTAATAGCAAAAAGGATAACTCCCCCTTAATCGATGCATAAAAGATAAAAGAAGTCTTTTATAACTTAATTCTAAAAAAAAATTTAAGACAAAGGACTAAGATTTTCTGGATCTTGTAACTCGAGAGGTAGAAGAAGTGGTGGAAGGTTTGCTAGAGGAAGGTTTTTCTAGTGAAGTATCCAAGTCGATGATATGTGCTCCAGAGCGAACATAATCTGGAAATTTGGTAGATAAAAATAGCTTGATTTCACCATGAAGACTTGCAACAGATTGGGATGTTTTATCCGTCTTGGAGTCCAAAGTCTTGAAAGAGTTAGTGATTGAATCTCCTATTTTCCTCACTTAAGAGACAAACTTGTCAAAAACAATCACATTGTTAGATAAATCTTGCTTGACTCTCGCACTAAACTCATCATAGAGAATTCTATAGTGATGGAGATCAGTAAGCATTTTCTTAGAATTTTTCTTGATATCAGAAAGAATATTAGAAGTTTGTTTAACTTGTAACTCCATTGCTTCTAGTCTCCTAAGATCAGACCGTCGAAGAACTGAAACTTCATCTGTCAAAGCTGTCTTAACTAAATCTGATAGCTCATGTTTCAAAGTTTCTTGCATAATATTCTTCATTTGTTCCAGATCAACATTGGATATAGCTTCTTTTGTTCCACTCTTCCCAGCCTCATCAGCATATGGTTGCTTTCTATAATCTGTTCCAAACTCTGTTCTAGGTTTTGAATTAGGTTCTAAACCTCTTTCTTGAATAGGTATTGAAGAAGTTCCAAAAGGAACAATTCTTTTTATATGCCTTTGATGGACAAAATGTGCACCATCATTCGCATACCACAAACAATCCTTAACAAAGATCGACATATGATGAAAAACTTCTTTATCTATCCTCTTTAACTTAATAGGTTCAGAAGAGCTAGTAGGCAAAACTATCCCTTTAAACACAAAAAACCGCATGAGTACATTCCCAAATACCAAACTTTTTTTATTTCTCCATATTTGATCAATGACTTTAGAAGCTATGTCCACATGCTTTCTATTAATCATCGCATAGATAATTTGAGCATGTTCTATGGACAATGAAGTGGAACTGCCCTTCCTTGGACAAATACATTCAACAATAATCTTGTGTATGATTCGAGGAAACAACTCGAAATCAATAACCATTGCTTCTTTTCCATAATCCATTTGTAAGCCTCCATTAATAGCAGCAAACAGATCATTCCTAGGCATGTTTGTAATCTCTACATCATCATTTACATCATGTAAGTGTAGACATTTAATTACATCTGCCCTAGAAATTGTAATGTCTTGATCACATACCCTGGAAACTAAAACATTCCCTTCCGAAAGACTTAAACTTCCATAAAATTCTGTCACATACACGCCATAAACTAGAACTTGAGTAGAGCAAATTTCCATGCAACCTATGGGTTCTAAAAGTTCATTCCAGTAAAATCCATTACTTGTAAAGAAATTAAAATCCACAAAACTACAAGAACACATCTCGTTTTTCTTCCTTCGAAGAGATTTTAAAATTAAGGGTTTCAGACTTGGTACATTCCTTTGCTTTGTTTGCTTCTTGGCTGTTTTCTTAGGCGGAGAGGTTTCTTAAGTAACCTTTTCTTTCCCTTTTGAAGACGATGTAACCCATTTTCTTTTGGAAATTTTCTTGGAACCTATGATAGATTTGGAGTCAGGGGAACTTGGATTCTCCTCTATTGAAGGTTCTTGATGTTTTTCTAAAGAATCTGAAGGTTCATAATGAATCACTAAAGGCTTGTTGAATGATTTTGTTTTGAAGGATTTTTGTTTGAGATGTTCTGAAGATTTAGGCGCCATTGGAGTTACAATGAGAGAGAAGGAAAATAGAGAGAGAGAGAGAAAAAGTGCAGATTGCGAAGAAAGGAAAATTAGAGAAGGAAGGAAACGAATGAAGAGAAAAAAATATATTTTATATGAATAAAGATTTTCAAATATTAAAGGTTTCGAAGGAAAAAAAATATTCAAAAAGGGTTACAAATTCCTAATTCATTTCTAATAAATTCAAATTTTACCTTTTCAAGAGGTTTAATAAAAATGTTTGCAAATTAATTATCGGTTGGCACAAATTCAACATTTATATTTCCATTATGCACATGATCTCTAATAAAATGATGTCTAATTTCTATGTGCTTTGACCTAGAATGATGCATTGGATTTTTTGTCAAATTTATTGCACTCGTGTTGTCACATTTAATTGGAACAATTTTAAAATTTATTCCATAATCATTCAATTGTTGTTTTATCCATAAAACTTGTGCACAACAATTACCAATAGAAACATATTCAGCTTCAGTTGTGGATAGAGCAACATAATTTTGTTTTTTAGAAGACCAAGAAATTAATTTATCACCTAGGAATTGACAAGTACTAGATGTGCTTTTTCTATCAATTTTACAACCAGCATAATCTGCATCAGAATATCCTATTAAATCAAAATTTTGATTTTTAGGATACTAGATGCCTAAATTTGAAGTATTAACTAGGTATTTGAAAATTCGCTTTACAGCTAATAAATGAATTTCTGTTGGTGCAGCTTGAAATCTAGCACACAAACACACACTGAACAAAATATCAGGTCTTGATGCAGTCAAGTACAATAAAGAACCTATAAGGCTCCTATATAGTTTCTCACTTACCTTCTGTCCATTTGAGTCAGAGTCTAACCTTGTTGAATTACTCATAGGTGTTGTAACCTTTTTGCAGCCATCATATCCAAATTTCTTCAATATTTGTTTTGTGTATTTTTCTTGATGAACAAAGATTCCTTCTCTTGTTTGTTTTATTTGAAGCCCTAAAAAGAATGTCAATTCTCCCATCATTGACATTTCAAATTCTGCTTGCATGGTCTCAGCAAATTCTTGATACAACAATTCTTTAGTAGATCCAAAGATAATATCATCCACATATATTTGTACAACCAAGATATCATAATCAAAAGTTTTCAAGAATAAAGTAGTGTCAACTTTTCCTCTATGAAAACCTTTAGAGATCAAAAAGATACTCAATCTTTCATACTAAGCTCTTGGAGCTTGTTTCAAACCATATAATGCTTTATTTAATTTAAAAACATAATTTGATTTGAAAGGATCTTCAAAACTAGGTGGTTGTTCCACATAAACTTCTTCCTTTATAAAACCATTTAAAAATGAACTTTTTACATCCATTTGAAAAACTTTAAAATCCTTATAAGATGTATATGCAAGCATCAACCGTATTGCTTCTAGTCTAGCAACAGGTGCATATGTTTCATCAAAATCTATTCCTTCTTCTTATGAATAACCTTTAGCTACTAATCTTGCTTTATTTCTTATAATTTTACCGTCTTCATCTAATTTATTTTTAAACACCCATTTAGTTCCAATTATAGACTTTCCTCTAGGTCTAGGAACTAAGTTCCATACATTGTTTCTTTGAAATTGATTTAATTCTTCTTGCATAGAGATAATCCAATTATCATCATTTAAAGCTTCTTCCATATTACTAGGTTCAATTTCGGATAACAACACAAAATGATTTTCAAGATCTTGTAGATTAGCTCTTGTTTTAACACCAGATTGAACATTACCTATTATTTGATCAGAAGGATGTGCAGACTTATACCTCCAAGCTTTAGAAGCCTCTTGTTCAGATCTTACAACTTCTGAAGTACCTTATGTATTTGCCTCTGAAATAGGTTCTAGATGACCAGATCCTCGAATGTTAACAGCAGGTGCTTCTGACTTAGGTTCTGAACTAACTTCTGCTTTAGAATTGGAGTCCTTTTCTTCATCAGAATCAACATCCTTTAAATCCTCAATAAATTTAACATTTATTGATTCTTCAATAGTTTTTGATGTTTTATTGAAAACACAATAAGCACGACTATTTAGAGAATATCCTAAGAAAATAGATTCTTCAGATCTTTCATCAAACTTACCCAGGTTGAGAGGATTCTTTTTTCACAAAGCATTTAGATCCAAAGATATGAAAGTATGAAACGTTAGGTTTCTTACCTCGAAATATCTCATAGGCAGTCTTTGATGTCATAGGTCGAATGAAAACTCTATTGATGATATAGCAAGCTGTAGAAACTGCTTCTGCTAAAAAATACTTAGCAATTCCACTTTCATTTAACATAGACCTAGTCATCTCTTGTAAAGTTCTATTCTTGCATTCTACTACTCCATTTTGTTGAGGAGTGTATGGAGCTGAGAAATTATGAGATATACCATGTTCTTCACAAAAATTAAAAAAACTTGCATTTTGAAATTCTGTTCCATGATCAGTTTGTAGATTAATTATGGAAACTCCCTTTTCATTTTGTATTTGTTTTGCAAACTTTTGAAAAGAATCAAAGGTATCTCTTTTGTGTTGCAAGAATATAACCTAAGTGTATCTTGAAAAATCATCAACAATAACAAGTCCATATTTGCTTCCACCCATGCTTAAGACTCTAGTAGGTCCAAAAAGATCAAGATGCAATAATACAAGTGGTCTCTTAGTTGAGATTACATTTTTTACTTTTATGAGAGACAGAAACCATTTTATTCTTTAAGCAAGTATCACATTTCACATCTTGTTTAACATTTATCTTAGGTAATCCTTTAATAATATCCTTTTTAGATAATTTTTCTAAATGATTAAAATTAACGTGTCCTAGTCATTTATGCCAAGTAAAAAGATGATCATTCAAGGAAATTAAACAACAAGCATTGTTGATTTCATCTGGTTTTATGAAATAAATATTTCTTTTCCTAATTCCTTCGAATAATCTTTCATCATTTTCATTAAAAGCATAACACTTGTCTTGATCAAAAATCATTCTATAACCTGTATCACATAACTGACTAATACTAAGTAGATTATGTTTTAAACCTTGCACAAGATATACATTTTCAATAAGAAAAGTAGGCATACCAATTGTTCCAGTGGCAATTATTTTACTTCTACTATCATCTCCAAACTTTACATACCCTTTTTCTTCCCAAGTTATGCTATTGAACAATGAAGCATCTCCAGTCATATGTCTAGAACATCCACTATCCAAATACCATGTTCCTTTTATTTTAGCTTCATGTTCCTGTACAAATAAAAAGAATTAAGTCCTTTTAGGAACCTAAGCAAGTTTGGGCCCTTTAAAAGATAAGCTCATTTGATTTCTTCGATTTACTTGTTGACTACTGAGCTTATTTCTCTTATAATAACAAAATTTCTCAATATGACCAATTTTATTACAGAAGAAACATGCATAAGAATTAACATTTCTATACCTGTTTCTTGAAATTCTAGTTTGTATAACTTCTGTTATACCTTCTGGTATTGCTTCTGTAGTACTCATTGTGTGGATATCTCTTGTCAGAATAACTTCTATAAAAGTCTCTTGTATTTCCTCTTTTAACATTATTTGTATTCAAAACGTACTTTTTGCTTTTGGATTCATCTCTTAAGACTTGTTTAGCCTTAACAAAAACTGTATTTTGATTCGATTTTGAACTCAAACCATGCTCATATCCTATTCCATGTTTTTCATTTGGAACTCTTTGTGAAGAAATTAACATGGTCAATTTCTTGTCACTTTCATCAAATTTCTTAAAGGTAGTTTTCAACAAATTGGATAAATCATCAATCTTTACCTTCATGTTACTTGTTTCTATTTCAAGTAGATGATTTTCTATTCTTAATTTTTCAATACTCACATGCATGGATTCATTTTATTATTTCAGGATATCATTTTCATCCGCAAGTAACGTATTTGTTTGCTTTACTGCTTCCTTTTCATTCTTAAGAGCTTTTATTTTGTTTTCATATTTAGCTAATCTTGTATCAGCCCTTTCAAGTGCCTTTAATAGCTTACTCATTTCTACTAGCATGTCAGTATCAGTTACATCTTCATCAGATTCAGAGTGTACCTCAAAACTAGCCATTAGACAAAGATTTGCCTCATCCTCTTCTTCTTCTGAATCTTCTGAATTTGTTTCTGTATCCTCTAAATCACTCCACGTTGCTAGCATTGCACGAATTTTCTTTTTATAATTTTCCATTTTCTTGATCAGTGTTGGACATTCATATTTGATGTGTCCTGGCTTTTTGCATTCATAATATTGAATCTCCCTTTTCTCTTTCTTCTTTTCTTTCTCCTTGTAAGCTTTTCCTGCATCATTATGCTTATATTCAGTACTTTTCTTGAAAACACTAAATTTCTTACCTCTTTGCTTCTTGAGCAGCCTATTGAGTCTACGTGCTAAAAGACTGATGTCCTCTTCTTTTTCATCATCGCTATCATCCGTTTCAGTCTCATTTTGCTTTATTTCCTTAACTTTAAACGTAATTCCTTTGGTGCTGTCTTCTCCTCTTTGTGTGGTTTTTATGTGTGACCATATGCCATGAGCTTTTCTTTCAATTGACTGAGAGTTAGCTTGTTTAGGTCTTGAGCTTCCTCTATAGCAGTTTTCTTTACATCCCAAGATGGTGGCAATATCCTCAACATTTTCCTCACAAGATCTGGATCTAGAAGTTTCTTTCCAAGTGATGCAAGCTCATTTGTAATAGTTGTAAACCTGTTAAAAGCATCTTTGACATCTTCATTAGACTTAAACTTAAATAATTCATATTTTTGAATTAAAGCATTTATCTTGGTTTCCTTGATGGTATCAGTCCCTTCACATGTATCAGATAGGATATCCCAAATCTCCTTTGCACTTGCGCACAATGATATCAAATAGAACTCTGATGTAGCAATAGTAGTCAGTAATAAATTTTTTGCTTTGTTGTTCTTCTCGATAATTTTCTTCTCCGAATCTGACAAGGTCGAATTTCCGTTCAAGGTGATCACATTGTCTTTAAGTGAAATGACTTGCCATGAATCATAATCATTAGCTTTAATGTTAGTTTCCATACGCATATTCCAATATGAGAAGTTTGAGCCATCGAAGTAAGGAGCTCGATTAATTGCAACATTATTTTCAACCATTTTGGATCACTTAAAATAGATGAGTCCTGCTCTGATACCAATTGTTGGTCCCAATTAGATTAATCAAGAGGGGGATGAATTGATTAAGTACTTAAAATTTCACTTTTTGCAAATCATTAAAAAACTCTTGACTAATAAAATCACGTGAATAACAATAATGTGCAGCAAATAAAATGAGTAGAGAAGAATAAAATGCTTAGATATTTATAGAGGTTCCACCTTGAGCGTCAGTCCTCTCTTCCAGCTCCACACCGGGGTCCCGGTTGTCTATACCGGTTGTGTTTCACTATATCAAACAAATTGAAAGTGTACAAAATAAGCCTCTTCAAGGCGAAGTCTCACTACTGAGTCTTTCTAGCTTCTTCACTAAGCTAATCACTCAAACTACAGTGATGAAACAACTATCAATTCCTTATACACGAAAGGAATTACAATGTCAATGAGGAATATCAAATTTCCTCTATAAAATAGATCACATGTATATGTAAAGATTTTTTGCTTGAAGATGTATGAGCCTTTTCTTTTTCATGTGTATTTTTTCTTCACCAAGGAACGTTCTCTCTTCTTCATTTGAATTAAACACTCCTTATAAGAAGAGAACATAACGGTTACTTTCCATGTGACAATCTTGAATTTATTTTTGAATTTTTGTAATTCAAAAATAAGTTGAATCTGTTGGAGAGGATTTGCATTCCGTGATATTCTTGATGAGGATAAGCTTGGATAAATTAGTTTGACCGAGATCTTCTTTGGATATATCTCTTGGATCAAGTTTGTTGAAGATATCCCTCACATTGTGGAACCATATCTTGATATCCCATATATTGTGGAACCATATCTTTATGTAACAACCATATTTCTTATCCTTATCTTTGTAACTGCTGGATCTCCCAAAATATAGCACAAATATCTAGATTTAAATCTTGATAAAACTTGTAAATCTTATATGATCTCACTTTATCATAAAATAAAATCTTTGAATAAAATCTTGTAGAACTTTATGTAAATTAAAAGACCCATGATATAAAATCCAACTTTAGTAAAACACATCAAGTATATTACCCAAATATACTTGACACGTGGAGCTAGGCCTTGAAATTTATTAAAAAATATCGATATAAAAGTTAAAACGAAATTTGGAAAAAAATCGTGACAGACAAGGAAGGTTCTGAAAGTGCTTCTGAAGCAAACCTGTTAACTGTCCTCCTGTTATGAAGGTTCTGAAAGTGCTTCTAAAACAAACGTGTTAACTATCCTCCTATTGTAAAGGTTCTGAAGGTGCTTTTGAAAGGTTAACACGATAACTACGGATACACTACACAACTTCTGAAACACCTTCTGTTAGAACAAAAATAGTCTATATAACACTTTTGAAGGTTCTGAACAAGCTTCTGTCTCCTTGTTCAACTTAGAAAAATTTACATACTATCTTCTAAAACAACTTATGATAATCTCAAACATACGTTACACGTTATTCCTCTTTTGTTAATATAAAAAATAAATTAGAGAACTTAACATTCTCCCCCTAACACTAATAACCAAATTAATAAACATCAATAGGTATTTGTCAGTCATTTAATCCAAAAGTTTCTAACTAGTGTCAATGTATGATTCACTATTTGCTCTTATATATCACTACTCATTACCTCATGCAATTCATGTGGGACTCCATTTGTATGAGATATCATAATCTATCTTTCCTAAATACATGAGGTATCACATAATTTCTTTACGTTTGGCCAATTTTCTCTAAGGTTTGTTTGGAAAAATCCATACCTAGCATAGAGTATGTTGGTAGAGCTTTAAGTATATGTTTTATTAGGACCATTCTCCTAACCATGCTTAACAATTAGCTTTCTATCTTGCTAATCTTGCATTTTTCAATAAAAAATCCAAGCACACTTTGTTTCCTAATTTAATCCTTGATTCAAAAGGAATTTAAGGTATTTACCAAAAAATCAAGGCTCCTTTAATGTTGAGAGCTCATTTACCTCTTCTCTATCCTTTGTAGTTGTGTTGTTTGAGAAGAACACTCTTCGTTTATCTAAATGGGTAGATGTTTAATTTAATACCTTAGCTTAATTGATTTTTGTAATTAACTACTTGAAATTTATAAGTGTCAATTAATTACTTGAAATTTATAAGCGTCAATTTACTATTTAAACTTTACTCATTTTTACAATTAATTACCTAACTAGAGTTAGTCCAAATAATATAAATCATATTGAAAAGTTTGTAAATAGTAAATTGATATTTTTAGACTTTAAACAATTTATTATAAAATTAATAAGGTTCATGCATCAAAACAACATTTACCCTATTTAAATTGATTGCTTGTCTTCACCATCTCCCAAAATTCTACAGAGTTAGTTTAGCCATGATAACAATATCATTAGCAAACATTAAATGTGAAATCTTAAAAATTGTTCCTTGTAGTTTTATTGGGACTCTAGTGAAAATGTCAATTGCAAAGATAAAACTATAGATAAAACTATAAGGAAGTTAAGAATTCCTTTATTTGATTATACAACAGGCATAAATTTTTTCTAATGGATTCCCCATTCATAAGACCCTCTATTGATATCGAAGTTATATGTGACATAATCAGTTTAATCCCCAACAAGAAAATTCTAAAACACATGCTAATGCCTTGACAAAATCCCATTCCAGCTTATTTCTGAGCTTTTTTTCGATTCACCTGCACATCATTTAATATTTTTTCCCTTTCTTTTGTCGAAAACTATGAAGGATTTTCTTTCACTACAAAGGCATTTTCCCTGTCCTTTTGATTAGGATGAAAGTTGACTAATTTGGGTGGACCAAACCATCTAATTCTAATCTTATTCTGTTGACTAGATGCTTGTAATTAGTTTATAAAAGGTATTATACAACCTTATTGGTCTTGATTGATTGGATCATAGATGGTAAAGTGACAGTGGTGAGAATGTAAGACCTATAAGTGGAGGGGATGGAATTATGATATTTCTCAAATAAATAAAGTGTCATATAACTTTAAATATCTAACCATCTTTTAGTGTAATAGCCTGAAATTCATAAAATAAGTATGTTTAGTGAAGAATACTTGGGTAGTCTCTTGAAAAGCAGCTAATATAACGAAAAAAACAGTGAGGTGTGTCATACCAAAGTAGATAATATGTGCAGTCCTACATTAGCATAGTATTATAATATATAATTTCAGATTTTTTTTTTTGTTTATGGAGTTTTATTGGATTTCTTTAAATTATATGCTATAGTTATAATGACATTTATCATATATTATAATTTTCATCCATTGTACTTACTATTAATAATTTTTATTTCTGTACATTAAACCTTAACATCAAATTTCAATAGATTCGTTCCTACAAAAGTCCTCAATCACTAACATACAAATTAAGATTCAAATGTTGCTTATATTCAAAATGAATCTCATAATCAAAATCGTATTTCCTATTAGGTTTATGGTGGCTCGTATTGCAATATTCTTACGTTCTGATACATTTTCCCAATATTCTCCTGTTCTCCAGTCTTTTTCATTTCTTTTCTTTTTTTTTTTTTAATTCATGTAAAAAGTATCATTACATGAGCTTTTATCCTTGGGAAAGGAAATTTTCACTTCATTGCATGGAAAAATGTACTAGTTGTTGTTTGTCGCATTGTACACATGTAATGAAATTTCATATGTTACTTGCATAAAAATTAAATAGAAAAAATTATCAGTGAGGCGATAAATTTTTGAAGTCAAATATAAATAAAGGATCAAGTTTTTAAGTTGTTAAAATATATGACCAATATTAAGTAGTTCAAATAAAAGATCTCTGAACAATATTGCTATAACACCATTAAATTGAGTTGGTGTGGTTTGCCTATAGGGTAGTAATGAGATCTTCTATTTTAAATTGTTTAATATAATGGTAATAATTTATTGTAACAATTTAAAAATTTAATTCTCTATTTTAATTTCTTAAAAATACAATTATTTATTTTAACTCGATCTCAAATATTGGTTTCAAAATGTTAGTACCTCTCCCTTCACTTATAAATTTCCAATATTTATTATAACATTTTTGTGAGTCACTTACTATCGAACCCTTGTTCTCATTATTTGCATAAAGCATTAATTTCCTCATAAAATCTTCAGTAAATTTGAAAACATGAATTTCCTTATAAAAGTTGGTCTAAGACAACCATTGTTGTGGTGATTCACTTAATTTATCTGGTATCCAATTTCGTTATTTTACCTATTTAATTATACCTAAGTTCATTTAATGGAAGTTTTTATCTTATCATCTTAGAAGAAATAGATGTGGACCTAAATTGAATGCTTATTAATGGTATGCATTCAATGTTACTTCGAGGTAATCCTAACAAAATAATGGTGTTGATGACAAAAGTATTCATGGATAGCTATATCTCTTTATTTAACCAAAATTTATTGGAAATTAGATATACATTATTGGCAAGCTTAGAAAATTATGTGAGATTATTATACAAAAAGTAGGTTATTAATGGTTCAGATTGGGGTAATGATAATAATGTTAAAGTAACGTTAACATGAAATGAAATATATATATATATATATATATTATTAATCAATTAATGTTTGAAATCTATGTTTGTGAGATTATTCTTTTCCTATTTGTCTTAAATTTTATTTCATTATGATTGTTCATTAATAACTCTTTATTTCTCGCTAAACTAAGTTCTGATATATACGTAACTCCTGTTATAATAATTTCATAGAAATTGTTATCAATTGTGAAAAGTATCTTATATTAGTTTGAAATTAAATTATGAACCTCATGTTAAGTAACAAGAAATTGTTATAGTATGCCAATCGTCACCTCTTTTTTTTTTTTTTTCTTTTTATTTGCAGAAAAAAGCTTTTAGCACTCTTTTTCTTATTTTAATTTTTTTTTTTTTAACTCTGACCAATCTTTGCTTGTATTGCTTTAAAATCGTGAAGGCCGGCTTAATCCATTAGGAAAAAAATGATTGAAATTAGCTGATTTGAATATTAGTTTGAACTAACCTTAAAGAAACTACATGTACATGTTAGCATGGGAGATTGCTTTTGAGTAGCTAAAAAGATTGGTTCCCAAGATGACACTGAATTGTTGCGTCTCCAGGGTTATTAAATCTATAAGCACCTATCTTCCCTCTACTTCTATGATGGCATTCCTAGAAGCTCAGTTTAACATATAGAGCGGTTTATCAGCCTAATAAGACGAGTCGAATGCCATAAAAGGCAAAGTGCTAAAGGTCACCTCTAAAGTCTTGGTGGTCACCTCTAAAGTCTTTCTTGTTTGCTGTGGTTTTGGACACATGTAATAACAATGATGATGAAATTGATACTATACTTAGAGGAGATTACTATATCTTTCAAATAAAACATAATGGAACTACAATTCTAAAAATTGATGTGCCTTTTGATGTAAGAGCTTAGAATTGATGAGAATTCTAAAATTAAGAATGGTAAAGACCACTCCCAAGATAGGTAATCTCCTTCAAAACAGCTTTACTAAGGAAAAAATAGTGAGATGGTGTTATACCAAAGTAGACAATATGTGAAGTTTTGCTTGTTTAGTTGCCATTAGTTATTTTTATTTTCACTCATTAAAACTCAACACTAACTTTCAATTGATTCACTTCCTATATACTCCCCACCCCAACAATTTTGTTCATACTCAAAGTGAATCTCATAATTATAATGGTATCTTGTATTGGGTTTATGGTATTTTGTATTACACATTGACGTTATAATACATTTGGCCAATAGGTATAAACCCCTTTTTATAGAAGAAATATATAGTTCCCTAGATGATGTAAGAAATAACAATATATAGGTTATTTGTCTTTTCACTAGTTAGTCTACGTGAACACTTTAGATAGAGAATAGGTAGGATAGGAAGTAATGTGCTAAATATGGTAACTGCCTGTCTTGATTTATTATGAGTTGATACAGTGGTTGAGGTAGGTATATCAAATGATAGCTAATTAGAAAATTTATTTATTATAAGTTGATACTTGTATCCCTAATGTTAATATGGGAAAATTGTAATATATCCCTTAAACTATTGATTAGGTATAGGTAGGCATGTTAAAATTTCACAATATGACTTTACCTTCTAATAAAAAATGTGTATATATATTTTAAATTGTTGTTAAATCTTCATAATTATGAGGGTTCTAATAGCAATGTGAGAGTTATTTTATATTTTATTAAAATTTGTAAGCATGTGGAGTCACATTTTCAAAGTTTAGAAATTAATCTACACCTATCCAATAGTTTAAGGGTTATATTTGCTATTATTCCTATTAATAAATTCATTAATTGGAGGTATCAAAGATTGGGATTTGAACCTTGAATAAGCATAAAGTCTACATATAGTAAAGTTTGGAAATAAGAAATTAGATATAGCATATTAATGATATGTTAATACATTCTAAACCAAGTACTATTTCAAAAGTTGCAAGGTCTCAAGAGTATACTTTTAAATGTAGTTTTTTTTTTTTCTTTTTTAGTTTTACCAAAATATAGTACTTGCAAAAATTGTTCAAAAAAATAGATTTCGAAGGTATGGACCCAGTGTGCACATTCAATGTTGCATAATTTTACAAAACTGAGCATGCGCACCAAGATTGTGCCTTTATTACAATTTGTACTAAACGTGCAAACCTTATTTGTGTCCTCAAGCATTTTGCTTAAAGGCATAAACAAGGTTTGTGCCTTTAGTACAAATTTGTAAGAATTATTTTTTCTAACATTATCCCTATCATCCAATAATATAATGGAATATTGCAAATTTATAAAAATTATTGCAAAGTAATACTGCAAATCTATAAAAATTATTATAAAGTAACATTGCAAATTTGTACAGTGTCACAATACGTGATCTCAAGTACATAAGAAAAAATTTTGCACTAACTTTTTGTAATATAAATGTGAATTCTTAGTGTTTATTGTTAAACATTCAATTTCTTTTTCTAGTCTTCTTCTTTCTCACAATTTGAAACTTTCTATTTTCTTAATTTTATGTTTTACATAGGTTTAACTGGTACATCTACATGTGTAGAAATATTTATAGGACATTTTTTTCAACTTCTTCAACAAAGCTATATTTCGGTATGTTTTTTCTAAATTTTTTTCCTTAAATATTATTTTTTTATCAATGCATAAAAAATTAAATGCAATTATTTGTATTATACTATTTTTATTAAAATACCAGGAGTTGTTTATTAATCATTAATTAGTAATTAATTAGTCACTACTATACCATTAATTAACATTAGAAAATGAATTAGTTAAAAAATTTGGTATTTTTTGTAAATGAAATTTCTTCATTTGTAGTTATGAAAATTGTCGTAAAAGTAATCATTAATTACTAACTAATTAGTCGTTAATTAGTCATTAATTAATCATTAAAAACTTAACTAGGAAAAAATTCGTATCGATTATAAATGTAATATCTTTGTGTGTTATTGTAAAAGTAGTTATAAAATTAAGTTGTTAAATAACCTTTAATTAATAGTAATTAGTTGTTAATATATAATTAATTATTTGTTAATTTAGTTGGTAATAATTTAATTAGTGAAAAATTTTGTATTTATTGTAAATGTAATATGTTTATGCATTTTTGTAAAAGTATTTATAAAATTAAGTTGTTATTAACTAACCATTAATTAATAGTAATTAGTTGTTAATATGTTATTAATTAACTGTTAAAAAATTAATAAGTGAAAAATTTTGTATTGATTGTAAATGTAATATGTTTGTGTGTTTTTGTAAAAGTAATTGAAAAATTAAGTTGTTATTAACTAACCATTAATTAACAGTAATTAGTCATTAATATATCAATAATTAACTATTAGAAAAATAATTAGTTAAAAATTTTGTGTTGATTGTAAATGTAATATGTTTGTGTATTTTTGTAAAACTAGTTGTAAAATTAAGTTGTTGTTAACTAACCATTAATTAATAATAATTAGTTGTTATATGTCATTAATTAATTGTTAGAAATTTAATTACTAGAAAAATTTGTATTGATTGTAAATGTAATATGTTTGGGTGTTTTTGAAAAAGTAGTTGTAAAATTAAGTTGTTTTTAACAAACCATTAATTATCTATAATTAGTTGTTAATATGTCAATAATTAATCATTAAAAAATTAATTAGTAAAAAATTTTGTATTGATTGTAAATATAATATTTTTGTGTGTTTTTGTAAAAGTAGTTGTAAAATTAAGTTAATGTTAACTAACCATTAATTAACTGTAATTTATCGTTAATATGTTATTAATTAATCGTTAGAAAATTAATTAGTAAAAAATTTTGTATTGATTGTGAATGTAATATATTGGTGTTTTTTTTTGTAATAGTTGTAAAATTAAGTTATTGTTAACTAACCATTAATTAACTATAATTAGTCGTTAATATACTATTAATTAATCGTTAGAAAATTAATTAGTAAAAAATTCCATATTTATTGTAAATTTAACATGTTTATGTGTTATTATAAAAGTAGTTGTAAACTTAAGTTGCTATTAATTAATCGTTAGTTGGATAGTAATTAGTTGCTAATAGGTCATTAATTAATATTTTGATATCAATGGCAACATTTTTTAAATTTTTTATTTTTTTGCATAATAGATGGGGACCTAGACCCTTCAATCCTTTAGTTTTGATATAGTAGGAGGGACATTGATCATAGGCCACTTGGGATGGAGAGGTAAACGACCTTACTTTATATTTCATTACGAATAGTGTAACATTTCACTTGTTATTATTTTAGAATCAATCATGGCTTAGCGTTTGACAACGCAAGTTTTCACTTCGTTGCGACAAGCACATCATCCTTATTGATCCTTGAATTGAGCCATTCTTGCATTTGGCAAGATTTGAAGGTGCGAACTACTTGCTATTCATTCCACTTGATTAGCACATGATAACTACCTTGGTCTAGCGATGAAGGCGAGAGATACACACATTCCACATGCTAACAGGGGAGTTTACTATCATCCTATAGGATGTAGAGGTCTAGCTAGGCCTCCTTGTGAATGGTTAGGCAATTATGCACCCTTATCCACTCGATGTTTTTGCTTTTGCTTGAGCATTTTGACATTGTTAGGACATGTAGCTAAGGGTCCACATGTCTAGTGTAGTTATATTGCCAACTTTGTGTTGCATCATTGCCGTCGGCACATGAAATTAAAGGGGCTGCCATTCTCCTATAGGTGTGGGCCTAGGACAGATTCCCCTACATAGTATCCCTTACCTAACATGGACCAATTACAGAAGCTAGAGCTCCCTGGGCCATACGTTGGAACATGTAGAGGGACTCTAATTAATGTCCTACCATAATTCTACAGAAGTGACATACACATTTGGACTGCTCGAGTGCCACTCGTATGTTTTTACATAGTTGAGTGGCATTACCTCAATCAAGTTGCAAGGTAGTTTGGGGGATTTCAATATATTCCACAGCTAGTGAACATGAAGCCAAAGCTCTATCAAATCGACTTGCGTAGGAGGGTTGATATAGATTGGTTGATGTAGCATGCAATGTATATATTCATGTGGGAACAGTGCGTGGATCAGGTGGTGTACATGGGGGGCCCTAGTGGTGTGCATGAGGAATATATGTAGCGGTATAGATCAATCAGTCGATGATATATCGGATGCATGAGAGTTGTTCTTAGACTTTTTGTAAGTACAGCATGAACATTAGTTAGATGAGTCATTGCATGAATGTTCCTTATTTAATTTATGTTTTCTTGTAATATGTAAGGTGATACATTAAGACAAATTTGCCTATCATCGAATCTTGACATGGCTGTTAGAATAGTTGCTCGTGGTTTTCACTTCATGCACTGCCATGGGAGGGTAAAGTTGTAGCTGCTGGTGCAGCACTAGTATGTTGTGGAGGTTGAGGTTGAGGCACAATTGATTGAAGTGTTCCAATTGCAATCGATTCCTATGCATCGTAAAACCGTGGGATGTCAGTGACCCCGAAATTGGGGTGAGGTAAAAGAGAATCTAACACGGAACCAATAATTCTCAATGGATTCTGATGCGATGTACAATATCTCAGGTCCAATTTTTAGAACATACGTAACACCACATCGTCATTCTATTAGTGGCCCTATCCCTACACCGCCTACACCATAGAAGAAACTCTTTGGTAAATAGCTAATGTATCAAGGTGAATCATCACATAGTTCTACAGAGTAGAGTCTAGTGCTTTCCTAAATGTTTGACAATACCCCCTAGCAACATTCAACACAGGAGTCACAAGCCACTCTTGCTCTACATCCAAGGCTGTCAAGAGAGCCCACGAATGCATTTGCTAGTTGACTAGACATTTCACTAGAGAAAAGAATAGGATGGGATAGCAATTTATTTATTAATTTTTATTAATTTCATTTGTATATCTTCCATTTAAGAATTTTGTTGATGAAAATTAATATGCAAAATTGATAAATTTATTAACATTGTCTAATGAATTTGTTTGCATTTGTCTAACTTGATTTTTCTATGGATGGTCGATGTTAACTAAAAAAAAATGGTGGTAGAATTGAAGGCGCAAAATTGGTCTACGCCTAGCATAATTTGTATTGAAGGTGCGAACCTTATCTAAGCCTTTAGTTTTGCAATTTTTTGCAAACGTAATAGTACGCACTAGGTTTACGTCTTTAAAACCTATTTTTGGAATAATTTTTGTAAGTATTATATTTCTTAATTTTTTTTTTATAAAAATACTATATTTAAGAGTATACCCCTAAGGTCTTGAGACCATCTATTTTTGAAGAGGCATTTCATAAGCATTATTTTTATTTATTTATTTATTACAAAAATGATGATGAGACTCATGGGAAAATAGTTAGAGGAGAGCATGGATCGAATTGCATTGGTTTTTCCTCCAAACCAAATCAATTCATAAAAATGTGATTTGATTTTTAATCGCTTCAAATTGAAACATATGATTTTGTTTTAGATTTTTTCCAAACCATAAAATTTTAGTTTGGTTTACAAATTAAATCATATTTTGTTTTTTAAAGAAGTGTATTTACTTAACATGTATTCTTATATGAGCAGTACTAACTTTATTTAATAATAATATATATTGATATCATATAAGAAATTGACAAAGTTAATTTTAAGCAATTAAAAAATTTTAAATATATAAAATAACTAATTATTTCCTTAAGCTACCAAATAATATAAATTTTAAGTGAACCTATATATATATTTACTAAATTATGTTCATAAAATTCAAATACATATATTTTTCAATAAATATAAACTAAAAATTCTTTTAATTATTATGTTATAAAAAAAAATTTTTAGTTACAAGTAAAATATCATTATGTTTTTTCAAAACGATTTAATTTAGCTTTACGGTTTGATTTGAATTACCCTTCCGAATCAACCTTGAATTTTTGGTTTTGTTTGGATTGGAAAATCAAATTGTAAAATATATATATATATTTTTAATTTGATTTAATTCAGTTTATAGATTAATTCAATTTAATCGATTTTTTTCCTCCCCTAAATATGTATGCGAATTTCAATACCATACATATCAAAACTCATTAGAAGGACGCTTTCTACAACTATTCCTTTAAAGTAGGTTCGACCTCGTCAGTCAACGGTCTGCAAAGTCAACTTAAAATTGTCCATGTATATGAAAAATGGAAGAGAAGGTGGGGCACCGGTTTCTGTTTGCATTGAAGCCAAACTTTTAAGAAATTCATTAAAATAATACATTTAAAAAAAATAATTACAAAATAAGATATTTGACAAACTAATTCTCCAAATAAATAGCAAAGACATGAACCTAAAATACATCTTTAATTAAACCAAAATTGATCCAACTAAAAATACATTCTTATAATTTATGTAGAAGACATATATCTATAATACATCTTCAATATATTGCTTAAAGATATACACACGGTTAGTATTTTTAATTAGGTTAATTTTAGCTCAACCTAAAGCATATTCTAAAATATTATTTTTAAAAAATTATATATTTTAGTGGATTTCTCCGTACTTCTTATTTCAAAATTGTTTTCTTGTAGCAGTTAGCTGAAACGATTCAGGTGGTTTCCAAGAAATGATCCTTTCGTATTCGTCGGACAACACGTTCCGAGACCTTCTTGGAGCAATTTCATTAACTTAAATTATTAATATTACATATAAAAAAGAAAGGCAAATGAATTCAATTTGCTATTTTAAATAGGATTTAACACTCCAGCAAGTTTGAAGCAATTATTGTGTGCCTCAGTGAGATGGTCAAAGTCGTCATTTTCGCTCATTGCTTCAAAATTGCGTTAAGTAAAAGCTTACTGGCTTATGTAACATTTGCATTTCATTAATCTTTTTTGTTGATTCTATATACACGCATGTAGCAATTTAGTCCTAAAATATATTTATTAAAAAGCATTACGCTCACCGAAACCCCCCCCACCCCCCCCCCCCCCCAAAAAAAAAAACAAGAAAAAAACATAAAACAACAAACATAACGTTTCATTTACCGAACAAACATTAAAATAGGAATGAGCAAAGCAAATAGATAGCTAAACCTACTTGCACAAGAATGCAATTTAAGGGGCAAGTGAATAATACGGTTGTAATTAGGGCTGGTAATTCGAAATATAAATTGTAAACTCAAATATAATATGATATGATTATTATTAGGTTTGTATAAAAGAACAAAAAAGACATGAGATGTAAATGAGTTAAACTTGTTTAAACATGATAAAATTTGTGTTTGTGTTCGAATTCAACATGCAAAATCTATTTATGAATCCGTTTATAAATAAATCCCGTAAATAGATTATGGGTTCAAGTAACTTATGCATGCATATATATATATATGGTGTGTGTGTGTTTGTGTGTGTTATATTTGATAATTATGTTATATATATTTCTATATAACATGCATAACATGCATGCATGTGTGTGTAGCATGTGTATAAAGATTATATAACTAAAAAACTCATAGATATATATGTATGTATGTATGTATAATAGATTTATAGTGTATATATATAATCCATAGATAATATTTATGTTATGTATAGATATAACATACATTTATATAATACATATAATATATTATTTATATACATATGTTATATGTATCAATGCATGTATTATATATGGTATAGTTACATATTGAATATGGTATACCACAAATAGTAATATCTCATCCGGCTACGATTTAACTTAATATTATAATGCTATATAGCCAATCAATATTTACATTTGTTATATTTGACGAGATTGTTGGGTTGTAATTTATATTTAAGTATTAAAATTACGCAATTTATACTTGTAAATATTAATTTTATGATTACCTTTTTTTATGTATTTATAATTATTTTAAAATTTATTTATGATTTTTTAATCATTAAATGGATCCAATTTTAATATGAAACACATTTATTAAATGAATTAGATAACAAGTTTAGGTTTTTATATACGATTAATAAATAAGTTAAGTTATAGGAGAGGTTTTCAAAATACGAAAACATTTAGATACGGACACGAAATACGATAGGTTGACATGAATTACTAACCTAAGTTGTAACCATAATAAAGGAATGTTGTGTTTAAACTATGGTTGGGTAAAAAGAAGTTTTGAAAATTTTGAAAACAAAGAAGTCGCAAACTAAGTCTACGCTTATGAAACTTATTTTTCGAATGTTTTTTACGGGTACAATATTTGTGATTTTTTTTAAAGTGCAATATTTCTTGGTGTTACCTTGAGATTTTTGACCAAACTGTCTATGGCGAGCCTTATTAGCTAGGTGGATGGAATGAGTCCTGACTATGTGGGTTTGGCTTTTTTTATTTTTTTTAGAATATATATATATGTCTATCATATATTTAAGAGCTTCTACTTAATCTATATTATTTAAGCTATTAAAGTGGTTGGCCTTAAGCATTGTCTTATTCTATTTGCCCAAATTAACCTTTGTAATATATTAATATTTGTGCCATTTACTATTTGTTATTTCATAATACATGTTTTTGTATTATGTCATTAGTGTTATAAATGTCAATTGCTTTAATTCATCCTTTACACTAGAAAGGTTACTTTTATCCCATTATTTTACTAGTAGTTACCCTCGTTTATCAATATGGGAAATAATTTGTAGTTACTAAATACATGCAATTACCCTTCTACTAATTATCTCTCTTCTTCTTCTTGTCATGATTTCACCTATCATATTTTTCTTATGTTATAGGTTGAATGAAGCAACATGTGTGGCTGCTTTCTAAGAAAAGAGGAACAATAAAAAGAAAAATGATTATTTTGGGTTTAAATGGAATCTACACAATGGGACTTTATTAGTGAAAAGAGAAACAATAAAATTATATATTGAGACATATAATTTGTACTTTAATTTATATGTTTTTCATTGCAAAATTTGTAGGTAGAAGAATCACTATAATTCAATTATATGTTTCAATTATTTGGTTTTTTTAAACATGCACACTTAGTACGAGTGTGTTATCTACTAATATTATTTTGAAATTTAATGTTGTTCACATGGACTATATACTACATTATTAATATATCTTTAAAATTTAATATTTGGTTTTGTTAGAAAGTTTAAGAAAAATACCATGGTAACAAGTTTACTACTTCTCATTTGCTATCAATTTTAGTAGTTTTTCTCATTGATGAGATTTATTGTTATATATAGAAATTCTCTAACATATTGTAGATGGGATGATTATTCCTATAATATAATTTTACAGCCAAGGGTAAAAGTTAAGTAAATTATGTTTATACCAATTATTTAAATTAGTGATAGATTCAAATAATTAAACCTAATTTGAGATGATTTAAAGATTTTTAAATTTGTGAATTTAAAATAGTGTTTATCAAAATTGTCTTGCATATTTTTAACTTTTATTAGAATGCTTAAATGTTAAGTGGGTTTCATTATGTATAGTTGGGCTCCGTTCTTCTTTCTTTAACCCATTAGGGTTATTAAATCCTAATTGATCTTATCTATCAATAGTCCATAAAATTTAATAGTGATGATCACTTGTTACTTGTTATATACATATGTATATTGCTCATAAGTATGTATAAGTATTTGCCATTCCTTCGATTCGACCAATGGTGTATAATTTTGATCTAAAACCATAGACAATCAACTAATAGACTAATAAAATAGTCCAAAATAAATTTAAAGTAATTTTAAATATAATTTCAAGTAATTAAATATTTCTTAATATTCAATTATAGAATTTATCAGATGAAGGAATACAAGTAAAGATTCCCTTTGTACAATTGATTGCTTGTGTTAGATAGTTAGTAAAACTTGAGCTAAAATATTTTAGACTAAATTGTATGGTGCTTGTGGTCTATGCCAAGGATTGTTGTTAGTTAAGATGGATGGGTCATGGATTAGTTACTCCTAGCTATTTGTGGGTCAAGTAAATGGATTGATGTAGCTTGTAGATTAGGCACAAATGCTATATGTGCTAATAAGCAAGTTGTAGAAATGATACATCTATCTAGAAATTCAAAGTGAAGCTATCAATCAGACATAGTTGTAGTGTAGTATGAGATGCGGCTATATATGAGTGTAGTAGATTAAATATTGATCGATATAGTCAGTGACTTTAGTATAAGACAATTATTGCTTGTGAATTTCTAAAGGAGTGCTATGGACCTAAAAACAACAAGAGGTAGTGAGTTATGGGGGAGCTAGGGGCTATTCAATGTGGCCATTTTGGTGCTCAACTTAGATTGTGTCGAATAAGAATGTAGGATTGTAGTAAGGGAGCAAGAGCTAGAGAGATATTCTAGATCCCTTCACCTGAGGGATGGTCTTGGTATTTATAGAGGAAATAAAAGAGCAATTAAGGCTTGAAGATGTGAAACACATTCCATTAAGTGGTTTCGAGATCTTTAGGTCATGGAGTCGTAGATAGTTATTGTCTTCAATTGCCTTTACTAGTCTTTGTCTTGAATTGACTGAAGCAAGTAGAATTGATTGGATGAGCTAACTTGATGCTAGGGGATGGAGCTCTATCAATTAGCTTGAACTATTTTGGGCTGAGTTGAGCTCAGATCCTAGATCCAAAATAGCCCATCAACAATGATTATAAATTTAGGATACTTTCAAAATTTATGTTTAATGTTTGGTCAAATAAAAGATAGTAAATGATGTATGTGATTGCTGATTGCATTGATGGAAAATACTCTGTTTGTACTTTATGCATGATATGTGATTGCATGATTCGTGATTGTGTGGTAGCACAAAACTTACTAAATGTCTTTATTCACCCCCTTTGGCATTTGTTTTAAAACATTTTAACACAATAAATTGGACTAAAAGACATAGAGCATTAAGACATTAGAGCTTTAAATGTATTTACCAGATTATAAGAATATGGGGGGAAATTAAGCCACTATTGCCTTCGAGATATGACAACTTTCATGTGGATGCTCTAGCTGATATATAACAATTTACTATGCCGTGTTTGCATTGTCAGGGATAAGCTTTACCCAATTTAATAGTATGATCTTTGGTCGAACAAAAGCTGGCAAATAGTATAAAACACAATATAATTGGATCCATCAATTACTTACCGTATGGGTAAAAGTGTGTTAACACACGGCAATATTTGATCAAAACAAGAAAAAACTTCTTTCATACCATATCACTTTTAATGGTTCAATATTCTAAACTGAACTATTTTAAATAATGCAATTTGGTGTGGTTTGAACCATTTTCAGAAACACTTTATTCAAGTTAATAATAATAATTATCATATCAAAGTTTCCAACTAAACATTTATGCTCAAATTGAAGAATATTATGCAAAAGTTTAAACCATATAACATCATATTATAATAACATTACATATTAGGCTATAGTAAAAGCACATGAGTTTGCTTGAGAGATGGGAAAAATTAATGTGAAGGAAAAGGATTAAACTCAGAGGTTGAAAGCAAAGTGATAGATGACTAAAAAAAAGGAAGAAAATAAAAGGAAAGGTAAATAGGATTAGGTTGAATTATTGATAGGATTCAAAATCAAAAGAATGTCGTCTATTTTATATTTTCTAATCAAAATCATTTGATTTTGGTTAAAAGTTCTTCAATTTGGTTAATGGAAACATGAAACATTCGGACACTCTTCAAACCAAATCACAAACTAAATTAAAATATAAAAGAATATCGCTTTAGCATCCTTTAGTTCAATTTGATGGATAACCCTAATATTCTTGAAGCTTAGGATAAGACCAATTCATGGGTTAGTCAGTCGTTTGTTACATATATTCTTTACAATTTTCCTTCCAAATACTTCTTCTATAATATGCGAATAGTATGTTGTTTCCTCGCTATCGCATTGCACCAGAATAGGCCAACTCTACGTCGAATATTATATTTATACACGCTATGTTGACCGGAGCAGGTAACTATATATATATATATATATCAAATCTTCCCTCCATTTAGCACATAGATATAGGAATACAAACTGTTATAACTAAAGATTTGCATTAAGCAGAAGTGTGTAGTGTGTACACAGTCATGGGGGGCAAAATGCTGGTGTTGCACCATTTATTATTAATTATCTGTCTATTAGTAACAACTGCAAAAACGGATGCAAAAACTGTTTATCAGAAATGGGTGGTGAAGTACGAATATAAATCACCTGATTGTTTCAAGAAACTGTCCATCACCATCAATGGAAAAACTCCAGGACCCACCATTGTTGCCCAACAAGGTGATACTGTTATCATTGAAGTCACCAACACGTTGGAAACTGAGAATCTTGCTATTCACTGGCACGGTATCCGGCAGGTAAATTACTTAAACTCTGCATGTTTCCGATATATATATATGTTTTATTTTTGATATCTTTGTCATTGAATGTCCGGTTCTAAAACTATTGTCAAGGCAAAGTAGTAGTGTTTTGGCTGATTCTTCTGTGCTACTTTCTGGGTTTCTTCGTTCTTAGATTGGAACTCCATGGAGTGACGGAACAGAAGGAATCACCCAGTGTCCAGTTCTTCCCGGCGGCACTTTCACGTATCGCTTCGTCGTAGATAGGGTGAGTTTCTTTCTTCATTCATTCTATTTAACTAGTTGAAAGCACACGGAATGCGTAGATAAAAAGTAATAAAAAAAATAAAATAGTATGCTTAAGTTATAATTATAATTTTTTAAAATAAAAAATATAAATATAATTGAAGATCTAATGAAATATTTAATTCATTTAGCAAGAGACACTATAACATATTATCAAAAACACAAAAAAGATATCCTCTTCTCTCTCTCACACACATTAATTTAATTTAATTTAATTTTTTATTTATTTGAGTATAAAAGAATAATTACATATAAAAGGATAAATTATAATATTATTTATACCATCATATAAGAATTGATCGTGAATAGAATACTTGAATACAAATGGATTAAATTAAAATGTAACCAATATAGGAATATGGATAAAAAAGAATACTATTTATACCATAAGATAAGAATTGATTGTGAATGGAGTGCTTGAATACAAATGGATTAAATTAAAATGTAATTAAAATATTAAAATTGTCGCTTGAGTATTTACGACTTTGAGGCTTTATAGATGATTTAGAGAACAAGTGCATATTTTCTTAATACATGGGACAATGGAATTTAATGGATATAATTTTAGCTACAATCTTTATAATTTAATGGTATGAGTTGGTATCTTAGTGGAATGGAATATATTTAAAATTTTTTCTCTTCAATGAAGAAGAAAAAAAGGTGGTATGTTTGCAATTGATTTTTTTTTTTTTTTGGTTTTTTTTTTTAAATAATTCAACGGGACTAATAGAGCTAACAAAAACGCAAATTGTACCAACTCTAGCATTGGTGTCATAAGCAAAAACACTAAATATGGATATTGTCAACTAGGTTTCAAGATCAAAATCCTTATCATCTAATTTTCATTAATTTTCTAGTTATGCATTATCTAAATTCTTTAATTAATTTACAATATTATTATGAGGTGACTATGTTTATTACAAATTATATACATACACATATATCTCTTATTTTATTTTATTTAGTTATTTTTTCCCTCCTTCCTTGCATCTTAAATAAATGTTGCGGACGATGAATTTTAGCATAATAAGCACCATCATTGATGATGTATTCTTTACATGCTTATGTATTTTTTTCTGCCCGATGATTATAATGGGAGGAAGAATTAGAATTTCATCCATTCCATTGGAAGATCATGATTTATACTGCTAGCTTAAGAAGATCTTTAGCTATATAAAACTTTTGAAGCTTATGATTTTTTTTATTATAATATATATATATATATATTATATAATAAAAAATTTCAAGCTTAAATCTAGATTTCATTTTTTCCCTTACGATGTGACATGCCAAACACGAGCCAAAAAAGGTTTATAATTGAATTTATAGTTTTAAATGATTTAGAGTTCCATATCAAAGCTTAGGTTTGGTAAAAAAAGGAAAAAGAGGAGAAAAAAAAAATCAAGGTTAGGGCTTCCAAACTTTCCCTTCAATTTTATTGTCACTAAGGAAAGTCCTCTTTCTTTCTTATTCTTGGGATCCATTATTTTCGGCTTTACCCACCAAACTAACAGGGAAAAAGAAAATGATGGACATATATATGTTTCTATTTATAAATTACCTAAAGCTAGGTTTAAGGTTTAACTTTCATATTGCAATTCATTTATCTATGATTATACTAGATTAAAAAGTAATTGCATGTTTATAATTATTGATTGCAGCCTGGATCATACTTGTACCATGCCCATTATGGAATGCAAAAATCAGCTGGTCTATATGGAAAAATTCAAGTTTCCCTTCCGGATAATGTTTCTGAGCCCTTTGATTATGATTATGACCGAAGTATTATTCTCAACGATTGGTTCCATAAGAGTTCTTATGAACAAGCTGTCGGCTTGTCCTCCATTCCCTTTGAATGGGTTGGAGACCCTCAGGTAACGTTTCGAAATTAGCTATTAATTAACTAATTTAAAAGTTTAATTGATATATTTTATTGAACTTGTTTCATTTCAATAAAATAACAGGGTTTTGTAATGGCAAATGGATCTCATATTCACAATTATGATATAGCTTCATTTGTGTTTCTTCAAAATCTGTATTCACTTTTTTTTTTTTAATTACAGTCGCTTCTCATTCAAGGCAAGGGAAGGTTTAATTGCTCTGCTAGTCCAAGCACATCGGATCCCAGTACTTGTGATGCAACAAATCCTGAATGCTCTCCTTATACAATGACCGTAGTTCCAGGGAAAACATACCGGCTAAGAGTTTCTAGCTTGACTTCATTGTCAGCACTTAGCTTTCAGATTGAGGTAAGCATTCCATTACATATTCCCTAGAGATGTAGTGCAGCGTCTTCATTTATAATGGAAAAGGTTTACATAGTTTAGTTGGTATTAACAGCGATATATATATACATCGTAAAATGTATAGTTAGGCTCAAAAAAAAAGAAAAAAGAATGAATTGAAGGAAAATTTAGCATCATCCTGAAATTATTTGATTAACTTTGTAAACCTTCAATAAACTAAACATTTGTTCATCGTTTTGGTGTTTTCTTGAACTATTGCTTATGTGTATGTTCTACTAACATTATGCAGGGTCACAACATGACGGTGGTGGAAGCAGATGGTCACTATGTAGAACCATTTGTTGTTAAAAACCTCTTCATATACACAGGAGAAACATACTCTGTCCTCATTAAAATGGACCAAGATCCCACTAGGAACTATTGGATCACAACCAACGTAGTAAGCCGCAACTCCACAACCCCACCGGGTCTAGCCGTTCTCAACTACTACCCGAAGCACCCGCGAAGATCACCACCATCAACACCACCACCCGGACCAATTTGGAACGACGTGGCACCCCGAATTGCTCAAGGCCTAGCCATTAAATCCCACCAAGGCTACATCCATAAACCACCACCAACGTCGGACAGAGTCATGGTTTTGCTCAATACACAAAACAAGATTGATGGATACCACAAGTGGTCGATTAATAACGTCTCATTTACACTCCCACATACTCCATACTTAATTGCTCTGAAGCAAAATCTCCTCCATGCATTTGATCAAAATCCACCACCCGAGTGGTATGATTTCGCGAATTACGATATCTACGAGGTTGCTAACAACACCAATGCCACTACTAGCAATGCTTTGTATAGATTGCAGTTCAATACCACGGTAGATATAATATTGCAAAATGCGAACACTATGAATTCAAACACTAGTGAGACACATCCTTGGCATCTTCATGGGCATGACTTTTGGGTACTAGGATATGGAACTGGCAAGTTTGACATCAACACTGATCCTAAGAAGTATAATCTGATTGATCCTATCATGAAGAACACGGTCCCGGTTCATCCTTACGGGTGGACCGCTTTGAGATTCGTCGCGGATAACCCGGGTGTCTGGGCTTTTCATTGTCATATTGAGAGTCATTTTTACATGGGCATGGGCATAGTGTTTGAAGAAGGCATAGAGAAAGTTGGGAAGTTGCCTTCATCGATTATGGGTTGCGGTGAAACAAAAGGATATCGTAAGACATAATTCATGACAACGGACAAGAATCAACGACTATTGTACCTTAGAATGCCCCAGCTAAATGGGATGAATTTGAATCATTATTCTAGTTTTGCTGTCTATTCCAAAATAAATGAATAAATAATATAGCCTAGCTCTTATGATTCTATGATTCTACACACAATTTGACGTCGCCAAGTTTGGTTACTTTGTACATTTTTTCCTACGTTGTGACTTGTCCTCTTTGCGTTAATATCTATAAATTAAGTTGTCATCTTTACATTTTTCTTTATCAACCTTTCTACGAGAACGATATTTGCATCTAATATTTCCTTGTGTTGCTAATCTAGGTTTGTCGATGTGCTAGTTATTTATCATGTGTAACATTTATATAATTATACCCACGTCGTTATGTAAAAATGAAAATATCAATATATCAACATAATTATAATTATGTTTTTGTACTTACATGATTATAAATATGCTACTAAACAATTGATAATGTAATTATAATTCTATGGTTGCAATGTTTTGTTGACTTTCATAATTTTTTTCTGGTTAATTTGACATATTGGTGCTTTTATATTCTTCTTTTTATTTAGTAATAGCATAAACTTATTACTCATTTACTTTCTAGAATAAAATAAATAAAAAATAAAAAAATTATTCTATAGTTAAAAATTATATTCCATTATTTAGTTCATATAAATTTTAATTAGAGAAAATACTTTATTTCAATATTTATTCCATTTCATTAATTATTGCATGAAAGTAGGAATATAATAAAAAAATACAAATATATTCATATTAATCATTATAAAATATAACCAATAATTATTTATCAAAAGCATAATTCCAATATTTATTCCATCGTCTTCATCTTTGAATCGATATTTATGTTGCTTTACTTTCTATTTCTAATTATTACCATTTTATTCCACTTTAAGGATCGATCCCACAAATAGCAAACCTAATATCAATATCATAAGTCTCTCTTTCTCTCTCTTTCTTCAGTTGCATTGTTAACCTCACGCCTCGATTAGATAATGACAGCAATTACTACATAAAATTATTAACTAATGCAAATACACCCTCTAAAGTATTGTTCAAGTGCTAGTAGATTCCTAAAATTCCAAAGTCTAACTTCATTTTTTCATATCCTTCTTAAAAATATACCAATAACTCAAAAATTGACATTAAAATTCTAAAACATATGGGGATCTAGAAATGATTTAAGGTATAGTTGTACAACTTCTAAAGCTACGTGATGATAAAATCACTTTTTGATAGTTTAAGGATTAATGCATACTTGACCAATAGTTTAAGAGAATTTTGTAATTTGTCCTAAGCTTTACATTTCTTGCCATTTGGTGAGAATTATAAAAAAAAAATATTTGATTTATTTTATACATTTATTTTAAGTTATTGACGTCTGCATAGTTCAATTCACCTCCCCAAGGTAAAAGTCGACGCATCGCCCCGAGGATTATTTAATTTTATTATGAGCTTGCCGGCTTAAACATAGGGGGGTCCGTTTATTAAATTGAACCACGAAACTGTCAGCTCTTACCTTAATAAATTACAAACGATGATGCCATTTGAGTTGCACGAATAAAAATAAGCAAAAATTTATCAATATTAATATGTGGCTCTTGTAGAGAAGTAAATGCTGGTTATTGGTTGGTTAGCACACGCTGCTCTAGATATAATTATTAATCCAAATTTCGTAACATATTATAAAATCAAGTACCTGTGTGTGTCGATCTTAAACAAGGAGAGGGAATAAAAAAATTACCTATAATAAAAATTTTGGGATCAAGCTAATAGAAAGTATATTGAAAATAATTATTTTATTCCCTTTCTATTACTTTCATGTAAATGGAACTTGGGATTGGTAATTTGTATTAACTTATTGCATTTCGTGTCTATATCTAAATGTGTTTGTATAATGCTTCGAAAAATGAGCCATGCTACTGCCCACCACGTGTCTTTATCTCAAAAGATTATGTTAAAGCTTTGAAATAAATCCAATACTTTTTTAACCTATAACATTTAAAATAAAAGCATTTCATATATCTTGAAAGTTTCTAATAATAGCTTAAACCATATCAAACATCTAATATAGTGGAAATCTTTAAACACCAAAATAACATCCATAACAGATATTATTTATTACAGTTAAACATAAAATTTTTTCCTAAAACTTAATCACTATAATAATAATGGTACTCTTCATCTTCCTCTTTTTGTGCTTTACCTAAACCTAAGTCATCTTCTGGTTCTCATTTTCATCAACACTTGTATCTAAAAATGGTTTCTTGAAGGGTAAGCTAATGCCTAGTACGTATAACACAAACACATATGCATGAACAAACATAAACGAGTATCACACATATTATGTAGAACTTAAACATAAACAATGATTTCTTAATATAATTTATGTCTAAATGCAAACAATAGGGTTTTCATGACCCTCTTAATACACTTAACACATTGGAGCATGACTTGGTAATGGGAACTGCCACTACGGGCTCCACACCCATGATCCCTCAATCCTTAAACTTGGTAAGGGGAACTGCCACTATAAGCGCTACACCCATGTCCACTTAAATACTTAATCTTGATGATGGCAACTACCACTATGGGCTCCACACTCATGTACACTTAACCACTTAAACTTGGTGTTGGGAATTGCCATTATGGGCCCCATACCCATGTACACTTAAGCACTTGAACATCATCTAACCCAAGTCATTTCCAAGCATGACTCCACTAGAGACAATGTCACATAAGGATCATTAGAGTGCTCTTAAGGGATTTGCCACTACGAGCCCTTAAGCCGAGCTAAGCACATATAGTATATCACTTAAACACTTAAATCGAATTGTTCACTTAATCAATTTCAAATACATGTACTAACTTAATCAAACACAGAATAGCACATAAGTTACACATACTTTAGATCATAGCCTTAAGCACTTCCTAGTCTTGGACTTAACTTAAATGGAAATCTATACACATTAACATGTTCTTCTTAGTATTCAATCTAAGATCAATATCATTCTTAATCTCCTTAATCATATTCATTTAATTTCTCTAAGGCCTTACTCGTTATCTAGGTTGTATGAAAATTAGTTTAAATCAAAGTTAAACAAACATATAATCATATTATACTTTATTTAACATGGATATGTTAAGGACTGTGTTGCTCAACACGGGCTAAAGCACAACCGTGTTTAGGGTGGTATATCTCTTAGTGCATAACTGGGCTTCAATGCGGTTGGAACATGATCGTGTTATGAGGTTGTGTTATTCTTAACTCAACATAGTTGAAACACAATCATGTTCGAATGTCATGTATCTTTCAATACATCTTTCACACTCAACATGGTTTAAACACAACTGTGTTGGAGAGTCGTATTGCCATTAACTCAATATGGTCAAAACACGACTATTTAGGAAGGTCGTGTATCTCTCAATACACCCTTCCATTTCAACACAATTGAAACACGATCGTGTTCGGAGGTCGTGTTACCTTCGGCGATCTCCATGAACCCTCATTCTCTTACTTCAATTCTTCCTAAACCTAATCCTTTCTATTCCTAAGCTTAATTATATCTCTAAAATTTGTAATTATAAGTAAATCATACATATTAGATTACTCACTTCAATTCCACAAATTGCAAATCTCGAACTTGTCGATTCTTGTTCTCTTATTACTCCTGTTTAAACTTCGTGTTCTACATGAGCAAGCTATTCACATGAATTTCGAATTCCAAAATCCTAATTTAAATTTCTTACAACATCCTTACCTTGCGTTTCTTTGGAATTAGACCTCTCCAGTTTTCTTTTGCCTTATGTTCCTTTGTCTAGTTCCTTCTCCTTCTCTCTCATTATACGATTATAAAGTGTCCAAGTGCAAAAAAAGAAGAAATACCCTATGTTATTTTGTTTTTTATAGTTCGACCAGGAAAAGGTGAATTTGACCTTAGCCCATTGTCCTATTTACAACATTGCCGTTTATTATGTTTATATATTATATATATATATATTTATATAAGATAAAACAGATGTGTATTACAGTTTATGTGTTGAAAATTTCAATCGATAACTTGACTTATTTATTAACTATGTATGAAAATCTAAACTCGTAACTCATCCCATTTAATAATTGTATTTCGTATCCAAGTTTGACTCATTTATTATTTAAAAAGTTATAAATAAATATATAAAATAGTTATAAATACATGAGAAAAATGATAATCATAAAATTAACATTTACAAAGAAAAATGATATAATTTTAACACTTAAATATAAAATTATAACACAATAAAATTGTAATTAAACAAAATTATATCTCATACATATATGTCATGCATATTATGTCTTATAGTTATATGATCTATACACATATATGATTTGCGTAAATATATGTTATATATGTTATATAGTTTTATAATCTATGTTTAAATGAAGAATACATATATTATTGTAATATATGAGCTGATATATATAACATATGTATTTAAATTATATATTTGTTATATATATGTACACACATACACTAGCACTCATGTTGCATTTGTTCAAAAGTGCACCAAGATTTACAATAAGGAATTGTATATAGTATAGGGGGAACAATATAATATTTATGGAGATATGCAAGGCAAATTTATTGTTACATTAGAGGATGTTCTCATAATTTGCTTTTAAAAAGTATATTTTTATATGGGTGTAGGGACAAATGAAGTTATATTCTTTAATATAGTAGAAGATAGATATAATATTTACTAAGGTATATATGCTAGGTAAATTTATTTTTACCAATAACTCATTAATTAATATTAGATAAATAAAAAGGCATATAATTAATTTGAACAATTCGAGATATATGTTAGGTAAATTTGTTTTCTCCAATGACTCATTAATTAATATTCGATAAATATAAAGGTGTATGAGATTAAAGGATTTTGGAATAATGAACATGAGAACCAACATAAATGAGGAAAGAGCTAGGAAAATAATTAACACGTTTCTTTAGTGTAACCCAGTATTTGCTCTATTATTAGTAAAAGTTAACCATGAAAGAGGTAGTTATTATGTAAGAAGTTCTATTAGTAATAGATATCCATGTAGGCAGTTTTTTAAGAATTAGAGGACATAGTTTTATTAGTAATAGAAGACCATGTAGGTAGTCTTTTAAGGATTAGAGGACATTCTTGTAATTTACTTTTAAAATTATATTTATAAATGGGTGTGGAGACAAATAAAATAGTATTCTCTTAATATGTAGATATATATATATATATATATATATATATTAAGGCACAATATAATTTATATATATCTATAAATATGTTATATATTATATGTAAATATATGTGTTGTATATATTATTAGTAATTTTATTATTAAATGGATTCATAGGTTGAACTTAGAACTTTTTTATGGATCTATTTAATAAATGGGTTTATAAACAAGTTTATAGGTAAAACATGAATTTAGACATAAATTTTACAATATTTTAAAAGGTCCAATTCATTTGTATTTCATTTTTTTTTCTTATAAAAACTCATCTATAATCGTATCTTGTCATATCTTATTTGAGTTTGTAGGTTATGTCTTGGATTGCTAGCCCTAATGGGCTTTATTGATGTTAGTCATGATCTAACCTAAAAAACTTAGCGATAATAATGGTATTAATTATAAGCTCAAGGGTTTGACAAACTCATATTCTTGCATTACTTCCTCACTATTACTTTGTTAAGTGAATCAAATGTATAATTATTGTTTTGGTTTTCACAATTCTCCTTAAGGTATGCAAAAGAATTGAATGGGCTATCCCACTACGACCCATTAGAACCCATGTATATGTATTTTGAAAATTTTTAATTTGTGTAAGAAAGATGGACTAGTCTACTAGTCCATTAAAAATAAAGATATTTTTTAAAATAATTTAAGATAATAGGAAGTTAAATGTTTACTTTTCAAAAAACTATGCACCTAAAAAAAAGAATATTTTCTAATGATTGAAGAGATATGGGTGATTGGATGAAATTGGTTTAATAGATTTAGTGGTTGATCTATAGGCTAATCCCTCTAATTTGTTGAAAATAAGGATTGATGAGTTAAGTAGACTAGTTGGGTTATTCAATTATACAACTTGACAAAAAAAAAAAAAAGAAAAAACCTAAAATCAATTTCTTTTTTTATATTAATTAGATTCACTAGTCAAATCTAACTCATTAATAATACTCCATCCAATGATAATTTGATTGGCATTGTTTGGAATCCAATTAACTATCTACCTTGGAATCTAGTTAAAATCCATCTTTTACGATAACACGTTGGGAAATTTGATGGAGTACATTATGGTTGGCTATCCATTATTCCAATTTGTGTACTAGTTTCGTGTGATAAGTGTAAGGTAGGGTGGACAAAAAAATCAACCAAATTGAGCCAATCTAAATCAAAATAGTAGTTTTTATTTATTTATTTTTTTCTACTAAGTGTTATTATTCTTTTTTTTTTTCACTTAGAAATCTCACTATACTATCAAGCCTCTACTAGCTAGTAGTGCTGATGCTTGACTCAAAGTCTATTTTGCAATTATTGTTAATTTTTTATTTTTTATTTTTTATTATTTTTTTATAGGTTTGGTCTTTTTTTCCATCTTATTTTTGTATTTCTCTTTAAAAAACTCTCTAATTTAAAATATATTACACATTTTTTTATTATTTATAAGTATCAAGGTATAGGTATCATAACTTCATTTTCGTAGTGCTAGTGTCTTAGTTATTGTTCATGTTTGCTATTTACTAGGATTAGGATTTAGGGCTATGTCAATTTATGTATTGATGTTTTATGCTATAATTCATTTTATTGTGTTTCTATCCATGTTTTCTATTTATCAATATTACTCTATTAGGGTTTAGGGTTATGTCATCTATTTTTGAATTGGTGTTCTATGCTATATCGCTTTATAGTTAAAGTCATTTTTTAGGAAAATATTAAGGCTTCTAAGATTTGTTTTTGTGTTTTTTGAAAATAATTTCAATAGTTTCTTATTGTGTTCAAACAATTTTGTGCTAATACATGTATAATAGGAAATGCTATAGATAGCTAACAAAAATAAGATAAAGATTGAATTATATTTAATTACAGTTTCCAACGGCTACAAAAACACCCTTTGAATTCCCTCTTCATAGCTTTAGGGAAATGAGAAATCCTCTTAAATTGCACCAGTTTAGAAGGATAAAGAACGACTTCCATCACCAAAATTAGTTCCCATGGGGATAAATTGAATTTGTTAGCTTTGCGATTTAATATACACAAACGGTTAGTTAGTTGCAATTATGAGTTTTGGATCCAACATTGCTAGTGTTTTGGCTTTTAAGTTATTGTAATGTATTTCAAAATCATTTGGAGTATTTGATGTATTTTTTATGATTGGATATTTTATGAGTAATTGTGAATTATTTCAAAGTCATTTAGATTTTAGAGTACTAGTTCTATTTTTTTTATTTTTTTATTTCTAATTGAAACTTTATTTATTTATTTATTTTTGTACAAATGTCCAGACCTAATGATAATGGAAATCCAAGCATCAGTAGTAATAGACCCAAGCACATGCATGATCTTGACAACTTTGAAGATGCTAGTAGTGGAAATCCACTCTCTTCTAGTAAATCATTGAAAACCCTTATTTCTACTTTAATTGCAAATAGACAAATGTTTGAGGTATGTGATCATTATATCAAGAAAAAGCATAATGGTAAATTAATGGTGTTTTCTAATTACTGCACAAAATGTTTTGCATTTAAAAGTTCTCAAGGAACTAGTACACTGCATGTACACTCGAATAGATGCCCCCAATATAAACCTAAGCATCTAGATGACAAACAAAAGACTATTCCTAGCATTATTGATACTAAAGGAGCAACTAGGAGTTTAGTAACTAGATTTGATTAAGATTTGTGTGGAAGGAGAGTTGTTAGGATGTTCACTATAGTTGAATTGCCATTTAAGTTTGTGAACATGGAGAATTTTATATGTTCTTGGAAGCATTGCAAGCAAAGTTTAGTCTTCCTTCTCATAAAGGATTGACACGTAAGTGTCTAGAATTATTTATGAGGGGAACATTAAAAAGATCCTTTTGGTCATATGCTTCAAGAGTTCATTTGACCATAAACACATGGACTTTAAATATGTTGATGGTATAAATTCGTTTACCTAGATAATGGGCTTGGATTAACATGCAACAATAACTTATGATTAGAATGGGCACTAGACTTTGCTTTAACGTCGCTACCCCTATACTTAAGTCAGTCATAGCAAGGAGAATGTATGAATAAGAAAGTAAGTTTTGTAAGAGAGTGTAGAAGTTGGGACCTAGTACATGACACTTGATGTTGGTATTTATATAAAGACTATTTTATCTTGATTGGCTAATAGCCTATTACCTAGGATATGATTTGTCAACCTCTTTAGATATGGGATTGATGTGATCTTTTGACAAGGTAAGGCATAATTAGTATTATTGCTTCACCATGCAAACATTCCCTCTCATTTAATGTATTGTAGGAGCATGTTGTGTAAACATCTCTTCTTATTTATTACATTATGGGGACTGAGGGCTCTAGGCACATGATTACTTAACACTAAGCTTGATGGACAAGACTTTTGCTTTCTAGGTTGTTGGACTAGATCATGTTCAGCCATAAGGCCTACGTCTAAAATTAGCCATCAACACTTATCCCCTACTCTCTTTAGCAACTGGTCAGTAGAAAGAGTTGGTTACTTTTGTAGCATGACTAAGTTGCTTTAGCTTAGAGGATCGACATAGCTTTACATGGGTGGCTTAAAGGATACATGAGCCTAGGTGGTGGGTGATTCCAAGGTAGGTAAGGGTTGTAGCCTGATTATAGAGGCTTGTGGACTTAGGCCTCTAAATCTAAGGTTTACCTTACTGAGTCTTATGGAATCAAGGTTCATTTAACTAAGGCATGATTGTCTAAGGCCTAGTTATTCGAGGCTTATTTGACTAAGGTATGTTCATTAATGGCTTGTTTATTTAAGGTTTTATCATTTTAGGCCTATTTAACTATGACTTTATCCATCAATGGCCTATTTTTCTAAGGCCATTTAGTCCAACTAGTGTTTAGTAGGCGAATTGACATTCTCTGACACTTATAGTGATTCGAAATGGTTCGCTTCCCTAAAAAGCTTTAAATTTAATTTGTCTCATGTGCTCTTAATTCAAATTGTATTGTATGCGTTAATGCAAGCACATTTAATGCTATAGATACATGTCAGGAAGGCATAGGTTGCTTACAGCATGCGTAGATAGCATGCACACACTTGTGATGTCATGCATAATTGTTTACATCCTCAAGGCACTATGTGTTAGAATTCAATGGCCTTGATGTAACAATGCCCATCAAATTATGCCTCTTCAAACTTCCTCCCTATATTTCTTCTTGCACTCTCTTTATTTTTCTTTCAATAATCATCATCTTCTTCTTCATCTATCGAGGAAGATATGAAACATTCAAAAATAGGGAGCATGAATGTGATATCAATCCAAATTCGCATGTGAAGTTTGCAATAAGGATGGGAAGCACATTAGGAGAGACTGAGTTGAAGTATTGCTTATGCTAGAGGGGTAGACTATAAGGTTGCTAAAGGAGAATATACGCATTTGCTAGGCCTTAGAGATCAAGCAATGACTCTTAGCTAACTATTTTGTAGCTCAGCTAAGGATATTGCTATTGAGGTTCTAGAAGGACTTCTTCAACTACCACCAACTTTCCCCTAAGCATTCTCATCCCCAATGCTTATATGGTGCTAGTGGCATCTGAGTTGTTATGTAAAGGCCTGAGCATTAGGTTGATCCCTCTCTCTTAAATACTTTTCTACATGGTGAAGGTTAATTCGTCCCTATGTTAGCATACTCAGTCACTCGGGATGAGAATCAAAGGCTCTTCATGAGGAAATCAAATACATGGAAGGAGTAGAAGAACAAGTTCCTTTCCATTTGATGTGGAGAGGGCTTTAACTTTTGAACTTGGTGGGTCAAGCTAATTAGAAGGAATGATTTGAAGTTAGGTTTGAATGGTAAGGCTAGCTATGATAAGATCATAGAGTGTTGTGTAAAGGAGTTGTGATGTGTGAAACTCTAGGTATGTTAAATTTAGAACCTCGACGATGATAGTTGGTTTCAATTATCCCGAAGAACGTCTTGAATAAGCAATGTGTAACTAGACCCCAATCAAACCCGTTGACTATAACCTAAGTTATCAATAGGTATTCCTAGTAATTCAATTAAGAATTCTATGGAAAAGTTCTTTTGCAAAAGAACAAGAAGAGGTTTTTCGTTCACTCACGGAAAAAAAAAAAGTTTTTCATATATCAAAGTTATTCTTTATGGCCAACCCTTGCACGACTTATATAGAGTCATATAAGAATATGGAAAACCTAAGTTGCCTAATCTATTTGTTTCCTTATCCTCATGTAATCGAGTAGACAACTAAATAATATAAATTGCAAACCAAAAGAAATACTAAAAAATATAACAACAAACCCGTAAATTCCCTTTCCTATTTCGGTTCAATATATAACATTTCTTATTCTAGAACTTCAAATCCTTACTTTTCTTCCATGGAAACATGAATTACATTAATAGGTGTTGGTTCTCTTTTCATGTTATTTGATTCCTTGGCTTATAGGTCCATAACTAGTCCTTATAGGGTATCATTCATCCTCTTTACTCTAGCTCGGGTCATTGGTCCTCCAATTCCTTGTAATGGATCTTAAGTCCTTGGTTTTGTCTTCTTAAGTGCTAGATGATCCTCATCATTCCCTCCTTCCTTGAAAAGATTCATCATCGAATCACCCGCATTATAAAAAGTAAGATCAGAAACATTACAATTGCGGTTATATTACCATAGTGACTCAACAAATCAAACTTGTAGGTGTTATAATTGATGCGCTCTAAGACTTGGAAAAGTCCCTCTCCTCTAGGATGTAATTTAGGCTTTCGCTGCTCTGCAAATCTTTCTTTTCTCAAATGTACCCAAATCCTTTCTCCTGGATAAAACACGGTTTTGATACATCCCTTTAGTATTGGCCACTCTCGGATCACATCCAATTTCTTTGCATCCATGGCTATGCCATCTATACCTGTCACAAAGTCAAGAAAACACCATGCTAGGTAACGAAAGGTTAGTGTCAGTATAAGTAAAACAAACATCCTTGTACATAAGTACAAGTAGTTGTTTCCTCACCAACATTGCACTCTTAACCTCACTTTTTCTAGTAATTTTCTCTCCACTTAGTGTTTCAGACTCTTTTCCCCCATAGCTCACCAGTGTTTGTCTCTCACTCTTTTCTTTTTTCTCTCCCTTCTCTTGCACACTCTCATGTTTTGCTCTAACTTCTTTGGCAATTTTCACTTGATCCTCACAAGCTTCCCATGGTTTCCATGGAGTTAGAATCACTTTCCTTTTGTTTAAAACAAAAGAATATTGGTTCTTGTACTCATCATACATAATCTTCCTATCGAATTGCTAGGGTTGTCCTAACAGTATGTGGCTTGCTTGCATAGGTACCATGTCACACATGACCTCATCCTTGTAGCTCCCTATGGAAAAGAATATAAGAACCTACTTGGTCACCTTAACCTCTCCATAATCACTCAACCACTGCAATTGATATGGTTTAGGATGCTTCACTACTTTCATTTGCATCTTTTCTACTAGTAAAGTGCTAACAACATTAATGCAACTGCCACTATCGATTATCAAGTTACAGACTCTTTTCTTTTTTCTCTCCCTTCTCTTGCACACTCTCATGTTTTGCTCTAACTTCTTTGGCAATTTTCACTTGATCCTCACAAGCTTCCCATGGTTTCCATGGAGTTAGAATCACTTTCCTTTTGTTTAAAACAAAAGAATATTGGTTCTTGTACTCATCATACATAATCTTCCTATCGAATTGCTAGGGTTGTCCTAACAGTATGTGGCTTGCTTGCATAGGTACCATGTCACACATGACCTCATCCTTGTAGCTCCCTATGGAAAAGAATATAAGAACCTACTTGGTCACCTTAACCTCTCCATAATCACTCAACCACTGCAATTGATATGGTTTAGGATGCTTCACTACTTTCATTTGCATCTTTTCTACTAGTAAAGTGCTAACAACATTAATGCAACTGCCACTATCGATTATCAAGTTACAGACTCTACCCTGTACATGACACCGTATATGAAAAATATGTTCACACTGGATCCCCTCACCATCCTCCTAGGGATGTACACTAAGTACTCTCCTCATGACATACAATTCGCCACTCATGGGTCCCTTTAAGTTAACATCCTCATACTCCTGCAATAGTGACTCCTCCTCTTCCTTAGAGCTAACACTCTCTACATCCCCACTGTCACTGATTATGATAGCCCTTCGATTTGGACAATGGGATGCAATGTGCCTAAATCTTTAACACCTAAAACACTTAATATCTCTCATCTTGGAAAGGGATTTAGTGTCAGTCTTTCCTTTAGGTGTAGCAATTGGATTTTTAGCCCTCACGTCCTCCTTACGCTTTGAATTGGTGGAGTTTTTCTTCCACGTGGACTTCCATGGAGCTTTGGAAGTCGAGCCAATCCTCTACTCACTCTTGTATTTTAACCGCTGCTCTACTTTAATAGCTTTATATAGCAACTCTTCCATATCTAAGTAATGGTGAAGAACTACTACATCAGCTATTCCCCTATTCAACTCGTTGATGAATCTAGCCATAGTAGCCACATCATCTTCCTCAATTCTCATCCTAATCATGGTTATCTCCAACCCTTTGTAATAATTTTCTACACTATTATTCCCCCAAGTCAACCCTCAGACTTTCCTAAGTAAGTCCTTATGGTAGTGATTGGGAATGAAATGCTTTTGCATGATAGTTTTCATCTCCTCCCAAGTGCTAACAGATTGCTCTCCATACCTGCACTTATTATGCCCCAATTGATCCCACCATATACTGGTGTAATATGAAAACTTTACTGTAGCTAATTTTATCTTTTTCTCCTTAGTGTAGTTGTGCCATTCAAACACATGATCCATCTTCCTTTCCCACTCTAAATACAACTTTAGATCATTCTTTCCCTAAAATGTTAGGATTTTCAACTTAATACTCCCTAGATTACTATCACACCTCTGGATACTTCCCTTATCCCTCATGTGTTGGTAATTTCCAAAATCAGATTCCTCACCTTCATCTATCCTAACGCCTTCCCTATTCTGTCTACCTACTCCTCACTTAACAATGGTACTGCTAGACGGTTCTCTACTCTTCTTCCTATTCATCCTTTCATGAATCTGCTCTAGTTCTCCAGTTAAGATCCTCTTCATCTCCCCCATCAATTCCTCAAACATTACTCGACTTTCCCCTCCATTAGTGTTCTGTCCCAACATAATTATAAAATTTGCAGCAAGTTATGATCACAATTACAAGAAATATATAAGTATGTTCCTCACACCCACTCGTGTATTGCTCACAATTCCACTCATGTATATCTCTCACAAAATATGATCTAACAACCTACTTTTTGTAATTCTTTTGCTAGGAACTCAATTTGGAACTCCTAAACTCAAATTACTAAGTCAACACTAATGATTACTACTTGGCTTAAGTTACGTGAATGAAGGAATACTAACTACACAATCTAATTGATATAGAAAAGATTCACCTCTAAATAGAGATGGAATCAAACACAAAAGGAAAAGATCACTATGGAACCGATTTTTCAAGGGATGTGTACAATTAGGATTCCAAACATAGACAATCAAGAATATGTTTATGGTAGGAATTGGAAACAATTGATATAGAGAGTAGATTGACTCAACTAATTATGTAATTGACAATTCAAGAAGTTATCTTGTGACTTTGGCAATTGTAATTCTTTCATGGCCGAATTCTTTTTTTTTTTTTTTTTTGAATTTTGATTCTTGATTCTTTCTTTTGCAAACTAATTTAATTCTTTTTTTTTTTTTGTAGATAAGCTATGAATTGAACACAATTGATTGTTTAAGAAAACCTAGATGTTGTCGGCCCTAATGGATTGTAATGACCAAAGAAGAACAAATATTTATTTATTTTTTTATTTTTTTACACGACTTTTGTCTATGAATATGGAAAAGACAACATATGAGTATGGAAAAGAACAATAGATTTTTTTTTATACGAATTTATAACTATGAATATGGAAAAGACAACAGACGAGTATGGAAAAGAAGAACAGACGAATATGGAAAAAAAAACAATAGACGGATATGGAAAAGAACAACAGACAAATTAAGAAAAGGATAGAATTTACTTGATTTAAGAAGCCGAAGCTCTAATACCAAATGATGCATGAAACCTTAGGTATGTTAAACCTAGAATCTCGACGATGCTAGTTGGTTTCAATTACCCCGAGGATCATTTTGAATAAGCGATGCGTAACTAGACCCTAATCAAACCCGTTGACTGTAACTTAAGTTATCGATAGGTATTCTTAGTAATTCAATTAAAAATTCTATGGCAAATTTCTTTTGCAAAAGAACAAAAAGAGGTTTTTCGTTCACTCACGAAAAAAGATGTGTTTTTCATATATCAAAGTTATTCTTTATGGCTGGCCCTTGCACGACTTATATAAAGTCATACATGAATATGGAAAACCTAAGTTGCCTAATCTATTTGTTTCCTTATCCTCATGTAACCGAGTAGGCAACTAAATCATATAAATTACAAACCAAAACAAATACTAAAAAATATAACAATAAACTCGCAAATTCCCTTTCCTATTTTGGTTCAATATATAACATTTCTTATTCTAGAACTTCAAATCCTTGCTTTTCTTCCATGAAAACATGAATTACATTAATAGGTGTTGGTTCTCTTTTCATGTCATTTGATTCCTTGGCTTGTAGGTCCATAATCGATCCTTGTAGGGCATCATTCATGCTCTTTGCTCTAGCTCGGGTCATTGGTTCTCCAATTCCTTGCAATGGATCTTAAGTCCTTGGTTCTGTCTTCTTAAGTGCTAGATGATCCTCATCAAGTTGCTTGATGCGAATCTAATCATGAAGGCTTATTAAGGCTTGCCCATCCTTAAGGTGAAGCAAGTTAAGGGCGTTGGGGAGAATGAAGGTATTCCTAATATCACTTATTATGCTAAAGTGTTTTTATAGAGGGAGCTAGACATGTCTTCACTAAATGAGAGAAGTGGGGTACCTTTTCATATTGTTGATTTGTTTTTGGTCCTTTTGCTAGATAAGAAATGGTGTTAATTGAAGTTGACTTGGAGGCATTGTTAAAGGTTTAGGCTAACTACAATAGGGGTAAGGTTGAGGCTAAGTAGGATACCTAAACTCTACCTTAGAATAGGAGGGTCAAGAACATAGTAGTGATTAGGGATGAACTTATGGACAACCTTATGGAGGTGTAGGGTACTTTGGAGGCAGAGGAGGTAGCTCATGGTCTAGTGCCCAAGGAGGTAGGTCAGGGCAACTTTGATGAGGGAGCAGAGATAGTAAAGGTCTCAACAAGGGATGTAGTGTTAAGACAGTTACCTAAGGAAAGGATTGGTGGGTTTGGGTAGGGGGTAGATGTTGGGGTAGGGGTTTGCGGGGAGGTTAGCAGCATTCATAGGCAATAGAGGAAGGGAAACGTGCACCCATTTATGTCTCAAAGGAGAGCTTTTAGGTAGACAACTCCTTTGTAGCAAATTTTGGCAAGTTTGTAGACTTCTTTTTGTAGTCATTTCTATCGAAGGACCAAGGGCTATTGATGAGGGGAGGAGGGGACAAGTCTCCAGTCAACTTAGAGAAGAAGTTGAACAAGTACATTGTAGAGGTAAGCACTTGACTTGTTTTTATTTGCTTCAGAGTTCTCATGTTGTAGGATGTATCCCTTTTGCTTTCACAAATGGGGATGTTGTTGAAGAGTCTACATCTAGTGTGAACAAGGAAAAAGTGGAACTTACTTAAAAGAGTTTGGACTAGGCTGTGAAGGTGGTCTTAAAGCAAGTTATAGATGTTAATGCATAGGCACAAATTACTTGTGCCAGAGATTAGGTGGCTTGCTTAGAAGTTGAAGCTACTCAAATTGAAGCTTTAAAGGCTTAGAGTCATGCTAAAGAGTAAAAGTTAGAGGTGTAGAAGGTTAGTAAGATGATAGAGGAAGTCTTTTGCATCATTAAGAGGGAGAGGACCTAGCTAAAGGCTAAGGAAAATGGTCATTAGGTAAGGATGGTCAATTTCGGGGAGCAGCTTGCTAATATGGAGGTCTTCCTCTAAGTTGTTAGGGATGTAGGAGAGGATTGTAACTTGGTTTGGTCCACTTAAGAGAAGACAATAAGGGAATTCTAGCATATTAACACTAGGTTAGAACACTAGATCAATTTCTTAGTCAAAAGCATGAAGAAGGCTAAGGGGTATAGGTTAGAGGAATATCCTAACCTAGATCTCTTGGTCCTTAACCTTTATCTTGAGGCTCCTATTGAGGGGGATGAAAATGATGAGGCTGATTAGGAGAACCCAGAGATAGAGAAGGGGGATGAGGAGGTAGTTGACCCATCGGCTAAGTAAGACCCTTAAAGCTTCTTACATGCTCCTTTCAAAAGAGCTGTTGCTCTTATGTTTATACATTTTCTTAAGGATAGTTTAGCTATCGACCTTGGAGGAATTGCTTCTCTTAAGAGCAATCTAGCTATAGGTATTTGATGTGAGGTAAGTGTACCTATCAAATTTTGTAATATAGTACATATAAATATGGATATCATCCTATAGAGATTATGAATAGTAATACTTACCTACATCCTATTATCTAACTAGTAAATTATGGAATTGGATTGGACTAAAAACTATAATGAAATACTAACTAAAAAACTATGCTTTTATGGAAAGATAGAAAAGCAAATCAAATTAAAATTAACTTCAAGTAGATAAAACTAGTATCTAGAGTTTGCTTCCCTTATGTATTATTATGTGATATTAACAAAAGGTATTCAAATTCCTCTTAAATTTCATTAACTAGAGGAATTCCTAATTTAGTTTAATAAATTTCTCATGCTTATTAAACCCTAATTTTAAAATTACCTATATGAATCTCTTCACAATAGCATAATTTAAAGATTGCATTAAAAGCAACATATTCTCGAAACTAAATTAAATAATTCCGAATGAACCATGTAACTTATCTTTAAGATTGCATCAATTCTCTTCAAACATACTAGATCTGGTTATACATCAAATTTCTCAATCTCAATATATAATATCAAATAGATAGAATAATAATTTAGAAATATTAAACTAATCCAAATCAAGAACACATGAATGAATCAATAAACGTAAGAATACATTGAATATGAAAATAGAATTCTAAGCCACATAATAAACCTAAGTTTCACAAGACTAGATACCCAAGAAAATTAAGCACTAAACATATTGGAAATCAGATTCATCAATGATGTATAGGCATACATCACCAAGGAAATCCAAAAAATAAAAAAATAAAAACCCTAGATACTTGAAGTGTAAAAGCTAGTCATCTTCTCCCTCTAAAACCTTAGAACACTTAAAACAAATATAGTATAATCTCCTTTTCTATAAAGTCCTCTTCTATTTATATAATGCGTGTTAGAAACTATGAGTTTTGTGGTCATCATGCTATTCAGCATGGTCATGCTTCAAGTTGTGTCCACTTCATAACTTAAACTTGTGTAAAAATTGACATTCCAGTAGACACGACCTTAGATACGGTTGTGTCTATAGGTTATGTCTAAATCAAATGGATCAGAGAGATACATGACCAACAAATATGGTCATGTTTACCACTTGTGTAACTTTTTATGAATCCTTAGCTTCAACAAAACCAACTAACATGGTTATGTCTAGACCTTGCGTAACTTTCTGTGAACCTTCACTTCAACACGAATAACAACACAATTGTGTCTAAGTTGTGTCTAGCTTCAAATCTTTATAACTTCTTCTATATAGCTCTAAATTGAGTGAAATTAGATTCCTTTTCTTTCTTTTTAATTAAATTTTCCATCAAATCCCTAAAATAAAAATATTACTAAATTAAAATTTAAATTCTTTAAAAACATATCAAAGTAAAGGGAAAAACATGTTAAATCTCACTTAATATATATCTCATTGAGCATTTATTAAACTTTCTTACATTTAAGCATTTGATTGTCCTCAAGCAAATTAATTAAATTAAACAGGAGGACAAGAAGCACTTAATCAACTTACCATTATTCAAGAAATCAATGAAAATAATTCTTATTTAGCCTTATAATAGCTTGAGAGATAAACTCTTAATTAATGAGCAGTTTTTGAAGAAGATTAGCTATAGCTCTTATATTTTCCACTTAACTAATTGTTTCAAACATATGAAAGATTTGAAACCTAAATTATCATCTCCTTAATCAAGAAAAAGTCATAAAAACTTTACTAACTTTGCTAAAATGTATACTCCCCCTTCTTTGATTTTTGTAAATATTATAATCTAAGATAAACATATCTACTTATCCCCTAATCATTTCTATTTTTTTTCTAGGTAGTTTCATCAGTTAATAAGTCTTAGACTAAACGATCTTAGGCTGCTAGGTTTTAGGATACCCATTTGAACCATCCACTATCTTTATTTAATAAAGTTCATGACTTAGTAGCTTTATTCGTTAGTAAGTCCTAAACCAGACAATCTTAGGCTACTAGGCTTAAGATACCCCTTTTGAACCATAAACTACTTTCATTTAATAGAGTTTATGACTTACATTTAGCTTTTGCATGGACTTTTTCTTGGCCTTTTTAGCAAGCTTTTAACTGATAATCCTAAGTTCTTCACTTAAGTTAACAGGTGTTATTCCACAAAAGAGAGGCACCTTGTAAGCTTAATTACTTGGGTCAACAAGACCCACAACTAAAATTTATTCAAATTATTTCATATTTAACTATATTAATTTTTCTAGAAATTTTCAAAGGATAAGTAGTACTATTTATCAAAGATTGTAGTGTTTTTTTTAAAAAAAAAAATCAAAAGGAAAAAGTATACAACAAAGTGAAATCAAAAGAAGTCCATGACTAATTCCTAACTAATGATGTCATTCAAATTTCTAACTCTTCAAGTTCAAAACTTTGATCAAGTGTTCTAAACTATCCAAAGAGTTTATTTTCTTTTCAAAATTGCAAGATAACTTTATGATTTTTAGGTTAAATAACTAAAATTTTGATTTCTTATATTGCCACACACTTATAACTCCTTTTCCCACACTTTAAATCGTACAATTTTCTCATTATATGTATATGTATATGTATACATAATTATTCAATGAGAATCAATGTAAACAAAAATAAAAATGTAAGGAAGCTAGAGGGAAAAAGACCTAATATTTAACTTCGGTGGCTGTTCCATTACAAAATGAGTGGAGCATGTACAGAAGTTGATCTTGAATGCTTAGAAACATGTAAAGCTACAAAAAAAAAAAAAAGAAAAAAAAATGAAAAGCCACAAAAAGTGAAAACCATAGTGAAATGAAAAGAAACAAAAAGGCAAAAAAAAAAAAAAAATTGAAAATTGTTATCATCTAGTTTAACTAGCTAACAAGGTCTCATTAGTACATTAGGTAAAAAAAAAAAAAAAGAACAAAATATCAATCACTCTCTTCTTCATCTTCCTTGTCTTTATCCTCTTCTTCTTCACCCTCATCCTCATTAGTATCCAAATTCATTATCTCGATTTCATCACTCTCATCATTGTTCTCTCCATTGACTTCTATCTCTTCCTCCCCTTTAACTTCCACCTTCTCATTACTTGCATCATCATACAATCTTGGAACTTGCTCGCTAGTGCTTATATTGACTAGAAAATTGATATGGAATTTTTTAGTTACATTGTATGCAAACCTTTCTAAACTGTTCAATCATTGAAAGATACATGCAAGGTCAATGTAGTATAGACATTGCAAGTCCAAGGTTTTCCCATATTTGTAGATTAATATATCTAGTTTCCTTTCAACCCTCTCTTAAGGAGGATTGGGATTATGATGAGCTATAGTTGACTGATGTGAGCCTTTAGCTTATTGGTCTTCGTCTTTAGGAAGGAGATACATCGGTCTGAAGGAATTAAGTTTGATAGGGGTCACTTCCTTCAGATGTGTCATAGGGGGTAGGTTGTGGAATGTTCCCATTGCTCTAGTCAAAATTATGATATATGATCCACAACATATATGATCAACCCTAAAGTCACTAGCTTGGCATTTGATGAAGAATACAAAGGGAATGGTTAAGTTACTAGGGTATCTCTCTAGGATAATATACAAGTAAAGTATATTGTGAGTTGAAACTATCCCTATACTTTTTCCCCTTCCGCTAATTATGTGTGACAAAATCCTATGTAGGACTTTATGAGTGGGATTGTGAAGGTGGGATGCTTTTGAAGCCTTGGGATCATATCTATGTCGATCACTAATAGATCTCTACTACAGCCAAGTGGGCATTTCTCATGGAAATTAGTATGGTAGCATGGCAAAATCATCAAAATTTATGTAGTCTTCATCATAAAGACATAGGTAAGTACCGAACTCTACCATAGAGATCCTATAGGGTTAGCCTCAAATTGTTAAATTCAAATAGTTCATAACTCCCCAAGACATTCTAATGTAAGCTCTTGGTATATTGGGGCTTGTAATGAGAATAGTTTTTCCCATAATTCCCCTTCTATCAATCCTTAAATCTCCTCCTCTATATGTAACCTATGAATCACATCTTAATCCATGCACAATGTTTGGTTGAAGGTTTTCTTTTTTAGCATCTTATATCTATTAATTGCAGCCACTTTAGTGAATTCTAGCATGGGATGTTCAGGAAGTGGTGGTGAAGCCAGTGGGTTAGTGGAACGAGAAGTTATGGCTGAGGGTGAGGAAGCTTCTAGGTGTCCTTTCTAGCGAACTTGTTGCTTTGCCTAACTTTGTATTAGTGCTATTTTCTTGATTTTAAATCGAAGTGGAGGAAGAAAATGCAGAATGCATGAAATTAGATTAGGAATGTGTGAACTGTGTCTTGTGTGTTCATGCTCGTGTTTCAAGAAAAAGGGCATGTGTGTGTGAATTGTGATGACCGTATTGTGTTGAACCCTTTTATATAAGGGTTGATACGCTAGGTTAATATGGGTATGTTGCACCTTGTGTCTATGCTCAAAACTTAAAAATGCCTCATTAAAGGTTAACACGGTTTAAACACGACTGTGTCTAAGAACCGTGTATCTCTTTGTGAGAATAGGCATTCTTTGGATATTTTGACATGACCATGATATGATCATGTTGAATGGTTGTGTATCTTTCTATGAAAATTTTAATTCTTTAGATGTTCAAACACTATAACACAATCATGTCTAATGGTTGTGTACCTTTTTGTGAAAATTTTCATTCAAAATACCATTAGACACGACCTAAACATGACCATGTCAAAAGATCATGTAACTTTCTACAAGATAAAAATTTTTGAATTGATTTTTGACACAACCTCGACATGCTTATGTCTACTAGTCATGTGATATATGAAGAACAGTGTAGATTTGACACACCCTATGATACAATTGTGTTGGTAGTTGTGTCAAACATGCAGACTTGATGGCTTGCTTGAAAAATTAAAATAATTAAGGGACTAATGGAAGAAATGGAAATAATGAAAATAAACGTAATAAAATTATAATAAACTAAGGAAGACTTAAAAAATTTAATTTGGGTTACCTCACAAAAGCGCTTTTTCTTAACATCGTTGGCTTAATAAATTGTCTTACCTATGCACTAGGAATTTGGTTGAGATGAAGGTCTTCTTTATCTTGTGATACAAATTCTTCTCCTCCAAAGTATAGCTTTAATTGTTGACCATTAAACTTAAATGTGCCTTTTTCTAGATGTGGGATTTCAACTATCACATAAGATAAGATATAAGTAACCATAAAGGGCATAAACCATTGTGATTTTAGTTTTCCTAGAAGTAATCGTAAACGTGAGTTATATAGCAAAACATGATTACCTTTGTTTTTGGTCATGGTACTTTTTAGCTCTCTACTTACAAAGCTTAGAGTTCTTGTATTCCATGATACACCATTCATCGAGCTCATTCAGCTATAGTTTCTTATGAGTACCTGTACACTCCAAATCCAAATTAGCTATTTTAGTAGCCTAGAAAACTTTATGTTCAATTTCCATGGGTAGGTGGCAAGCTTTTCCATAAATGAGCATGTAGGAAGTGATTCCTATTAGTGTTTTATAGGCTATCCAATATGCCTCTAGGGTATCATCTAACTTATCGGACTAATCTTTCCTATGATCTTCGATAGCTTTCTCTATGATCCTCTTGAGATCTAATTAGCAGCTACCACTTGACTGCTTGATTATGGATGGTATAGGATAGCTAATCTATGGGTAACATCATAGCATTTGAAAGCTTTGTCTAGCTACACATTATAAAAATGTATTCCCCTATCACTAATAATTACTCTTGTTGTACTAAATCGAAAAATAATGTTTTGAAGAATCTCTTCACTATCCTGGCATCATTTGTCATCAAAGCTTGAGCTTCGATCCATTTTGATACATAGTCAATGGCTACTAAAATATACTTATTTCCATTGGAATTTGGAAATGGACCCGTAAAATCTACACCCCAAACATCAAATACTTCATATATTAGGATAGAGTTTTGTGGAATTTCATTCCTTTAGGAGATATTTCCTATATGTTGACAATGATCATAAAATCTAACATACTTATGAACATTTTTGAAGAGTGTAGGCTAATAGAATTCTGATTCTATGACTTTATGAGTTGTCCTATTTGCACTATGATAGCCTCTTGTTAGACAAGAATGACAATGACTTTGAATTTGCTATCTTTCCTCATTGGATACACATCTGTGTATGACTTGATCTACACATACTCTAAATAAAAAGGGATCTTCCTAGAAGAAATACTTCACATCAACAAAGAATTTCTTCTTTTGTTGATGTGAAAATTCCTTTCGAAGAATATTAACCATATGGTAATTTGCAATATCTGCAAACCATGGAGTTTCTCGTTCCCTTACTTGGGTTATTGTGTAAAGTCATTCCTTGGGGAACTCATCATTGATTTTATGCTCATCTAACTTCTCTAGGTTAGGATTTTCTAGTCTTGATAGATGGTCTGCAGCTAAATTCTCAGCTCCCTTTTTATCTATGATCTCTAAGTTAAACTCTTTGCAATAGCAAAATCTATTTGATAAGTTATGGCTTTACATTTGTTTTGGTTAGTAAATCTCTCAAAGCAAAATGGTTTGTGTATGTAATGACTTTAGAAAAAATCAAGTATGAGTAGAATTTATCAAATGCAAAAACTACTGCCAAAAGTTCTTTTTCAATAGTTATATAATACTCTTATGCATCTATAAGAGTCTTGTTGCCATAATAAATTGCTTGAAAGTGCTTACCCTTTCATTGCCCTAAGACTACTCCTACTGCAAAATCACTTGTGTCACATACTAGCATAAATGGTTAGTTCCAATTAGGTGCGACCATAATGGGAGCCTTTTTGAGTTTATCTTTTAATAGCTCAAATGCATCTATGTAATCTTGTGAAAAGTTAAAAGACACATCAATAACTTGGTTAAAGGCTTAGCTAATTTAGAAAAATCTTTTATAAATCTTCTATAGAAACCTGGATGTCCTAAAAAGCTCCTTATTACCTTAATTAAAGTTGGGGGTGGAAGTTTTGCAATAGTGTTAATCTTCGTGCTATCTGCCTCAATCTCCTTTGTAAGATTTTGTGTCCTAAGAAAATACCTTCTTATACCATAAGATTGCACTTTTCCTAATTTAATACCAAATAAATTTCTTCATACTTGCATAACACTTTCTCTAGATTAGTCAAACAGAGGTCAAAAGAATTACCAAAAATTGAAAAATCATCCATAAAACCTCTATGATATCCTCTATACAATCTTCAAAGATAGCCATCATACACCTCGAAAATGTTGCTAGTGTGTTGCAAAGTCTGAAGGGCATTTGCTTGGAGGCAAAGGTACCATACAAACATGTGAACATTTTCTTCTCTTGATTGTCTAATGAAGATCACACTAAGAGCATTGGTCCAAAGATGATCAAAGACAAGATAGGGAGATGGAAGCAAGGAGCACGACCCTATTTGAAGTGTAGATCACAAAGGCGGAAGTTGAGCAAGGAATCAAAGGCTGACAGCTTTAGAATCATTGAAGGCTGCCGGCTTAAATGGCTGGTGTGAGAAGAATGCTGCTAGCTTAAGTAGCCGGTGTTGATAAAGAAGGTCGGCTTAGAGGAAATTCAAAGTCGCTGGCTTTGAGTGTCAACTTAGGAGTAAATGTAGGCTGGCTTTAGGCAATTTTAAGCTGCCAATGTATAATGTTTTCCTTAGTCGCATTAGGATTTTTTATAACATTTTATGTACTCTTTTGTTGTGAGACTATAAATAATCATCACACATTCATTTGTAAGGATCTTTTAGCAAAGTTTATTCATAAAATTGAAAGTTATCTCTCTTTGGTTATTGAAAGAACTAATTGAACTTATCGGATTTTGAATCTGTAGCATTCATCCAAAACTTATCAATTGATCATTCCATAATTGATTGTGGTGTTATCACTTATACCAAGGTTCTTGTCTTGTTTATAGACAAAGGGTCGCGGTGTCCATCATTCTTGATAGATCCACAGGTTGTGAGATTATTCAATTTGAGTGTCGGGTTTCATCGCAGGTTGGTGGCGTTCACATCATTTTGTATCACAGTAATCAGGTTTATTAGGATTGCCTATCTTGTTATTTCAATTAATTGTTCCTAGATCTAGGGTTTGGATAAAAAAAAAATCTCTCTTTGAATTTTGATTGTTGCAAGTAGATTTGAATTTGATTGTTGTTAGTGTTGAAAGGAATTGTACACACTTCCTTTCTTAGGAGTAAAAAATAAAAAAAGAGGAAATTTGTATTAAAAAAAGGAGCAAAGGCATAAAAAAAAAAAGAAAAGAAAAGAAAGGAATTTATATATAAAAAAAGGTCGTGTTACAAAATTGTGATTTAGAGTTTATGGTGATCTTTAGTTGAATTCGTAATGTTCCGTGAATCTTATCAAATCGTGTTATGAAAATACTATTAGGAAAGTTGGGTGAATTTCTATAGGAACAAATCCAATTAGATTGTTAGTTCCAAAAAAAACCAAAAAGAGAAATTTTAAGTGGGTAAGGATTAGTGAGAATAGTAGAGCAATTTGAGTGAAATACGCAAGCGAGTGAATTTGAGATATTTCATTTTATTACTGCTAACATTGTTTTGTGCAACAATATGTCTCATAGAAATTCTTCTAAAAATGTTGATGGGGAGGAGTATGTTGTTTAAGGTGAGTTGTTGGTAACCAAGAGAGCTTAAAATGTACAGGTTAGAGAAGAGGAAGAGGTGCAGAGGGAGAATATTTTTCATACTAGATACCTAGTTCAAAACAAGGTGTGCAGTGTGATTATAGATGGTAGGAGTTGTACTAATGTGGCAAGTGCAACTATGGTTGAGAAATTAGGACTTTCCACTAGTGAGCATCCTCAACCTTACAAATTATAGTGGTTGAATGATGGTGGTGAAGTGAGGGTGGACAAGCAGATGCTACTTACTTTTCGCATTAGAAGGTATGGAGATGACGTTTTATATGACGTAGTTCCGATGCAAGCAACTCACTTGTTGCTTGGATGACCATAGTAGTTTGATAGGAGGGTGAAGCATGATGGCTTTACCAAGGTTGGTTCTTTGTGCTCTCATGTATTTAATTGGTCTCAAATACATTGGACATTAAGGCCTTGGCTTGGTCCTTGGTGCTTGAATAAATCTTACAAGGCCTCATAAGCTTCTAGGGGATTTATAGACTTGAGAAGGTCAAGTCTCATAAGGGTCAAACTTGTAGACCTAAAGAGGTTGAGCGCTTTGGGATTTAGACTTATGGACCTTAAGAAGTCAAGTCCTTCAAGATTCAGACTTGTAGACTTGAAGAGGTTAAGTTCTTTAGGAGTTAGACTTGTAAACCTAAAGAGGTCAAGTCCTTTGGGGGTTGAACTTGTGGGCTTAAGAAGGCTAAGTTTGTTTGGGCTCATCAATGCTCAAGAGGGTTGGACCATTATCTTTTAACTTGTATAGACTTAGCAAAAAAATGCTAAACTAAAACTTAAGGTACATGATCTAAAAGACATAAACTTCATTGAATTTTTAATAAGTAACATGTACACCATTCAAAATAAGCCTTCAGGTTATTCACACTTTAAGTCTTTAGGATTGGTAGCCCATCAAGTGTTTTAAGGTGGTAAGCTCCATGTCCTATGACTCCTTTGATTTTTACCAGGTCTTCCTAGTTCAGTGCTAGTTTCCCTTAACCTTCTCTAGACCTTATGGCCCCAAGCTTTTTACATACTATGTCCTCAAGCCAAAAGACTCTATGCTTTACTTTCTTATTATAGTACCAAGTTACCCTCTATTGGTAGGTCGCCCATTGTTGGTAGGCACCATTTGAGCACTTGCGAGATCTCGAACTTCTTCCACAAGGTTTTGGTTGGCATGAAGGCTAACTTTATTGCCTTTCTTGTCTAAGCCCTACATTCTCACCATGGGGACTACAAGCTCTATGGTCAAAACAACCTCAATTCTAAGGGTTAAGTTGAAGGGAGCCTCTTTAGTCAAAGTCTTGAAAGTCATGTTTACCACCACCAAAAGATATGGAAGAGCTTATTTACCCAGTTGGCCTTGGTGTCGGATACCCTCTTCCTTAGGTTGTTCAATATCTTTTCGTTCGATTACCTTGGTTTCGCCGTTGGATTGGTAGTGCATAATTATGGTGTAGTGGATCCTTAAGCCTCAATGTTGATAGAACTCATTGAACTTGTCATTGTTAAGCTAGGTCCCGCTGTTAGATGTGAGAGCGTAGGGGACTCCAAATGTGCACATGATGATTCTCCAAACGAAACCCTCGACACTTTTCTTTATGATATGCACTATAACCTTAGCCTCTGCCCATTTAGTATAATAGTTCATGGCCACAATGATGTATTGGCATTGGCTTGTAGATTTAGGGAAAGGGCTAGTATGTCTATCCCCCCTAAGTCAATTATGGTTGTTTATGCATAGTTGGAAATAGTTATGAATTTTATTTGAAGCATTGCTCTAAAATTTTGTCAAAATGTGAATAAAATTGTGAAATGTAAATGGGGAACTAGCTTTAGAATAGTGCACTTCTATCAATTATGCTATTTAGAATAGTTTAGTGGTCTTTTTTTTTTTATGTATGATAGATGAATATTTTAGGTGTAGGAGATGAACTATTATAAGTTGTGGTTACTGTCATTGTTAATCACTATCGTGTTGTAAGATAAAGAAAATGTGAACACGAGCTACCACTACGACGAGATGAAGTTGATTAGGTTTGTTGTCTATTGCCTTGTAAAAAGGATTGGTCTTGGTCTTAGATAGTTGGTTTCTAAATAGAGCATTGGCATATGATACACAACTTGGCAACTAGCAGATGTGCAAAGCTATAGCACCATTTATGATCATTGCATATCAAATTCAAAACCCATCCTACCCATGATGCCATCAAAACACCTCCAATCATCTATCTAATATGATTGCCCTGCACAAAACACCTACAAATCCCATTGATGCCTCCTTTCTACATTATTTAGTGGTAAAGTGTAATGCACATGACCTATGTAAGCTAAAACTTAGCTAAGATGCCATTATAAGAATGTCTAACTTATTTTCCAAGCACCAGTAAGTATGTTGATGTATTTAATACGAAATGGCACCAAATTTAATTTGTTTCTTTTTTTTTATCATTTTCAATACATGATAGGCTTTTTAAAAAGAATAGGCAACATAATATTGACTTTGTTATTTAACCATTAACTTTTGCATTAAAATTTCATTTTGTTAATCATTTTCCTTTTTTCCCCTATAATTGCTATACTTAATACATTTCTACAATTTGTTTGTTATATTAGATAAAATTTTCCATTTTAACAAGGAAGCAAAAGATAAGCTAACTAATATTAGTATGAAAAACAAAAGTTCATTATTTAAAGCTAGTAAGTATAAATTCATTAAATTCTTACATCTATTTCATGGTGTATTTTTAGAATGTGTTATACTACTTGTATCAGCAATGACAATACCATTTAGCAAATTAATGCAGACAATGAGTTAGAAGCTCATGGGGATGATGTTGGCATGCTCTTTAATACTCCTATATTAAAATCTCTCAACCCCCTAAAACCTAAAGGTAAGTAACTTAAAGAAAATTGTAAAAATGGAAATTGATAAAGTATTCCTATCTCTAAGAAAATGACTACATTTGATGTTTGGAAATTACACTTAGTTGAAAAGGAGAATTTGAAAAAGGTTTTGGCAAAAATTAATGAAAGAGTTTGTTTGGCATCTAACTGATGGACACCAAATAGTAAAAATGGGTTAAATAGGCTAGTTTAGAAAGTTGACTCATTTAACCCACTAACTCAAATGAGCTAGGTTGGGTTAGTAAATTCTAACCTATTTATTAAATTGGCCAAAGTGGGTTGAGCTAAGTTAACTTGTTTAACCCACTTGTATACTTTTAATTAGAAGTTGACTAGAGAAGAGTTTCCATAGAAAATATATGCATATGTTTCAAAATAGCTAGATCATGCTCTCACTCGGCTACAAGTTGTCCACTTGACTATAGTAAACTTTTATAACATGTACCAATGTTTCAATGTCACATTTATATCATTCATGTTTAAGATGGGTTTACTAAGGAAAATTTCTCACCCCTTTGAAAATTTTATGTTATGGTTGGATAGGTATATGATGGTGGAAATGGAAAGGAGGTAGTAAAAACAGAAGGAAATGTTATATTTGTTAACTTACATGAAGAGCATGAACTTGAAAAAGAACAAAACAAGTGTAAATATTTTCATTTTAAAACCTATTTCTTTTCTCTTTGAAATTGGAGATAAAATGGATGGATATAAGTCAATTTTAGTTACAAAATTGTTCCTTATAACAATAGTCATCTACTCATTTCCACCTATTTCTTGTCTATCACAACTAGCTATGCATAATGTGACATTTTCCACACAAAACAACCCATCCTCCCCTCCATTGTGATTATTTTTATTACTAATTTACCATAATAACTTGACATTTTATAGGAAAGAAGAATTGAACATATCCCATTCTACTAAGCTTAGGCACACTTTGATTAGGTTGTGAAAAATGGAAAATTATGCTAATGTTCCCTATAAAGTATTGAAATAACAATAATTATCCAAATCCAAATAATACCATACTACCTTTCTAGTAATGGTATTCATGGTTTAGTTCAATTAAAAGGTTGAAACAAACCAAATTGCATTTCAAATGATTCGATTTGAGCCCTAGTGAACCATACAACTTTTAACAATTCAATGTTATTAACTAAAATCGCTTCAATTGTGATGTGCTTTATAAAACACCTAATTGTTAATGTCACATTTTACTATTCATAATATATATTTATCATTGTACAATTTGATGCAAAAATTCAAGTGAAAATTTTTGACAAGTGGACTATAATCGCATATATGCATTCAGAAAAGAAAAAAAAAAAAGCTATTTATAAAAATTCCTACAAACAAGCTCATCTTGCTACTAAAACCTTTTATAGTTTCCTTGTTGGATCATATCTCTTTAGTTAGACTCAAGCCATTTTTCATGCAAAATATCATGTGTTTTTAATTAAGTTGTTGTATTCAGATCATACTCGTTACATAGCCTTAGAAAAAACTAATTTATTTATGATACTCATTGACTAAATAATTGAAAATATATTCTTCATATCTTACTAGGATTGTTATAAAAAATTAGAAAATTGTAGGTAATAGCTTGAGAGTGTTTCATTAAGAAGTATCTATGTGAGTGTTAATCCGTGTTGGTGATGGGAGTAATGTGGAACATGACCTCGTAATCATGAAGAAAATATTGAGATTAATATAATGGTTATGACCAATCATGGAGACAATATTTGAAAATGGTTGAAAATGAGGGAGATTGATATAAATGCCACTCATTTTTGTATTTAAAGATTGTTGAGACCTTTCTCATTCATTCCACTTTTTATGAAAACTCAAAAAAAGAAAGAAATGCACAAATTTTATCTCTCTCTCTCTCTCCCTTTGGCAACATGAACGCCACCTCTCTCTTTGGTTAGATTTTAGGCTTTAGATCTAGTCAAAATTGGAATAAGAGAATATAATTAGAGTTTTAATAAGTCGACATTTTAAGCATTACCATTTCTAATTGCAATGTTTCTTTATGCAACCGATGGTGAAAATGCTATAAATGCAATGTTTGCTTTGCAGCACATCTAGATTTTTTTTCTTTTTCTTTTTGACTCTCTCCTATAAAGTTACTTTTGCTCTTTAGGTGCAATATTCAACATTTCACAATGTTATCAATCATTTTCGAAAATTTCTTCCTATTCATTAGGAAATTCAAAATTTTACTAAGAAGAAAGTTATAAGAAGTATGCGAAGAAATTTATGGAGCTTGCAAGTTTCGAGTAGGAAAAATATAGAGCTATTTAATAAGGAAGAAATTGTTTTGTGAGACAATTACAATAGAAAAAAAAAATGATTATTTGCAAGTATAAATAGAAGACATAAGTCTTAAGTGATGCTTGCACTCTCTCTCTCTCTCACATATACACAAAACTCTTAATAAATCCTAATATAGAAGGGCAATTAGGTCACCCCCTTATACTTCTTCTCTTATTTCATCAATATAGTTCATAAATCCACTGCTACTAATTTCATTATGTACAAATCTACAACATCTAATCTCATATATGTGTTTTCCTATCTTTCTCATCATCATCAATCTATTAGCATCGCCTTTGCACCAACATAATTATTTGTTTACAAACCTTGTTGGTTTGAAGATTATGATGATTAGGTTGATATTGTTTTATCACTAATTTTTAGAATATGTAGACATTTTTATGTTCTTGATAGTTTTTCTTTTCTTTTTGTTTCTATAATACCTAGGAATATTATTTGAAAAAAAAAAAGGCTAAAGAAATGGCAATTATATAAAAAGGTATTAAAAGTAGGGGCACTTTTGTCTTCTATCTTAGAGCATATTAATAAGGCTCAGTAAATGGGATGGTAATACTTTCAATGCTACGTACACACACAAACACAACAAACTCAAATCAAACATTAGACATATGCTATATACATACACAAGAAAGTTCATGTCAAGTTATTAAACCTATGCTATGTACACAAGCAAGCAAATTCAATTTAAAATATTAAACATATGCTATGCATGATCAACCATATAAATGCAGCATCTCACATGGTCTTCCGGTAACCAACATGAAGTCTAGGGTTTACGCCCCCCTTAACCTTAGGTTAGGGATTCCGAAGCCATTATCAGTGCTCAAGTCATTACCCAGTTTATTTATCTTATCACTTGGTTAATTATGATATCTTATTAACTCAACAATGAATGCTCATGTACCTCTCTGCACCAGATGGAGCAAAACCCTCAAGGACAGGCTGGACTCGGAACAGTCAAGGCGTGACAATCTTCTAGTCACTTAGTTCGCACTTGGCGGAACAGTGATCCTCTTGATCACTTCCGACATATCTTGTGACAGTGATGGCCTTCAATCTCATGCAATGTCTTGTGAAAATGCATGTTAAGTTTCGATATCGTCCAATTCATACTTTAATTGATTTATTTAGTGATCAAACAACATTTACAATCACAATCAATCATACCATAGAAGTAAACATCAAACTTTTCATTTCACTCATCACAAGCAAGGATTATGCATTTCTTGTTTTGCAACACCGACACTAAACCCAAACCCCATAAATGTAGACCTATCCCATTTTATGTTGGATTAAATTATCTCGGCACCTCTCTGTGCCATTTCTTTTAAATGTCAAACCACTCAGGTCGACTTACGATCATTTTTGACACCTCTGTGTCATTTATCTCACATGTCAAACCAACCACTCGGGGTTGATTTACATTAATCATCTTTGACACCTCTGTGACATTGTACTTCTCAAGTGTTTTATCATTTTCACATTTTCGAGAGTTAGAAAGGTTGTCTCATTTCTCTTTCAATGACTTCAAGACATTGGTATATGATATATATATATGTGTGTGTGTATGTGTGTGTGTGTATACATATTTCTGTCACATCTTTAATTAAGGACAACTTACTAAACGCTTTTCCTTACGAACTTAAGAGAGTAAGAAAATAGGATCGTTATGTTGAAAAAACTAAGGTTGCACTCATGATTTATATGATTGAGTTCATGAGTGTATTTTGTAAATATAATGTGAAAATAAATTTGATTAAGCATATGTATACACATTTAGGAACTAACTTTGACATGTATACATAATGATACCCATACACCATATTCCCACTAAGCTTACCTACATGATAGCTGTAGAAGGAAAAACTAAGTTTCTATACTTTGGTTTGATTTGGAAGAAAATAATTTGTAAAACATGGGTTAGGCTTATGGTTATAGCACTAGCGATATGGCGCTAAGTGCTATTATTTAGGTGATGACATCTAAAATCTCGAACCATTCATTCCCCTATATTCCTCCCGACTTATTTCCTAACTCATTACTTCTCACCACATAGCTCAACAATAATCACATTAAATAGCAAATACAACAAACAACAATTTCACATACATAGCATTCAACATACAACACAACATAGTAGCATATCATTAAGTTTCTCACTCACTTGTTTAGGGTTATCGTAGTCCTAGCGGGAGTTGAGCGATTCCAGCGGGTAACTCCTTTGCGTTCCTCTTGAAGTTAGTATCCTTTCGCTATACTTCCTTATCCCAATTATAAAGCTACATCTCCACCTGACTTTGGTAGTCTTCTAGCACCCGATATGTGTACTCTGTTCATCTTGTGGTTGATGGCGAGGCGTGAAGTTTCCTCCTTATGGAACTTCGGGCAAACAAGATTCGATTGTTGAACTTCCTTCGAATTTGTGCTTCCAACACCTCAAGTTGCTGTGATTGACTGTTTGCTTTCCTTGTGTAGAAGCCGAGCAATGAAATGTCTTCGACTTGCTAAATTTGGAATTCCTTCTTCCACCTATGCAATATATCCTTAGAAATGACAATTGAAGATCTTGCATTAGAGTATTTGGCAAAGAATGATCTTCATCGACATCCTTTGAATATTCCATTGTGAAATCCATCGCATTCCAACTATCTCTCAAGCTATCATCTTAGATATTGCTTGAATTACTCCCTTCACCAGTTACATCATCATAGACGTTTCTCTCATCCATGAAGCATCTTTGAACCTTTCATTTATCCAATTGTCTTTAATATCTTCCAATGAACTACTTGTAGGATAACCTGTAGGATTTAGCAATTCTTAAAGGTTTATATCATCTTCTTTCTTCTCTTCTTTGTTAATGTTTCCACCTACGAGTTCCTCATACTTTCTACTGGTTTTCATCCTCACTCACACTTCCATCATACATACACCAACCTTTTCCACACACCACACACACACCAACATACACATATTCTTATCCATTTTCTCTACACATATTACACACTTCCCATATCCATACTTACATACCCACACCATACATCATCTCATACATTTACTTACATACTCCATATACATCTTACACCATCAATATACGCCCACATACTTTGCACATACTACATTTGCCTCCCATACCCCATACATACATATTCATACTCCATATATCATCTCATATTCGTACATACATATCCCACATACGTCATCCTCAACTTCCACATATGTCTATACACCATACACTATTTCACATACATACATACATGCCTACACATACCACTCCTTCCTTATACATATATATATGCCACATATTCCACACACACCATCCATATACACCCTAATACCAATCACCCTACACCTTCCATACATATATACACACACACAATACTCTATACATCCCACACCTTTAATACACCTACATACCCTCTCGCACACACCACATATCATCACCAACACATACACACATCCTCACACACTGCATACCTTCATTAACACATACATACTCTTACACCCTACATACCATCACCTACATTTACACACATCCTTGCACACACACATGCCACACACCCACATACACACATCGCACACCCTTACACACATCACACATCATTACTAACACATACACATATACACACTTCATTCACACACACACATTCCGTATAAACTACATCACCTCCTCTTTTACACATATGCATACACACACATTCCTACATACACACTATATGCATCCTCATACATACACATTCTTATGCACATTGCACATCACGCATCACCGTACATATACACCATATATTCTCTTACATTCTGCACACCGCTACACACACACTTACCTACACACCTTTACACACCTCGTGGCAATCCACATATTTACACAAACCGCACATACCACATGCCTTCCATGTGCCTACATTTCCTCCACACGTCGCATATCATTTTACACGCACACATTCCACATATGTATCCTCATACATACATACTCATATACACATCCTCCTTCCTGCACATACACATACACACCTCCATTCTCCCACACATATACACTCTCACACACACACACATTCATCTACACATACACACACATCTTCCCGCATCCTTACACACCTCACATACCTTCAATCACACATACACATATACACACTTTTCCATATACAACCCCACATTCCCCTACATTTACTTTCTTATTCTTTTCTTTCCTCTTTCCTTCCCCTTTTCCCTCTTTCTATTCTTTCCCCCCTTTCTTTCATGGCTTTGCCCCAACTGGACGTCATCTCGTTGGACAACATTTCCTTCTTACATTCTACTCCACTTCATCCTTTCCTCCCCGCTGGCCCGTCGATACACACATACCTAGGACCTGATCACCGGAGGAGGTTGCTACTGTTGCTGTTGTCGTCATGGTCGTTGTGGCTGGTGTCGGGCTGTTGTTGCCATTGATGTGAGGATCGCCGTGGCTGCTGCCATTAAAGTTGTTGCGACCGTCGTTAGGTGGCTGTTGTTGTCGTTGCCTTCACCGTTGCCGTTGCCGAGAAAGTAGCCGTCGGATGTTATGGCCGGTACTGTCACTGGAGTTGCTGGGTTGAAGTCGTCACAGTTGCCGTCGTTGCTGCTGTTGGAGGCCGTCATTGCTGAGGATCGAGGCTGCTATCGTCATGGCCATCGCGGATACCAGCGTGGTTATTGCAGCGCCGTTGCTGCTGTTCTTCGTTGTCGTCAGGGTCGCCGTAGGAGTCATCGTTGTTGTCCATCGGCTAGATACTACTGTCACTGTCCTTGTCACTACCATTGCTGTTGCTTTCGCCATCGTTGGGAAAGGAGACCAGACGGACACGATGCCAAGCCGCTGTCCGTTACCCCGCCGTCGACGCCATCGCCGTTGCTGTGATCGGGGCCACCGTGGCTGCTGCTATGGAGATTGCTGTTGCTGCTGCTATTGGGATCGTCGCTGTTGCTGCTGCTATTGGGATCGTCACTGCCGCTGCCGTTGTTGTGGTCTAGGTCGCCACCATCACTATCGTTGCTGTCGGATGTTGTCATCACTGCTGGACGCCGAGAAGGAGAAAAAAAAAAGATAACTGAAGGGAAGAAAAAGACAGCCAGAATGAAGAAGAAAAGAAAAGAAAAAGGGAAAGGAAGAAAGAGAGGGAGAAGCAGAACGGGAGGGAGAGAGGTAAGGGGCAGGGGGGGGTCCTGATCTGGAAAAGCAGGGGAAGAAAAGAAAAGAAAGGAAAAGAAAGGATGAGATTTTTTTTTATTTTTATATTTATATATTATATTATAATTATATTTTATTTAAAAATATCCCTACCGTAATATTTCACATGCGTACGGGAATACCTTTAAAAATTATATCTTTAATAATTTATTACAAAAATTTACATTTAGGTTAATTTGATTATTCCGAAGATAAATATTTGTTATAAATTTTAATATGAAATTCCTAAATTTATAATTTAAATTAATTTTATTATTCAACTGAATATTACATAAAAATTATGTTTCCGAAAATTTATTCTTTTAGTTTAATTTACTCGAACTAAAGGACTTACGATTATTTTTATTTATCAATTTATAGTTTTATATTTGGATATTTTTCGATTACTTCGCTTCCTAAATTTATTCAGTAATAAATTTCATATAATTCAATTTGTTAAGTTCGTTATCTTCTTTTCTTTGCCTCATATTATTGCTTCTAATTGTTTTTTTTTTAACCTATTATTTTCTCAAAATATTAAAATAATATTTATGCGTCTCAACATTTGAATCTTTGTCATACATTTCTCAAAGTTTTTAATGCTGTGAAATTGTTCCCCTCACTACCACGACCTAGAAGTACTTATTATTCTATTTATTTTTTGTAATCCTTCATATAATTATTCAAAATTTTTCGGACTTCACAGATTGGGTGCAATATGCAACCATTAAAGTGATTTAAATAAACAAGTCATGTAATCTTTGTAGAAAAGACATGTTTTTGCTTCAATATATATGGAATTAGATGTAGAAGAATTGATCTTGAAATCAAGGTTGATGCAAGTTCAAATTTGACAATTAAGGAGAAGAAATGAAGTGAACCAAAGGGTATACAACTAGGTACACTAGCTCATACCTAACCATGCTAAGTAGAGAAGAAGAGGCATAAGATGAGCAGTACACGACCAAGTACATGACTATGTACTTGAACATGTTGAGAGGCCTTTTTACATTGAAGGGTATATGATTATGTACACAGTTGTGTTCCTACTTGTACTCTTCTACTTGACCATGTACATAGTCTATTTCATTAGAATCTTCTTATAAAAATTTTATTTTATTTTATTGTTACCTTTTTTCTTATCTTTCATCAATCCTAAACTATTTTAAATCTATAGTAAAACAACGTAAGTGGGGGAAATAATCCAATATTCTTTAATTCACAAAAATCAAACAATTTTAGACCATGCTCTAAGGTGGTACTAAGGTTAGTTTACTTTATTACATTGATAGGAACCTATAGAATTGTTAGTTGCAAACAAGTTGAGTATGAAACCACTCTTTTAAGTAAGTATAATCCTTGTGCGTTGCTTGTCCTTGCTAAGTTAGAGATAAAAATGAACTTAAAAGATATCGGATTAATAACATGGTTGATGTTTATGCTTGGCTCAGCAAAAAGACCTATAGTGATAGAACCTTAGGGGCAACAGTTGATTAGTATGTAATAGAGTCCTTGATGGACTTGCATATCAAAATGATTCACTAGATCTAAGTGAATCATGGGTATTCAAGCTCATAGTGGTAGTTTCCTAACACCATAGTACGTATGTATATATACATTAGAGCTATATATTGAAATGATTCAGTATATCTAGATAACTTATGAGTGTTGGAACCCATAGTGGTAGTTTCCCAACATCATAATATGTATGCATATATACACTATAACAAGAATAGCGAGGTCGTGAGTACCTCATTGTTGCTTGAGGGACTTAAAATGAGATAATAATTAGTTGCTTAGCCATTTTTTTGCATTGATATATATACATATGATTTATGAAATGCTTGTTCATAAACGTATACTTTAGGTTTATACGTTTTGGGCATTAACACACCTTTTACGGACCTTCTTTTTCAATTTCAAGTATGGATGATCATGTGGTGTATTATAAGGATATAATGACCTGTGTAGAGTACTATTATTATTATGATGATTAGTAGTTGAGGAGATTTACTTAAAGTTCTAAAGTGTTAAGAAATTGTTGTTACTTGTGAGAGATGTGACTCCTATTAATTATTTTAAGATCTTTATAGTTGATGTTAGTTATCCTAGTTCTTAGGTGTTTAAAGTATCAAACAATTTTACGTTTTGCAATTAAAGATATAAGATGAGACTTAATAGAGCCATTATTGATGGTTATTGACAGTTTATAATTTTGTGGTTAACAATTACTATAGATGTCATGTGGACTTAATTATGTTAAGAGTCCTAGCATGTCTTTACCATGTAAGGATACATAACAATTTGTAGAGTACTAGGTTCTGAAGTATTATATCTTAGGTGGTATCAAAGTTTAGGCTTGAAGATCTATAAAATTCAAGCTGATGATCAATAAAGTTAAGTTTCAATCAATAGTAATTAGGTTATGATCTTTAGATGATTTAGGAATTAAATCTATAGGATAGTGAGATATGAAGAAAGTAGGTAAAATATCGGGTTCAATTGTGTTATCATAGTTGCTCTTTAATCTTCTTGTTTAGCTCTTGACCTCACCCCTTCTATTACATCTTAAATGGAATGCCTTTAAGAAGAATCACCAGTTTAAGTTCATTAAGTGGTGTTGAGCAAGATAACCTAGATGAGAAGTATCTACATAGACAATGGCCATAAGGGGGATAAGGTTAAGTTGCAAACCATATTGCCCAACTTCTAAAGACAGTGAATGGTTTAGTTGGGTAGATAGCCCAACAAAAATAGTAGCAAGCTTCTCAATAGGCTAGAGTAGTAGAAGATCTGATAAGTTTAAATGGATTTCTTCGTGTGGTGAAAAAATTTAACCTTAAGATTGATGACCCAATTGAGATTGAGAACTAGCTGTAAGAGATTAAGCAGACTTTCAAGACTTTCAAGGTGCTAAAACATAAGAAGGTGGACTATGCCACTTTTTATGTTAAATGGTGTTGTAGTAAGTAGATGGGCCTCAATTCTTAGACTGATAGGAGGGTATGTAGATTGGTAGAGGTTCAGAGAACTATTCTATCAAAAATACTTCCCTAGTTGCATTTGTGATAAGATGGAAGCTATATACTATAACTATCAACAAGGTAATAGGTTGGTGGAAGAGTGCAAGGTGGAGCTAAATTGCCTAATCAAGTTTCTATCTTAAGGCGATACATGCTGATGATGAATCTAAAGTCGGAGGTTTGTAGGGGGGCAATAGTGGCTCATAAGTCACTAGCTATGAAATATTTTATTGAGTCTAATTTATCCCAAAAGCTAAGTAAATGATTAAATATTGATGACATACATACAATAGTTTAATCAGGATATTATTTTATGAAGAAATTTAACTATACAATAATCAATTCATAGTAATTTATGGTTCACATTCTTTCTATTACATTGGGTGATCAATAATTGCTATTAAACAATTACCTTCATCTATATTTGGATTGATATTGCCTTTATGTATAGAAACCTAAAAGGTTGCACACAATAGCATGACTAATAGAAATAAGTTTTATTGACTAAGGATTTTAGATGCCATTATTTATTTCAAAATTAGAATTAATTAGATAATTAATTTATTTTGAAATAATGGAATTATGCGAAGAAATTTAATTGTTAGTAGATATTTGTGTAATTTAAATGTTAATTTACAAGATATTGTTACTTCTTTTAAAAAATTTGATTATCAATTCTTATCTAATTCTTATAAGAGAAGATTTAATCTTGTAAGAAAAGATTCCCTCTTCTGTATATATATAGGAAGGAGATAAGTGAAAATGAGTGAGACACAATATTTTTTTCCACTAACTAATAGGAAAAGGAAATAATAATTTCCATGTTTTAGAAATTTTATTCCAAGTTACCTAACATATAATGATTAGAATTTATTCCTATTGTCCTCTATGTGTATTCTACTAAAGGGATAGCACTTGATGTCTACATGGTGAATGAATGGATTACTCAACAAGAAGTGCTATAAGTCTTAAATCACACTTGAACTCCATCTCCAGAGAAGGTTTTTGTATTACATGATAAAAGGTAATTTTTCTTGCATTTAATTTTCATTTAACATTATACATGTTACAAATTGATCATGTGATAGATTTTATAAAATTTAAAAAAATTCCACTACGTTTTTATACTACAAAATCTAACATTGTCTACCTAAACAGAGTTGGTCTATGTACTATAAATTATATTGAAAAGTTTGTAGATAATAAATATACACTTTTCAATTTCAAGCAATTAATTATGAAAATTAATAAAGCTCAAATACCAAAACAACAATTACCCTATCTAAATTGATCGTTTGTCTTGACCATCTCCCAAAATTCTATGTGATTTATTTAGTTACATTAGCATTTTCTCTATTTGCTCTTGCCATGAGAACAATGCCATAAGCAAACATTAATTGTGAAATCTAAAGATTGTTCCTCTTAGTTTTATTGAACTTGACGTTTTCATTGATACTTGCTAATTTATCACTCCACTGAGCATGTCAATTACAAAGATAAAACTATAGGGAGGTTAAGAATCCCTCTATCTGATTTTGTAAGAGGCACAAAATTTTTCTAGTGGATTTTCCAATCAACAGAACCTCCATTGATGTCGAAGTTAAATGTGACATAATTAGTTTAATCCCCAACAAGGAAATTCTAAAGCATATACCAATGCCTCGACAAAATCCCATTATAGCTTATTTTTTAGATTCCTTATGATTCACCTTCACATTATTTAACATCTTCCACCACCCCCCCTCCCCCTTTTTTTTGTCGTAAGTTATGAAGGATTTTCATTCACTACGATGGCATTGTCCAGGGCTATTTGATTAGGATGAAACTTGGCTAATTTGGGTGGATAAAATCATCTAATTCTAATCTTGTCCTATTGACTAGATGCTTGTAATTAGTTATAAAAGGAATTATACGACCCTATTGGTCTTGATTGAATGGATCATAGATGGTAAAGTTAAAACAAACTGTTAACTTGAAATGAAAATATTATTACTAATTAATTAATGTTTTAAATAAATTTTTATAAAATTATTCTTTTTTTATTTTTTCCAAAACTTGGCGTTTTTATGTTTGTGAGACTAATAACTCTTTGTTTCATAATAAAAAAATTCAAATATATGCAAACTTCTTTTATAATAATTTTGTAGAAATTATTATCAACCATAAAAAGTAGCTTACTATTAGTTCAAAAGTAGATTATGAATTCATATTACGTAATAAGAAATTATTATTGTATGCCAAGTTTTATCCCTTTTTTTTCCTATAAGTCAAAAAGACTTTACAATATCTTTTAGAATGGTGCCATAGAAATTACCTTACCTAAATATTAGTTTGAACTAGGCTCAAAGAAATTGATTGTACACATTAGCTTGAGAAATTAATTTGAGCAACTAATAAAGTCAATTCTCAAGATGGCATTGAATTCTTTATCATCTTCTCAATTTTATAAATTTGCAACTATTTATTAAAGCAATTCGCTTAAGCAGCTAAATTCTATATTGGACAAAGTGTTAAAAGTTACCTCTAAAGCTTGTGGGGCTCATCTCTATATTCCTGCTTGGTGTGATCTTGGATACATGTACCATAGCAACAATGGGGTATCTAAAATATGTTTTAAAAAAAGTGATAGAAATTAACTTATCTAAATATCAATTTGAACTAGGCTCGAAGAAATCGATTGTATACAATAGCATGAGAAATTAATTCGAGTAACTAATAAGGTAAATTCCCAAGATGGCATAGAATCTTTCATCTCCTAGATTTTATAAATTTGCAAGCATTTATTAAAATAGTTCACTAAGGGAGCTAAATGCTATATAAGGCAAAGTGATAGAAGTTACCTTTAAAGCTTGTGATGGTCATGTCTATACTCCTGCTTAGTGTGATCTCGGATACATGCAATGTAGAAATAATGGGGTATCTACAATTTTTTTCAAAAAAAAGAGAGATAGAAATTAGCTTTTCTAAATATTAGTTTGAACTAGGCTCAAAGTAATTGATTGCATAAGTTAGCATGAGAAATTAATTCGAGTAAGTAATAGGGCGAATTCTTAAGATGGCACTGAATTCTTTCATCTCTCGGATTTTATAAATTTGCAAGCATTTATTTAAGTAGTTCACTAAGGGAGCTAAATGCTATATAGGGCAAAGTGTTAGAAGTTACCTTTAAAGCTTGTCGTTGTCATGCCTATATTCTTGCTTTGCATGATCCAGGATACATGTAGCATAGCAACAATGGGGTATCAACAATCTATTTAACAAAAAAAGATAGAAATTAGCATATATAAATATTAGTTTAAACTAGTCTCAAAGAAATTGATTATACATGTTAGCATGAGAAATTAATTCGAGTAACTAATAAAGTCAATTCCTAAGATGGCATTGAATTATTTCATCTCTTAGATTTTATAACTTTACAAGCATCTATTATAACAATTGACTAAAGGGGCTAAATGTGACATAGGGCAAAGTGTTAGAAGTTCCCTTTAAAGCTTATGGTGGTCATCTCTATATCCTGCTTAGTGCGGCCCTGGATACATGCAGCATAGCAACAATGGTGTATCTGCAATTTACATAAAAAAAAAAAAAAAAGAAAATGATAGAACTTAGCTTATCTAAGTATTAGTTTGAACTAGGCTCGAAGAAATTGGTTGTACACATTAGCATGAGAAATTAATTCAAGAAACTAACACGGTCAATTATCAAGATTGCATTGAGTTCTTTCACCTCTTGGATTTTATGAATTTGCAAACATTTGTTATAGTTCACTAAGGCAACTAAATGCAATATAGGGCATAGTTTTAGAAGTTACCTTTACAACTTGTGGTGGTTATGTCTATATTCCTGCTTGGTGTGATCTTGGATACATGTAGCATAGCCACAATGGGGTATTAACAATCTATTTTAAAAAAGTGATAGAAATTAGCTTATCTAAATATTAGTTTGAATTAGGGTTAAAGAAATCGTTTGTACCTGTTAGCATGAGAAATTAATTCAAGTAACCAATGAGGTCAAGTCCTATGATGGCATTGAATTCCATCCTAAATTTTATAAATTTGCAAGCATTCACTAAAGTAGTTCACTAAGGGAGCTAAATACTATATAGGGCAAAATGTTAGAAGTTACCTTCAATGCTTGTGGTGGTCATCCCTATATTCCTATTTGGTGTGATCCTAGATACATGTAATGTAGCAACAATGGGGCATCTACAATTCTCTTTTTTTAAAAAAAAAAATTGATATAATTAGCTTATCTAAATAGTAGTTAGAACTAGACTCGAAGATATTGATCATAAATGCTAGCATGAGAAATTAATTCGAGTAACTAATTTGGTCAATTCCCAAAATGGCATTGAATTTTATCAACACTTACAGTTTGAAAATTTACAAGGATTTATTAAAGTAGTTTACTAAGGGAGCTATATGCTATATAGGGCAAAGTGTTAGAAGTTACCTTTAAAGCTTCTAGTGGTCATGCTTATATTCCTACTTGGTCCTAGACACATGTAGCATAGCAACAATGGAGCATCTACAATCCATTTAAAAAAAAATGATAGAAATTAGCTTATCCAAATATTAGTTTACATTGGACTTAAAAATTGATTATACTTGATAGGACGAGAAATTTAATTGAGTAAATAGTAAGGTCGACTCCTAAGATGGCATTGATTTCTTTCGTCTCCTAGATTTTGTAAGTTTGCACGCATTTATTAAAGTAGTTGACTAAGGGAGCTAAATGCTATATAGTGCAAAGCAATAGAAGTTGCCTTTAAAGCTTGGGGTGGTCAAGTCTATATTCTTGCTTGGTGTGATGTTAGATACATGTAGTGTGGTAAGAATGGGGTATCTTGAATCCGTTTCAAAAAAAAAAAAAAAAAGATAGAAATTAGCTTAGCTAAATATTAGTTTGAACTAGTCACAAAGAAATTGCTTTCATTAGCATGAGAAATTAATCCAAGTAACTAATATGGTCAAATCCCAAGATGGTATTGAATTATTTCACCACTCGGATTTTATAAATTTGCAAGCATTTATTAAAGTAGTTGACTAAGAGTGCTAAAAGCTATAAAGGGCAAACTATTAGAAGTTGGCTTTAAAGCTTGTGGTCGTCATCTCTATATTCTTGTTTGGTGTGATCCTAGATACATGTAGAATAGCATGGAAGGGGAATCTATAATGCATTTTAAAAAAATGATAGGAATTAGCTTATCTAAATATTCATTTGAACTAAGCACAACAAAATTGATTGTATATGTTAGCATATGAAATTTATTCGATTAACTAATATGGTCTATTCCCAAGGTGGCATTGAATACTTTCATTTCCTAGATTTTATAAATTTGCAAGCATTTATTAAAGTAGTTGACTAAAGGAGCTAGATGCTATATAGGGTAAATTGTTAGAAGTTACCTTTAAAGGTTGTGGTGGTCATCTTGATATTCCTTCTTGGTGTGATCTTAAATACATGTAGCATAGTGAGAATGGGGTATCTCAATTCCATTTGAAAAAAATGATACAAATTAGCTTATCTAAAAATTAGTTTAAACTAGGCTTAAAGAAATTGATTGTACACATTAGGATGAGAAATTAATTCGAGTAACTAATAAGGTCAATTCCTAAGATGGCATTGAATTCCTTCATCTCTTAGATTTTCTAAATTTACAAATGTTTATTAAGGTGGTTGACTACATGCACTATATACTATATAAAGCAAAGTCTTAGAAATTACCTTTAAAGCTTTTGGTGGTCATGTCTATATTCTTGCTTGGGTGTGATTCAGGATACATGTACCGTAGCAATGTTGGTGTATCTATAATCTTTTTCAAAAAAATGATAGAAGTTAAGTTATCCATATATTAGTTTGAACTAAGCTCAAAGGAATTGACTATACACATTAGCATGAGAAATTGATTTGAGTAATTAATAAGCTCAATTCCTTAGACGGCATTGAATTCTTTCATCTCCCGGATTATGTAAATTTGTAAGCATTTATTAGAGTTGTTGACGAAGGGAGCTAAATTCTATATAGGGCAAAGTTTTAGAAGTTACCTTTAACACTTGTGACTGTCATGTCTATATTCCTACTTGGTGTGATCCTAGATACATGTCGCTAAGCCACAATGAAGTACCAACAATTTGTTTAGGAAAAAAAAGGATAGAAATTAGCTTATCTAAATATTAGTTTCAACTAGGGTTAAGGAAATTGATTGTACATGTTGGCATGACAAATTAATTCAAGTAACTACCAAGTTCAATTTCAAAGGTAGCATTGAATTCTTTCATCTCCCATAATTAAGAAATTTGCAAGCATTTATTAAAGTAGTTCACTATGGGAACAAAATGCTATATAAGGTAAAGTGTTAGAAGTTACCCTTAAAGCTTGTGGTGGTCATCTCTATATTCCTACTCAGTGTGATCTTGGATACATGTACCATAGCAATAATGAGGAATCAACAATTTTTTTTTTAGAATAAATGATAGAAATTAGCTTATCTAAATATTACTTTGAGCTAGGCTCAAAGAAATTGATTATACACACTAGCACGAGAAATTAATTTGTGTAACTAATAAGGTCAACTCTCAAGATGGCGTTGAATTCTTTCGTCACCCGAATTTTGTAAACTTACAAGCATTTGTTAAAGTAGTTGACTAAGGAAGCTATATGCTATATAGGGCAAAGTGTTAGAAGTTACCTTTATTGCTTGTGGTGGTCATGTCTATATTGCTACTTAGTGTGATCTTGGATACATGTAGTGTAGCAACAATGGGGGTATCTTTAATCTGTTTAAAGAAAAAAATGATAGAAATTAGTTTATCTAAATATTAGTATGAACTAGGCTTAAAGAAATTAACTATAAACAATAGCATGAGAAATTAATTCGAGTAAACACTAAGGTCAATTCCCAAGAAGGCATTAAATTCTTTCCTCTCTTGGATTTTACAAATTTGCAAGCATTTATTAAAGTAGTTGATTAACAAAGCTAAATGCTATATAGTGCAAAGTGATGGAGGTTACCATTAATGCTTATGGGGGCCATCTCTACTTTCCTACTTGGTGTGATCCTAGATACATGTAGCATAGCAACAATGGGGTATCTACAATCCATCTAAAGAAAAAGAAATGATAGAAATTAGCTTACCTAAATATTTTTGAACTAGTCTCAAAGAAATTGGTCTTGTTGACAAGAGTATAGACACCTCATTTTTGCCCCCATTTAAATTTTTAAAAAATTAAATGATAATAACAATAAATAAACAAATAATAAAAAAAATAATAATAAATAAAATACTAGTTCATATGATAGTAAAAAACTAAATAAAAATAATAATAACAAGTAACAAAAAATAATATTAATAATTTTTTTTACAAAATTAGGGAAATATAGGTCTCTAAATCAAGCTCAGAAACTTCAAACCTAGAGAAATTAAGAAGAGTTATTAGCTTATAAGTAAATTAATTGCAAAAATAAATTGAGGAATAGGCTAGCTTGGCTGGTCCATGTCTACGCTCAGGTGTGTGTGTGGCAGTCTTGGATCATAGGTTTGGATCATGTGAGAGGCACTTTATGCCGTTTTCTTTTTTTTTTTTTCTTTTCTAGCTACATGTGGCAACACGCTATTAGTCGAAGGAGGCACTTGCGAAGCACATGATCTTCTTCCTCAAACAAGGTTAATCAGAGCATGACGAAAGAGAGAAAAATCCAGCAAGCATATCTCATCGAATCTTGACATTTTTTTTACGAATTTTCATGCAAAACAACTTAGAAATTATCTAGGAATTATTATTTTTTAACTAATTCACATCAACAAGAACAAATTTGAGCAATTCAAAGGATTAGGCTTTATCTTAAAAAATGGCCACCATTGATTCAAAACAATCTACACTTGCCAATCTATCTCTAAACTTATCACTATTAATAAGATTTTGAGAAACATCACTGGGGCTAGGGATTGACATTTAAAAAGCTCTTAATCACTTCAACCAAACCCCTTCTCTCTCTAGTAAAGTCACTGCAACTTCTCCTTCTCTTTAAGATTTTTCATGCCTCACACAATACCGAAGCAAGCTAATAGCATCCTGACATTTCTAGAAGTCCATAGATTCATAAAAACCCAAGCTTTTTGTTCAAATTTAACTTAATGGCACAAATTGGAAACTATCACCCTACGTTGTCGACTGCCACCTTCAACCCAACACTTAGGCTAGTTTTTAGGTGAAAACAACTTTAGATTTGTCTTCTACACCCTCGAAAACCTAGCGAATCACTCCTTAACCACCTTAGATCTTCATTAGAGCGCCATCAATGAAAACCCTTCAGCCACTATGCTCATGACTCGAGTTTAACGTGGATCTAACCTAAACCGACCCATGCACTAAGCTCGAACTAACCCGTATCCAGTTAAGTGTTATTATCATTATTATCATTAATTTTGATAAATTATTTTATTTAATTTTGTTAACCTCTAATTGATAAAAAATGAAAATAAATGCAAAAATAATAATAATAATAATAATGATAGTATGAATATAATTAGGTTAGTAACTTTATCCAAATTAATTTAAGTTAAGAAAATTAATAAATCAAATAATTAGGAGAACCATTATGTAGGCCTTAGGTGTTGCGATGTAACTGTTATATAGGGATGTTTAGGTTCCCAAATTAGTTTTTAATAATTAGTAATACGTAAGCAATAAATATAAAGATACAAAAATTAAAAAATTAAAAAGCAGAAACAAAAGATTTTTTATTATCTTGAAAATAGCTTTATTATGAAAAATACAAAAAATGCTTTCTCACCTAGAAAAATAATTTTCACAAAGTTAAAAAAAAAAATCTAATTGGTATTTTCAAAAGTTAGGTCTTTAGATTTTCAAAATCGGAAAATAAAATTTCAGGTTTAGAATTCTTTATTTAAAAAAATTAAAATGATAATAAACATAAACCTGACCTATTTTCATAATTAAAATTAATTAATCCACTAAAGTTTTATAAAAAGAAAAATTACGTTGGTTTGTTCTGGATTAGCAGGTTTGTAGCCATCTATAGGTAACCATATATAAAATAAAAAATAATTCTTTTTCCAATTTTCATTTACCACATAAAAAAACTAAAAATACTTTATCCTTTTAAAATTTCAAAATAAAAAATAAAACATTTTATTCGATTTCTTTGTTCAATTTTAATTAAAGAAAAAAAATGCAAAATTTTTTTTTGTTTTTTTATAAGAATAGAAAATCCATTTGTAATAAAAAATAATTAAAAGTTTTCCTTGCTATTTTAATTTTCTATATGTTTTGCACATGTGATAGCAAAAAGAATTGATAAAGGGCTTTTAATTCATTTTCCTAAAGAAGATAACAAGTGGTAACCTTTTAGGTTTTAATAGGATAACCCCGAATTTAGGATCTCTAGTTATATTTTTCCAAAATTGTTTTTTATTTTTAAGTAAAATTCATAGACCAATTGCTAGTTAAAGTTAATCTACCTCATTAATCTTAACTTATGTTATTTTCCAACTTAGGTTGGTAGCGACTCCAATCTAGGTTGGTGGCAACTTCAATTTTCTTAAAATAATTAAAAACATATTTTTTTTTCCTTAATTTTACTGTCGAGTAACTTGTATTAAGTGGGTTAGACTTAATATGGGTTAATTAAGGAAAAATCTAAAATCAGGCTCAATAGAATTAGTGACTCCACTAAGGACTCTAATTCTTTAGTGGGCTAGCCATTTTTATCTTCTTCAAAAATTAAGAGCTTCTTATAAATTCCTTCAATGTTTATTATTATGTATATTTCTTATTTGAGTAATTTTCTTTTATATAGACTAATTGTCAAACACCAAAAAAAAAAAAAAATAGCAAAAATACTAATAATGAGAAATTAAATCCCTATAATATATTAATGCTATTTAATAATTTATATATGATGAAAATCTTATAAAAAATAATAATAAACTTTAAAATATAAAAGTAAGAAAGGAACATGATCCATTAATTAATTATAACAAATAAAAAGTAAGAATTAAAGTTTTAGATTTATAATAGTTAAATAGATTTTCTTTTTTGTAAATAATTGTACTTAAAATGTTTTATTTAGTATACACGTAAATTTTTATATAAAAATATTATAATTTAGATAATATAATTAAATATTAGTACACTTATTAAACAAACCCCTAAATGGATAAATTTGATCCTATTCTAAATTTTTATTTTTATTCTATTTCTTATTCTCTTTTTCTCCGTTCCTTTTTCTTTTTCCTTCTTTCTTTTCCTTCTTATCTTCTTCCTACTTCAAAGAGCTCCCTATCTCAAACTCCATCTTCTCTCTTTCGTATGTCTTCCCAGTTTTCCCTTCTCTTTCCTCCCTACCCATTCAGCCACAACACTCTCGATCTCCTCATCCTTGGTCCTTCTTTTTCCTTATTTCTTCTCTTTCTTCTACTCCTTATCTTCCCCTGCTACGGAGAGCTCCCCATCTCAACTCTATCCCTTCTCTCGTCTCCTTCCCCAATTTTTCCCTTCTTTCTCCTCGGATCCTCGCTTTCTCCTCCAAACCTCTCACCCCAAACCAAAACCAGGATATAAACTCCGTAACACTACCCTAGGAAAACCCTAATTCCTAACCACCACCTCACCAAAACCACCACCACCACCACCAACACCATTAGCATCTAAACCCTCAACTTCTCTTCTATCACCACAATGACAACTCTCTTTGCCACTTCACCATTACTCCCCACCTACACCCTATCAAATCCTCCTTCTCCCCTGCTGTTGGCTTCATCGATGGCCATAACCACTACTTCAACCAACAACCATTTAGTGGCGAACATTATGGAGACATAGGACCACACAATGGAGATGGATCGGACAGTGACAATGACGATGACGATGACAACAACGAAAATGACCATAATGGCAGTAATCATGTGCAAACAACCAGCGATGCCGTCCTTACTTATGATCTTAAACAAAAGATCATCAAATAAGTGGAATACTACTTCATTGATGAAAATTAGCCCCATGATAAGCACTTGTTGAGTTTAGTTAGGAAGATGGACAATCGGAGATCTGGTGTGAAGATAGTGAGAAGACAATAGAAGGGAATGGAAAGGAAGAGGTGGAAGAAGGAGCTAGATGAGGAGAATCAAACGTCGGCATTAAGTAGTAACATACTTCCATTAGTGTAAAGAAGCAACAATGATGTCAAAAGAGAGGTTGGATCATTTGTGGCCATGATTGAACAAACCCACGCTACACTCTATAGTTCAACGTAATTTTTTTTTCCCTATAACAATCTTAACATACATAAATCCCAAATTTATTACTACTGTCATTTTTGCTGTATTTCAAATTTTAGGCCATTATGTTACATATCAACAGTAGTAGTGCACATGTAAGAAATCACCCAATTTTCTTAAGAGTCTCATCCTAAAAGTGGCTAATCATGAGGACAAAGGAATGACAATTTCCCGATTTTGTGGTACCATTCAAATAATGAATATAAGCCATTTTTCAAGAGTCTAGGTTTAAAATAATGGGAATGTGTTGGTTTGCTACCAAAAGATAAGATGTTTCTTAATGATGATGTTGCTTTGTTGGAGAATTGTGGGTTGTTATTGCATTGTAGGTTTGCTTGCAATAAGATAGGGAGGGTTTATAAGGGTGCAAGGAAGGTTTTTAGGTATAAGAGCCACATGTCGTTGTCAAAGATTTAAGATTATGAGAATCTTAGTCTTGGTTGTTGTTTAGTTACCAAAGTTATTATTGCAAGTCCATATGTTCTTATTGGAAACGGAGTAAATAAGGACTTTATAGAGGTATTAGAGAGATTGAGAAATGTTAGGTTTGAGTTGAAATGGTTCGAGGAGTAGTTGTTAGATTTCCTTTATTACAGATGGAGCTAGATTCTCGAGATATTAGGCTCATTCAGAAATATGGGTCTTAATGGGGAACAACCTTATGGATTACTTAGCAAGTGTCTTGGAATTATGTTCGATGATTCAAGGGATAGAATACTTGCACTTATTGGCACTCTCTTCAAATTTGGTCCCACTATAAATTAGCATGATTGCAGAAGACATCAATAGGCTCTTATAGACTTATACTATAGTATTAGGCACTCTTACTCTTAAAAAGCCCAATATAGTTCTCACTAAGTTGAATGTTTAGAAGAAGTTGCTCATAAACCTCATTAAGGAAGATTTACAAGAAATAAAGAACTAGGTTATGGGATTGAATATTTAGCGACTGCTAGACACAAGAGATGAGGAGGGATCATTTCTATAGAAAGTTAAGTTCTTATCAGGCTTAGAATTACTGAGAACATGAGGGATGAAAAATAAATAAAAGAGGGGGGGGAGGGGGGGATTGGGTTGGTGGCATGGTCACTCAAGCTATTCCAAGGAAGAGGAAGAAGAGAAGCTAAAGTGAAGAGGTAGGAGCCAGCCATGTTTACGTGAATGAAAGATGAGAAAGGGAGTAAAGGATTAGAAATATGTATATATGTATACATAGGCATAGGGTAGAGGAGTTAGACATAAGTTAAAGAAGATTAAAGAGAAATGAGAAAAAGAAATGGGAAAGATGAAGAATTGGATGTTGGAAACGTTTTGGTCAAAGAGGGAAGTTTAGGGAGAGAATGGAGTCTGTGAGAAGAAGAATTGGGAAATGGGATATATTGAAGGAAGTGGTGTATGTTAAAGCTAAAGGATGAGATTGATGTTAGTGCTAACATCAAGCTTGAAGCCAAACCTAGATTGAGTGGTGGAAAATTTTTAAACCAAGCAAGAGATTTTAGCAATTGCACCTGCATATGTTGAGGATAAGCTAGATGATGCTTGAATTAAGTTTGTAAAGGAACTAGTTAATGGGTTTAAGGATAGTGTTAATTATGCAGTTATTAGGCAATATAAATGAATTGTTAATAGGATACATTTGTTTGGAATGAAGGTAACGCTAACTCTTTTTCAACACTCATTACCACTACAAGTTAGTGAGTATGGAGGATGGAAGCATGAGAAAACTATTAATTATTTCATGGAATTTACAAGGCTTATCATTGATAATAAGTTTGATATAATTGATTATTGGGTTACATTTAATGAACCTATTCAATGGCCTTATATTGAAAGAGATTGGCAATCCAAGCACTATGAAATGGAAGGCCTTTAGGATCCCTTGAGTCACTTGGAAAGATTCATTATCCATCCATTTTCTATTCTTTATGGACATCATCAGGAATGTTAATGCTTGGCTACTTTCTCCATTCTCCATTTCGGTGTTTACTTTAGATAAAGGGATTACACGTCGAAATCACTCGATGACGGTTAAGACTATGACAACCATAAATAGGTGAGTGGAAAACTTTATGATATGCTATAATGTTATGATTGGTTTTGATTTGTTGTGTTTAATCTTAGTATGTTGTATGTGTGTCTTTCCTTGTTTGGTTATGATTACAATTGTTGTAATTTTTATTATTTCCATAGTAAATAATGGGGCAAAGAAGTTAGAAAGGAAGTTGTACAAAGAAAATAGTAATTAGGTAGATTACGGATAAATATTATTGTAATAATATAAAGAATAGAATAGGCTAAAGGTAGATATCATTATCTTGATGATAGCACCTTGCCCCATTTTGCTAGTGCTATCATTAAAGATTTAATATCCAAATTTAGCTTTGTTTTCTTAAACTAAATTAATACATGTAAACTTAACTTTTTCTATATATATATATATGTCTAGTTGGTGTTTATGGATAGACATTTGGAACAAACTATGTATAATTATAAACATGTATAAGAATCTAATTCTGAATACATATATAAATGCTTGGACGAAATGATTTTCCTATTATATTTATGTAGGTTACATTTATACCTATAATTATACAAATCACAAATAAAAGTCTTTATTTTTCAATGCAATAATTATATCCTCATACTTCTCTTGAGTACATGAGGAAAAATATTTAACAAATTTATCCTTTGGTTAAAACAAGTTATAAATCTATAAATATATATATTGTTATTATATATATATATATATATATATATATATATATATGATACTTCTAGATTTGGAAAGTTACATTTTATATTACCTTGCTCGGCTCTTGAAGGTATAGAATCGAGTACTTGAAAAGTGCAATAACATAGAGATGTCAAGAAAGGAAGATTGTAAATCAAACCTGAGTGCTTAGTTGACAGTCAGTGAGATTTGGACTATATTACACTATTATTTAACTAAAAAATTTTCATCTAATCAATTTGATTCTACCTAATTTGTCTAGCCTTCATTGCTTTATTCATGATACAAAATGCTTGATTTCTTCTTATTGTGATAATTGTGAATGTGAAGTGTAATAGTTTTGCTTGTGAGATTTGACTTGATTTTTGTTGTTTGCCATTGGAATTGTATTATTTAAAATGCTTAATAGTTACTTTATTATTTAGAATGTGGATAGGTTTCCGAATATATATTGTTTGATCACTCTAAACCAATTAATTAAATTAAAACTAGACATGTATTACATGAGACATTGCATGAAATTTGAAAACCATCACTACTACAAGGCTTGCCGAAAGTAATCGAAGGATTATTGTTCTACTAAGTGCAAAGTAAGTGACTAGGGGATTGTCATACCTTAACAATTTTGAGTATGGTTGCTCCTTGGGGGTGTTGCTCAATGTATGAGGCATCAGAGTGCTCAGTGTATGAGAACACTCAAGCTTATAATATCAAAGTTAAAAGATTTTTTAATTATCAAAGAGATAAGAACAATTGAATTGGTTGTGAGACCTAAGCACTGATGGTGGCTTTAGAATCCCTCACCCCATACTTCACGTTGGTTATCGGAAGACTACATGAGATGCTGCATTTATGTGGTTGTTCATACATAGCATATGATTTGATAACTTAATTTGAAATTGCTTGTGTGTGTGTAGCATTGACAGTATTGCATTCCCATTCATTGAGTCATAGTGTACTCACCCCTCCATAAACTGTTTTGCAGGTAAAAATCTTAAAAGCTTGGGATGGGATAAGATGTAAAGTATTGAGAGTTTTTAGAAGCCAAGAACAATAAAGTAAGAATTGTGAATGGTAGACTATTTATATGAAATGTTATTTTAAGGCCCTGATGTAAATTTTGAATTTATGAGACTTAGGGTTTTATTCCATTTTCCTGGTTGGTAAAGGATTCCAACTCCCTAAGATCTTGGTTGACCATAGAGCATAGAATCTATAGTTATATTCTCATTGTATGATTTTATGAGATATGAATAATTATAATTGTTTAATTTAGTACTTGAGTCTTACAATTTCTAATTTGTAAGATGGTTATCATGTAACGGGTGCACATGTGCTATGATAACTTTTAGTGAGAACTTTTAGGCCTTAAGTTAGGGCATGACAAATTGGGCTTCATGATCCAAATGAAATAGCACTAGGCCCATTAAGCCTAGTAATGATCTTTTGGGCAAGTTGTTATCATATATACATATATGTTAGATACGGTCAAACCCAAGTCATTTAGGACCTTAGGATGGGGAAACATTGTATAAGTTTCGGGTCTAGTGGAGTAACCACCACTTAGGGCCAATTAGGCTTCCCCACTCTAGCTTCGATGTGGCTCGAAGCCCATTACCATAGAAATAAGGGAGGCCATAGAGCTTGAGGACCTTTAGAACCCACCCTATTTGCATTCATGTCATTTATGCATGATTGGAAAATAATGCAACTTTAACAAAATGCAGACTTATTGATTTTCCAGATGATGTAAAGCCTTGTCATTGTATATGTATTCTTTGTAAAATTCTTATTTTATGTATTACGAAGGAATGGCTAACTCTAGGTCAAGCAACAACCACGTCCACATCAGCTAACCCTTACCATTTATGCCTGCACTTTCTAATTGGTTTTAATAATTTAACCTAGAGCAGCAAGAAACCATTAAGGCCAAAGTAAGGCCAGTCCTCTCACTCCTCAAGGTCTAATATGATTGGGACCTCATGAGGGCCTTAACCTACTTTTGGTATTTGAAGTTAGTGGCATTCGGCTTTAGCCTACACACTCTATCTTTAACCATTAAAGAGTATTCCCAACCGCTATAAGCTCCTCCCTATTCTAAAGGAATCATAATTCCAGATTTGCAAGCTAGACCAACAAGCACCTTCTACAAGCTATTGGGGGTTAGAAAGTTAGAAGTAATTAGAGCCCTTACTCAATGCAATGGAAAGCCTATAAGAATCTTAAACTTTAGAAACTAGTTTGGAACACCTATAAACTACAAAATTAGTCAAGAGATTTTCATAGGAGACTAGTAGTATTGGGAGCAAAATTGAGTCAATGCTTACATCCTAGCAGTTTTTCCTTGTATCCTATTTCCAACGGGAGTTTCGCTTGTCCATTTTAGGGTAACAGAATTGGTAACTCGGTTCCTATTAGGTCAATCCTACATCCCAGCCTTACTTGCCAAATAGATTTAATCTCTAAGATTTTTGAAAGAAAGAGGGAAGGAAAACTTCAAGGGTTGTCTAGCATTACTAATAGTATGGTTCACTAGTCATACTAAAAGTTATGGATTGGATCTCGTTAAGAGATCTTTAGCTTCATAAGTTGACCTGGTAAACTACTTTGTAACTAAGATATAGTTGCTGGAAGGAGTTCAAATTCACTAATGGATGGAGATTATGTAGAAGGTTTACCTTGAGGATATATTGTGGACTACTGTTAGGTGGAATCACTACACACAAGCTATTATAGGATGTACCGATTTTGCTGTTGTCCTACTAATAGGAATTACTAGATGCACTGGCTATTTCCCAATTTGCATAGTCAAATAGTTGGGACCAATCTAAGATATTTCTCACAAGTCCCCATTGGATTTAGTTACACTTGATTATCAAGATCCAAACATTCCCTTTACCTTTAAAGTGAACAAGTTGCAAGCCATCAAAGCCATTTAGGATACAAGAATCTCGAGCCCAATTGCAGATGTATGAAATTTGGATAGACGAGTGGGGGATTTTAAAGCCACTAAGGAATTCACTATGGACTTTATGCACAAGATAAGGCAAGTTGAGTACTAGGCTTAATTATATTAGAACCTACCCTAGAAAATTTAACCTCATAATTGAAGGCTTACGTGGACATGGTTAGAGCCCGAGCAGAGATCTAACGTTAAGACATGGAAAGGAAGGTAGCAATTTGGAAAGAGAAATTTGAAGCTTCATAGGATTATGTGAAGGTTTTAGAGAATCGACTAAGGATATTAGAGAAGAGAGTCCAAGGCCTGCTAATGGAGCAAGCTCGTACCCGTTCTAGCAAGATCCGAAGACTATTTTAAGCAGGTTTTGTTCTTTTAGAACTAGTTGTTAAGAATTTTAATTATTTTAGATAATTAAACCAGTGGTCTATAGCCTTGAAAATTTAATAAATCTATAGTTAGATTTGACAATCTTGTTTAATAAAATTGCTGCACTATTATTCAATTATTAAATTACATTCGCGTGAGCATCTTGTCTACATATTTACTAAAAAATAAGAAGAAGAAAGTAAAGAACAAAGCTAAGAAAATTAAAGAGTTACTAACTCTAAGAGATCATTTCGAGGTCCTAAAAGTTGCTTCTAAATGGTTAGCTCAACCCAAGGCTCACAGTCACTTACTTTAAACATAAAGCTAAAGACCTCTATAGCTTACTCTTAACTTGAAAGACCCCATTCACTTCAAAAGGTCTCCTCATATGTTGACTTAGCCTCAAAATAAAAAACCTTCCAACTCCCTCTAATCCTAAAGGCTACACTTGAAGTTTCCTCTCCATCAAAAGTTGTCTAAACCAAACACAAAGACAACTAATGTTTTAGCACACTTTTCAAGTAGTTATGGTCAATTACCAACAAAGGCATAAAGAGGACTATCCTAACTAGTTAAGTCTTTGGTAACTAAATTCCCAAGAGAGCCAAGTTAAGACTAAATCACTTGATAAGGGAATGTAATTCCTAAAGACATCATGAGAAAATCTAGTAAAATGGAAGGAAATGTCATTTGTTTGAGTGGTTTAGGATGACAAGGGGTAAACCACATCCTAAAAACTAACCCTTAAACACTTGAGAGTTAAGTGTTATTAATGTAAGTTTTTGGACTCATTCCTTAAAGGAGATCTATCTTGAATTTGATATGTTAATCAAAATAATGTTAGGCATTCACTTTTGCTATCCTAAACACAATCCTTTGCCAACCCCATTTGAGCTTATATAAAAAGAGTTTCAAAATTTAACCATGTCGAGAACTACCCTACAATGGGATGATTAAGATGATAGGGACATTAATCAAGAAAAAAGGAATTAACTAAATAGTGCTTGCCTTAGTTGCAACAATTTAAGAGTAATTTTTATCGTGGATAATTTATTTATTTTGAGATGAAGAAAAGTCTACATTTTGAAAAAAACACACATGACTGACAAAAGACAATCACTATTGAGCATAAAAGAAAAGAAAAAAAATGAAATGAAAAAAAAAAGAAAAAAAAAAGAAAAAGCAAAAGAAGGAAAAGAAAGGAGAAAAGCCTAAGAATGAAATTAAATCTATACAATAAAAAGTAAGCCCAACAATACTTGAAAACACCATGGGCAAATACAAGAACCTAAACATATAAAGACTTCTCCAAATCATTGAAAATAATTTACCTATCTTAAGGAAAAATTGTTAGGCTTAGGGCAAGTACTATTTTAGTTTTTCTCAAGGCTTCTTGACTTGTAAACCTAGGTTGAAATGATGATTCTTTCAAAATAGACCTTAACATTAGTACTTTCCTTAAACAAATAACCAAGAGCCTATATTGCATTATAAGTCCCAAAAAGGCCTAACAGATTGATCAAGGTGTATTACTTACAAGAGAGATCATAATTTTTGGAATAAAAGTCAAGAGTAACATCTAAATCAAGATATTGTGACGAAGTCCTCTTAGATTAAACCAATTCAGAATGAGAAATCTATTTCCAAATAAGAATGAGGGAATTTAAAGTCAGTCCTCATTAGCATTATTTGGCCTAAAATTTTAAATATTGATGTCCCCAATGAAAAGATATAAGACTTAATTACAAGGAACCCCATAAGAAATGATTGGCCAAGCTAAGATATCACTTTTTTCAAGATTAAACCAAACCCTCCAAGTAAAATGAGGCAAAAGAGTAAGTGATTATTGACTAGTAGGGGAGGCTTCCTCTTTATTCGTATTTTTGGAAACCTCGTCAAAATCCTTAATGGCTAGCAATGTTTAAAATATAATAATAAAAAAAATAATTCTTTTAGATTTTTTTTTAGAAGAAAAAGAAAAATTTTCAAAGTTGGCTAGAAGATACTTCAATACCTTGTTACCCTATCCTTAAGTTTCATAAAACTATAGGTATTGAAAATTTTTGAAAAATTTTAGTTATCATTTGTTTAAAGTTCTTAAGTCATCCTAAATTTAAAAACTCTTGACCGTTATTGGAAAAATAAGATTCTCACTCAGAAATTTATTCCCATTATCAATTAGTTAGCCAATAGAGGTACTTTCCTAAATATCCTCTCTTAGGGTTACAAGTCCAAAGAGACGTTTCCCACTGTCAATTAGTTAACCCACAATGGGACAGTTTCCTAAACGTTCTCTCTTAGGGTTGTAAGTCTAAAGAAATGCTTCCCACAATCAGTTAGTTAGCCCACGATGGGGCACTTTCCTAAACAATCTTTTCTTCAAGTTTGCTAGTCTAAGGAGACGCTTCCTATTATCAATTAGTCAGCTTATAAGATCACTTTTCCAGATAATCACTTTTTAGGTTACTAATATGGTAAGACACTCCCTAACATCAATTAAATAGCTTACAAGAGAACCTTTCCAAATAATTGTTTTTAAGGTTACTAATTTGATGAGACCCATCCCATTGTCGATTACTCAACTCATAAGAGCACTTTTCCAAATAATTTTTTTTTAAGGTTACTAGTCTAGTGAGATGCTTCCTATCATTGGTTAGTCAACTCATAAGAGCACTTTTCTAGATAATTTCCTCTTTTAAGGTTGCTAATCTAGTAAAATGCTTCCTATAATTGATTAATCAACTACAAGAGTGTCTAGTAAGACACTTTCTTATCAACAATTAGTCAGCTCATAAAAACACTTTTCTAAATAATTTCTTCAAGGTTGCTATTCTAATGAGACACTTTCTGTTATTAGTTAGTTAGCTCATAAGAATACTTTTCTAGATAATATTTTTTAAGCTGCTAGTCTGATGAGACACTTCCTATCATTGATTAGTCAGTCCATAAGAGCACTTTTCCAAATAATTTTTTTAAGGTTGCTAGTTTAATGAGATACTTCCTATCGTCGATTAGTCAACTCATAAGAGCACTTTTCTAGATAATTTTTTTAAGGTTACCAGTCTAGTGAGATACTTCCAATCATTGATTAGTTAGCTCTTAAGAGAACTTTTCTAGACAATCTATTCTTTAAGGATTCTAGTTGAGTAAGATACTTCCTATCATCAATTAGTCAACTCATAAGAACACTTTTCTAAATAATTTCTTCAAGGTTGTTAGTCTAACGAAACAATTCCTATTATCAGTTAGTCAACTTATAATAAAACTTTTCCAGATAATCTTTTTTTAGGTTGCTAGTTTAGTAAGACACTTCCAATCATCGATTAGTCAGCCCATAAGAGCAATTTTCTAGATAATGTTTTTTAAGGTTATAAGTCTAGTGAGATTCTTCCTATCCTAAATTAATCAGCTTATAAGAGCACTTCTCAAGATAGATTTTTGTTTTAAGGTTACTAGTCTAGTGAGATGCTTCCTATCGTCAATTAGTCAGCTCATAAGAGTACTCTTCTAGATAATTTCCTCTTTAAAGGTTGCTAGTCAAGTGAGATGCTTCTTATCATCGACTAGTCAGCTTGTAAGAGCACTTTTGTAGACAATCTCTTCTTTAAGGTTGATAGTCCAGTAAAACACTTCCTATCATCAATTACTTTGGTCGTCAAAACACTTTTCTAAATATTTCTTTAAGGTTGCTAGTATAATGAGACGCTTCCTATTATCAGTTAGTTAGCTCATAAGAGCATTTTTCCAAATAATCTTTTTTTAGGTTGCTAGTATGGTGAGACGCTTCCTTTTGGCGATTAGTCAGCCCATAAAAGCACTTTTCCAAATAATTTTTTTAAGGTTGCTAGTCTAGTGAAATGCTTCCTATCATCGATTAGTCAACTCATAAGAGCACTTTTCCAAATAATTGTTTTTTAAGGTTACTAGTATAGTGAGACGCTTCCTATCATTGATTAGTCAACTCATAAGAGCTCTTTTCTAGATAATTTCCTTTTTTAAGGTTGCTAGTCTAGTGATACACTTCATATCATCGATTAGTCAACTCATAAGAGCACTTTTCTAGATAATCTCTTCTTTAAGGATTCTAGTCTAGTATGACGCTTCCTATCATCAATTAGTCAGCTCATAAAAATACTTTTCTAAATAATTTCTTCAAGGTTGTTAGTCTAATGAAATGCTTCCTATTATCAATTAGTAAGGTCATAATAACACTTTTCCAGATAATCTTTTTTTTAGGTTGGTAGTCTGGTGAGGCACTTCCTATCAACGATTTGACAACCCATACGAGCACTTTTCCAGATATTTTTTTTAAGGTTGCTAGTCTAGTGAGACACTTCCTATCATCAACTAATTAACTCATAAGAGCACTTTTCTAGATAGATTTTTTTTTAAAGGTTGCTAGTCCGGTGAGACGCTTCCTATCATCGATTAGTCAACTCATAAGAGTACTTTTCTAGATAATTTCCTCTTTGAAGGTTTCTAGTCTAGTGAGACACTTCCTATCATTAACTAGTTAGCTTGTGAGAGCACTTTTTTAAACGTTCTCTTCTTTAGGGTTGCTAGTCTTGTAAGATACTTCCTATCGTCAATTATTCGGCTCATAAGAACACTTTTCTAAATAATTTCTTCAAGGTTGCTAGTCTAATGAGACGCTTCCTATTATTAGTTAGTTAACTTAGAAGACCACTTTTACGGATAATTGATTTTTAGGTTATTGGTCTGGTGAGACAGTTCCTATCGTCGATTAGTCAGCTTATAAGAGCACTTTCCCAGATATTTTTTTTTAAGGTTGCTAGTGTGGTGAGACACTTCCTATCATTGATTAGTTAGCTCATAAGAACACTTTTCTAGATAATTTCGTCTTTTAAGTTGCTAGTCTAGTGACACACTTCCTATCATCGATTAGTCAACTCATAAAAGTACTTTTCTAAACAATCTCTTCTTTAAGGATTCTTGTCTAATAAGATGCTTCCTATCATCAATTAGTCAGCTCATAAGAACATTTTTCTAGATAATTTCTTCGAGGTTATTAGTCTAATGAAACACTTCTTATTATCTGTTAGTTAGCTCATAATAGCACTTTTCCAGATAGTCTTTGATGAGATCTGGGATGAGAGACAAGTCGGGAGAATGGTTCGTATCAGTCTTTTTTTAGGTTGGTATTTTGGTGAGGCGCTTCCTATCATCGATTAGTCAGTCCATAAGAGCACTTTTCCAAATAAGTTTTTTTTTTTTTTTTATAGTTCCTAGTCTAGTGAAATGTTTCCTATCATCAATTAATTAGATCATAAGAACACTTTTCTAGACAGATTTTTTTTTTAAGGTTGCCAGTCTGGTGGATGCTTCCTATCGTTGATTAGTCAACTCATAAGAGTATTTTTCTAGATAATTTTCGCTTGGGAGATTGGTAGTCTAGTGAGACACTTCCTATCATCATTTAGTCATCTCATAAGAGCACTTTTCTAGACAATCTCTTCTTTAGGGTTACTAGTTTAGTAAGACACTTCCTTTCATCAATTAGTTAGGTCGTAAGAACACTTCTCTTAATAATTTCTTCAAGGTTTCTAGTCTAATGAGACGCTTCCTATTATCAATAAGTTAGCTCATAAAAACACTTTTCTAAATATTCGTTTTTTAGGTTGCTAGTCTAGTAAGATGCTTCCTATCATTGATTAGTCAGCTCATAAGAGCACTTTTCTAGATAATTTCCTCTTTTAAGGTTGTTAGTCTAGTGATATGCTTCCTATTATCGATTAGTCAGCTCATAAGACCACTTATCTAAACAATCTCTTCTTTAAGGATTCTGGTCTAGTATGATGCTTCCTACCATCAATTAGTCAGCTCATAAACACTTTTCTAAATAATTTCATCAAGTTTGTTAGTCTAATGAAACACTTCCTATTCTCAATTAGTCAAGTCATAATAGCACTTTTCCAAATAATCTTTTTTTAGGTTGTTAGTTTAGGGAGACACTTCTTATCATCGATTAGTCAACCTAGAAGAGAACTTTTCTAGATAATTTTTTTAAAGTTGCTAGTCTAGTGAGACACTTCCTATCATCAATTAATTAGCTCATAGTAGCACTTTTCTAGATAGATTTTTTTTTTAAAGGTTGCTAGTCTGGTATGACGCTTCAAATCGTCAATTAGTCAGCTTATAAGAGTACTTTTCTAGATAATTTCCTCTTTGAAAGTTGCTAGTCCAGTGAGACACTTCCTATCATCGATTAGTCAGCTTGTGAGAGCACTTTTCTAGATAATCTCTTCTTTAGGGTTGCTAGTCTTGTAAGACACTTCCTATCATCAATTAGTCAGCTCGTAAGAAGACTTTTCTAAATAATTTCTTCAAGGTTGCTAGTATAATGAGGTGCTTCCAATTATTAGTTAGTTAACTCAGAAGAGTACTTTTTCAGATAATCATTTTTTAGGATGTTAGTCTAGTGAGACGCTTCCTATCATCAATTAGTCAACTTATAAGAGCACTTCTCTAAATAATTTTTTGTAAGGTTGTTAGTCTTGTAAGACGCTTCCTATCATTGATTAGTTAGCTCATAAGAGCACTTTTCTGGATAGTTTCCTCTTTTAAGGTTGCTAATCTAGTGACATGCTTCCCATCATCAATTAGTCAACTTATAAAAGCACTTTTCTAAATAATTTGTTCTTTAAGGATTCTAGTCTAGTAAGACGTTTCCTATCATCAATTAGTCAGCTCATAAGAACACTTTTCTCAATAATTTCTTCAAGGTTATTAGTCTAATGAAACGCTTCCTATTCTCAATTAGTTAGGTCATTATAGCACTTTTCCAGATAATCTTTTTTTAGGTTGGTAGTCTGGTGAGACACTTCCTATCATCAATTAGTCAGCCCATAAGAGCACTTTTCCAGTTATTTTTTTTAAGGTTGCTAGTCTAGTGTGACGCTTCCCATCATCAATTAATAAGCTCATAAGAGCACTTTTCTAGATAGATTGTTTTTTTAAAAAAAAGGTTGCTAGTCTGGTGAAATGCTTCCTATCATCAATTAGTCAGCTCATAAGAATACTTTTCTAGATAATTTCCTCTTTGAAGGTTTCTAGTCTAGTGAGACACTTCCTATCATCGATTAGTCAGCTTGTGAGAGCACTTTTCTAAACTATCTTTTCTTTAGGGTTGCTAGTCTTGTAAGACACTTCCTATTATCAATTAGTTAGTTCGTAAGAACACTTTTCTAAATAATTTCTTGAAGGTTGCCAGTCTAATGAGTCGCTTCCTATTATTAGTTAGTTAACTCAAAAGAGTACTTTTCCAGATAATTGTTTTTTAGGTTGCTAGTCTAGTGAGACACTTCCTATTGTCAATTAGTCAACTTATAAGAGCACTTCACCAAATAATTATTTGTAAGGTTGCTAGTCTCGTGAGACGCTTCCTATCGTTGATTAGTCAGCTCATAAGAGCACTTTTCTGGATAATTTCCTCTTTAAGGTTGCTAGGCTAGTGACACGATTCCTATCATCGATTAGTCAGCTCACAAGAGCACTTTTCTAGACAATCTCTTCTTTAAGGATTCTAGTCTAGTAAGACGCTTCCTATCATTAATTAGTTAGCTCATAAGAAAACTTTACTAAATAATTTCTTCAAGGTTGTTAGTCTAGTGACACGCTTCCTATTATCAGTTAGTTAGCTCATAATAACACTTTTCCAAATAATCTTTTTTTACGTTAGTAGTCTAGTGAGGAGCTTCCTATCATTGATTAGTCAGCCCATAAGAGCACTTTTCCAGATAATTTTTTTTTACGATTTCTAGTCTACTGAAATGCTTCCTATCATCGCTCATACGATCACTTTTCTAGATAGATTTTTTTTTTTAAGGTTGCTAGTCTAGTGAGACGCTTCTTATCATCAATTAGTCAACTCATAAGAGTACTTTTCTAGATAATTTCCTCTTTAAAGATTGCTAGTCTAGTGAGACACGTCCTATCATCGTTTAGTTAGCTCATAAGAGTACTTTTCTAGACAATCTCTTCTTTAGGTTGCTAGTCTAGTAAGACACTTCTTATCATCAATTAGTCAGCTCGTAAGAACACTTTTCTAAATAATCTCTTCTTTAAGGTTGCTAGTCTAATGAGATACTTCTAGTCTAAGACCACTCCTTATGGAATATTAGTCATCATAAAGCAACTGTCTTCTTTCGAAACATAGGATTGCTAGCTCATGGAGCATCTTCCTTACTCAACCCATTGGTTAGATAACTCCTTAGTCGATCCAGGTTTAGATAGCCAACTAAATATAGTGTTACCCATCCTTTCTCCTAGGCAAAAAATGGTGTCTTTTTTATCTTTATCGCTAAGTTTTCCTAAACTTTACTATAAAGAGCTATAGATACCCTATTTTTGCTCCCCATTTAAATTTTTAAAAATAAAATAATAATAATAAATAAATAAATAATAGTAAAAAAATTAATAATAAATAGAAGCTCGATTTATAAGATAGTAAAAAATTAAATATAAAATAATAAAAATAACAATAATAAGTAACAAAAAATAACATTAATAAAATTTTAACAAAGTTAAGGAAATATGGGTATCTAAATCAAGCTTAGGAACTTTAAACCTATAGAAATCAATTAGAGTTGTTAGCTTATAAGTAAATTAATTGCAAAAATAAATTGAGAAATTGGCTAGCTTAGTTGGTCAATGTCTATGCCCAAGTGTGTGCGTAAGAGTCTTAGATCACAGGTTTGAATCTTGCAAGAGGCACTTTGTGTTGTTTTCTTCTTTTTTTTTTTTCTTTTCCAACTACCACATGGTAACACGTTATTGGCTAAAGGAGGCATGTGTGAAGAACATGATCTTCTTCCTCAAACAGGGCTAACCAGAGCATGATAGAAGAGAGAGAAATCTGGCAAGCATATCTCATTGAATCTTGATGGTTTTCATTAAATCCAAATTTATTTTTCTTAACTAATTTACATCAACAACAACAAATTTGAACAATTCAAAGGATTAAGCTTTTTCTTCAAAAACAACCAGCATTGATTCAAAACAATCCATACATGCCAATCCATCCCCAAACTTACCACTGTAAATAAGAGTTCAGGAAACATCACCAAGGCTAGGGATTGACATTTGAAAAGCTCCTAACCACTTCAACTAAGCCCCTTCTCTCTCTAGCAAAGTCACTGGAGCTCCTCTTTCTCTTTAAGATTTTTAACACCTCACACATTACCGAAGCAAGATAATAGCATCCCAATGTTTCTAGAAGTCCATAGATTCATAAAAACCTACGATTTTTGTACAAATTTAGCTTAATGACACAAATTGGAAACCGTCATCCCACATTGTCGACTGCCACCTTCGACCTACCACCTAGGCTAGTTTTTAGGTGAAAAAGACCTCAGATTTGTCTTCTACACCCTTGAAAACCTAAGGAATCACCTCTCAGCCACCTTAGATCTTCACCAGAGTGCTGTTGATGAAGACCCTTCAATTGTCGTGCTCCTGACTCAAGTTTGATCCAAATTCAACCCAAACCTACCCGTGTACCAAGATCGAACTGACCCATATCCAGGTAAGTGTTATTATTATTATTATTATTTTAGATAAATTAGTTTATTTAATTTTGTTAACCTCTAATTGATGAAAAAACTGAAAATAAGTTCAAAAATAAATAATAATAATAATAATGATGATGATGATGATGATGATGATGATGATAGTATGAATATAATTAGGTTAGTAACTTTATCTTGATTAATTTAATTTAAGAAAATTAATAAATCAAATAATTAAGAGGAACAATTGTGTAAGCCTTAGGTGTTATGGTGTAACCGTGGCCTAAGGACAATTAGGTTCCCAAATTAGTTTTTAATAATTAGTAATACATAATCTATAAATGTAAAATATAAAAATTGAAAAATTAAAAAGAAAAAATGAAAGAATATTTATTATCTTGAATATGGCTTTATTATGAAAAACACAGAAAGTGCTTTCTCACCTAGAAAAATAATTTTTACAAAGTAAAAAAGAAAAAAAAAAAAACTCTAATTGGTTTTTTCAAAAGTTAGGTCTTTCATGTTTCAAAATCGGGAAATAAAAGTTTAGGTTTAGAATTTTTTGTTTAAAAAATTAATATGATAATAAACCTAAACCCGATCTGTTTTCATAATTAAAATTAATTAATCCACTAATGTTTTATAAAAAGTAGAACTACGTTAGTTTGATCTTGATTAACAAGTATTTAGGCACCTACAGGCAACTACATGTAAAATAAAAATAAAATTCTTTTCCAATTTCGATTTACCACATAAAAAATTTTAAAAATATTTTATCCTTTTAAAATTTCTATATAAAAACATAAAAATATTTTATCTTATTTCTTAGATCAATTTTGATGAAAGAAAAAAAAAATGAATTTTTTTTAAGAATAGAAAATCCATTTGTAATAAAAAATAATTAAAAGTTTTCCATGTTGTTTTGATTTTCTCTATGTTTTGCACATGTGATGGCTAAAAGAATTGATAAGGAGCTTTTAATTCATTTTTTTTTTTTTTGTAGAAGATAACAAGTGGTAACCATTTAGGTTTTAATAAGATAGCCTTAAGTCAAGAATCTCTAATTAATATTTTTCCAAAAAACAAAATTAGAAAAATTCATAGATCAGTTGCTAATTAAGGTTAATATACCTCATTAACCTTAACTTATATTATTTTTTGACTTACATTGGTGACGACTCTAATTTAGGTTGGTGGCGACTCCAATTTTCTTAAAATAATTAAAAATATTGTTTTTCCTTAATTTTACTGTCGAGTAACTAATATTAAGTGGGTTGGACTTAATATAGGTTAATTAAGGAAAAATCCAAAATCAAGCTTGACAATGAGAAATTAATTCGAGTAACTAATTTGTTTAAATCCCATGATGGCATTGAACTCTTTCATCTCCTGAATTTTATAAATTTCCAAGCATTTATTAAAGTAGTTGACTAAAGGAGCTAAATGCTATATAGGGAAAGGGTTAGAAGTTACCTTTAAAGCATGTGGCGGTCATCTCTATATTCTAACGTAGTGTGATCCTGGGTATGATTAACGTAGCAACAATGGGGTATCTAAAATTCATTTTAAAACAAAAATGATAGAAATTAGCTTATGTAAATATTAGTTTGAACTAGGCTCAAAGAAATTGATTGTACATGTTAGCATGTGAATTTAATTTAAGTAACTAATATGGTCAATTCCTAATATGCCATTGAATTCTTTCATCTCCTAGATTTTATAAATTTTCATGCATTTATTAAAGTAGTTGACTAAGGGATACGTGCCACGAAGTAGCAACGGTATATTTACAATCTATTTTTAAAAAAATGAAATTAGCTTATCTAAATATTGGTTTGAATTAGACTCAAAGGAATTGATGCAGATCATTAGTAGGAGAAATTAATTTGAGTAACTAGTAAGATGAATTCCCTAGATGACATTCAATTCTTTCATCACTTTGATTTTATAAATTTGCAAGCATTTATTAGAGTGTTTCACTAAGGTAGCTAAATGCTATATAGGGCAAAGTTTTAGAAGTTACCTCTAAAGGTTGTAGCAGTCATGCTATATTCTTGCTTAGTGTGATCTTGGATATATGTAGCATACACACAATGAGGTATCTACAATCTCTTTGATAAAAAATGAAAACGATATAACTTAGCATATCTAAATATTCTTTTCAACTAGGGTCAAAGAAATTGATTGTACACATTAGCAAGAGAAATTAATTCGAGCAATGACAAGGTCAATTCCTGAGATGGCATTGAATTCTTTCATCTTACAGATTTATAAATTTGCAAGCATTTATTAAAGTAGTTCACAAAGGGAGCTACATGCTATATTGGGTGAAGTGCTAGAAGTTACCTTTAAAGCTTGTGGTGATCATTTCTATATTCTTTCTTAGTGTGATCAAGCATACATGTAGTGTAAAAACAATGGGGTATCTACAATTTTTTTTAAAGAAAAAAAATGATAGAAATTAGCTTATCTACATATAAGTTTGAACTAGGCACAAAGGAATTAATTGCACATGTTAGCTAGCGAAATTAATTCAAGTAACTAATAACATCAATTCCCAAGATGGCATTGAATTCTTTCATCTCTAAGATTTTGTATATTTACAAGCATTTGTTAAAGTAGTTGACTAAGGGAGCTATATGCTATATAAGACAAAGTGTTAGAAGTTACCTTTAAAGTTTGTGGTGGTTATGTCTATATTCCCGCTTGGTGTGATCTTGGATTGATGTAGCATAGGAACAATGGGGTATATACAATTTGTCTAAAAAAAATGATAGAAATTAGCTTATCTAAATATTATTTTGAACTAGGCTCAAAGAAATTGACTTTACACATTAACATGAGAAATTAATTTGAGTAACTAATATGGTCAATTCCTAAGATGGCATTGAATTCTTTCATCTCTAGGATTTTATAAATTTGCAAGCATTTACAAAAGTAGTTGACTAAGGGAGCTAAATGCTATGTAGGCAATTTGTTTCATCTTACCTTTAAAGCTTATGGTGGTCATCTCAATATTCCTAGTTGGTGTGATCCTAAATACATGTAGCATAGCAAGAATTAGGTATCTAATAACCATTTAAAAAATGAATGATAGAAATTAGCTTATCTAAATATTAGTTTAAATTAGGCTCAAAGAAATTGATTGTACACGTTAACATGAGAAATAAATTCGAGTAACTAATATGGTCAATTCCCAAGATGGCATTGAACTCTTTCATCCCCTAGATTTTCCAAAATTACAAGCATTTATTAAAGTGGTTGACTAATGGAGGTATATGCTATATAAGGCAAAGTGTTAGAAGTTACCTTTAAAGCTTGTGGTGGTTATGGGTATATTCTTGCTTGGTGTATTCTTGGATACATGTAGCATAGCAACAATGGTGTATCTATAATCTTTTTCAAAAAAAATGGTAGAAGCTAGCTTATCTAAATATTAGTTTGAACTAGGCATAAAGAAATTGATTGTTCACATCAGCATGAGAAATTGATTCAAGTAACTAATAAGGTCAATTCCTAAGATGACATTGAATTCTTTCTTGTCCTAGATTTTATAAATTTGCAAGCATTTATTAGAGTAGTTGAGTAAGGGAGCTAAATGCTATATACAACAAAGTTTTAGAAGTTACCTTTAATGCTTGTGGTTGTCATGTCTATATTTCTACTTCTTATGATCCTGGATACATGTAGCATAGTGACAATTGGGTATCTACAATCTATTTAAGAAAAAAAAATGATAGAAATTAACTTAACTAAATATTAGTTTCAACTAGGGTTAATGAAATTGATTGTACACATTAGCATCAGAAATTAATTCGAGTAACTACTACGGTCAATTTCCAAAGTGGCATTGAATTTTTCATCTCTCAAAATTTATAAATTTGCAAGTGTTTATTAAAGAAGTTCACTATGGGAGCTAAATGTTATATAAGGTAAAGTGTTAGAAGTTACCCTTAAAGCTTGTGGTAGTCATCTCTATATTCTTGCTTGGTGTGATCCTAGATACATGTAGTGTTGCAATAATGGGGTATCGACAATTGTTTTTTCCTAAAAAAGATCATTGATAGAAATTAGCCCATCTAAATATTAGTTTGAACTAGGCTCGAAGAAATTGATAGTACATATTAGCATGAGAAATTAATTTGAGTATCTAATAAGGTTGATTCCCAAGATGGCATTGAATTCTTTCATCTCTCGGATTTTGTAAATTTACAAGCATTTATTAAAGTAGTCAAGTAAGAGAGCTATAAGCTATATAAGGCAAAGTGTTAGAGGTTACCTTGATAACTTGTGGTGGTCATGTGTATATTCCTGCATGGTGTGATCCTACAGACATGTAGCATAGAAACAATGGGGTATCTTCAATTTGTTAAAAAAAAAAAAAAAAAAGGATAGAAATTAGCTTATCTAGATATTAGTTTGAACTAGGCTCAAAGAAATCGATTTTACTTGCTAGCATGATAAATTAATTCAAGTAACAAGTAAGGTCAATTCCTAAGTTGGCATTGAATTCTTTCATCTCTTAGATTTTATAAATTTGCAAGCATTTATTAAAGTAGTTGACTAAAGGAGCTAAATGCTATATAGTGCAAAGTGATAGAGGTTACCTTTAATGTTTGTGGTGTTCACCTCTATATTCCCACTTGGTGTGACCCTAGATACATGTACCGTAGTAACAATGGGGTATCTATAATTTGTTTAAAAAACAAACGATAGAAATTAGCATATCTAAATATTGTTTTGAACTAGGTTCAAAGAAATTGGTTGTACATGTTAGTGTGAGAAATTAATTCGAGTAGCTAGTATGGTCAATTCAAAAGATAGCATTGAATTATTTGATCTCTCGGATTTTATAAATTTGCAAGCATTTATTCAAGTAGTTGACTATGGGAGTTAAATGCTATATAGGGTAAAGTGTTACAAGTTACCTTTAAAGCTTGTGGTGGTCATCTCTATATTCCTACTTGGTGTGGTCTTGGATACATGCAGCATAGCAACAATGAGGTATGTGCAATTTGTTTTTAAAAATTAAAAAAAATATTGATGGAAATTAGCTTATCTAAATGTTAGTTTGAAACAAGGTCAATGAAATTGATTGTACAACATGGGTAATTAATTCAAGTAACTAATAAGGTCAATTCCCAATATGACATTGAATTCTTTCATCTCTTGGATTTTGTAAATTTACAAGCATTTGTTAAAGTAGTGGACTAAGGGATCTTTATGCTATATAGGGTAAAGTGTTAGAAGTTACCTTTAAAGCTTGTGGTGATCATGTCTATATTCCTGCTTGGTGTGATCCTGGATACATGTAGCATAAAGACAATGGGGTATCTACAATTTGTTTTTTTTCTTAAAGAAAATGATAGAAATTAACTTATCTAAATATTATTTTGAACTAGGCTCAAAGAAATTGATTGTGCACAATAGCATGAGAAATTAATTCGAGTAACTAATAAGGTCAATTGCCAAGATGGCATCGAATTATTTCATCTTCCGGGTTTTATAAATTTGCAAGTATTTATTAAAGTAGTTCACTAAGGAAGTTAAATGTTGTATAAGGTAAAGTGTTTGGAGTTACCTTTAAAGCTTGTGATGGTGATCTCTATGTTCTTGCTTGATGTGATCCTGGATACATGTGGGCAGCAACAATGGGTTATCTACATTATGCTTAGTGAAGAACATTTCTACCTTGGTAATTTGTTGAAAAATAAGAAAACAACAAGGTATGTTATATTAAAGTGGACAATACTCAGAATTCAAACCATATGATAATATTATAATATATAATTTCAGATTTTTTTTATGGTGTCTTATTGAATTTTCTTAAATTATATTATATGCTACAGTAATAATGGCATTTCGCTATTAATTTTCATCCATTGTACTTACCATTAATAATTTTTATTTCTATACGTTAAACCTTAACGTCAACCTTCAGTTGGTTCGTTCCTGTAAAGCCCCTCAATCGCTAACATACAAATTAAGATTCAAATGTTGTTCATATTCAAAATGAATCCCATAATCAAAATCGTCTTTCCTATCGGGTTTATGGTGGTTCCTATTGCATACTAACGTTCTGATACATTTTGCCAATAGTCTCGTGTTCTAAAGGAAAAATAAAAAATAAAAAATAAAAAATAAAAAAAATAAAACCATGTAAAATGCATCATTATATAAGCTTTTGTCCTTTTATGATAGGAAATTTTCACTTCGTTGTATGGAAAAATGTGCTAGTTGTTGATATATATTTGCCGCATTGTACAAATGTAATTAGATTAAGAATTAAAACAAAATTACGTAAATGTTCAACTTTGAAATTTTCTAGAGTTTATATTTGTTTGTGGTTCTTTTATGTTATTTTTATGGGTTTTTTTTCAATATTCAAGTAATATATGGCTCCTGACTTCCTATTCCTTGTAGAGCTTTGAATGTATAAATGGGCTTCTTATAGTCTAAAATCAGTCGATAAGTTACATTAGAATCAGCTACGTGCTCCAGAGAATAGTATTTTAAAGAATACTAATGTATAGAAGATAGGAAAGGAAATTCAAGGTAAATTTTTAATGAATGTATAGTATTAATAGGAAAAACTCACATGTCTCAAATGAAAATATCAAACATAGAGAATTACTTATATAAATATTCATTAGAAAAAATTACAAATGAAGGGATGAATATTTAAACTCATGTTCAAATAAAAAATCAAAATTTTAAATTATTAAAATAGATTATCAACATTAAGTAATTCAAATAGATGATCTCATTATCATGCTACTATAACACACCATTAAATTGGGTTAGCATGGTATACCTATAGAATAGAAATAAGATCATCTATTTAAACCATTTAATAGAATACTAATAATTTATTTAACTACTTAAAAATTTTATCTTCTACTTTAAACTTTTAAAAATTCAATTCTTTGTTAGAATTTGACCTCAAAATATTAGTCCCTTCACTTATAATTTTTCCATATTCAATATAACATTTTTACACTATCAAACCCTTTTTCCAATTATTTGCATAAAGCATTAATTTCCTTATAAAATCTTTAGTAAATTTGAAAACATGAATTTTCATTTCTCATTTTATAAAAGGTGGTCAAAGACAGCCATTGTTGTGGTGATTCACCAAATTTATCCAGTATTCAATCTCCTTTATCAAATAATTAATTAATTTATAACTAAGTTCATTTCATGCAAGGTTTTATCTTATCGAAGAAATAAATGTGGACCTAAATTGATTGCTTATTAATAGTATGCATTCAATGTTACTTCCAGGTAATCCTAACAAAATAATGGTGTTGATGACAAAAGGATCCATGGATAGCTATCACTCTTCATTTAACCAAAATTTAATGGAAATTAAATATACATTATTGGCAAACCTAGAAAATTATGTAAGAATATTACACAAGAAGTAGGACAATAATTTCATAGAAATTGTTATCAAATGCAAATAGTATCTTATATTAGTTTGAAGAGGAATTCATTAAAATAATATAATATTTTTTAAAATTCATGAAATAAGAAACTCGACAAACTTATTCTCAAAATAGGTTGCGAAAATGCAAACCCAGTTCATGCTATCTTTGGTACAATTGACTAAAGGCGCATACGCATTGAAGGTGCATTCCAGGTACACGCTTTCAATATGTATCATGAATTTTTTTTTCTAATTTGTGAAAATTTATTATTAAAAAAATTATGAAAAATCATGTGAAAAAAATTAAATTTTCTCAAATTAATTTTAAAAAATTAAAAGTTTACGTAAAGAATAACAAAATAATTTTAATAAATTTAAATATTATAAAAATCGATTTAAATTTATTAAAAAAATTATTTGCACCTCTTTATCTTATAGTGTACAAAAAAAAGATGAAAAAAAAAAGAAGAAAAAAAAAAACAATGTGATTTGCTTTTCTAACTTTAAAGGGTCAAAACCTTCATTCGTATAGAGTTATACAACTCATAATATATAAAAAAAGACTTATTTAAATCTACTATAGTTGGAACTAAATTGTGTTGCTGTTTGGTATTTTTATGATAGTCAAATTGTTATTTTTTTTAGCCTACTACTATTGGATCATTAAAAAAAAAAACTTATACTAAAGGTACATTCCGAGTATGTGCCTTAATACAAATTGCTAAAGGTATATTCCCAATCCATGCCTTCATAACCTTATTTGGAAATAAGTTTTCCTAATACCCTATTTCACATTTTTTTAAATAGTATTATTTTAATAGTTTTCTCTTAGTTTGAAAGTAAATTATGAACTTTATGCTAACACAAAATTGTTATGGTATGCCAATTGCCACCTTTTTTATTTACTAAAAGGGTTTTATCAGAATCATGACAATGGCATTGTTAATGCATGGTGGGCCCATTTGACCATTCAAAAAGATTTAGTCATTGCAAATTGAGATTGTAATTTCTTTTTTTACTATAAATTTTCAAGGAAGTTATCTTGATAAACTTAATGACAAAGTTTGTCAAAAAGAAACCAAAACTTCTACCAATTAATACCAATTCGTTACACTTCCCTTCAATCCTAAACTGAGCTATTAGATGGTAGCAAGATCCTTATTCAAACTAGTGTATCTTATGGAAAATAAAAACAAGTATGAATACCCAATACAAATTTATGAAGATGCAGATTGGATCCATACCTTCAAAACCTATTTTTAAAATAATTATTTTGGGTATGATATTTGTGATTTTTTTTTTAAAAAAAAAAAGCACTATATTTAAAAGTGTTACCCTAAAAAGTAGTTTGTTCAAATTGATGATAGAATAAGAAAAAATTATACAAGCTATGATCCTCCAAAACTCACTTAGAACCTTTACTGCACTACATTATTTATCCTTCATTGTTCAGTTTCTTAAGCTAATTTAATTTTTAGGACATTTATTGTATTTTGCCCTATGTTATTTGATCATTTGAGAGTTAGAAACTTGTGATAGTGAGAGTACTATAAGTGTATCTCTATTGATTTGTAGATAACATTAGGAATAGGCTAAAAAGATAGAGCAGAAATGATTAGGGCCAAGAAGTTGGTAGAATCTTTATCATCTCTCATTTGTATTTATTGTTAGATTATTAGTCTAGAAGGCTGAAGCCTTAAGAATGGAACTAGAAGAGATGATTGACATGTAAAGTAGATCCTTTATAATTCGATCATCCAATTCTCTTTTCCCTTCTCTTTTTAATTTCCAACATATTTAATTTAGTGTTGCACTCAGTTAAATAATTAAATCATGTTAAAGCCATTAATAAGTATCTTAAGAGGTTTCTTGAGAGTTTTCAAAAATGTTAAAATTTTAATTAAAGATGTCAATTTATCCCCACCCCTCTCCCCCTCTTCCTATTGCTTATAAAGATCAAAATGTGTAAATGGAGTTCCTCTTATATTGTTAATTGATTGACAAATTATATTATAAATCTACTAAGCTTTCTAGAGGATTCCTTCATCAATATTGATTAATTTAGTAGTAATTCATGATAGGCCCTAGGCATGGAACTTTAAGTCCAATCTGACTAGCCTGCTCAAGCGCTTCAAATGGAGGATAGGGAGGAAGCAATGTGTTAAATATGGTAAATGGTCGTATTCCTTGATCCTCTCCATATTATATTCCTTGCTAGTTAGATATGGGAGATTATTATGGGATCATGATTTTCTTACTTTCAAATCTTATAGGCTTTCTAAAGCATTCCTTAATTAACATTGATTAATTTTAATAGTATTCCAAATAATAATAATTGTTGATAAGCCTTTCAGCATAGACTCCATGCTCAACCTTGATGGTCCACTTGAACTCTTCAAGTGAATAATAGGCAAGAAGCAACATGCTAAATATGTAAATATGTTAATTGCTTGTATCCATTGATTCATTATGTTGATACAATCATTGAGGTAGATATATCAAATGATAACTAATTAGAAATTTTATTTATATTATTATAAGTTCATACGTTGAATCCCTAATGTTAGAATGGGAAATTTATAAATATATCTTTTAAACTTTTAATTGGTAATAGATAGGTACATTAAACTTTTAAAGTGTAATTTTACTTTCTCATAACATTTAAAAATATACATATATATTCCAAATTTGTAAATCTCCAAAATTTGGGGGGCTTAAGCAACAATTTAAGGGTTGTTTTATATTTTATTAATAGTTATTAGGATGTGGAGTCATATTTTAAAATTTTAATAATATATTTGCACCTATCCAATAGCTTTAAGGGACATGTTTACTATTATCCCTATTAGTAAATTCATTAGTTGATGGTGTAATTAAAAATAGTGATTCGAACCCTCAATAAACATAAAGTCTACATAGATATAGCATGTTAATGCTTTGTTAATACATTCTAAATTAAGTATTACTTCAAAAGTTGCAAGGTGCCGAGACCATATATATAATTTTTGGACAAAGAAGATTATGGTACTTATACATATGAATATATAAGATGTATGTGAATTCCAATATCCTACAAAACTCTGCAAGGATCACGTGCTGAAAATATTTACATTGTAATGGAATGAATTTATCATTCTATTTTTAATATTATGGAACAATTATTTTTTATTTAGTTTACAAAAAGTTATACTATAAGAAATATATATTCCATATAATATGAAATAAATAAAGAATTTTGATTTTTACATTAATAATTTTTATTTCAAAAATACCCTCATCATAAATTAAAATAATTATCATTCCATTTTATTCTTATTTTATTGTAGTATATCAAAGGTACCGTTGACGTTTATTGTTTAGTACTTAAAATAGACCCAGGTCAGTCAACGGTTTCTAGGCCCTATAAAGTCCACGCAAAAAAGTCGATCCTTGTAGGTTTGCGTTGAAGTCAAACGCTTCAAATGGAGGATAGGCAGGAAGCAATGTGTTAAATATGGTAACTGGCGGTATTCCTTGATCCCCTCCATAATATACTCCATGCTGGTTAGATATGGGAGATTATTATGGAATCATGATTTTCTTACCTTAACATCTTATAGGCTTTCCAAAGCATTCCTTAATCAATATTGATTAATTTTAATAGTATTCCAAACAATTTTAAGCCTTTCAGCATAGACTCCAAGCTCCATCTAGATGTCCCACTTGAACGCTTCAAATGGAGGATAGGCAAGAAGCAACATGCTAAATGTGTTAACTGCCTGTATCCATTGATTCATTATGTTGATACAATCATTGAGATAAATATATCAAATGAGATAACTAATTAGAAATTTTATTTATATTATTATAAGTTCATACGTTGAATCCCTAATGTTAGAATGGGTAAATTGTAAATATATCTTTTAAGCTATTAATTAATAACAGATAGGTACATCAAACTTTTAAAGTATAACTTTATTTTTTTATAATTTTTGAAAATATGCTATGTAACCCAAACATGTTAAATCTCCAAAATTTAGAGGACTACAACAATAATTCAAGGATTATTTTATATTTTATTAATAGTTATAAGGATGTGGAGTCATATTTTAAAATTTTATGAATATATTTTTACCTATCCAATAGCTTATGGGATATATATATATATATATATAATTTTTGGACAAAGAAGATGATGGCACTTGTACATATGAATATATAAGACGTATGTGAATTCCAATATCCTACAAAACTCTGTACAAGGATCATGTGCTGTAAATACTTACATTGTATTTGGTTTAATGAAATGATAGTGTCATTTTATTTTTAATATTATTGAACAGTTATTCCTTATTTGATTAATAAAAAATTATATTATAAAAAATATATATCCTATATAATATGGAATAAATAAAGAATTTTTATTTATTTATCAGTAAATTTTATTTGAAAATTACATTTATCATAAATTAAAATAACATAAAATATTATTATTTTTTATTTCAATTTTATTTTATTGTAGTATATCAAAGGTAACGTTGACGTTTATTGTTTAGTACTTAAAATCGACCCGGTCAGTCAACGGTTCCTAGGCCCTATAAAGTACACGTAGAAAAGTCGATCCATATGGTAGAACGAAGAGAAGGTGCGGCGCCGGTTTAGATTTGCGTTGAAGTCAAAACTTCTTCTTCTAAAATCGTTTTCTTGTAGTTTCTAAGAAACAGTCCTTTCTTATTGGGCGGGCAACACGTATCAATACTTTCATTCCAACAACTTCAATAATTTGAATTTTTAATATTACATGTATAAAACAAACAAAAAAAGAAAATAAATTCAAATTGCTATTATTTTAAATAGGATTGAACAAACCTGCAATTTTTCATGCAATTACTGTTTGCCTCAGCGAGATGGTCAAAGTCGCCATTTTGGCTCATTGCTCCGAAATTGCATTCAGAAAAAACGTACTAGCTTACGTATAGTTCTTATCTGATTAATCTTTTTTATTGAGTTTATAGTATTTTTACTTGTTCCTATTCACATTTGATTCGAACTAGAGCTGGGTATGGACTGATTGAACTAGCTTGGAATCAACCTGTCGGATCAAGAATCAAACCCCATCTAGTTGTTCGATTATTCATCAGGACTCACCAGGTCCAAACTCTCTACAGATTAGCTGTTCGGACTTATCGGACCAACAAGTAGAAGCTGGTAAGATTGAACCGATTAAACCTATTGCAGCAACCAAATTGAAATCTTGGTTTTTTCTTTCTTAATATGGTTCAATTCGCGGTTTGAGCTTGGTTTTGATTAAAGATGCTAGTTCACGATTCGGTTTGAGAAGAAAATTAACCCTGTTGAAGGTTGGAAGAAAAATCAATCTAATCAATCCTATTAAGAAGTCTAAAGGAAACTGCAAGAGGCATCATCTAAGTGCAAGCATGGGATTTATAAAAGGAGTTGTAGCACATCAAGAACAGATCCATAACCATGTAGCTAGGTTGGACTTAACTTTTTTTTTTTTCTATTTACCCTCACATGTGAACTATGATATTATTTAATACTTAAATTAAAAAAAAAATTGAATTTTTTAGAACATAATCAAGAATGTTATTATAATTTTTAATAAATGATAATTAATGTTATTAATTATTAGGGGAAAAGTAAAATAAAAAAGAATCCACTTAAGTAATAAAATAAATTTAATTTTGAAAAGGTTAAAATGATTTTTATGCAATTTGAAACTAACACCTCATGTTAATAAAACTATATATTAAACCACTTAGCCCCTATAATATTTAACTAATTTTTTTTTTAAATTATACATATAACATGTAATTTTCTATTTTCAATAAATTTTAATAATTAATTCTTTCCAAACTTGGAGCACTCGGGGCCCTATCGATCCTCCTAAATCTTCCCCCTGCAGCACATCATGTATGGATCCAGAGATGACCCTAATCTGCTTCTGAAACTGTGGCACTCGTTGTGAATGTTATTGTAGGGTATGTTACCGATTTCACACATAAAAGCTCAGGATATTGGAACAAAGAGGGGAAAGCTTTATGTAGAGGATTATTTATATCTTGTTCATAAGGATGCACCAAAACTAACTTCCCGTAAAGAGTTACCGTCTATTTAAGAAGAACTGAAACAAGCAAGGAAAGCATTCCATGTAGATGAAGTGGAGCTCGCGGCGTCAATAAATTAAAACTGTAGAAACTTTAGATGTACCATGTGTTAATATTTTTTATATTTTTATAAATTTTACATATTTTTTAACATCGTTTTAAGTGGTGTTTCTCTTATTGTCTTTTTAAAAATCTCAAACTATTAAAATAAGTGAATTTAACTCTAATTGATAAAAATAAATAAATAATTAAAAAAAATATAAAGCCAACTATTATGATAAAACGTTTATTTCACTTCTTACACCTCATACTACATGTAAACTTATGGTCCTAAAATATATTTATGAAAAGCATTACGTTAACCAAACAAAAAAATATTCATAAGACAACAAACATAATATTTCATTTACCGAACAAACATCAAAATACAAGTGAGCAATGCAAATAGATAGCAAAACCTACTTGAACAAAAATGCAATTTATGGGGCAAGTGAATAGCTCAATTGAAACAACACCAAAACGTAAATGTTTTGTATAAAATAGGGAGTGTTAAGTTTTCTTAAATAAGTTTTAATAATAACAAAAAAGTTATCAATAAATATGTGTTAAATGTATAGAATAAAAGTAATTATTTTTACAAACACTTAAGCATACAATAATTTACAAATACTTAAACAAACAATTTGATGCAAACAATTTATTAGACATTTAAATAGACAATTTGATACAAACAATCTGTTAGACGTTTTATTAGATATTTAAATAGACAATTTGATATTTTAGCTTGTAAACTTTGGTTTGAGGAATGTATGTTTATATAGTTCTTATCTATATTTAATATAAGTTTGACTTATATGTAACTCTAGTTAGCAATTTTTTTTTTTTTCATAATGGATCAAATTAGTTTAAGATTTATTTTAAATAATTATTATATGAAGAAAAATAATGAGATAAGGATAAGATTGTCAATTGAAGTTCATCCACATAAAGAGGGAATTTTTGTTTTCACAATGAGGCTTATTCATACAAGTTTGTTAAAGAGATAGATGAAGATAAACATCAATAATTTCAAATTCCAAGTAGAATTAGTTACATGATTAAGCAATTTGAATTTGAATTTTAGATAAGATTTTTCAAAATTCTACAAATGTAGAGATATTATGAATGTTAGAAGACATTGTGAACGTTGAAAGGTTTCTATCGATAAAGAAGAATATATAAACTGAAGATTTCAAGTTCAATTAACAATAGATATAGAGACATGCATGAGAAGAGAGAGAATTGCAAAAAATAGAACAAGAGCAAAAATGATTACAATTCTTTTGAGCTTAAACTAGAGAATCTATGTTTTTCTCATTCTTGTATGAATTTTATTTACTTTTTCGTATATAGTTTAACTTAGAAAGTGAGGTTCATGAGTCTTATAGTCTGTGATTAGTTGAGTGAAAGGTCAGAAAGACAAAGCAAGAGCTATTAGTGTTTGCAACATTTTTTAGTTATTGGATTAGTAGAATAATTGGTGTAGAAGACTAAACCCCCAACAGCATAGCTGGAAGAGAGAATGTACTCAATAGAAGGAACCTCTATACATTACAACCTTTTTTAATTTCAGTGCACAATATTTTTTATCATTTTCTATTTGCACATCAAGAACACTCTTCATCAGAAAAAAGAATTTGAAAAGTGATCATTTAACTAAAATTGCAATTTCAAGACCTACGGGGTGAATAGAAAAAAAAAAAAAAACTAATCAAACCATGAATCAAACCAAACTGTAAATTATATTTGACATTTTTTTTTAAGTTTGAAAATTTTACGAACTTTGCTTCTCCCTTTACTAGGAAAAATTGTAAGTTGATAGAGAGATCACATCCTAGTAGGGGCCTTGACAAACAATGAGTAGCTTCAACACCTAAGAAGCCTTTCAAACATCAAATACATTAGTGAGTACTTGGTGCCTATGAGCTCAAGGGTATGAGTGAAGGTTATTCAGCTATCCATCTCTTAAGAGCCTACATAGGCTAAGTGAAAGTCAAATACACAACTTACTCCCTCTTTAAATTTTGTTGTCATGATCTCTTCATGTTCTCACACCCAATTGACTTAAGCATTAAAGTGGCAATACCAAAGTCACATCTAATGCCATCCGATAGTTTACATGTGTTCATTTCGTAGGCCCATCCTCCTCAAGGGTTAATAACCATAAGGAAGCTTAGGTGCCTAGGGAGTGAGAGTCATACGTCAACATTAGTGCTAACTATAAGGCTCTACACCCCAAGCACTCTAATACACAATGCCTCATAGTACCAAAACTAACCTCGATATTTAAATTGTTGGACCCTTTGAGGCCTATGCATAGCTCTTAGGACAATCCACCCACTTGGAACAACACTTATAAATGCTCTAAGAAGACAACAACAATCTTAGTAACAAGACTCAACAACTTCAATAGGCATAAAATGCATAAGAGTGGAATGAATGGGAGGAAGTAAGGGATTATAAATAGCTCTCTCGCAAGTGGAGCTAGTAATATTCACCTAAGAGGGACTGTCCCTTTGTATGGACTTAACACTCTCCTTCTTAGGGATGTAAATTAGCCAAGAGAAAGGTTGAGCCTTTCAAGGCACATTCTCGTAAGATGTTAGGAGACATTCTCATTGAAGAGATTGAGAACCTTATTAAACAACTTGTGAATACTAAGCAAAGTAAGTAGACTAACCTGTCTAGAACAATCCCCTTTCACCAAAGAAATTTGTGAGAAAACTCTACCTCATCAAGATACCATAGATAGAATTCTACGATGGCATGTATAATCTAAACATGCATCTTAGCTACTATAGCTTCCATATGAGATTGTTCGATATCTTTGAAGCCATCGCTTTTAAAGTTATTGCAAGCGACCTTAAGAAAGCCACTCAACTGTGATACAATAGTTTAAAATTTAATAGTATATCCAACTTCAAAGAGCTTAGCAAAGCCTTCTACTAACACTTTACCACTAGCAAACAATCGAAGAAGTACAACTCCTCCCTCAATCTTGTCAAATAGGGCCCAACCAAAACTGTACATGCATATATAGCATGATTTACCAAGGCTATGATTGAGATTCATAACCTTGACATGAGCATCACGCTTAACACTACAATGTAAGGAGTTTGCAATCAATCTCCTTTTTTTCTATTCATTGTGAAAAACTACACTATAATGTTCCAATAGTTCCAAGAGAAGGTGGTGAAATATATCAACCAAGAGGATGTCATAGTTATGTTCTATCTCATTGATTAGGCCTCTAGGTCTACCAAGAAACCATTATGCAACAAACCATTCATAAGGGAAAGGCTTCACCCTCACTATAGACAAAGTAGGCTTGATAGGTCGAACAATTGTGGTATACCGCACAAAAACTTCATCCTATTTTTATAATGACACACTCCACTTAAATAGCCCTAAGATGAAGCACTAGTGGAATTTAAGCACATGAGAATCCTACCTTAGTGAGAAAAGGTATGGGGAGGTTTTGCTAAAAAGGACTCCAAAATACTATACATTTTTTTAGGATAAGGGGCACTTCATTGATGATTGTATCTAGCTAAAAAAGCCTTCGAAGACCTAGTTTAACAAGCTTATTTAAAGGAGGACATCGTCGAGGTAGACTGAAAGGTCAAATACAGTCATTTAAACAACTAACACACCAAACCTTGATCATGGAATAATGTACAACTATGGAATGACCTGCATTATAATAAGCTAAGTAGGGGTGTTATGGTGGTGGTAGTGGTAGTGGTGGGACCGGTCGTTAGTGGGTGAGATGCTTCTTAGCATGAGGCTCATGCTAGGTTAGATCATTTCTAGCAAATGTTTAGCCTCTACACTAAGAAAGCTAAAACCAATGTTGCCATCTGCTTTTTTTATGAAGACCTTAAAAGGATAGCCACCCTTCATGATGATGCCCTAGTAATTTAAGCTCAAATTTCCAACCATGAAGTCCATACGATCTTGGTTGATAATGGGAGTTCTGCAAACATTATCTTCAAAAAAGCATTTGATTAGATGTAGGTCTTGCCAACTAAGCTTAGACCATATGGCCACGACCTCTACAAGTTTAACAATCAACCAATAAAGGGCCATTGGTATTGTTACTCTACCACTAGAGCATAGGGATAACAACTAAACTGCTAAAATGTTGTTTAACTTTCTTGTAGTTGATTAATGGTTTCTTTACAATTCCATCTTGGGATAACCATTCTAAAACCCACTTTGTATGGTCTCGTACACTAAACACTTAAAGGCTAAGTTCCCAATGCCCTTCAAAGTCAGCATAATAATGGGAGACCAATAGGTGGCTCATTCTTCCCACCTATGAGTACTATCTCAAAAAGAGGTTTTAGTTATAGATACAATGGCAAACAATTGGCCAATACATTGAGGTGAGCTTGTTGAAGCCACCGAGGCCATATAGCTCAAAGATAGCCCTAACTAAGTCACTTAGATTAGGTCATCACCATACCCCAAACTAAACAAATGCCTCACAAACGTCATCCACTCTAATGCCATTATTTTCATGTGGTCACATGCTAACATGCTAAGAATTCTAGTAGAGGTGATTACACACCACCTTAAGATTGATCTTATAATGAAAGCCATTAAGTAAAAGGAAGCGTCATGTTGCTACTAAAGAGAGGTAAGAATTCAAGTGGAGGTATAAAAGCTACTGGCTACAAGCTTCATAGGACTAGAAGCATATTCCACTTGGTTAGCCAATACAGTCTTAGTTTAAAAAAAAAGAAAAAGAAAAAAGAACCCAATAGTAAATGGTGCATGTGCATAGATTTCATAGACCTAATAAGGCTTGCTTAAAGAACTACTTCCCCTTACCACGAATAGACCAACTAGTCGACTTTATAGTTAGTCACACACTACTTAGCTTTATAGACACCTTCTAAGAATACAACTAGATCTAAATGCATGAACCAAATTAAGTGCACACTAGCTTCATCATCAACTTAAGCAGTTATGGTTACAAAGTCATGCCATACAACTTAATGAATGTTGGAACCACTTACTAAAGATTAGTGACCTACATGTTCAAGCCTCATATAGGAAGTAGTGTTAAAGTATATGTTGATGAAATGATCATCGAAACTAAGGTTCCTGAAGACCACCATGTGGACCTATACGAAATGTTCTAAACTCTACAAAAGTACAACATGAAGCTCAACCTACATAAATGCATCTTCTAAGCATTTATGGGAAAGTTCCTATGATTTATGGTTATAGGTTGAGGTATCAAAGCTAACCTTGACAAAATCTAAGTTATCTTAGATATGCAACCTCTTAATACAATTAAAGATGTCTAATGACTAGCTAGATGTATCACTACCCTTAACACGTTTGTGTCTATGTCTACTAATAAGTGTGTCAAGTTTTTCAAGATCATTAAGATGCTCGCTAACTTCTAGTGACTCAACTAATGTCAAGCAACCTTTGGTGAGTTAAAAAGGTTCTTTACTAGCTACTAGTTTTATCTACACCTACTTCGAGCAATAACCTTTACCTTTACCTCTCTATTAATGGTCAAGCCCTCTCATCAGTCTTTATCGAATATCTCCCACACTAGTTCGTATGAGGGATTTACTAAGCATTGTTTGGTCACTAACGCATAGTCTAAACTAAACAACCTTTGTTAAATATACCCTATCATCCAGTACTTACAAGACGATACCCTACTCACCATTTGACAAGACACAAGAAAATTAATGTATCAAGCAACTTAAGATATGTTGATTGATGAATAACTTTACAGAAGGGTACATAGCCTCCTCTTCCTCAAATGCCTATGCCTCAAAGAAGCTAAGTAGATGCTCAACAAGCTTTACACCAGCATTTGTAGCAACCATGTTATGAGCTATACGATTGCCACCAAGGCACTTTGGCTTTGATACTTCTAGCCAACAATGAAAAAGGATGCAAGAGAGATCATATGTAAATGTGTGAATTACCAAAAGCACGCACTGGGCAACATGCTCCCTAACACTTTGCTCCTACCTATCCCAACTTTTTAGTCATGTGTGCAACAAGGCCTCAACATACTAAACCTATTCCCTAAAACAATCGAGCAATGTCAGTACATTATTGCAATTGTCAATTATTTTATCAAATGGGTTGAAGAAAAAGCTATGGCCAAGATAACTAAAAAGAACATCGACGACTTCTTTAAGCATTCCATAATATGCCTCTTTAGCATACCCAACACACACATAACCTAAAACAACGCTCAGTTCGATAACAACAAATTTCAATTCTTTTACTCTAATCAAGGCATATAACTCCATTACACTTTTGCCATACATCCTTAGTCTAATGGCCAAGTGGAAGTAATGAGCAAGGTTATTTTGAATAGCCTCAAGAAGAGCGTAAGCCAAATTAAGAATGGTTGAGTAGATGAGCTGCTACATATCCCTTAGGGATACCACACAACTTTCTAAATGGCAATAAGTGAACCCCATTTTTCTTTGCCTTTAGCATAGAGGTTGTGTAACTCCATTAAGCTAGAATTTTCAAATGCCCAAACTCAAGATCCTAACCTATAAATTAATGAGATTGGCCTCTAAGCTAATCTAGGCCTTCTAGACGAATTCTAAGATCAAGCTAGCCTTTGTGCAACTCCTTATCAACAAAGAGTAGCCCACTACTATGACAAGAAGGTTAGGCACAAATGCTTCTGACCTAGAGACTTTGTCTATCAAAATCTAGAAGCCACAAGGTCCCAAGAAGGCTAAGGCAAACTTAATTGTAACTAAGACAACTTAGTTCAAGTCAAGGAAGAGGTTGTACACAAAGCTTACAACTAGAAATGGTTAAATGGTCAGCCAACTCCATGAACTTCAAATTTTAACAACTTATAGTTGTACTATGCCTAAGGATTGCAATAAACAAATTGTGGGTTCTTTTCCTTAATACTTCATGCAATCCAACAATATCATCCACACCCTAACCAACTTCTCTCATTTTCCACCACCCTTACCATAGGTAAACACAAACCATTTTCCACCACACTGCTTATAAGTGAATGCAAATACCTTTGTGCCACCTTAACCATAACCTTTCATCCCATTGATTCAATTTCTCTCATTTTCCGCCACTCTAACTATGGGTGAACGTAGACCATTTTCCACCACCCTACACCGCTAGTAAATGCAAATACCTTTTTGCCACCCTAACCATGGGTGAACATGGATCATTTCCTGCCCTACTACTCATAGGTGAACGCGGATCATTTCATATTTCCTTTCCACGGGTGTACGCAGATCATTTTTTTGTTAGAACGCGTCTACCTCTCCTGCTACCTTTTTACCACTACCTTTCAATAAGCACAAGCGGACTTAATACTGTCGCCTTCAACTAGGAAAACATGGACACAGAATGTGCTGTCATTCTCTAACGGGTGAACACGGCTATGACTAATATTTTCAAAAACCTTGAATGATTTACATCCTCACCTTTTCACAGGTGAACATGACGAGCATTCTCACCTATGGTAACAAACGCACGGAGCTTCACTCTGAAAGACAACCTTGCTCGAACTAATTACGCCAAAGCACACACATCACCATGTGATCATGTCCTTCAACACCAAACCATTTACAGACGCAAACATTGTCATGTGTTTACATGCTATAACACTCATTAGTTCGAATGACACAAAGAGAGAGAGAGAGAGAGAGAGTCACTCCAACATATCATCAGTAATAGCAGAAGGTTCTGGTTCTTTACTTTCTGCAGGAGAGTTAGACAAAGCAACCACATCGACTGCCGACTCAGATCCACTTAGCTCATGCTCCTTCGGAGGCTCGGGATCCTTCTAAGGGTCTTCCGTCGAAGCAAGGGGGATGCCCTCTTCGGTCTCCTTCGGGATGTCGCTTGAACTCTAGGCGCTTGGCAAACCTATCAAGTGCCTACCATATATGTGATCCACGATACGGGCCCTCCAAGTTTCCAGCACTGCAGTACATATTCAGCTGTCCTCGTATGCTATCTTTGCCCATTCTAGCTCCTCCCACAGCTCTCCAGCCTTTACATTCGTAGCCCTTAGGATTAGGTCCTTGTTTGCTGACTCCTATCGGGCTTGCGCCAACTCTTGCTGCACAACTATTGCGTCCTTTACCGCGACCTCCTTCTTCCGCTAAGCTTGCGATAGCTCCTTAATGAGGTTCGAGGGTTTGCGAGTTGCAACCTCCAGTTTGCCTCGCAAGTAGTTGACGGCACTGGTGAGTTGCTCTACTCTTCACTCTACCACCTCCACCTTCCCCCTTTTAGCAACTAAGAGACCCTTAGCTATCACCAGCTCTTGCCAGCATTCCACCCAAACCCTCAACAGCTCTGCCTCAGCCCTCTTCGCTGCCTCCTCTGCAGCCAGTTCTCGTTGCATAAATCAGCAAGTGTTTAAGAAGATGCATATGCCGATAGCTACAAGAGAGGCAAAATAACAGTACCTTCAACTTCGTCGTCTTCCAATCCATCATAGTGGCTTGTGTACTAAACAAAAGCTGCAGACACCCAAAAGTATTAATACTTAAACAATTACATGTAACAATCGATCACAATAGCACGAGCTTACCCCGTATATATCTTATCCACTTGGTGCTCCACCCCGTCTATGTCGTAGTGCTTCATCACGTTTCTATCCTTAGGTAGCTTCACACCCTCCATTACTGCATGGTTCACTTGAGTACTCTTTAGCCATGAGTCCACCACACACACATCCCACCGAGGCAAGAAATTGTGCCCTTGTGCGGCCACCTTCAATCCTGTCACCTCTCTAGTAAGTAAAGGCCCTAGAGCCCCCGGCTGGCCACCTGCCACTGCCTATTGCCACACTTGGGCATCTTGACCTTGCTTAACCCTTTACTCCCTTGCAACCTTCTTCTTCTAACAGAGCTCGGCTTCCATCTTTTGCTATAAATCGACCTCCCATTTTTGCTTCAACTCGGCCTCTCTTTTTTGTAATAGCTCCAACTCCCTTTGAAGCTACTTTTCGGTCTCTTTCTGCCAAATCTCCTTAGCACTTGACGACACCACCCTAGAAGTCGCCCTAACTTCTTTGTCTAAGTCATACTTTCTGAGCCATTTTCTGGGCAGCCCTTGCTCAATCTCCCAAGCCCTCTTTTGATTAGCCTCGTCCCCTCCAGACACTTTTAGATTGAACAACTTACTTCTTTCTACTACCTCCACTACGCGGGAAGTCCTACCGTCCCTTGCTTTCTGGCTCTTCCCCCGACCATTATCTAACCTTTGTTGCTTTGCTAACAATCCATCCATGGACAAAAGTTTCTTAAACAGCATCATCCCTACAAAACACAAAGAAGCGTTAGCAATACTATTACCAAATATTTACTTATCACATTAAGCTTAGATCCACAGGGTCTAGCTTTGCCACTCTAGCTCCACACAGTTGCATCCCCCTTAGTCCCCCCATAATGTAACACCAATAAGCGCACACTCAAGTTTGCCCCTTACCTAACACTCCGGCCAATAACTTGCCATCCACCGAGCTATTATTTTAGTACTTCCTCAGCTTGTTTGCTACTTCCCTCTCACCTAGTGTAAGGTCTCCACACTTAGCTTCGCAGGCAGCAATGATCGCAACCACTTGGTCCATACATCAGCCTGGTTGCCACACTCCACCACAAGGAACTTATCCTTCCAACTCTTGATAGACAAATCTAAGTTCCCCATTAACTTTCATCTTGGCCTCACCTAGACGTGATACCAACTCTCACTGTTCCTCAAGTTAAAAAGGTTTAGCGTGGGAGCCTCCTGGAAGTTCCTACATAGCACCTCAAACACTATTAGTAAAGGGCACGTGTTTGGAGTCACTTGGGTGGGGTTAAACTAATGGTGGTTGAAATGTGCTACCATGAAGTCAAGTACGAAGATCGTTAGTTTATTACTTGTTAGGACAACAAATATTTTAGTTTTTGGTTTATTTCATCAGTTCTAATTTTTTGGAAGTAATTAAGTTTATTTTAATTTACTTTGCTACAATTTAGGATATTAAACTTATCAAGTTTGTTATTTCTATATTTTTAGAAGCTTGCAAAACATAATGAATGAGATTCTCGATTCGTTCTTCCTAGTTTTGTCCTCTATTTTTTGCTTTTGAAACAACGATTAGTATAAGATCATTTTTCTTGTGGGATCTATGTAGAAGCTCTTTCCAAATGTCATGGAAGCCAAAGCAAGTTTTTCTTCAATTGCTCCACCTGTGTTCGATAGAGAAAATCACCAAATTTAGGCAGTTCGCCTGAAAACCTATCAAGAGGCTTTGGATCTTTAAGAAGCCGTGGAAGAAGACTATGATTTGTCTACACTTCTAGAAAATCCCACCATGGTTCAAATCAAAATGCATAAGGAGAAGAAGACTAAAAAGTCAAAGGCCAAAGCATGCTTATTCACTATAGTATCATCAATGATTTTCACAAGAATTATGTCTTCTAAGATAGCCAAGTCTGTTTAGGGATATCTTAAGGAAGAATATGCGGGTGATAAGGGATAAGAGGAATGAATGTGCTAAATCTGATAAGGGATTTTGAATTGCAAAAGATGAAGGAATCTCAAAACTATTAAAGAGTATTCAAATAGACTTCTTGATATTGCAAACAAGATCAAACTATTGGGATTAAAGTTTAATGACTCGAGGATCGTTGAGAAGATCCTTATCACAGTACCTAAACATTATGAAGCAACCGTAAAAAAACTAGAAAATACTAAGGATCTATCAAAAATTTCCTTGGTAGAATTGTTATACTCATTACAAGCTCAAGAATAAAGAAGGCACATGAGGGAAAATGTTAGCACCGAAGGAGCCTTATTTGCAAAACACCATGAAGTTGATAAAAGCAAATTGAAAAAGAAGAAAGGTGAAGACGAAAATCCTTCTTCTGCTTCAAACAACAATAGAGGAAGAAAAAGCTTCAAGGGCAAATATCCTCCATGTTGTCATTGTGGAAAAGAAGGTCACCCACCATTCAAATGTTGGAGGAGACTTGGTGCGAAGTGTTCCAAGTGCAATCAAATGGGACATGAAGCAATCATCTGCAAAAGAAAGATTCAGCAGCAAGTGAGTGAAGCATAAGTTGTTGAACGTAAGGATAAAGATTAGCTTTTCGTGGCATCTTATGTTGCTAATGGTTGTTCATCCGAAAGTTGGTTAATCGATAGGGGTTGTACAAACCACATGACCAACAATAAAAAACTCTTCAAAAATCTAAGGCTAACTGACATTGCTAAAGTTAAAATTGGTAATGGCGATTACATCTCCATTAAAAGAATAGGGACAGTGATTATATTAGGTGTTGAAGGCTCAAAGAACATCTCTGATGTTCTTTATGTACCAAAGATTGACCAAAATTTTCCAAGTGTAGGTTAATTGATTGAACGTGGCTTTAAAGTTATTTTTGAAGACAACTATTGTCACATACTTAACACCACTAGTCAAAAGGTTCTCAATCTTAGATTTTCTTCCTAAAATACAAATCAAAAGTAGCTAGCATATTCTGGAAATTCAAGAGAATGGTGGGAAACCAAAGTGATTGCAAAATCCAAGCTATAAGATCAAATAATGGAAAAGAATATACATCAAGAGAATTCAACTTGTTTTGTGAAGAAGTGAGCATCTAACATCAGCTCACTACTCCTTACACTACGCAGCAAAATGGAGTGAGTGAAAGGAGAAATAGATATATAATGGAGATAGCTAGATGTATGCTACATGATAAAGATTTGCTAAAGAACTTGTGGGCTAAGGCAACTAATACGATAGTCTTCTTGCAAAATAGATTACCTACTAGAGCATTGAAGGACAAAACACCATTTGAAGCATGGTATAGCTACAAACTCTCACTGAATTTTCTTATAGTGTTTGGTTGTTTATGTTTCTCTCATGTTCCATAGGTTAAGCATGATAAGCTAGATAAAAGATCAAAACCAAGCATCTTTATAGGTTATAATTTCTTCTCCAAGGTGTACAAGATTTATCAACCTCAAACTGGAAAAATAGTAGTCAATAGAGATGTGGTTTTTATTGAAAATGAGAAATGGAATTGGGAATAGACAAAGGAAATACATGTGACTAAGAAACAATTGAGTTTATCCTTCTAAACAAGAGAAGAACAAGCTTCAAAATAGTGGCAAGAAAAAATGGAAGATGATCCATCAGTTCATGGAACAAGACCTCTCCATGATGTCTACCAAAGATGCAATGTAGCCATTTGTCAACCTGCTAGTTATGAAGACGCCATTAAAGATCAAAAATGGCATAAAGTAATGGAGGAAGAGCTAACAATGATTAAGAAAAACAAGACTTAAGAGCTAGTTGATAAACTGACTAATAGAAAAATCATTGGAGTAAAATGGTTGTTTAGAACTATGCTCAAATTTTTGGAGTTGATTACTCTGATATGTTTGCTCCTATTGCTGGATTAGATACTATTAGATTAGTATTAGCAATAGCTGCACAAAATGGTTAGAAGGTGCTTCAGCTAGATGTAAAGTCTGCATTCTTAAATGGTACTTTACAAGAGGAGATTTATGTTAAGCAACCTGAGGGATTTATGGAACAAGGTAAAAAAGATAAGGTGTACTTGCTCAAGAAGGTACTATATGGTTTAAAACAAGCACCTAGAGCATGGTATAGTAAGATAGATAAACATCTATCAAGCTTAGGATTCATGAAAAGCATGTTTGAAGCCACTCTTTAAGTAAAACGCAAAGGGGTTGATCTGATCATAGTTTCTCTTTATGTTGATGATCTTCTTATTATGGGTGGAAATTCCAAGCTTGTTGAAGAATTTAAGATGGAAATGTTAGAAAACTTTGAAATGACAGACCATGGATTAATGACATATTTTTAGGGAATGGAGATTAAGTAGCTAGAAGATAAAGTTTTCATATGTCAAAAGAAATATGCAAAGGAAATCCTTAAGAAGTTTCTCATGGAAGACTGTAAGGAAATGACTACTCCTATGAATTAAAAGGAAAGCTTAAGCAAGGAGGATGGTGTGCAATCCACCATGAAGATATTGTTTTAGTTTAGGACCAAGAGTCTTCTCATGGAGTTCCAAGAAGTAAGATATCGTAGTGCAATCCACCATGGAAGTTGAGTTCATCGCTACTGTAGCTGCTATAAACCAAGCATTGTGGCTAAAGAAGTTACTATGTGATTTGCATTTAGAGCAACAAAATGATACAAAGGTTTATGTTGATAATCAAGCAGCAATTGCAATCTCACATAATCTAGTCTTTTGTGGAAAAATGAAACATTTCAAGATCAAATTGTTCTTCTTAAGGGAAGTGCAAAAGGAAGGAGATATAAGTCTTGTGTATTGATAATCTAAAGAACAACTTGCAGACATCTTTAGAAAGCCTCTACCAACAAATAAGTTTGAACTTCTAAGGCAAAAACTTAGAATTTGCAGCTCCTAAAAGCATGGAGGAGTGTTAGTTTATTACTTGTTAAGACGGAAAATATTTTAGTTTTTAGTTTGATTCGTTCAATTCTAATTTTTTGGGAGTGATTAAGTTTGTTTTGATTTACTTTGTTATAATTTAGGATGTTAAACTTATCAAATTTGTTGCTTCTATATTTTTAAAAGCTTGCAAAACATAATGAATGAGATTCTCAATTCGTTCTTCCTAGTTTTGTCCTCTATTCTTTGCTTTTGAAACAACAAGGACCATAATCTAAAACACCATATGCTACCTATATATGCAGAATTGACCTACCCCTACATGTGCTTGCTCCTTTGATCTAAGCATCTTACATCTCCATCGTGGAGGCATATTAAAGTTCCCAAGTATCTACTTGCCCTTAACTTTAGTCAAGGTACTAACCACTTCATCCGAACCATCGCCTAACAACTTAAATGTTATAGGAGCAAGGAGTCACTCCCTCTTCCTCGTCCAACAACAATTCATTTGATGAACCCCTCAGCGATGCCTTTACCACCTCACATGCCACATGTAATGCCACTTCCTCCTCCGGTGCTTGCACCACTACTATTGAATTATGCTCAAGCCCAAGTATATCAACTATTACCAACAAGGGGGGGAGCAAGGTTAAATGAGCAAGTACCCTAAGAGGTGCCCCCATGCAACTAATGAAGCCTTTCCAAAGCTTTGAAGATGGCCATCAAGACTTACCAAGAGAAAAGCCTCAACGAAGAAGAAAGAAATTGTTTCAACTACTCTTACCTTAAGATAGCATTTGGATTATGGTACATGACAATACAAAAAATATTTGACAATATAAAATAAGAGAAACAAGATAATATAACTCTTTTGTATCATATTTAATGTGTACTGTACTAGATAAATATTTGTGATGTCTACTATTTAAATATATAAAGTATTGTACTAAACATGATATATAAAGTATTTGACAAGAACTTTTATATTTTTATCCAATAAATTTGATTTTTATATCATAGTACAAAATATAAGCATTCAGTCCAGTACTTTAGGATTATTTTTGTCCAATAACTAATAAAATATACAAACCAAATAAGGAACAAAATATTTTTTCCAATATAATACTATAAATTTATGATAACCAAATGATACCTAAAGAAATGAAAAGCATGAAATAACTTTCCTAAAAGCCCTAATGGACCATATATATAGGAAGTTGTGCAAGGAAATAGAATAAGGTAATAGGGCATGATTAATTCCTACCCTAAAATTTTGTGTAGCGCCTTAACTATATTCAACCACATGTCCTTAATTGCATGACTCGTAATAGATCTCATGAGCTAAGAAAAATGTCAAGGTCACATCTATGCATGTACTACCTACACATAACCTCAACTTTAAATAATAACAGTGCATGCAGGATGTGAAGGGACTAGCCTCTTTTATAAGGCAAGTTTGAAAATTGAAAATTGATGTGGTAATTTCTACCACTATAGTTCAAACTAAACATGACACATTAGTTTAATAAAGACATTGCTTTAATTGAACTCAACATGTAGCCTCATATCTCAATAAAAGGACTTGTTTAGCCTTACTCACAAAAAGCTCATCTCATAGCTTGGTAAAGGCCTTACTTAGCTTCTCTCACTAAATAGCTTCAAAGCTCAATAAAAGCCTTACTTTGCTTCACTCAATAGATAATGCAATAGCTCAATAAAGACATAGTTAGGCACAACTTGCTAGATAACTTCAATGGCCATCAAAGATCTTGCATAGCCTCACCCACTAGAAAGCACAATAGCTTGGCAAGTTCACATCTAGTTTCACTTATCAACAACCTATGTAACTTGGCGAGGGCCTCATGTATCCTTACTCGCCATCTTACCACTCCATCATACTATTGCTACAATGGGCACCCTTAAGGAAGGCCTTTGACAATAAGAAGGGGTCCAACTGATCTTCTCTTTGCCAACTAGTTGCCAATGACTAAGGGGCAAGTGTTGGTGGTCATTTTGTAATGAGCCTAAAACCTATTGAAATGACCACTTCACCCTAACCTAAATCTCCTAGCTTAACCTTTGCTTCTTCTTTCACCAAGAAGAATAGTAGCTTGTAGAGAGGACACATCTTGATAGGGGCCCCTAATAGACACTAAGTAACCCCAACACCCAAAGAACCTACCAAATGTCAAAAATAGTTGTGGGTACTTGATGCTATGGGCTTAAGGACATTGGCGAAGATCAATTATCTACCCATTCCTTGAAAGCTCATATAAGCGAAGGACCCCACTTGAAGACATGTTAGTAAAAGTTGAATAAACAATTCACTCCCTCTTTAAATGTTGTCATTGTGATCTTTTCATGCTCTCACACCTCACTATCTTAAGCATTAGAGTTGACGCAGCGAGGAAAGCATAAACCCGAGACCAATTCTAGGATTGGAACTCTAGAATAAACAAAGAAGAATCAGAGTTTATTCTTCGATAAATTTCGATTGCGCACAATTGAAAATGCAGAGAAACTCGTCTCTCAAAAGTGTATATCATATATTAAATAAAACGTAACCCTAAAATGACTTAACAACTATATATATACTCTCCTGAAAAAATACATAAAACAGGAAATAGAAATATACATGTGGAAATAAATATTAATATACACATTTGTTCTCTATCGTATACACGGTCGTGCCTCAAAGCCGTGTATGCTTCTAAGAATATGTCTGGCGTAATACATGGTTGTGTTCCCTAGCCGTGCCTGTGGCCGTGTCTGCTTCTGGAGAGATCCTGACAGAACACACGGCCGTACTTCCTAGCTATGTAAGAAACCGTGTACATTTCTGGGAGTCATCCAAGTTTCTCACACAGCCGTGCCTCCTGACTGTGTATGCAACCGTGTGCATTTTTGGAAGTTCCCTAACGTGATACACGACCATGTATCCACCTGTGTCTCAACCTATGTTCGCTACGATGTCCGCATCATTCTCTCCCACCAATGAAGAACTCGACCCCGAGTTCTCTTCTGGATAAAGGGGTTCGTCATCCGTGTAGAATGGGGACAAGTCAGCTACATTAAAGGTCTTGGAGATTTTCATGCTTTCCGGAAGCCCAACCACATAGGCGTTGTCATTGATCTTGGCGACAATCTTGTAAGGCCCATATTTCTTTGGTTGCCACTTGCTATACATTCACACGGGAAAGCGTTCCTTCCTTAAGAACACCATCACTTGATCTCCCACCTCGAACAGTTTCTTCTTCCAATGTTTGTCTGCGACTTTCTTATACTGCTCATTCACCTTCTCAATTTGCTCTTTCACATCAGATGCCACCGTGTGGTACTGTTTTGCCAGGTGTTTAGCAACAACATTGGTTTCAACACCCTTAGGTAAAGAAGCTAAATCCAAGGCGTGAGAAGGTGCCTTGGTATAGACCACTGAAAAGGGCAATTTTCCCATAGTTCTATGGATGGAATTGTTGTAAGCAAACTTGGCTTAAGAGAGTGCCAGGTCCCATTGCTTCGGCTTCTCTCCATAGATGCTTCGTATTAGATTTCCAAAGGTCCTATTTGTCACTTCTGTCTGCTCATCGGTTTGAGGGTGGGTTGTACTGCTAAAGTTAAGGGAAGAATTAAACATGTACCATAGCGTCCTCCAAAAATGGCTAAGGAATTGGGTATCTCTATCAGAAGTGATGGACTTGGGAACCCCGTGCAACCTGACCACCTCCTTAAAGAATAGCTTGGCAACGCCTTGTGCATCAGTCATCTTCCTACAAGGAATGAAGTGAGCTATCTTAGAGAACCTGTCCACAACCACAAAAATAGTGTCAGCACCTCGTTGGATACGAGGCAAACCTAACACGAAATCCATAGATAGATCCTCCTAGATATTCTTAGGTACTGGTAGCAGAGTGTACAACCTAGTATTTTGATAATGCCCTTTAGATGTTTGATAGATGTAACACCGTTGCACGATTCGCCCTACATCCCTCCTCAACTGAGGCCAATGGTATCTTGCAGCCACTGCTACTAGTGTTTTGTCACGCCCTAGATGGCCGGCTAATCCCCCTCCATGTAGGTCTCTAATCAATTTCTCCCTCAAGGAAGATTCGGAAATACAAAGTTGGTTACCCCTCATCAAGTAACCCTCTAGGATGTAATAACTGTCATTGGGCTCCTTATTGGTGCATTTTCTCCACGTAGCTCCAAAATCCTCATTTGTTTCATACAACTCCTTCAACTGCTCAAATCCTAAATCTGCTCTTCTGCTTAATGCGTCGGCCACCTTATTCTGGACCCCAGATTTATGCATCAGGCGAAATGAAAATTTTTGCAGAAATTGTATCCATCTGGCATGCATATCTTTGCAAATGCGGGTCTGATTACCCAAGTGTTTCAAGGCGACACAATCTGAGTATAGAATAATTTTTTTCCCAACCAAGTAGTGCTCACACATCCTCAGAGCTCTGACCACTGAATAAAATTCTTTATCGTACGTGGACCAGTTTCTCCTGGTTTCGTAGAGCTTCTCACTATGGAAGACCACGGGTCTCTTCTCCTGAGAGAGCACAGTGCCAATACCTATGCCACTGGCATCACAGTCAACCTCAAATAGTTTGTCGAAGTCCGGTAAGGCCAACATCGATGCACTACGTAGCCTCTCTTTGAGCATCGCAAATCCCGACTCAGCTTCCCCACCCCAATGAAACTTTCCTTTCTTCAAGCACTCAGTTAATGGAGCAGCAACCGTACTAAAATGCCATATGAAACGCCTATAGAATCCTGTTAAACTCAGAAAACTTCTCAACTCGGTAATGGTCTTGGGAGTGAGCCAATCTCTAATGGCCCTCACCTTATCCTCATCCACTGTGATTCCCTCACCACTCACTATGAAGCCTAAGAACAGCAGCCTTGGTGACATAAATATTCACTTCTTGAGATTAGTGTAGAGCTTATTCTCTTTCAACACAGTCAAAACATCCTTCAAGTGCACTAGATGCTCATCCTTAGTCTTGCTATATATTAGGATATCATTAAAGTATACAACTACGAACCGACCTATGAACTGTTTAAATACCTGGTTCATCATGTGCATGAAGGTACTCGGTGCATTGTTGAGGCCGAATGGCATAACCAACCATTCGTACAACCCTTCCTTTGTCTTGAAAGCGGTCTTCCACTCATCCCTAGGTCTAACCCAAATTTGATGATACCTACTTCTGAGATCTACTTTAGAGAAGATTACCGCTCCACTCAACCGGTCCAACATATCCTCAATGCAAGGTATTGGGAATTTATACCTAATTGTGATCTTGTTGATCGCCCGGCTGTCCACACACATCTTCTAACTCCCATCCTTCTTGGGCGTCAATAACGCTGGGACGGCACATGGACTCATGCTATCTCGAATGAATCTTTTGTCTAGTAAGTCCTGGACCTTCTCCTATAAGACCTCTGTCTCTTTAGGGCTCATCCGATAGTGAGGGAGGTTAGGAAGGCTAGCTCTCGGCACCAAGTCGATGTGGTGTTGGATGTCTCATAATGGAGGCAACCCTTCTGGTAAGTCTTCCGAAACTACCTCTTTAAATTCCTCTAATAACCCTTTTACTTCCTCCGGAGCCTCTACACTATCCATGTCCTCTCCCGTATTCTTCACCACAAGAGCATGCATCAAACGGGACTCTTTAATATCTTCGATCATTTCTTTTTCTGACTGAGTGATCATCAGAAAAGATTTGCCTTCTGCTCTCTAAGTCTTAGGTCGCTTATCCGTCAATGGCAGCAGCGTATATTTCACCCCCTCCTTTTCCAATCTATATTTGTTTTCTTTCCCGACATGTTGGGCATCCACGTCAAATTGCTAAGGTCATCCAAATAACAAACGACAAGCATCCATATCGACGATGTTGCAGTATACGTCATCCCGATACTTGCCTATCAAAAAGGGAACCCGACACCTCTCCTTCACCTCGATTTTCTTCGTCGCCTTAATCCATCCTATGGTGTAAGGATTCGAATGCTTCTCTATCGGTAGCTAAAGTCTCTTCACGACCTCCTTTCCAATGATGTTCTCGCAGCTCCCACTGTCAACAATTAAGTCAAACACTCTCCCACCAATCGTGCACCTAGTGTGAAACAGTTGGTGTCGTTATGAACTACCCTCCTGTTTCGGTGCTAGCATCATCCTCCTAATTACACAGTTAGGCTCCACTGCATCATCAATCTCCTCATAGTAATCATCGTCGCCATCCAGCTCACAACACACTTCCTCCTCCTCTTCCCTTTCGACAATGTTTACAACTCGTCAATTCGGGCATTCATTAGATCGATGCCCCGGCTAATTACATCTATAACACTTTCCCAAAATTGGTTTGGCATATAGGTTATTTTGCCCCGGGGCTTCTTTGCTCTCAAGAGGTCTCTTCCCCTCAGCTTTATCTTCTTTTCTCTCCATACTTGCCACTGGCTTCTCAACGACTCCTCTAGGCCTTTCGCCAATCACCCTGCTACTACTGCTGAGATTATCATAAGCATAGTTTCTCTTACCTCCTCCTAACCTTGCACTCTGCTCTTGGATCATCATTTCAACTTGGAGGGCTAAATTCTTAGCTTCATTAACGGTTCTGAACATCGTCACCCCTATCTTGTCTCTAATTTGAGGCTTCAACCCGTCTACAAATCATGCCACTTGCTGACCCTCGGTCTCCCTCAGATCATTCCTTTCCGCTAGCCTCATAAACTCTGCGGTGTACTCATGCACTGTCCTCTACCCTTGACGGCATCGTTGATATTGCTGGAAAAGGATTTGTTCATAGTCGGGTGGTTAGAAATCTCTCTACAACAGATTTTTCATGTGTTACCATGTTCTTATAGGTTGCTTTCCTTCTCTTTGCCTACGGTTCTGCAATCGATCCCACCATGCAAATGCCCCGCCTTTCAGCCTACAAGCCACCAACCTTACCCTCCTATCCTCAGGTACCTCCATATAATTGAAGAATCTATCGACCTTCGCAAGCCAGTCCAAAAAATCTTCTATATTGAGATTACCATTAAAAGAAGGAATGTCTACCTTAAGACGAAAGTCACCGCCATCGGCATGATCGAATCCCTGGTGGTTTCATCGATATCTGCCACCGTACTCCTGATCAATCTAGTCATCCACCCTGCGGTACCTGCCACCACCAACGCCACCCCTTCTTAATGGTTGTCCCCTCCTCTGGAGAAATTCATCCTCTTCCTCAGAGGAGCTTTCATCAAGCCTTCGGTTCCATTGATTTCTGGTAGCAAGTTCATTGATAGGACCGCCGCGAGTAACTACTACTCCCGGTCGATTCCCAACAACACCCCTGTTCCCGTTGTGGCCCATCACCATAGCGTCGAAATGCACCACCAGGTCTTCCAAATGCTGTTCTACATGCCCAAGTCTCTGTTCCATGGTTTCGACCACCGCCCTTGGAGCCCACTGATTGACTTCTTGGACTTCTGCATCCCGATCAAGGTCGAGAACGCGACCGCCATCAACACTATCGTTAGCCGACATCTCCGCAAGAAATTGCCTTGCTCTGATACCAACTGACGCAGCGAGGAAAGCATAAACCCGAGACCAATTCTAGGATTGGAACTCTAGAATAAATAAAGAAGAATCAGAGTTTATTCTTCGATAAATTTCGATTGCGCACAATTGAAAATACTGGGAAACTCGTCTCTCAAAAGTGTGTATCGTATATTAAATAAAACGTAACCCTAAAATGACCTAACAATTATATATATACTCTCCTGGAAAAATACATAAAAAAGGAAATAGAAATGTACACGTGGAAATAAATATTAATATACACGTCTGTTCTCTATTGTATACACGATCTTGCCTCAAAGTCGTGTATGCTTCTAGGAATATGTCTGGCGTAATACATGGACGTGTTCCCTGGTCGTGCCTGCGGCCGTGTCTGCTTCTGGAGAGATCCTGACAAGCATGGCCGTGTAAGAAGCTGTATACATTTCTGGGAGTCATCCAGGTTTCTCACACGGCCGTGCCTCCTAACTATGTATGTAGTCGTATGCGTTTCTGGAAGTTCCCTAACGTGATACACGACCCGGCATCAACCTGTGTCTCAACTTATGTCCACTACGATGTCGGCATCAAGAGTAGTAATACCTGAGTCACCTTTAGTGCCATCCAATAGTTTACATGTGTTCATTTCATGGGCCCATCCTCCTAAAGGACCAATAACCATTACGAAACTAGATGAGGTGCTTAACGAGCCAAAATTGCGCATTGACACTTACTATTTTTATTTTTTTTCTAGTATTTTTGCTTATTGACTGTTATAGAAACTAGAATGACCTAAAGAAGGATAATAAAGCCTTTATAAACATATTAAATAGGTATCAAAGATAATGACCGATATTGGAAAAATGTAATTGATTACATCTTTTTCACATTTAGTATAATTTTTCATGGTTTATTGACTTGTATATATATATATAAATTAATATCACATATTATATTAGTCCAAACCATATTTGAACTAGATTAGACCTTTTTGTATTTGAAAAAAGTTACAAATTGGATTATATAGGCTTAATGGGGCATGGTTGTTTATGAATATGAGAAATGCACATTGTTTATTCTATTCTTAAAGTTAAAATAGCTTATATACATATTTCTATCATCTATCATTACATAAAGCATTTTATGAAATTGCTCTTGAATGAAAAAAAAATCATGAAACTAAGTAATTACATTCATTACTAAAGTATAAAAAAATTATGTATGAGTATTCAATCTTATAATTTCAATATTCAATCCGTAAAGAACAATATAAGAAGTTCTACTTCAATTAATACTAGTTTGAAAAAAGATAGTTCAAAGTACATCATATATTTAAGAGCTTTTACTTAATGCTACTTTGAGATTTAGCGTTGTTCATGTGTATTATTTACTACATCATTTAATATATTTTTAAATTTTAATATTTAGTATTACCAAAAAGTTAAAGAAAAATACACTAGTAACACATTTACTATTCTCATTTGCTATTAATTTTAGTAGTATGTACTCATAGATTAGATATATTGTTATATATATAGAAATTCTCTAACATATTGTAGATGAGGCGTTATTGCTATAATATAATTTTATGGTCAAGAATAAAATTAAGTAAATTATGCTTAGACTAATTATTTAAATTAGTAATAGATGGAAATAACTAGACCCAATTTGCGGATGATTTAAAAATTTTGAATTGATGGGTTTAGAAGGAGGTTAATTAAAATTACCTTGCATATTTTTAATATTTCCCAATAGGCTTAGGTGTTAACTGGATTTCATTATACATAGTTGGGTTTCATTCTTCTCGCTTTAGCTTATTAGGTTATTAAACCTTAATTAATCTTACCCATTAATAGTTCATAAAACTTAATAGTGATGATCACTTCTTACTCATTATATAAAGTATGCTATTCATCAGTATTTGCCATTCCATATAGTTTTGACCCAAAATCATAGCCAATTGGCCAATAGACTAGTAAAATGATGTAAAATCGCCTAAAAGTAATTTTTGACATGATTTTTAAGTAATTAAATATTTCTTAATAATTAATTATAGGATTTATCATATGAGGGAATACAAGTACAGATTCATTTGTACAATTGACTACATGTGTAGGATAGTAAGTGAAACTTGAGCTAAAATAACTTGGACTCAGTTGTTTGGTGATTGTGGTTTATGCTAAGGCTTGTAATCAATTGGGATGAATGGGTCAGGAATTAATTACCGCAAGCTATTTGTGGGCCAAGTAATTGTACTAATGTAGCTTGTAGATTAGGTATCTTGGACTCAATTGTTTGGTGATTGTGGTTTATGCTAAGTCTTGTAATTAGTCAAGATAAATGGATCAGGAATTAGTTACTGCAAGCTATTTGTGGGCTAAGTAATTGGACTAATGTAGCTTGTAGATTAAGTACCAACACTACATATGTAATGAACTGATTTGTTGATAAGACTATCTAGAAATTCAAAAAGAAACTATCAATAAGACATAATTATAGTATAAGAAGTGGGTATATATGAGTGTAATGGAATATAATCGATAAATTTAGTATAAGATGATTATGATTCTATGATGCTCTCGAAATTTTATGTTTAATGTTTCACTTAAATAAAAGATGATAAATGATATGCGTGATTGTTGATTGCATTGATAGAAAATATGAGTCTGTTTCTACTTTATGCATGGCATGTGATTGTGGGGGTAGCACTCAACTTAATGAATGTCATTTTTCATCCCTTTTGGCAGTTGTTTCGAAACATTTTAAATACGATAAATTGGACTGAAGTCCCACATAAAGATACTGGATGATAAATGACAACTTTTATGTGGATGCTCTAGCTGATACATTAACTCTATTTACTTTGCCGCGTTTGCTTTGTTAGGGATAAAGTTTTCCTAATTTAATAGTATATCTCCATCTTTATTCGGACAAAAGCTGACTTACCGTATGTGGAAAAGTATGTCAATACACGGCAAAACTCCATCAAAATAATAAAAAGCTTCTTTCATATGTTAGTTAGGGGTACTAATGACTTGTATTTGAAATGCTTCATTTTAAAATTTAAATCCTTTATAAATCAAGCCACTTTTAATTAGTGTGACTATTTTTAAAAATACTTTATTTTAATTGATAATAATAATAGTTTTTAAAGTTTTTAACAAAAAAAATTATGCTTGTGGAATTCGCTCTGTACTGTACTAAGTATTCTCATCCATGGTGGAATACAGACGATGACAGAGTATGTAGCAAACCAAAATTGTATTCTTCCTCATTCATCTATATCTAATAGAATAATATCTTCAAGTGTTTATAGTATAGAGTAACTTGTTATAAGCCTAACTAATTAACACACACTAATTAAATAAAGTATGTTTCATATAATAAAGCTTAAATTGAGAGATATTACACAAAAATTTAAGTTATATAACATCATTTTAAGGTGACATAGTGAAACTCGCGAGTTTGCTTGAATGATGAGAAAAATGAATAATGTAAAGGAAAAGGAGTAAATTTAGAGGCCGAAGGCGAGGTGAGAGATGGAAGAAAAAAAGAAAAAAAAGAAGAAGAAGAAGAAGAAAAGAGAAAGTTAATATGAACTAAAATAAGGTGTAAACACCCCATTTTTACCCTAGGAGTCAATAATTTTCAATAAATGATTAATTTTCATTTTTTCCTAATTTTTCTCAATTTTTCCTAATTTAGCATAAAATAATAAAAATGTTCAAAAAATAAAAATAAATAGGAAAACACTTCAATTTTGAAAAATGATTTCAGAAATAGCAATAATGAATAATAAACAATTTTTACAAATTTTTGAAATTTCAAAAAATACAAAAAAATAGAAAAATCGCACTGCATATATGCAATTTGCGAAAATAGAAAAATCAGGAAAATGGGCTAGCTCAGCTGGTCCGGACCATGGCTAGGTGCGCGCGCAGGGGGGCGAGGTCGCCGGTTCGAATCGCGGAGGAAGCAGTTTCCGCGTTTTGCAATTTTTCGACTTATCCAGGACACGTGGCAGCATCTGATTGGCTGGAAGAAACGCACGCGCCGGGCGCGTGATCGTCTCCTACCTCGAGCCCGAGATCGCCGGCGAAGAAAAAAATTTGTATTTCGGCTGTTTTGATCCGATTTTTTGCACGAATCCAACAGATCTTCAACAGAAATAAGATAAACACTATCTAATTGGAATCAAATCGCAACAAATTGTTGGATGGACACGAATCGGAGTTGGTTTTTCAACCGAAAATCCGATCAGCTTCAATCGGAGGAAATCCGAGCTTATCCAGCTCGATTTCAAACACCTATAAATAGAGAAGGAGGTGAGGAAGCCAGAACACAGATCAAAATTGCGAGAGAGAGAGAAAAGAGCATAGATCGGAGGAGATCCAAGTTCGCGACCGCCGATCGGAGTTGAGCCGCCGCAAGGAGACGTTCTGGGAGTAAGACGCCACCACCATCGGACTCAGCACCCTCAAGAAGCTAGGATTCGACACTTCACTCGCCGCAAATGACCGCCGGAATGCCGTGAACGAGCCAACCCTGCCGCCGCGTCCGACCGATCCGACCCGACCCGATTCGACCCGTCCGACCCGACCCGCGCACCGATCCGGATCTAAGTAAGTCGGATTTTCCAGATTTTTTATTTATTTTGTTTTATTTATTTATTCTAAATTTATTATTTGTTATTTGTTTAGTTTAGTTATTTATTTGTTTCCATTTTCAATAAATAGGAAAAATGTAGAAATTAAGTTTTTTTAGAATTTAATAATGTAAAATAATGTAGAATAATTAAAAAATAAAAATAATAAATAAATAAATAAGTAATAAAATGAAGAAAAACAATAAAAATATTAGGAAAGTAATAATAAAGTTTTAGATTTCAAAATAAAATAGAAGGTAAACTTAGGATGAAAATTTCAATAAAAATCATAAAAGATCATAAAAATCATAAAAATCATAAAAGATTCATAAAAAAATTCAAAAAAATATAAAAATGAAAAAAGAAAAGGTTTTAGCACTTAGAAAAGTCTTTTTCTTCAAATAAACTCAAAATTGATGTTTTCCCTCAAAATCAAATTCAAAGTTTAGGCTTATAAATTTTTAGAAAAACTCCCAAAGATGTTAAGAACATAAATCAAAAGAGTTTTCAAAATTAAAATTCACCAAATAAATCTAAAGGTTTTCAGAAAAGTGAACTACGGCTTGTTTGATCCTGAGTAGCAGGTACGTAGGCACCCATTCGGGTCAACCCCTAAAATAAATGAAAAATCCTTTTTCTTGAATAAATTCAAAAACATAATAAAAGTAACAAAAACCCAATGAAACACATTTCTAGAGATGAACAATTTTGAGAGATTAGGTGGTAACCGTATAGGTTTTAATAGGTTAGCCTCCGGACTTAGAAACTCTGGTTTTCCCTTTTTCTCTTCTCACAAAAACGAGAAGAGGAAATAACGACGACTAGTAGTCCAAATTAAGACTAATCCGCTCCTTTAGTCTTAATTCACTTTTCCCAACAACAGTTGGGTGGCGACTCCAAAAATCAAACGAAATTCCTAATTCAAGTCGAGGATCTAGATTAGATGAGCATAGGGTCTAGTATAGATCGAATTAGGAATGGGAATTCAAAAATTAGACTCGACAGGATGGCGACTCCACTGGGGACCCATACCAGCAGGCTAGCCACCTGAATCTCTCCAAGCTGTTTAAAGAATGTGTTTCAATCATTACCTTGTTACTAACTTTGCAGGGTTTAGTTAGATTGTGAATTTTCTTTATTGTGGGGGGGTTTTGCATGCATACATCTGTGTGTGTGAATAGATGCGGTCGAACCCGGACCGTCCTAGAAACCTAAGACGGGGAGCCATTATGTAGGTTTCGGGCGAAGTGAGTTGATTCACCGTTCGGAACCGATTAGGCTACCCCACCCTATGCTTCGATATGGCCTAAGATCCATTTCTTCGAGAATGCGGGAGGCCATAGAGCTCGGGAACCAGTTAGAACCAACCTACTTGCATACATAACATCACAAGGGGTTGACAATTGAATGACAATGTAATGGTTTGTTATTTTGTCCTTGGAGTTCAGGACTATTTCCCTGTAACATTTTCATAGTTCTGTTTGTAACTAGGTTGTTTCCTATTGTAATAGATGGCTAGCAGTGCAGTCGACCGCCTCCTCCGCAAAGAGATTCGGGTATACAAACCTTTGGACCCAAAATTGGTACTGGACCACTGGTTTACCTTGTACAACCCAGAGGAGCAGGCCTTCATCCAGCAGAAGATCAGCCCCATCCTCTCACTAACTAAGACAGAGGCGAATTTGCCTATGGTCCGGGCCATGCTCCAGTTATGGGAGATCGAGCCCGCAGCCTTCTTCATCGGACCGCATGAGATCACCCCTACCTTGGAGGAGTATACCCAGTTGCTACAGGCTCCAGCACTGACTGATCAGATTTACACGCCAGACCTAGAGCTCGGGCCAGTCGGTACCTTCAACAGATTACTAGGCATCCGTAAGATAGCAGTCAACAAAGCCCTAGCAGACTGTAATGGATATTGCATATGGATGGATGACCTAGAAGCCTGGTTTATTGCCCGAGAAGACAATGGGGACAGAAAGGACATCTTGTGTGGAGACCCTAAGACTTACAGACAGAGAAGGGTGAACGCCTTCATCTTAACGGCCTTCGCCACCATTTTGTTCCCCACCGGAACTTTCTATATTCATTACCGGGTTGCAGAGCTGGTGACCCAATTCCTGGAGGGAAGATCTTACGTCCCGGCTCTATTGGCTGAACAGATCCGGAATTTGAATTTCCTTAAGAAGAAGGGTCATGGGATCCTCCGCTCCAGCATCAACCTTCTGCTAATATGGTTTGTAAGCCACCTCAAGTGCTTCGGGCTGAACATGGTCAGGAAAACCCTAGCCCAACAGGTGGATCTGGTGGATTCCTGTATAGAAAAGGTGAAGTTACCCGACGACATTACCAGCTACAGTTGGGTAGATCTGCTTAGAAGCCTTAGCGCCGAAGATATTCTATGGACAGCTAGGTGGAGTTGCTGCGATAAAATCATCTTAACCTGCAGTAATTTCCAAGCAGTGCCATTAATCGGGATCAACGGACGCATCGGATACCACCCCAACTCCGTAGTCCGCCAATTCGGTACCGTCCAAGACATAGTTTATCGGCCTTCACTCGAAGCAGTCACCTTTGAGTATCAGGATCCGAACTTGTTGGTAGCCGAGAAATTTGCTAAGCTGGCAGAGGTCAAAGCACTCTGGGATGCCAAAATCGAAAGCCCGAATGTAGACCTCGGCGAGCTAGATGGCGAAGTGGGAAAACACCGAGCCACCAGAGAGTTTGTAATCTGCCAGCTATACCAGACAGGGGAAAGAGCATACCGGGTTCCAGACGTCACCCAGCCAAGACTAGATAAGATCAATCCAGAGACAGAGATCTACCTGGAGCAAGTCAAGGCCCGGATGGAAGTATACTTCGAAGCTGCATACTATAAGAAAGACATCTGGAAGGGACACTTCAAGGAATCTGACCAAAGAAACAAGGCCCTGGAAGTACAATTGGAGAAATCCCAAGCCAGGGTCAAGGAACTAGAAGCCATCATCAGCGGGAAGCCTGAGCCTCCACAACAGAAGACTAAGAGAGCTAGGAAATAGATTATTTGTATTCTTTCATTTTTATTGAACTCCAGAATTATTAATAAAATTAAAGTTTCAATAATACATTGTCAATCAGTTGTCAACCCTTCTATCTTTTAGCATCCGCGTGACACATGCATTTCATTCTTGCATTCATCACACTAAAATCAAAATAAAATGCGAATCCAGGTCTCAAAATAGCTTCCAAGCAACCGAACCCACCCAGAAGCCCAGTCCTTACACGCTCAAGAGCAAAAATGGCCAACAGCAGTGACAACCGCAACAACACCAACGCTGAAGGTGCCTCAGACTCCAAGATCATATCCCTAGAGCAAACGGTCCAACAGCTGGCTGCCCAGGTTCACCTCTTGACTGAAAGCATTAGCTTCCTGCGCAACACCCAGCCGGCTCAAGAAGAGTATTCAGGGGCCAGGAAGGGAAAAGCAGTGGAGGGACAGCCTCCGGAATACGAAGAAATCAATTCCCACCTTAACCTAGCCTTTGAGTATGAGCCGAAGGTCAGCCAGGGGCCGACCTCTGATGACTTGAAGAAGGAAATGGAAGAGAGACAAAAAGAGATGGAGAAGCGACTCTTCCAGCAGCTTAATGACAAAATGAAAACTATTGAAGGCCCTAATGGTTTTTAACAAGCTGGAATCACTAACCTGCCCGCATACAGGGAGGAGGCATACCCTGACAAGTTCAAAACCCCGGATTTTGAAAAGTATGATGGGACCGGCTACCCCAAGATGCATACCAGGCTATATGCCCGGAAAATGAGCAAGTATGCTCAATACGATCAACTTATGCTCCAGACCTTCCAAGACAGCCTCACAGGCCCCGCATTGGTCTGGTATGCTCACCTCGACTTCAGCATTGTCAACACCTGGGAAAAGCTAGCCCGAGCCTTTTATGATCAATACAAGTTTAACATCGAAGTTGCCCCATCTGTAATCGATCTGGGGAGTCTCCGAAAAAGACATACTGAGCCGTTCAAGGAATATGCTCAGCGCTGGAGGGCCCAAGCCGCCAGGGTAGCCACTCCAATATCTGAAAAAGAATTGACCTCCATATTTGTCAACACCTTGGACAAAACTTACTTTTCACATTTGGTGGGCCAGACCTCCTCCAGCTTTGCAGAAGTAGTGGCTGCAGGTTGCAGGATCGAGAATGCCATCACCACTGGCAGGCTCCAATCAATGGAACCTCCTAGGGTCACACCAACCCAAAGGCCCTTGGGAGGAAACAGAGGTAAAGAGCCCACAGTCAGTACAGTGCATTCTAGTAAGGCAGAAAAACTTGGGACTCGGGTAACTTTCCAAACCCCGAATACCCCAGCCCTGCAACCAACGACGGGTCATACACAGGCCGCCAGGCCCCCAAAGCAGTTCACTCCAATCCCCATACCGCTCAGTCAGGTCTTCGCTCAGTTGAGGGCGAACAACTTGATTAGTTTTGAACTCCCCAACGACCAATACAGGCCCAAGAACTTCGACTCCAACCTCAAGTGTGACTATCACATGGGTCAAGAGGGGCACTCCACAGATAGGTGTTAGAGGCTCCGGCACAAAATCCAAGACTTGATTGATGCAGGGATCATACAATTGGATTTTGTGAACACCCCAGCACCCAACGTCAACACCAACCCGGTGCCCAATCACAGGCCTACCATCAACATGATCACGTCAGAAGAGTCAGCTCCCAAAGAAGCCCTTAAACAGAATCCGGCTAAGCAACCCATTTCGGGAGAGACTCCAAAGGCGCACATTAAAAGAAGATGGTTATCCGGGGACCCTACGGTTGGCACTTTGGGAGAATCACATGGGAAGTTTCAGTACTTGGTAAACTATTCTTACACCCCAACTGAGCAAGGGCCGCCTAGTGGGTGGGGGCCGGAATTTGAGAAGGAAGACAATCTAGCAAAGAAAGAGGGGAAGACTGTCAACATGATCAACTCCCATCAGAAGCCTAGGGTTATACAATGCTATCAGGGATAGTCAGTGGAGGTACAAATCCCAAAGAAAAAATATGTATTCAACGTTCCGATACCAGCAGAGAATTATAAGGCTGCACCATTCGACTATCGGGCCTTCAAACAAGAGCGACCTCCTATAGTGGGAGGTATCACCCACTCTGGGAGATTATACGATCCCAAGTATAAGAGCCCGACTGAGGAACCCAATACAGAGAAAACAGAGGAAGAGGGAGAAAGTATTGCTGCATTTACAAAGATGGTAAAGGCCAGCGAATACAAGATCATGGAACAATTGAATAAGGTCCCAGCACAGATATCTCTCATGGGCCTTCTCACCACATCTGAGCCCCATAGGGAAGCACTCTTTAAAGTGCTAAAACAGATTCAAGTCCCGGAGGGTATTGCTACAGACAAGATGGGTCACGTAGCAAACTCTATCTTTACAATGGATCAAATATCTTTCTCTCCAGAAGAGCTAGGAGAAGAGGGAGACCAACATACCAAGCCACTATTTATAGTGGTCCGGTGCAATGACACCATCGTCTCCCGAGTACTTATCGACAACGGATCATCCCTCAACGTTTGCCCATTGGCAACACTCAACTTATTGGGGGTCGATCCAAGCAACATAAAACCTAGCTCCACAGTGGTCAGAGCCTTCGACGGGTCGAAGAGAGACATTGTGGGGGAAGTGAACCTACCAGTGGAAATAGGCCCACAAGTATTTCACATCTCCTTTCAGGTCCTCGACATCCCAAGGTCTTTTAACTTGCTCCTGGGACGGCCCTGGATACATGCTGCTGGTGCCATTCCCTCTAGTCTCCACCAAAAGGTCAAATTCATCACAAATGGGCAGATAGTTACAGTACTGGGCAAGCAGGATTACGCCATATACAAAGAGACTACCATACCTTACATCGGGGATGAAGGTTCAAAAGACCTAGGGTTGCAAATTTTTAACGAAGTGAATATGGTGACCAGCAAGGAAGGCCATCAGTTTAAAGAGGGACAGCACATGACCTTCGGACTGGGATATGTTCCTACGGCCGCGGAAGAAGCACAAGCCAGGGGCAGAATGAAGGGGAAGCTAATTGACACCCAGATGTGCATCCCACCTCTCCAACAATCTTTCAGAAAGGCAAATACCATTCAGGAGCTTCAAATAAACAAAGAGGACAACAACAAAGGGAAATCAACCTCCCGCATGTCCAACCAACATCCAGCTCTGAACAACTGGTTTTGTTGTCCTATCAATAGCGCTAGGTTAACTCAAGAGTAGGAAAAATCATTGAACAAATTTTATTGAGACTATTTATCAAATTCCATTATGGTTTGTTTCTTTTATTATATATGATTTCATTTTTTTTTTATGTCACTCAGATCTCCTACCATCGAACATCAGGGATATTTCGCGCAAGTAGAACGTAAAAACGCTGATATCGTTTCCAACGCTGCTGGGTCAGTTGTTGAAGACAATATCTTAGACCACGAAATAATACGAGAAAATTGGCTAAAACATGAACAAAGCGGAATCTCGATCGATGAGCCTGTGAAGACAGTAAATCTAGGAAGCGTGGAAAACCCTAGGAACCTCAAAATGGGGACCCGTTTGAGTGCCGAGCAAAAATGTGAGATAACCGAGCTATTAATCGAATATGCAGATGTGTTTTCCTGGTCATATGGTGACATGCCAGGGCTAGATCAGTTGATAGTAGTTCACAGGCTTCCCACAAGGGAAGATGTCAAACCTAAAAAACAAAAACTAAGAAGATTTAGGCCTGACATCTTGCTAAAAATCAAAGAAGAAGTCAAGAAACTACTAAAAGTAGGGTTCATCGAAGTATCCGACTACCCAGAATGGGTGGCAAATGTAGTCCCCGTTATAAAAAAGAATGGAAAAGTGCGCGTATGCATGGACTTTCGGGACTTAAACCAAGCCACGCCAAAGGATAACTTCTCCCTACCTCATATTGATGTTCTAGTGGATAACACCGCGGGAAACCATCTTTTCTCATTCATGGACGGTTTCTCAGGATACAATCAAATAAAAATGGCCGAGGAAGACAAAACCAAAACAACTTTCGTCACGACATGGGGAACTTTCTGTTACAAAGTCATGCCTTTCGGTCTGAAAAACACCGGGGCAACGTATCAGAGAGCCATGGTCGGCATACTTCACGACATGATGCATCATGAGGTTGAGGTATATGTCGACGACATGATAGCTAAATCCAAAGAAAGAGAAAGCCATGTAGATATCCTAAGGAAGTTGTTTAAACGACTGAGGAAATTTTAGCTTAAGTTAAACCCCGAGAAATGTACTTTCGGGGTTACAACGGGGAAATTGTTAGGGTTTGTCATCAGCCAGGAGGGCATTAAAATTGACCCTGACAAGGTAAAGTCCATATTAGAGTTACCTTCCCCACACTCCGTCAAAGAAGTAAGAAGCTTGTTGGGGAGACTAAATTATATAGCTCGATTTATCTCACAACTCACCGACAAATGCCGGCCACTGTTCCGTCTGTTGAAGAAGAACGTCGCAATAGAATGGGACGACGAATGTGAAGAAGCGTTCAGGACAATCAAAGACTATCTTATAAAACCCCCGGTCTTGATAGTCCCGAAACAAGGAAAACCCTTATTCTTATACCTCACCATACTCCCCGAGTCCATGGGATGTGTGTTGGGGCAGAAAGATGAAGAGGGAAGAGAACGTCCCATATATTATTTGAGCAAGAAGTTCACAGATGGGGAACAAAGATACTCAGAGGTGGAGAAGACGTGTTGTGCGTTAATTTGAGTCATGCATCGACTAAGGCAATACACCCTTTACTATCATGTTAAACTGTTGACAAGACATGATCCCTTAAAATACTTGGCAGAGAAGCCAGCATTGATGGGTAGAATCTCTAAATGGCAGATGCTTCTATCCGAGTTTGACATCACATATGTAAATCAGAACTCGATAAAAGGGCAAGCCTTAGCCGATCAGTTGGCCAAATACCCTGTCGAGACAGATACCCAAGAAATACAAGTCCAATTTCCAGACGAGAACATATTAACAGTAGAAGATATGCCGGTAGAAAACTCTAAGAGAGAGCAGAATGGTGAGTGGAAACTGTTCTTCGACGGGGCTGCCAATGTATTCGGTTGTGGGGTTGGGGCAGTATTGATGTCCCCAGACGGCACTCAATTCCCTGCGGCGACAAGACTTACATTTCCCTATACCAATAATATCGCGGAATACGAAGCATGTATTCTTGGCCTCAAGATGGCCTGCCAAATGGGAATCCACGAATTAGAGGTGTACGGGGACTCATCGCTCATCATACTACAAACAAGAGGGGAATACAAAACTAAAGACCCCAAACTGGTACCGTACCATCAACACTTGACAGAGTTGATTGAGGAGTTTAAGGCAATCACCTTCACGTACATCCCGAGAACTTAGAATCAGTTCGCAGATGCCCTAGCCACACTAGCATCCATGATTCAAATAACAGGAGGAGCCGAAGTTCAACCGATGAAAATAGACATCGAAAATCGGCCCGCTTATTGTTTGACAATTGAAAAGATACAAGATGATAAGCCTTGGTATCACGACATCAAGACCTTCCTCCAAGAAGGTAAATACCCTGAAATGGCTAGTAAGAATGACCAAAGAACGCTTAGAAGGTTGGCAAGTCATTTTTTATTAAGTGGGTCTATACTCTACAAGAGATCATTTGATACCACCCTGTTGAGATGTGTGGACAAAAATGAAGCATGCGAACTCATGAAGGAAATACATGAAGGGGTATGTGGACCTCATATGAACGGCTACATGTTGGCCCGAAAAATCATGAGGTTAGGGTATTACTGGTTAACCATGGAGTCGGATTGCATAAAGTATGGTAAGCACTGCCATCTGTGCCAAGTATACGCAAACCGGATAAATGCTCCACCCAACGAGCTACATTTGTTATCGGCGCCATGGCCTTTCTCCATGTGGGGAATCGACATAATCGGCCCAATCACTCCAACGACATCCAATGGCCACAGATTTATACTAGTAGCAATTGATTACTTCACCAAATGGGTAGAAGCGTCATCATATACCAATGTCACAAAAGGGGTAATAGTCTGCTTCTTAAAAAGGGACATAATAGCCCGATATGGAGTTCCTGAGTCAATCATCATCGACAATGGTACAAATCTCAACAATAAATCGATGACAGGTTTATGTCAACAATTCCACATAAACCACAGAAATTCAACACCCTACCGACCTCAAATGAACGGGGCAGTAGAAGCAGCAAACAAAAATATTAAAAAGATCATCGAGAAAATGACAACAACTTACAGAGATTGGCATGAAATGTTACCATTTGCTCTCATGGCTTATAGGACTTCAATGAGAACATCTACGGGAGCTACCCCTTACTCATTGGTATATGGTACAGAAGCAGTGCTACCAGTGGAAGTCGAGATACCATCATTCAGAATTTTGTCAGAAACTCAATTAACAGAATCGGATTGGGTAAAGAAAAGGCTTGATCAGTTGAACCTGATTGATGAAAGAAGACTTACCGCGCTATGTCATGGTCAGTGTTACCAACAGAGGATAGCCCGAGCATTCAACAAGAAGATGAGACCTCGGTACTTCAAAGAGGGCGATCTAGTACTAAGAAAAGTTCTCCCGAACACCCAAGACTCCAGAGAAAAATTCACTCCAAATTATGAAGGCCCGTATGTGGTGAAAAAGGTTCTATCAGGTGGTGCTCTAATATTAACTCAGATGGATGGTCCAGAATTAAGAGACCCTGTCAACACAGACGCTGTAAAGATGTACTATCCTTAGGCAAGGGAATTGAAATTTTGCCAATGTTTATGAAAGCCAATATTCGATACAAAGTTCGTTGAGTCGAGTTTTTACTTTTCTACAAGCAAAGCTAATATCCCTGAATGGTCAACAATCCCAATCAATTCTCATCACAATAAATACACCTAAATACATTACCCACCACTTTGTCAATGAAAGATAAACACTAAAATGATAATGAATCTTAATGTAATTTGTGATATAATTTTGTCTACTCCTAAGCATTAAAACTGAGCGCATTATTAGGATAACATTACCATCGAAAGAGTTTTGTCCATAAAGAAAGGAGGCACATCAAGATTTTCAATACAGTGTCATGATAAGAAGAAAAGAAGCAGGAGCAAACCGACACGAAGGTTCGGTTGTTTAGTTGCTATCCAAGATAAACTGGCAAGCATATTAAGATAAGTAACTATCATTACATCATCTAGCTTAGTTAGAAGCATGTTCAAGAGCACCAGATAAGTCAGCTCATAATGAATCACGTGTCTAGACATTTCCTTTAATAGGATAGTCAGCCCAAAAAGGGGCACTTCCCTAGATCTCTCAAGGTTAGCCCACAGGGGGCACCTTTTGAGCCATCATTTTTATAATAAGGTAGTCAGCCCAAAAAAGGGCACTTCCCTAGATCTCTCAAGGTCAGCCCACAGGGGGCACCTTTTGAACCATCATTTTCATAATAGGGTTAGTTAGCCCAATATGGGCACTTTCCCAGAAAAAAAAAAAAAAAATCTGTTCTCAAGGTCAGCTCATGAGGGCACCTTTTGAGACAATTCTATGTTAGGTTAGTCAGCTCTTGGAGCTCTTTCCTAAAAATCAATCCAAGGGTTAGTCAGCCCAATATGGGCACTTTCCCAAAAAAACCTGATCTCAGGGTCAGCTCATAAGGGCACCTTTTGAGACAGTTCTAGTTTAGGTTAGTCAGCTCTTGGGGCACTTTCCTAAAAATCAATCCAAGGGTTAGTCAGCCCAATATGGGCACTTTCCCGAAAAAAAAAAGAAACCTGTTCTCAGGGTCAGCTCATAAGGGCACCTTTTGAGACAGTTCTATCTAAGGTTAATCAGCCCAAGATGGGCACTTTCCTAAGAATTTTATCAAAGGTTAGTCAGCCCAAGATGGGCACTTTCCTAAGAATTTCAATCCAAGGGTTAGTCAGCCCAATATAGGCACTTTCCTAAAAATCCGTTCTCAGGGTCAGCTCATAAGGGCACCTTTTGAGACACTACCAAAGGTTAGTCAGCCCAAGATGGGCACTTTCCTAAAATCTATTTTAAGGTTAGTCAGCCCAATATGGGCACTTTCCTAGATTCTCCCGATTAGTCAGCTCTTGGGGCACTTTTCGGAAATATCCTTCCCAAACAGTTGCTAGTCTAACAAGACGCTTTTGTCGATAGGTAGCCAGCTCATAAGGGCGCTTCCTAAGTAAATTTTCTTTCCAAGGTTGCAAGTCTGATAAGACGCTTTCTATCATCATTTCTCATACATTCCTACTCAATGCTTGAGATGTGTCCTGTCGCCAATTAGTTAGCCCATAAAGCACTTTTTGGAGAGGGAACATTACCTTGAATTGTTAGGAACATCTTCAATCATAGGATTATCAGCTCTTGGGGCATTTTCCTACTAAAACCTAATTCAAGAGGTCAAAAATGGCGTCTTTTGGTTGTCTTTGTAGTTAAGTTTTTCAAACTTCACCACAAAGAGGGGCAGCTGTAAACACCCCATTTTTGCCCTAGGAGTCAATAATTTTCAATAAATGATCAATTTTTCCTAATTTTTCCCAATTTTTCCTAATTTAGCATAAAATAATAAAAATGTTCAAAAAATAAAAATAAATAGGAAAACACTTCAATTTTGAAAAAATGATTTCAGAAATAGCAATAATGAATAATAAACAATTTTTACAAATTTTTGAAATTTCAAAAAATACAAAAAAATAGAAAAATCGCATTGCATATATGCAATTTGCAAAAATAGAAAAATCAGGAAAATGGGCTAGCTCAGCTGGTCCGGACCATTGCTAAGTGCGCGCGCAGGGGGGCGAGGTCGCCGGTTCAAATCGCGGAGGAAGCAGTTTCCGCGTTTTGCAATTTTTTGACTTATCCAGGACACGTGGCAACATCTGATTGGCTGGAAGAAACGCATGCGCCGGGCACGTGATCGTCTCCTACCTCGAGCCCGAGATCGCCGGCGAAGAAAAAAATTCGTATTTCGGCCGTTTTGATCCGATTTTTTGCACGAATCCAACAGATCTTCAATAGAAATAAGATAAACACTATCTAATTGGAATCAAATCGCAACAAATTGTTGGATGGACATGAATCGGAGTTGGTTTTTCAACCGAAAATCCGTTCAGCTTCAATCGGAGGAAATCCGAGCTTATCCAGCTCAATTTCAAACGCCTATAAATAGAGGAGGAGGTGAGGAAGCTAGAACACAGATCAAAATTGCGAGAGAGAGAGAAAAGAGCGTAGATCGGAGGAGATCCAAGTTTGCGACCGCCGATCGGAGTTGAGCCGCCGCAAGGAGACATTCTGGGAGTAAGACGCCACCACCATCGGACTCAGCACCCTCAAGAAGCTAGGATTCGACACTTCACCCGCCGCAAACGACCGCCGAAACGCCGTGAACGAGCCAACCCCGCCGCCGCGTCCGATCGATCCGACCTGACCCGATTCAACCCGTCCGACCCGACCCGCGCACCGATCCGAATCTAGGTAAGTCGGATTTTCCAGATTTTTTATTTATTTTGTTTTGTTTATTTATTCTAAATTTATTATTTGTTATTTGTTTAGTTTAGTTATTTATTTGTTTCCATTTTCAATAAATAGGAAAAATGTAGAAATTAAGTTTTTTTAGAATTTAATAATGTAAAATAATGTAGAATAATTAAAAAATAATAATAATAAATAAATAAATAAGTAATAAAATGAAGAAAAACAATAAAAATATTAGGAAAGTAATAATAAAGTTTTAGATTTCAAAATAAAATAGAAGGTAAACTTAGGATGAAAATTCAATAAAAATCATAAAAATCATAAAAAATCATAAAAATCATAAAAGATTCATAAAAAAATTCAAAAAAATATAAAAATGGAAAAAGAAAAGGTTTTAGCACTTAGAAAAGTCTTTTTCTTCAAATAAACTCAAAATTGATGTTTTCCCTCAAAATCATTTTCAAAAATCAAATTCAAAGTTTAGGCTTAGAAATTTTTAGAAAAACTCCCAAAGATGTTAAGAACATAAATCAAAAGAGTTTTCAAAATTAAAATTCACCAAACAAATCTAAAGGTTTTCAGAAAAGCGAACTGCGGCTTGTTTGATCCTGAGTAGCAGGTACGTAGGCACCCATTCGGGTCAACCCCTAAAATAAATGAAAAATCCTTTTTCTTGAATAAATTCAAAAACATAATAAAAGTAACAAAAACCCGAAACACATTTCTAGAGATGAACAATTTTGAGAAATTAGGTGGTAACCGTATAGGTTTTAATAGGTTAGCCTCCAGACTTAGAAACTCTGGTTTTTCCTTTTTCTCTTCTCACAAAAACGAGAAGAGGAAATAACGACGACTAGTAGTCCAAATTAAGACTAATCCGCTCCTTTAGTCTTAATTCACTTTTCCCAACAACAGTTGGGTGGCGACTCCAAAAATCAAACGAAATTCCTAATTCAAGTCGAGGATCTAGATTAGATGAGCATAGGGTCTAGTATAGATCAGATTAGAAATGAGAATTCAAAAATTAGACTCAACATAAGGTTTAAAAGCAAAAGAATCATATTTTATTATTGGCATGATTTGATTCGTTTTTAAGTTCCATTTGACAAAGAATCGTATTATTATTCAAACTTAGGACAATTCATGGGTTAATAAATTGTTTATTTGATATATTCTTAAGAAATTTCCTTCCCAATACTTATCTATAATATGCGAATAGTATAAAGTATTCATACGCGCTTTGTTGACCAGAGCAAGTATATATATATATATATATGTCTAATGGTGCGTCCATTAGCACATAGATATAGGAATACCACTGTTATAACTAAAGGTTTGCACTAGGCAGAGCGTGTGTAGCGTGTAGAGAGCCATGAGGGGCAAAATGCTGGTGTTGCGCAATTTATTATTAATTATCTGTTTGTTAGTAACAATTGCAAAAACTGACGCAAAAATTGTTTATCGTAAATGGGTGGTGAAGTACGAATATAAATCACCTGATTGTTTCAAGAAACTGTCCATCACCATCAATGGAAAAACTCCAGGTCCCACCATTGTTGCCCAACAAGGTGATACTGTCATCATACAAGTTACCAACAAGTTGGAAACTGAGAATCTTGCTATCCACTGGCATGGTATCCGACAGGTAAATTACTTTCATTTTGTAATTTTCGGATATATACATATATATATATATATATATATATATATTTGATTTTTGATATCTTTGTTATTGAATATACGGTTCTAAAACTATTGTCAAAGCAAAGTAGTAGTGTTTTGCTGATTCTTCTGTGCTACTTCTTTCTGGGTTTCTTTATTCTTAGATTGGAACTCCATGGAGTGATGGAACAGAGGGAATCACCCAGTGTCCAGTTCTTCCCGGCGACACTTTCACTTATCGCTTTGTCGTAGATAGGGTGAGTTTCTTTCTTCATACATACTAATTAATTTCTGTGGTCTCTAAAACTATTATCAGGTTCGAGTAGACCAAACGTAGAGGGAAAAACCTCTCTTCTTGGCTGTCTACATAGTGTAGTAAAAACACATTTTACCACTTATATAACTTGTAAAAATATGTATATATGTTTTCCACTATAGCTACAACTTCGATGTTTGACAGATGATTTGGAGAACGGATGTATATTTTCTTAAATTACAGAAGGCTAAAAGTTTAGAGATTTGGCAATCAATTAACATAGTTGTGATTAAGATCCTTATAATCTAGTATTACGAGTCGATATTATAGCAGAACGGAAGAGGTTCAAATTTCATTCTCCTATTGTAATTTCCTACAAAGACCAATATAGTTTTAAGGTGTGTTTGCAGCAGAACTTTCCTTGTTTTCATTCAGCAGGACCAATAGAGCTAACATTATACCAACTCCAGCATATTGGTGTCATCATAAGCAAAAACACTAAATATGGATATCGTTGACTAGCTGGTTTCGTGATGTGCTAGCTTTGATCATGATGTGACGTGCAGATGTAAATTTGAATATTTCAAAAAAAAATTGGGTTCATCATGTGCTGGTAGTAAATAAAGACTGCCACCAAGTATTCTATAATGACAAAAGCGTGGTACGTTCTCCCATATATATATATATATATATATATTCTTTTTTTCATGAAAATCTATTCTGAAACATTTAAACGGTCCATGTCGATGCTATAACTATCGGATCAGATGGTCACGAAATTTGATTCTCATATCTTAAGCATGGGATCTGGATCTCGATGACTTATTAGCATTAATATCAGTTTCGGTTTACGAATGGGGTGATCGTTTGTGGGCTGCGGGGCTTTGCTGTTCGAAGCTGACGCTGACTTATTAGAATATTTCAATTCGCTAATATCTATCATTCGGCCGTCAAGAAGGACCGGGGTTGACATTATCTCTTCTTGTTTTTTCCTTGTTTGCATCTTAAATAAATATTGCAGATGATGAATTTCAGCGTGTTAAACACCTTGATGGTATATTCAAAAGAATTCAAATCTTATTTATCTTATTTAAAAATCAGTATTTATACCATTAAATTAAGGTCTTAATTATATAAACCTTAAAAAAAAAATTGATGGACATATTTATGTTTCTATTTATAAATTGCTTAAAGCAAGGTTTAACTTTCATATTGCAATTCATTTATCAATTATTATACTAGGTTAATAAGTAATTGCATGTTTTTAATTATTTATTGCAGCCTGGAACTTACTTGTACCATGCCCATTATGGAATGCAAAGATCAGGCGGTCTATATGGAAAAATTCGAGTTTCCCTTCCGAATAATGTTTCTGAGCCCTTTGATTATGACTACGACCGAAGTATCATTCTCAACGATTGGTACCATAAAAGCACATATGAACAAGCTGTTGGCTTGTCTTCCATTCCCTTTGGTTGGGTCGGAGAGCCTCAGGTAATGTTTCGAAATTATTTATTAACTAACTTATTAAAATGTTTCTTCGATGTGTTTTAATTAACTTGTTTCATTCCACCAAAATAATAGGGTTTTGCAGTGGTAAATGGGCTTCATATTCACAACAATTATATAGCTTCATTTGTGTTTTTCACAATCTGTATTCACTTTTCTTTCCCTCCTTTTAATTACAGTCACTTCTCATTCAAGGCAAGGGAAGGTTCAATTGCTCTGCCAGTCCAAGCACATCGGATCCTAGCATTTGTAATGCGACAAATCCTGAATGCTCTCCTTATACAATGACCGTAGTTCCAGGGAAAACATACCGGCTAAGAGTTTCTAGCTTGACTTCATTGTCAGCACTTAGCTTTCAGATTGAGGTAAGCGTTTCATTACGTATACCATAGAGATGTAATGTAGCATTATCATTTATAACCGAAAGGTTTATACAGTTCAATTCGCATCAATATCGTTCTCATATAATAATTAATCAGGTTTAATACCTATATATATATATATATATATTGTAAAATGTATAGTTAGGGTCCCAAAAAAAATAAATTAAAGGAAAGTTAAGCGTCATCCTGAAATTATTTGATTAACTTTGTAAACCTTCAATAAACTAATTATTTATTTATTGTTTTGGTATTTTCTTGAACTATTGCTTATGTGTATGTTCTATTAACATGATGCAGGGTCACAACATGACTGTGGTGGAAACAGATGGTCACTATGTAGAACCCTTCGTTGTTAAAAACCTCTTCATATACTCAGGAGAAACATACTCTGTCCTCATTAAAATGGACCAAGATCCCTCCAGGAACTATTGGATCACAACCAACGTAGTAAGCCGCAACTCCACAACCCCACCGGGTCTAGCCATTCTCAACTACTACTCGAACCACCCGCGAAGATCACCACCATCAACACCACCACCCGGCCCAATTTGGAACGACGTGGCACCCCGAATTGCTCAAAGCCAAGCCATTAAATCCCACCAAGGCTACATCCATAAACCACCTACAACATCGAACAGAGTCATGGTTTTGCTCAATACACAAAACAAGATTAATGGATACTTCAAGTGGTCGGTTAATAATGTCTCATTTACCCTCCCACATACTCCCTATTTAATTGCTCTAAAGCAAAATCTCCTCCATACATTTGATCAAAATCCACCACCTGAATGGTATGATTATGCGAATTACAACATCTACGAGGTTAATAACAACACCAATGCCACTACTAGTAATGCTTTGTATAGACTGCAGTTCAATACCACAGTAGATATAATATTGCAAAATGCAAACACTATGAATGCAAACAATAGTGAGACACATCCTTGGCATCTTCATGGGCATGACTTTTGGGTACTAGGATATGGAACTGGCAAGTTTGACGTCAACACTGATCCTAAGAAGTATAATCTGATTGATCCTATCATGAAGAACACTGTTCCGGTTCATCCTTACGGGTGGACCGCTTTGAGATTCGTCGCGGATAACCCGGGTGTTTGGGCTTTTCATTGTCATATTGAGAGTCATTTTTACATGGGCATGGGCATAGTGTTTGAAGAAGGCATAGAGAAAGTTGGGAAGTTGCCTTCATCGATTATGGGTTGCGGTGAAACAAAAGGATACCGTAAGCCATAATTCATGACAACTGACAAGAATCGACGACTATTTGTATTTAACAAAATTCATTTTTTGAGTCATTGTACCTGAGAATCCTTCCGTCAAATGGGATGAATATGATAAAAAAAAAATACTAACATTTTTATATTTAGTCATTATAAAATATAATCAATAGTTATTTATCGATAGTATGCTTATTCATTACTTAAACTTTTTATTCGTATGGAGAGAAAATAAAAACAACTACCCAATAATAACTAATCCTTATGGACAGAGAATAGAAAAGTTACCTATAATAAAATTTTTGAGCCAAGGTAATAGAAAGTATATTGGAAATAATTATTTTATTTCCTCTTATTATTTCCAAGAAAATGAGCCTTAAGACTAGAAATTTGTGCTAATCCATCATGTCCTATATCCATTTCTAAACAGATTTATGTCCTAAAAGTCTTGGCTCATAATCTGACTCATTTATTAATTATGCATGAAAACCTAAATCCATAACTCCATCCATTTAATTATTGTGTTTTGTGTTTAGGTTTGGCTTATTTATTAGTTAAAAATTTATAAATAAATATGTAAAATAATTTTAAATACATAAGAAAATGGCAATCATAGAATTAAGATTTACATATAAAAATGATATTGTAAACTCCCAAAAAATATGTAGTTATCTAATATTTACTAAAATATAAATCCAAGGTCAAACATGTAAATATTCCAAAGCAACAAGGGTAATTTAGTCCTTTCACAGTTAAGATATATATATATATATATATCACATATTGACCTAGAAAATCCTTTTTACCATTTGCACAGTAACAAATAAAAGGACACTCCAGAACTTTAAGGCGAACTAACAAACAACCACAAGGACCAATTCGATTTCATCAAGTAAGGGATTCTAATGATCAAGCTATTTCTCTGATGATGGAATCATGAATTAAGAAAAATTTTATAGCATGATTGATAGAACTCGAATCAAGGAATAGGGCAAAGCAAGCATGGAATCAAGCAATTGAGAGTTCAAATCACTTATTGAGATAAGTAAGCACATCAATCCACATAATGTATTAGGATTAACAAAAATCAAGATCCAATTAGAATTAGGATTATAGAAATTAGGTTAATGAATGAATTGACAAAAAGAAAAAGCAATTTGTGTAGAATAGCATAGTACACGACCGAGTACACACCCGTGTACCTGCCTATATAGAAATACACATTGTGTATAAAATGGCACATGGGCAAGGGATACACCCATATACTTAGGCATGTTGAATTATGGAAACTTACAAAAACGTATATGGTCAAATACATGACCATATACTTAGGCGTGTTAAAATGCCAAAATATATAAAAAGATATACGACTACAATATACAGCCACGTATGCAACTGTGCCAAAGTACATAGCTTAATGCATGGTTGTGTACCTAAACATTCTTCTATTCAATTTATTTTTTATCTATTTGAATTTCTATTCAACCTAAACACCTAGTAAAAGCCTAGAATTTCTAAGAGAAATAGGAGAGTAATTCTATAATGATTAAGTAAATAGAACTGAGTAACTTAGACTGTACCTAGACTGGTACAAAGAGTGAATTGTTAGCATTTTGATATATTACAATCTAATTGTTAGTTTAGGATAAGTCTAGCTTAAGATTACATTTCCAAGTATATATAATCTTTGTTGTTACTTGTGATTGTTATGATAGTTGTGAAACTAGAATCATTTATATTAGATTAGATTAAGTTATTTATTAGTGGTACTTAGCTCGGCCTAAGAAACCATAGTAGCAGATCCCTAGGGAGCACCCCAATAATCTTTATGTGACGTTGTTCCTAGTAGAGTCATATATGGAAATAATTTGGATAATTTTAAGAACTCATGGGTGTTAGGACTAGTAGTGGTAGTTCCTAACACCTTATTATGTATTAAGTATGTATATATTGTTTAGCAAAGTCATGAGTGCCCCATTATTGTTTTGTAGACTAAATGAAATAATAATCTACTATATGATTTTTTATGGTCTGCATTGATGCATGTGATTTAATTTATCCTTGTTCATGTGTGTGTGTTTGTGGGTTATACGTATTGTGCATTAACTCACCCTTTGAGGATTGTTTTTAGCTATAAGCATAGATGAATACACTATCCATGATGAGGACCTAAGATCAAATGTGTAGGAAAGGGACAATATAGAATTATACTATTATTATGGTGATTAGACGAAGAAAGAATTAAAGTTCTTTATATATACTAAATCATGATTTCTTTGGAAGATATTAGACTGTTAAACTTCTAGAAGTTCACTTGTTTTTAGATTTTGATTAAGAATAATTTGCCAAGGTTTATTTTAAAGGGTTTGATGGATGTAATGGGTCTGCCAAAGTTATTATGAATGTTGTCAAATGGATTATTCAAAATGTGAGTAACAAGTATTGTAGGTTATAGGAGATTAGCTGAGTTAAGAGCCTTAACTTATCTTTAGCTGGTAAGGACACATAGTAGGCTATAGCATCCCAGGTTCCAAAGTGTTATAGCTTAAATGGTATTAGAGCCTAACTTTGATGATCACTAAAAATTAGGTGATGATCTATAAGCATAGGTTTTAAATAGTAGAAAATAGGTTATAATCTTTAGATAGATTAGGCATTGGATCTATATGATGATGAGATATGAAGAGAGTGGGTGAAGCTATGGGACAATTGCTTTTATTTAGTATTTTTTTTTATTATTATTATTATTAATTACAATTCTTTTAATTTCCACATTATTCATATATTAGTATATAAGTATGTGTAGTGGTATATATGTATATACCATCATATAATAACACTAAAAGTTAAACTAACAATAACTCTCGGGTCTATCCGATTGTTTCCTCTCAATCAAAATGCCCCTAAGAAGAATTACCAAATCAAGCTCTTCAAGAGATGTTAGGTATGGCAACCTAAATGAAGGGAACCTCTATGGTCAATAGCCATAAGGGGGATAGCAGACCAAAGCACCTAACTTCTACAAATTGTGGATAGCCTAGTGAGGTTATTAACATGGCAACAACAAGCCTAAACTGCTTACAAAATAGAGCTGTAGAGGAACCAATTAGCTTGGACTAATATTAAGGTGGAAAAAAAGTTTAACCCTAAAGTAGATAACCCAATTGTGGCAAAGCATTAGATGTAAGAAATTGAGAAAACATTTGCTAGCTTTTTGGTACCTAAAGACAGGAAGGTGGATTATGCTATGCTCATGCTAAAGGGGACTACAACAAGTTAGTGAGTGTCAATTCTTAGACTAGCAAGAGAATGTGTGAACTGGAGGGGGTTTAAGGAACTATCTTACCCAAGGTATTTTCCAAATAGTTCTAGGAATAAAAGGGAGAATTAATACTATAACTATGAATAAGGAAGGAGAATAGTAAAGGAATATGAAGCGGAATTAATTTCCTAATTCAGCTCCTACCTGAGGTGGTCCATGCAGATGACGGGTCTAGGGTAAAAGGCTTGTGAGGAGATTGGAGCCAAGTCTCTAACATGAAGTTATATCCTTCCAGCTTATCACATATACTAAAGTGGTTAATGAGGTAAAATTCTTAGAACAAAGTAGAAGAAAGACAAAAGAAAAACTAAACCGCATGGTAAGGGGTAACCTTAGGTAAGAGACTTGCTACTGATGTGATGGCGTTAGATAAGGGCAAAAAGCCTTAAATGTTTCAAAACAGATCTTAGGTTATCATAGTCCCTCATTTACCAATTAGACCAGTGCCTTCAGAACTTTCTTCAGTAACCCCTACAATTAGTTACACCAGGTGTTATGGGTCCTATAAACTAAGAGATTGTAGATGGCTAAAGGGTATGTGTTTCTCCTATGGAAAGATTGGACATATAAGTTGGCACTATAATGAAAGGTTAGTCTCACTGGTATTTTTCCATGTATGTAAATAGAGAGGACATAAGGTAGTCGACTATCCTCAAAGGTAAACAAGAAATCAAACAGCCCTAGCTCAACAAGCAATAGGACCTCTAGTAAGGGTACAAGCCGGTAAGCCACAAAGAGGAGGCCTTCAACAATAGGTCCACACTAGGGTATTTAGACTTCAGTAGCAATAGCATTAGGACCTCCTAGACATGGACAACATTGCAGTATGCTTCAAGTGCACGCCTACAATGCTTATGCATCATTTGATATTAGTGCTTCTATTTCCTATGTATCTGAATCATTTTTACATAAATGGGCATTAAACATTGAATGTATAGATGATCAATTGCCTACCAATACTCCCTTAGGAGTTAGAGTGATCTTAGATAAAATCTACAAAAGCATAAGAATAGAGATACATGGCAAGATGATACTAGCAAACTTGTTAATTATGGAGATGGTAGAGTTTGACATTATCTTATGAGTCAATTGGTTATCAAAATACCACACCACCATTAACTGTAATAACATAGTGGTACAATTTAACACGCCTTGGGAAGATTCATTTAAATTTAGGTTAGAAGCATAGAGACCAATAGGATTACCTACTTATGAGTTATGGTAATTAGATGAAGGAAGAATTAAAGTTCCTTATATGTACTAAATTGTGATTTCTTTAGAAGATAATAGACTATTAAACTTTTAGAAGTCCACATATTTTTAGATTTTGATTAAGAATAATTTGTTAAGGTTTATTTTAAAGAGTTTGATGGATGTAATGGGATTTACTAGAATTATTATGAATGTTATCAGATAGATTATTCTAAATGTAAGAAACAAGTATTGCAAATTATAGGAAATTAGTTGAGTTAAGAGCCTTTACCTATCCTTGCCTAGTAAGGACACATGGCGGGTCATAGTATCCCAGGTTCTGAGGTGTTATAGATATAATCTTAATGCTTAAATATAAAATTATAATATAGTAAGAAGGGTTTTTTAGGTATTAAAGAGGGATTCACCTTGAGATATTTAGTTTTAAAAAAAAAATGGAAAGAAAAGAGGGGTAGCTAGAAATTCAGCAATAAAGGGGGATTTTAAAAGGTTTCTAAAACCTTAAGGTTTAAGGAGTATAAAGGGAACCACATGTGTTGATACGAAGCCACTATCTATTTCTAAGTGTCACTTCTGTTTTAGCATGCATGGCATCTCTTTAATATTTTATTTCAATTTCATTTTGGTTGAAATTACTTGAACCTATGTCTCCAAATTAATTTAAAAAATGCCAAAAATTCAATTATTCCTTCATAAAACAAGTTTAGGGGCATTTTGATCATTTTATGACAAATTGTCTATAAATTTCAAACAATTACTCTCAATGACTTAAAATGACTCCAATTGACTTTCATTAAGTTTTTTAGTGATTTCGATCGACTTTATTGGCTCTAAGTTGAGTCTAGGGGTAAAAGTTCATTTTGTAAAATTAATCTCCAAACTTTCTTTTTTTTTTTCTTTTCCAATTGACTTCAAATAATTCCTTAGTGATTTCATTCACCTAATTAGGGTTTTGAAATTTTATTTAGGAGTACTAAGCTATTTCGGTGTTTTTTTATATATAAAACCAAATTTAAGAGTAAAAGGTCTTTTTGGAAAAATATAACCCTAAATTTTGTAAATACTTCCGCAATTGATTTTAAATATTTTCATTTAATTTTTATTGATCTTATTTATTAATTTAGTTTCTTTTTTTTTTTTTTACCCCCTCAACTATCATAGAGTTCAAATTTTGTTCATATTCGAAGTAAATCACATAATCGAAATGTTATTTGTATGCGGTTTATGGTAGTTTATACTACACACTAACGCTGTGATACATTTGGCCAATAGGTATAAACCATTTTTATAGAAGAAATATACGGTTCCCTTGATGATGTGAAAAATAACAATACATAAGTTATTTGTCATTTAATGAAAGAGTAAGGAAATGTTCATGTTATTGTATGGAAAACATGTGCTGGCTTTTTTATGCTTGCTGTGTCGTATATATGCGATTAGATTAAGATTTTTCTTTTAAAATCCAAATAAATGGGGAATACTGAATTATGTGCAGTGTTAGTGGCTATTATGATTCTTTTATGTGCTTGCTGCTTTAATGTATTTATTTATTTATTTTTAATCCAAGTGATATAACGCTCGCATTGCTTACAGATATCAAAACGTGTAAATTGGGTTCTTATTGACAAATTATATTAAAAATCTACAAGGCTTTCCAGATGATTCCTTCATCAACATTGACTAATTTAGTAGTATTTCAAGATAGGTCCTTTGACACGGGCTTCTAAGCCCAATCTGATTAGCCTACTCAGTTGCCTTAAATGGGGGATAGGCAAGAAGCAGTGTTTTAACTATGGTAATTGCCCCGTATTTCATGATTCTCTCCATAATATACTCCATATCAGCGGGATATAGGCTATGATCATGGGATCATAATTTGTGATGTGAGCCAAGTGTATTTATTAAATTTTATAATATAATATATTAAATATGGATATTATCTCACATAGATTATGAGTATTAATATTAATCTACACTTTATTATATAATCGGTAAATTATAAAGTTTAATTGATCTAAAAACTAGAGTGAAATACTAACTAAAGAACCAAAAATTTATTGAAAGACAAAAAAGCAAAGCAATTTAGAATTAACTTTAAAACTCATATCTAGAGTTTGTTTTTCCTATGAGTTATTATGTGATATTAATAAAAAGTATTCAAATCCTTCTTAAATTTCATTAATCGAGGGAAATCATAATTTAGTTTAATAACTTTCTCAAGCTTATTAAATCCTAATATCAAAATTATCCATTTGAATTTCTGCACAATAGTATAATTCAAAAACCATATTAAAAACAACAAATTTCCATAACTAAATTAAATCTAAAATAATTATATAACTTATCTCTAAAATTACATATTCTCTTCAAACATTCTAGATTCAATTATACATCAAATTTCTCAATCCCAATATATAATATCAAATAGATAAAAAAAATACCCTAGAAATATTAATCTAATTAAAACATTAAGAACACATGTAAGAATAAAAAAAAAAACATAAGAATTCATTGAATAATAAAATAGAAATCCATGTCACATAATAAATTTATGTTCTACAACTCTAGATACAAAGGAATATTAAGCACCACTCATATTGGAAACTGAATTCATCAGTAATGTATAAACATGCATCATCAAAGAAATCAATTGGAGCAAAGAAAACTCTAATTTCATGAAGTGTAGAATGGTAGTTGTCTTATCTCTCTCTAGAAGCCAAGAACAACTTAGAAATAATGTCTCCTCTTTTTTTGATGTTAAGTCCTCTTTAATTTATATAATAAGCATAAAAAAGTTTATGTTTTAAGTTAACATGTTGTTTAACACAGTTGTGCTTCAACTTGTGTCTAATTTTTAACTCAAAATTATGTAAAATATGACATTTCAGTAAACATGACCTTAGATACGTTTGTATCTATAGGTCATGCCTAAATCAATTAAATCAAAGAGATACACAACCAACGCATATAGTTGTGTCTATCTCTAGTTTTTTATGAATCTTTAACTTCAACACGACAGAAAAAACGTGGTAATGTTTAGTCCCCATGTAGCTTTTTATGGACCTTCAGTGTCAACACAATAGTGGAACATAGTTATGTTTGGGTCGCATTTAACTTCAAACTTCATAACTTCTTTTATTTAACTCCAAATTAAGTAAAATTGGATTTTTTTTTTCTTCCTTTTTAATTGAATTTTCCACCAAAGCTCTAAAATCGAAATATTACTCAATTAACATATTTTAAATCTAACTTAATATCTATATTTAATTGAATACTTATCGGTTTGCTTACCTTGAAATCCACTAGGCATTTTAGAGTAGTCATTAATCAACATCGATTTATTTGATGTTATTCTAAATAATTATAATTATTGATTAGCCCTTTGGCATAGGTCTAAGCTTAATCCGGTTGGCCCCAAATGCTTTAAATGGAGGAAAGGCAAGAAGCAACGTGCTAAGTATGTTAATTGCCTTTATCTCTTGATTTTTTATGTTGATACAATGGTTGAGGTCAATATATCAAATGATAGCTAATTAGAAATTTTATTTATATTACTATAATTTCATACAATGAATTCCTCATGTTAGTATAGGCAAATTACAAAATATTTCTCTTGGTCAAGTATCAATACGTTAAACTTTTAAAATATAACTTTACCCTTCCATAACCTTTGAAAATCGATACATATACATATACTATAAATATTTGCTAAATCCCCATAATTTTTAGCTATAGCAATAGCTTAATAGTTATTCTATATTTTATTAAAACTTATAAGAATATAGAATCATAATTTAAAAATTTAAGGATATATCTATACCTATCTAATAGTTTAAGAAGCATATTTGCTATTATCTTTATTAGTAAATTCATTAATCTAAGGTATCAAAAAATAGGGCTTCGAACCCTCGATAAACATAAAGTCAACATATAGTAATGTCTGGGGTTAAGCTACTAGATATAGCATGTTAATGCTTTGTTAATACGTTCCAAAATAAATATCACTTCCCCAAGACCATCTATCTGTGGAGAACCAATCCATAAGTTTGTTTGTGTGTTTGTTTTGATTTATTTATTTATTTATTTTTAATTTTTGGACAAAGACGATGATGATGGGACTCGTACATATGAATATATAACATGAATGTGAATTTCGATGTCTTACAAAACTCGGTAGGAGGACTGCAACTATTTACGTTGTGTTACTTTGCTTAATGCTATTTCATTTTTAATACTCTAAAACAGCTATTTCCTAATTTGGCTTACAAGAAGTTATATTATAAAAAATATTTATTTTTATTAATATAAAATTGATAAAAAAAATTAATTCCCTTATTTTATCCAAAGAATTGCTGTACCTTCCAAAATGTAATTTTTATTTCGAACATACTCAATCATAAATCAAAATAAGACCTGAAAATCATAATTATATTTTAGTCTTGTTTTATTTCTTAATGTATAATATTAAATAAATAAATAACTTTTATTCCTTCATTATATCAAAAAAAAAAATATTGTTTCTTACCCAACATAATTTTTATTTAAAAAAAAAAAAACTCAAATCAGGAATGAGGATAACCCCAGAAAATTATTATTGCATTTAAGTCTTATTTTATTGACTTGCGTTTAAGACCGGGTCGGTCAACGGTTCTTAAGCCCTACAAGGTAGGGGGCCCAGTTTAGGTTTGCGTTGAAGTCAAAGCTTCTTCTTGAGTCGTTTTCTTGTAGGAGTTAGCGTAAATGACTCAAAACCTTAAATTATTAATATTACAAATAAAAAAATAAAACAGAAAAACAATTTCAATTTGGCTCATTGCTTCGAAATTGCATTCAGAAAGAGCGTACTGACTCATGCACCGCTTGTATCTCATTAATCATTTTATTAAGTTTATGGTAATTTGACTTGAGAATTTTTTTATTCATTCTCCATTCGTTCATTTAAATATCTATGTTATAAAAAAATTAAAATAATAAATATATATATATTCCTTTTAAAAAATTAAATACCTAAAATATTCCTAAAAATTTAAATTTATTTACTTATTACTTTATTTATTTTTGTAAAAATACCAATTAATATCCCTTTTTTGTTTGAGCCATCTATAATATATAATTTTTCATTTTGAATAAAGTTTAACAATGAATATTTTTGGGGCTATGATGAAACGTTTATTTTACTTTTAGCGCTCCATGGTGCATGTAAACTTATGGTCAAATACATTAAAAATATTCACAATTAAATGTGTTGTAAATAGTGTTTCTATATCTTTTTTTGTTACATACAAGTGGTCACCACCTTATTTTCTATAATTCTATCTACTTATTGATAGAGTTTTTCGGTCATGTACCCCTAGGACCCAATTCAACTTATCTAGGCCTTTATTCAAGCTATATGTGCCTAAACCGACCTCCTCCAAATCACTACAACACAGAAGTATCAACGCTTAACTAGCATGCCCTAACCTAATGCTTGGATCGGTTATACACATTCTTAAAGTAGATAAGTATAAAAGGCTTGAGATAGATAAGGAAATGAGCTAGTCAAAGATACACGTTCCACTAAATCTGGAAAGAATCTTAGTTATCAATGCACTTGCCATATCACGATCGCCCCCAATCCATATAAATAGGACATAAGGGCTATCAGGTAAATAACTTTTCAACTCTCCAGAATCTTTCATCATTATTATCCATAAGTTTGTGCTAATGTAGGCATCGAAATAGCCATGCTAAAGAAACCTCTGACACCCCATGTCAAAGAAACCTTCAACACCCCCTATTGCCTAGTCTCTCTTCTTTTGTGGGAAATTTAACCATCCAAGAAATTATGGCACAACATTTGGCACCATCTTTGTGATCTTACTCATGACAGCACTCATGGTACCCAAATGAAAAACTACCAAATCGAAGGAAACCATGGACGCCTTGGCAATGTACTAAAACCTCTAAGCCATGAAATCCTAGCAACAAAACACAAACACTATTCGCAATGATAATGCAAGGTTACAAGCTCACATAGCAGAATTAGAGTGATTGAACAATATGCTAGAGTTAAAAAATGTGTGCACCCACTCTCTAGAATCACCATGAAACAACCCTCCACCATCACCACTATTAGTGAATGCCCAACAAATGAATCAGCAAGCTCTATCAGTAGAGCTCCACAACCATGCTCCTATTGAGCTAATTTTGTTTACAGCATCACAGGTTGGGCTTGCTCTCCTCCAATCCAACCAGTTGCATTATGCAATCATAAAGGTGCTACAACTTGGAATAATCAACTTGAGCCAATTGACGTTTGAACCCGAGCTAATAGGCTGGTTGATGACATGGCCATAATGATACGAATGACATACCTACAGGACCTATCACCAGGGCAAGAGCCAAAAGATTATAAAATATGGCAATGAGGGTCCTCTTTGAACAATTAGGCTCTAAGGATACTTGTTTAGTATCTTCTTTTCTATTATATAATTGTTGTGTATTCTAGTAGGTACATTTATTGGTTTTACAGGACGATAGGTAAAATTCACTAAGGATCAACTATAGGTTACTCATGGACTTACATCAATAAAAAAGAACCAGTTCAACAATTGTTCCATAGAAGTAAAGAAGCCGGCTACTTATGATGGATTTACGTGTAATTTTCTTTTGGTGCTAAAACCGATCACTTGTTATTTTTCTTTGTTAAATTTGCCCTATTTAGAGCAAGTGTAAATACTTGCAAAGTATGGTTAAAAGGGAGCTTTTTTGACATATACACACTTGACTTGTTGTCGTGGAGTGTCCTCTTCATGCCTCTTACTCTTATCAATTTCACTCGGATATTATGGCGAGTTGGCTTGGGAATTCTTGTGAGTCATATCAAGATTTTCTAAGTTGCATCCAATTATTACTAGTGAGTAATATCTAGTTGTAATTGGTTGATCTTTCATGTGTTCCTTGCATGCCAAATTAGGGTTCATGTATTGCTAGGGTTGGAATTAAATTGTTCCTTTATAATTGATTGGTATTGGAATTCCCTTGCAGTACTTCAAATTTGGTTTACTCCATTTCATATTGTTAATCCTTGAATTCACGCCAATTTGGGGATTTTGTCTTCATTTTTTTCACTCCTATTTTAATTGGAATTTCAATTAATTGTGTGTATTCTTGTTAATTGGTGTTGAGATCCATTGAGCACATCATATTTTGGTATCAAAGCAAGGATTTTGAGAAGGGATTGCGTGATTTTCAATTTGGGAATTAGGGTTCTTGACCTTCCATTTCTTAATTGAAGTTATTTGAAGTGGAATTGAAGTAATTATATGTGATTAGATTCTGATATACCTTATTGTTGCGGAATTGGAAGTGGAAATTTCATACTTGATCTTTCTATTCTTCATCTTGCCGTGAGTTGCTTGTTAGAGGAAGAAGGGAACTGCATTTTCTTGGGGATTTTGGAATTAGAACACATTTTCATTTCCAGATTTGCTTTCATTGTGTGGAAGATTTGGGAACAATTTGAAATTAAAAAAAAAAAATCATTAAGTTGAAGAAGTTATTGTGTATTAATCATCATAATACACTTTGACTAGTTTCAATTATTTACTTACCACTTGGGGAAGTATCTTTAATTGTTTCCATTTTGTTTAGCTATCGTGATTAGAAGTGGAGTGTGAAGTGTAAGTGCTACACCATAAGTGAGGAGTGTGTGTGTGTGGCATAATGAGTGTGTTATGGTTGAAGGTTGTTGCACCGTAGGTGAGGTGTGTGTGTGTGTGGCGTAGTGAGTGTATTGTGGTTTGAAGGTTATTGCACCATGGGTGAGGTGTATGTGAGTGTGCGGTGTAGAAGTGTGTGTGGCGTGGTTTGAAAGGTGCTGCACCATAAGAGTGTGTGTGTGTCGTGGAGTGATTAAGCGTGTATTGCATTTAACGTGAAAGTATATTGTAGTTGTCTTGAATTGTTTCTGTGTTTCAACAAATCAATTCATCAACTATGTTGAATGATATTGTGAATGGGGGACTTAGCAATAAGGTTAATAGTCAAGTGGGAGGTGACTTGTATTTATCTATTAATGTACTGCGCTAAACTTTGACTTCATTTCCTACTATTGATGATGAGCAGAGGGAAAACTTGTTCCACACTTCTTGTAGAGCACATGATAATCTATGTGCTATTATTATTGATGGCGGTAGTTGTACTAGTGTAGTGGCTGCATCATTAGTATCGAAATTGAAAATTGTAACTACCCCACATCCAAAACCCTATAAATTGCATTGGCTAAGTGAGCAAGGCAGTCTGCATGTTACCTAGAGGGCTAGGGTACCTTTCAGTATAAGGGATAATTATCATGATGAGATTGTACGTGACATCCTTCCCATGTGTGCATCCCATATATTGCTTGATAGGCCTTGGCTGTATGATAGAAGGGTTTTGTATGATGGCTTCGGAAATACTTATGTGTTCCAGAAAGAGGGTAAACGTATCATATTAAACCCAATGTCACCTTTAGAGGTCCAAGAGGTTCAAAGGCAAATAAGTAAACCTTCAGAGGCCCAAGAGGTTCAAAGACAGGTAAATAAAACTGAGAAGAAGAAGACCTTATTAATGGGAAAGTATGAGTTGGAGGAGGCCATAATAGATGAGAGACCGGTATATTTGTTGCAGATGAGGTATAACCTAGAGATGGAGGGACGTCAGCATATACCCCCTACGGTATCTCAGGTATTGGATGATTATAGTGATCTTTTCACAGATGAGTTATCAAAGGGTTTATCACCTTTAAGAGGTATAGAGCATGCCATTAACTTCCTGCTTGGATCAGTTTTACCAAACCGACCTGCGTATCGCATGAATCCTAAAGAGGCTAAGGAATTGAAGTGTCAGGTGGATGAGCTGGTAGAACAAGGTTTTATTAAGGAGAGTATTAGTCCTTGTGTTGTTCCAACCTTTCTTGTCCCTAAGAAGGATGGCACTTGGAGGATGTGCATTGATAGTTGAGCCATCAACAAAATTACCATCAAATATAAGTATCTTATTCCTGACTTAATGACATGTTAAATGAGCTATATGGTGCACAGGTATTCTCCAAGGTGGACCTTAAAAGCAGATATCATCAAATTCGGATGAGAGAAGGAGATGAGTGGAGGACCACTTTTAAAACACGCCATGGACTATATGAATGGATGGTTATGCCTTTTGGTTTGAGTAATGCTCCTAGTACTTTTATGAGATTAATGAATTATGTAATGAAGGAGTTTCTAGGTAAATTATTATTGTTTATTTTGATGACATTTTGATATATAGCAAAAACTTAGAAAATCATTTGGAGCATCTACAGGCGGTATTTTCAGTCTTAAGGATGCAGCAGTTGTTGCAAATCTCCAAAAGTGTTCTTTCTACCAAACTGAGGTAACATTTTTAGGATTTATTATATCTAGTTTTGGTGTTAGGGTTGTTGAGGAGAAAGTGAGGGCTATTAGAGAATGGCCAACACCAAAACCAGTTGTTGAGGTAAGAAGTTTCCATGGACTAGCTTCATTTTATAGATGCTTTGTCTATAACTTCAGTAGTATTGTCAGTCCTTTAACAAAACTGACCAAGAAAAATATTCCTTTTATTTGGGGTGAGAAGGCCCAAAAGAGTTTTGAGGAGATGAAGGTAAAACTTACTAATACTCTAGTATTGGTTTTACCTGATTTTGATAAGGTTTTTGAATTAGAGTGTGATGCCTCTAGAATAGGGATTGGTGCTATGTTGATGCAGGACAAGAGGCCTATTACCTATTTTAGTGAAAAATTGAGTAGTGCAACTTTAAACTACTCAATATATGATAAGAAATTCTATTCCTTAGTGAGGGCATTGATGACATGGCAGAATTATTTCCTTCCAAAATAATTCATTATCTATACAGATCATGAATCACTAAAACATTTTAAAGGTCAGCAAAATCTATCAAAATGCCAAGCCAAATGGGTGGAGTTTCTAAAGAGCTTTTCCTATGTGATTAAGTACAAGAAAGGTAACATGAATATGGTAGCTGACGCTTTGTCACACAGGTATGTACTTATCACTTCTCTAAAATCGAAACTACTTGGATTTGAATTGTTGAAGGAACAATATATGCATGATGAATATCTGAAAGTAGTTGTTGAGTTGTTCTAGGGGGAAGATATTTGAGGGGTATTACATGATTGATGGATTTTTGTATAAAGCTGGAAAGTTATGTATACCTTATGGTTCTGTGAGAGAATTGTTGGTGAGGGAAGCACATGCAGGAGGATTGTCTGGTCACTTTGGTGAAAAAAGAACCCTGGCTTTGTTAAAAGAAATTTTCTATTGGAGGGGCATGATAAGGGATGTTCATAAAGTGCTGGAAAGGTGTAGAGTGTGTAAAAGAGCAAAAGGAAAGAAAGGGGTTCAAGGTGAATATATGCCTTTGCTTATACCTACTAAACCCTGAACTGATATCAGTATAGATTTTATTTTAGGTCTGCTCGGGACACAAAGGGGAAAGGATTCCATTATAGTTGTTATTGATAAATTCAATAAAATGTCCCATTTTATACCTTGTCATAAAATGGATGATACACTTTTTATAGCTAACCTTTTTGTATAGGAAATTGTAAAATTACATGGTGTTCCACACAGTATAGTGTCTAATAGAGACACTAAGTTTCTTAGCTTCTTCTAGAAGACATTGTGGAGAAGACTTGGTACTAAACTTATGTATAGTACCTCTTGCCATCCATAGACTGACGACCAGATTAAAGTTGTTAATCGTACTCTTGGCACTTTACTAAGAGCAACGATTGGCAAAAATCTTACTGATTGGGACTTATGTCTCCTTATTGTTGAATTCGCTTATAATAGGTCTACTCATAGTTCAACCAATAAGTCTCCCTTTGAAGTTGTGTATGACTATAATCTTACTCTTCCATTAGATCTCATAGCTAGTCTGGTAACAAAGGAAAAAAGCCTAAGTGGAGTTAAGAGAGCGAAGGAGATTTAGAAACTTCAATAGAAGACAGCTAAACATCTTCAGAAAACACAGGAACAACAGAAACTTCAAGGAAATAAGAACAAGAAAACCAGAATTTATGATCCAAGTGATCTAGTCTAGATTAATCTCAGCAAAGACAGGTTTCCTTACAAGAACTCACAAAAGCTATCACCATGAGCAGATGGACCTTTCAAAGTTGTCAGACTACATTTAATGTTGCAGATCTGTCACCCTATTTGCTAGATGATGTTCATAAAGACCTATCAGATTTGAGGGCAAATCTCCCTAAGGCCCGAGGAGATGATAGGAATCATATATCTATAGGACCTATCACCAAGGCAAGAACCAAATGATTAAAAAATTTGGCAATAAGAGTCATCTTTGAACAATTAGACCTCGAGGATACTTGTTTAGTATCTTCTTTTCCATTATATAATTATTGTGCATTCCAGTAGGTACATTTATCGGTTTTACAGGACAACAGGTAAAATTCACTAATTGAAATCTGACTTAATATCTATATCTAATTGAATACTTATCAGTTTGCTTACCTTGAAATCGACTAGGCTTTTTAGAGTAGTCATTAATTAACATTGATTTATTTGATGTTATTCTAAATAATTATAATTATTGATTAGCCCTTTGGCATAGGTCTAAGCTTATTCTAGTTGGCCCCAAATGCTTTAAATGGAGGATAGGCAAGAAGCAACGTGCTAAGTATGTTAATTGCCTTTATCTCTTGATTTTTTATGTTGATACAATGGTTGAGGTCAATATATCAAATGATAGCTAATTAGAAATTTTATTTATATTACTATAATTTCATACAATGAATTCCTCATGTTAGTATAGGCAAATTACAAAATATTTCTCTTGGTCAAGTATCAATACGTTAAACTTTTAAAATATAACTTTACCCTTCCATAACCTTTGAAAATCGATACATATACATATACTATAAATATTTGCTAAATCCCCATAATTTTTAGCTATAGCAATAGCTTAATAGTTATTCTATATTTTATTAAAACTTATAAGAATATAGAATCATAATTTAAAAATTTAAGGATATATCTATACCTATCTAATAGTTTAAGAAGCATATTTGCTATTATCTTTATTAGTAAATTCATTAATCTAAGGTATCAAAAAATAGGGCTTCGAACCCTCGATAAACATAAAGTCAACATATAGTAATGTCTGGGGTTAAGCTACTAGATATAGCATGTTAATGCTTTGTTAATACGTTCCAAAATAAATATCACTTCCCCAAGACCATCTATCTGTGGAGAACCAATCCATAAGTTTGTTTGTGTGTTTGTTTTGATTTATTTATTTATTTATTTTTAATTTTTGGACAAAGACGATGATGATGGGACTCGTACATATGAATATATAACATGAATGTGAATTTCGATGTCTTACAAAACTCGGTAGGAGGACTGCAACTATTTACGTTGTGTTACTTTGCTTAATGCTATTTCATTTTTAATACTCTAAAACAGCTATTTCCTAATTTGGCTTACAAGAAGTTATATTATAAAAAATATTTATTTTTATTAATATAAAATTGATAAAAAAAATTAATTCCCTTATTTTATCCAAAGAATTGCTGTACCTTCCAAAATGTAATTTTTATTTCGAACATACTCAATCATAAATCAAAATAAGACCTGAAAATCATAATTATATTTTAGTCTTGTTTTATTTCTTAATGTATAATATTAAATAAATAAATAACTTTTATTCCTTCATTATATCAAAAAAAAAAATATTGTTTCTTACCCAACATAATTTTTATTTAAAAAAAAAAAAACTCAAATCAGGAATGAGGATAACCCCAGAAAATTATTATTGCATTTAAGTCTTATTTTATTGACTTGCGTTTAAGACCGGGTCGGTCAACGGTTCTTAAGCCCTACAAGGTAGGGGGCCCAGTTTAGGTTTGCGTTGAAGTCAAAGCTTCTTCTTGAGTCGTTTTCTTGTAGGAGTTAGCGTAAATGACTCAAAACCTTAAATTATTAATATTACAAATAAAAAAATAAAACAGAAAAACAATTTCAATTTGGCTCATTGCTTCGAAATTGCATTCAGAAAGAGCGTACTGACTCATGCACCGCTTGTATCTCATTAATCATTTTATTAAGTTTATGGTAATTTGACTTGAGAATTTTTTTATTCATTCTCCATTCGTTCATTTAAATATCTATGTTATAAAAAAATTAAAATAATAAATATATATATATTCCTTTTAAAAAATTAAATACCTAAAATATTCCTAAAAATTTAAATTTATTTACTTATTACTTTATTTATTTTTGTAAAAATACCAATTAATATCCCTTTTTTGTTTGAGCCATCTATAATATATAATTTTTCATTTTGAATAAAGTTTAACAATGAATATTTTTGGGGCTATGATGAAACGTTTATTTTACTTTTAGCGCTCCATGGTGCATGTAAACTTATGGTCAAATACATTAAAAATATTCACAATTAAATGTGTTGTAAATAGTGTTTCTATATCTTTTTTTGTTATATACAAGTGGTCACCACCTTATTTTCTATAATTCTATCTACTTATTGATAGAGTTTTTTGGTCATGTACCCCTAGGACCCAATTCAACTTATCTAGGCCTTTATTCAAGCTATATGTGCCTAAACCGACCTCCTCCAAATCACTACAACACAGAAGTATCAACGCTTAACTAGCATGCCCTAACCTAATGCTTGGATCGGTTATACACATTCTTAAAGTAGATAAGTATAAAAGGCTTGAGATAGATAAGGAAATGAGCTAGTCAAAGATACACGTTCCACTAAATCTGGAAAGAATCTTAGTTATCAATGCACTTGCCATATCACGATCGCCCCCAATCCATATAAATAGGACATAAGGGCTATCAGGTAAATAACTTTTCAACTCTCCAGAATCTTTCATCATTATTATCCATAAGTTTGTGCTAATGTAGGCATCGAAATAGCCATGCCAAAGAAACCTCTGACACCCCATGTCAAAGAAACCTTCAACACCCCCTATTGCCTAGTCTCTCTTCTTTTGTGGGAAATTTAACCATCCAAGAAATTATGGCACAACATTTGGCACCATCTTTGTGATCTTACTCATGACAGCACTCATGGTACCCAAATAAAAAACTACCAAATCGAAGGAAACCATGGACGCCTTGGCAATGTACTAAAACCTCTAAGCCATGAAATCCTAGCAACAAAACACAAACACTATTCGCAATGATAATGCAAGGTTACAAGCTCACATAGCAGAATTAGAGTGATTGAACAATATGCTAGAGTTAAAAAATGTGTGCACCCACTCTCTAGAATCACCATGAAACAACCCTCCACCATCACCACTATTAGTGAATGCCCAACAAATGAATCAGCAAGCTCTATCAGTAGAGCTCCACAACCATGCTCCTATTGAGCTAATTTTGTTTACAGCATCACAGGTTGGGCTTGCTCTCCTCCAATCCAACCAGTTGCATTATGCAATCATAAAGGTGCTACAACTTGGAATAATCAACTTGAGCCAATTGACGTTTGAACCCGAGCTAATAGGCTGGTTGATGACATGGCCATAATGATACGAATGACATACCTACAGGACCTATCACCAGGGCAAGAGCCAAAAGATTATAAAATATGGCAATGAGGGTCCTCTTTGAACAATTAGGCTCTAAGGATACTTGTTTAGTATCTTCTTTTCTATTATATAATTGTTGTGTATTCTAGTAGGTACATTTATTGGTTTTACAGGACGATAGGTAAAATTCACTAAGGATCAACTATAGGTTACTCATGGACTTACATCAATAAAAAAGAACCAGTTCAACAATTGTTCCATAGAAGTAAAGAAGCCGGCTACTTATGATGGATTTACGTGTAATTTTCTTTTGGTGCTAAAACCGATCACTTGTTATTTTTCTTTGTTAAATTTGCCCTATTTAGAGCAAGTGTAAATACTTGCAAAGTATGGTTAAAAGGGAGCTTTTTTGACATATACACACTTGACTTGTTGTCGTGGAGTGTCCTCTTCATGCCTCTTACTCTTATCAATTTCACTCGGAAATTATGGCGAGTTGGCTTGGGAATTCTTGTGAGTCATATCAAGATTTTCTAAGTTGCATCCAATTATTACTAGTGAGTAATATCTAGTTGTAATTGGTTGATCTGTCATGTGTTCCTTTCATGCCAAATTGGGGTTCATGTATTGCTAGGGTTATAAGCCAATTATAAGGATTGGAATTGCATTGTTCCTTTATAATTGATTGGTATTCGAATTCCCCGGTAGTACTTCAAATTTGGTTTACTCCATTTGATATTGTTAATCCTCGAATTCACGCCAATTTGGGGATTTTGTCTTCATTTTTTTCACGCCTATTTTAATTGGAATTTCAATTAATTGTGTGTATTCTTGTTAATTGGTGTTGAGATCCCTTGAGCACATCATATTTTGGTATCAAAGCAAGGGTTTTGAGAAGGGATTGCGTGATTTTCAATTTGGGAATTAGGGTTCTTGATCTTCCATTTCTTAATTGAAGTTATTTGAAGTGGAATTGAAGTAATTGTATGTGATTATATTCTAATATACCTTATTGTTGCGGAATTGGAAGTGGAAAGTTCGTACTTGATCTTTCTATTCTTCATCTTGCCGTGAGTTGCTTGTTTGAGGAAGAAGGGAATTGCATTTTCTTGGGGATTTTGGAATTAGAACACATTTTCATTTCCAGATTTGCTTTCATTGCGTGGAAGATTTAGGAACAATTTGAAATTAAAAAACAATCATTAAGTTGAAGAATTTATTGTGTATTAATCATCATAATACACTTTGACTAGTTTCAATTATTTACTTACCATTTAGGGAAGTATCTTTAATTGTTTCCATTTTGTTTAGCTATCGTGATTGGAAGTGGAGTGTGAAGTGTATGTGCTACACCGTAAGTGAGGAGTGTGTATGTGGCATAATGAGTGTGTTATGGTTGAAGGTTGTTGCACCGTATGTGAGGCGTGTGTGTGTGGCGTAGTGAGTGTATTGTGGTTTGAAGGTTATTGCACCATGGGCGAGGTGTATGTGAGTGTGTGGTGTAGAAGTGTGTGTGGCATGGTTTGAAAGGTGCTGCACCGTAATTGTGTGTGTGTGTCGTGGAGCGATTAAGTGTGTATTGCATTTAACGTGAAAGTATATTGTAGTTGTCTTGAATTGTTTTTGTGTTTCAACAAATCAATTCATTAACTATGTTGAATGATATTGTGAATGGGGGACTTAGCAATAAGGTTAATAGTCAAGTGGGAGGTGACCTGTATTTATCTATTAATGTACTACGCCGAACTTTGACTTCATTTCCTACTATTGATGATGAGTAGAGGGAAAACTTGTTCCACACTTCTTATAGAGCACAAGGTAATCTATGTGCTATTATTATGGATGGCGATAGTTATACTAGTGTAGTGGCTGCATCATTAGTATCGAAATTGAAAATTGTAACTACCACACATCCAAAACCCTATAAATTACATTGGTTAAGTGAGCAGGGTAGTCTGCATGTTACCTAGAGGGCTAGGGTACCTTTCAGTATAAGGGGTAAATATCATGATGAGATTGTACGTGACATCCTTCCCATGTGTGCATCCCATATATTGCTTAACAGGCCTTAGCTGTATGATAGAAGGGTTTTGTATGATGGCTTCAGAAATACTTATGTATTCCAAAAAGAGGGTAAACGTACCATATTAAACCCAATGTCACCTTTAGAGGTCCAAGAGGTTCAAAGGCAAATAAGTAAACCTTCAGAGGCCCAAGAGGTTCAAAGATAGGTAAATAAAACTGAGAAGAAGAAGACCTTATTAATGGGACAGTATGAGTTAGAGGAGGCCATAACAGATGAGAGACCGGTATATTTGTTGCAGATGAGGTATAACCTAGAGATGGAGGGACGTCGGCATATACCCCCTACGGTATCTCTGGTATTGGATGATTATAGTGATCTTTTCACAGATGAGTTATTAAAGGGTTTATCACCTTTAAAAGGTATAAAGCATGCCATTGACTTCCTGCTTGGATCAGTTTTACCAAACCGACCTGCGTATCGCATGAATCCTAAAGAGGTTAAGGAATTGAAGTGTCAGGTGGATGAGCTGGTAGAACAAGGTTTTGTTAAGGAGAGTATTAGTCCTTGTGTTGTTCCAACCCTTCTTGTCCCTAAGAAGATGGCACTTGGAGGATGTGCATTGATAGCTGAGCCATCAACAAAATTACCATCAAATATAGGTATCTTATTCCTAGACTTAATGACATGTTAGATGAGCTATATGGTGCACAGGTATTCTCCAAGGTGGTCCTTAAAAGTAGATATCATCAAATTCAGATGAGAGAAAGAGATGAGTGGAGGATCACTTTTAAAACACGCCATGGATTATATGAATGGATGGTTATGCCTTTTGGTTTGAGTAATGCTCCTAGTACTTTTATGAGATTAATGAATCATGTAATGAAGGAGTTTCTAGGTAAATTTATTATTGTTTTATTTGATGACATTTTGATATATAGCAAAAACTTAGAAAATCATATGGAGCATCTACAGGCGGTATTTTCAGTCTTAAGGATGCAGCAGTTGTTGCAAATCTCCAAAAGTGTTCTTTTTACCAAACTGAGGTAACATTTTTAGGATTTATTATATCTAGTTTTGGTGTTAGGGTTGATGAGGAGAAAGTGAGGGCTATTAGAGAATAGCCAACACCAAAACCAGTTGTTGAGGTAAGAAGTTTCCATAGACTAGCTTCATTTTATAGATGCTTTGTCCATAACTTCAGTAGTATTGTCAGTCCTTTAACAAAACTGACCAAGAAAAATATTCCTTTTATTTGGAGTGAGAAGGCCCAAAAGAGTTTTGAGGAGATAAAGGTATAACTTACAAATACTCTAGTATTGGCTTTACCTAATTTTGATAAGGTTTTTGAATTAGAGTGTGATGCCTTTAGAATAGGGATTAGTGCTATGTTGATGCAGGACAAGAGGCCTATTACCTATTTTAGTGAAAAATTAAGTAGTGCAACTTTAAACTACTCAATATATGATAAGGAATTCTATTCCTTAGTGAGGGCATTGATGACATGGCAGCATTATCTCCTTCCAAAATAATTCATTATCTATACAGATCATGAATCACTAAAACATTTTAAAGGTCAGCAAAATCTAACAAAATGCCAAGCCAAATGGGTAGAGTTTCTAAAGAGTTTTTCCTATGTGATTAAGTACAAGAAAGGTAACATGATTATGGTAGCTAACGCTTTGTCACGTAGGTATGTACTTATCACTTCTCTAAAATCGAAACTACTTGGATTTGAATTGCTAAAGGAACAATATATGCATGATGAATATCTGAAAGTAGTTGTTGAGAAATGTTCTAGGGGGAAGATATTTGAGGGGTATTACATGATTGATGGATTTTTGTATAAAGCTAGAAAGTTATGTATACCTTATGGTTCTGTGAGAGAATTGTTGGTGAGGGAAGCACATGCAGGTGGATTGTCTGGTCACTTTGGTGATAAAAGAACCCTGGCTTTGTTAAAAGAAAATTTCTATTGGAGGGGCATGATAAGGGATGTTCATAAAGTGCTAGAAAGGTGTGGAGTGTGTAAAAGAGCAAAAGGAAAGAAAGGGGTTCAAGGTGAATATATGCCTTTGCCTATACCTACTAAACCCTAAACTGATATTAGTATAGATTTTATTTTAGGTCTGCTCAAGACACAAAAGGGAAAAGATTCCATTATAGTTGTCATTGATAGATTCAATAAAATGTCCCATTTTATACCTTATCATAAAACGGATGATACACTTTTTATAGCTAACCTTTTTGTGTAGGAAATTGTAAAATTACATGGTGTTCCACACAGTATAGTGTCTAATAGAGACACTAAGTTTCTTAGCTTCTTCTAGAAAACACTGTGGAGAAGACTTGGTACTAAACTTATGTATAGTACCTCTTGCCATCCATAGACTGACGACCAGATTAAAGTTGTTAATCGTACTCTTGGCACTTTACTAAGAGCAACGATTGGCAAAAATCTTACTGATTGAGACTTATGTTTCCTTATTGTTGAGTTCGCTTATAATAGCTCTACTCATAGTTCAACCAACAAGTCTCCCTTTGAAGTCGTGTATGGCTATAATCTTACTCTTCCATTAGATCTCATAGCTAGTCTGACAACGAAGGAAAAAAGCCTAAGTGGAGTTAAGAGAGCCAAGGAGATTTAGAAACTTCAATAGAAGACAGCTAAACATCTTCAAAAAACACAGGAACAACAGAAACTTCAAGGACATAAGAACAAGAAAACCAGAATTTATGATCCAAGTGATCTAGTCTAGATTAATCTCAACAAAGACAAGTTTTCTCACAAGAAGTCACAAAAGCTATCACCAAGAGCAAATGGACCTTTCAAAGTTGTCAGACTACATTTAATGTTGCAGATCTGTCACCCTATTTGCTAGATGATGTTCATAAAGACCTATCAGATTTGAGGGCAAATCTCCCTAGGGCCCGAGGAAATGATAGGAATCATATATCTATAGGACCTATCACCAGGGCAAGAACCAAAGGATTAAAAAAATTGGCAATAAGAGTCCTCTTTGAACAATTAGACCTCGAGGATACTTGTTTAGTATCTTCTTTTCCATTATATAATTATTGTGCATTCCAATAGGTACATTTATCGGTTTTACAAGACGACAGGTAAAATTCACTAAGGATCAATTATGGGTTACTCATGGACTTACATCAATAAAAAAGAACCGGTCCAACAATTGTTCTCTGGAAGTGAAGAAGCCGGCCACTTAAGATTGGTTTACATGTAATTTTCTTTTGGTGCTAATACCGATCACTTGTTATTTTTCTTTATTAAATTTTCCCTATTTATAGCAAGTATAAATACTTGCAAAGTAGGGTTAGAAGGGAGCTTTTTTTTACATATATACACTTGACTTGTTACTGTACAGTGTCCTCTTCATGCCCCTTACTCTTATCAATTTCACTTAGAAATTGTGGCGAGTTAGCTTGGGAATTCTTACGAGTCATATCAAGATTTTCTATGTTGCATCTAATTATTTCTAGTGAGTAATATCTAATTGTAATTGGTTGATCTTTTATGTGTCCCTTTCATGCCAAATTAGGGTTAGAAGCTAATTGTAAGGATTAGAATTACATTATTCCTTTATAATTGATTGGTATTAGAATTCCCTCGTAGTACTTCCAATTTAGTTCACGCCATTTAATATTGTTAATCATTGAATTCATGCCAATTTGGGGATTTTGTCATCCTTTTGTTCACACCTATTTTAATTGGAATTTAAATCAATTGTGTATGTTTTTGTTAATTGGTGTTGAGATCCCTTGAGCACATCACATAAACCATATCAACGACTACATTAAACATCCCTCCAACTTAAAGAAGAGAAAAAAGGTTAATCCCTTTGCCATATTCTCTATTAATCGAAAACCCTTTATGCAAGTGATACAAGAGGAGGTTTTACCACCAAATGTCTATCTACCTTAACTTGATACCTACAATGGAATCGCTAATTCAAACAATCACTTATGTTATTTTTAGATAATGATGAACCTACATAGGTAGTTACCCACAAGGCTTTTTGGAGCACCTTACATAACACTGCTTGGACCCGGTACAATAATTTGCCAACTAATTCCATATATCCATTTGACAAGTTAGCCAATCAAGTCCAATAACATTTATTGGCGAGCAAACTCTTGGTGATGGACTCATCCATCTTGAACTTAGTCAAATAAGGTCACAACAAGCCAATTAGTGACTACATTGCTTGGTTTAATGCCACAATGTTGGAGATTCCCAATGTTAATAAAGGAGTCACCCTAAATGTGGTCATTCAAAGTGTCAAGCTTATTGGTGACTTGTTCAAATCCTTGGCAAAGAACAAAAACCGACCAACTTTAAGGAATTCAACGAAGAGGCTCGCAAGTACATCTAGTAGGAAAATTTTATCTTGGTAAGGAGGCAGTCCAACCAAAGCAAGTTAGATAAGAAAAAAGATAACAAGGGATATATTAAAGATTGCTTAGGCCTTAAGTAGGATAAAAAATCATCACAAGGTAATAGCATAAGAGATAAGATGTGTGCCATCCCAAGTTTCACAACTTATACCCCACTAAACTTATTAGTGGAGGATATTTTTATGAAAGTACGAAACATACGTGTCCCACCTAAACCAACAAGATTAAGGGGTAATTCATATCGGAAAAATTCCAACAAATACTGTGACTCGAAACATAGGCATCCAACATAAACTAACAAGATTAAGGGGTAATTCAAATAGGAAAAATTCCAACAAATACTATGACTTCCATAAGGATTGGGGTCACAACTCGAACGTATGTTATCAACTCAAAAATGCTCTTGAAAATCTCATCCAGCATGGGCATCTCCAGGAGTACATTGCTAACCCTAACAATTTTATCAAGAGACCTACCTAAAGAAAGGTAAGAGGAGCAAAGTCACAACAAGCTAGATAACAACAACAACCTAAATCGAACCCCCAATGGCATAATTAACACAATTGTTGAGGGGGGCTAAACTAGAGGCTAATCGAGCTCTTTAAGCTTGATTAACACCCCAACTAGCCAATAGTTTATGAGCTTACACAATAAGAGACCAAGACTAGACACATCTACCTCTTTCCTAGATGATGACCTTAAGGGCTTGCAAACCCTTCATAGCGATGCCCTAGTGGTTAGCATAAGGATCACTAGTTTTAGGTTAAGATCCTGGTCAATACAAGTAGCTTAGTAGATATTATCTTTAAACATGTTTATGACCAAATACAGCCCAAGCTCAAGAATAAGATAAAACCCTATAACCACAACTTGTGTGGGTTCAACAACTAACTTGTTAGGATTGTGCACATTGTCACCTTCCCTATGGAACTTGGGAACAACAACATTGTAGCCCAACAAAACATTGAATTTTTGGTGATGGATTGCCAGTCATCCCATAATGTAATATTAGGGTAACTAAGCTAAAGCACCTTTAAGATGATATCCTCAATGTTATACCTAAAGGTAAAGTTTCCAACACCTGATGGAGTAGTAGTAAACCAAGGAAATCAAGATTTGGCATGCACATTGTATCTGAAGGCCCTAAAGTGGGAGGAGGTCTCTAGTGTAGAAGCTAGACTTAAGGAGAAGTCGGGATTAAGGAGAGGATCGACTATTGAGACAGAGGAAATCCAACTCAATAAAAGTGCTAAGTAGAACACACAAGTAAGGATGCCAATGCCAAAAGAGCACAAACAATAGCTCATCAACTTTCTTAGGTCTAATAGTAATAATATATTTACCTATTTCCCATCGGACATACTAGACATCTCCCTAGAAGTAAGGACACATTGCCTCAATGTCAATAGCAATGCCAAGGTCATCAAGCATAAGTGAAGACACTTCACCTTAAAACGACAAGCAACTATTGACGAAGAGGTATGGAAGTTACTCAAGATAGGTTTCTCTAAGAAGGAACATTACTTAACTTAGCTAGCTAACTATGTTTTAATCAAGAAGTCCAATGAGCAATGGTAGATGTGTATATAACACATGGACCTCAAAAAAGGCCTACTCAAAGGATTGCTTCCCCCTCCTTCTAATAAACCAACTTGTCAATTTTACCTCTAGTCATGCTCTACTAAGTTTCATCGATGCTTTCTTAAGCTATTGTTAGATCAAAATAGGGCTACAGAATGAAGTACACACCTTTTTTTATCACTAACATTAGAACATACTATTACAAAGTAATGCTTTTAGGCTTAAAAACACTAAGGCTACATACTAGAGGTTAGTGACAAAAATGTTTGAAGAACAGATTAGGTGAAACGTTGAGGTATACATGGACAACATGGTCATCAAAAGCAAATAGCCTAAAGACCATCTCCAAGACTTGCAAGAAACCTTTGACACTCTAAAGCAGTATAACATGAAGCTCAACCCTCAAAAGTGCGTCTTTGGAGCATCCTTAGGTAAGTTCCTTAAATATCTGGTCACCTAATGCTATATACAGGCAAACCTCATAAGGATTTAACTTGTCCTTGAAATGTAGCCCCCAAAATTAGTTCAAAAGATATGATAGCTCACATGATGCATTGCTATGTTGAATAGGTTTGTGCCTAAAAGCAAAGACAAATGCTTTGAGTTCTTTAAAATCTTTAAGAACCTAGCTAACTTCCAATGGACCAACTAATGTCAGACTGCCTTTGATAAGTTTTTGACAACTCCATTAATACTCTCTAAGCTAGTCCAAGGGGAAGACTTGTTATTATATCTTTTGTTTGGCAATTGAGCTCTCTCTTTGGTGCTAGTACAAGTATAAGGGAGGGAGCATAAATCAATCTACTATATCCACTACATTCTCTAAAGGCTTGAGGTGAGGTGCACTAAGGTTAAGATATTTGATCTTACAGTGGTGACCTCGACCAAAAGACTATGGCTATATTTCAAAGGTCACTATGTGAAAATATTAACTGGTTAGCCATTGTGAAACATATTACATACGCCACACACATTAGCCCGGATGATGAAGGATGCCTTAGAGCTTGATGCTTTCAAGGTACACTACCAACCTAGAGAAGTGATAAAGGCTTAAGTATTTGCAGATTTCATTATGGAATGCACAACGGAAGATGAAACATTGGACAATAATGACAAACCAGTATGGATTCTTCACATCGATGGCTCATCTACTTGAGTGGGGAGTAGAGCTAGTCTTGTGTTACACGGACTACAAAAGGCTGAGGTATCATATGCACATAAGTTTAGATTCCCAAAAAGCAACAACGAAGTGGAGTACGAAGCTTTGATTACTAGTCTTAGATTGGCAAAGGAGATAGGTGATAAGAAATTAGATATATATATAGACTCCCAACCCATCATCTAGCAAGTAAAGGAGGAATACACAATTAAAGATGAAGGGATGACTAACTACCTTTAGGTTATACGCAACCTTATCTTAAAGTTCCTCTCCTAAAACATTACTAAGATTCCTTAAGCTGAGAACTCCAAGGTAGGGAAGCAGTTAAAGCTTGCATCCATAAACATCCCCAATTTTGACAAATGAAACAAAAGGGTCTTCATTGAAACCTTCCAAACAAGAGTATCAATAAGAAATAGGCTTAGGTCATAGAGATACACCCAGCACCAAGTAGGCCATGCTGGATGGATCCAATCCTCAACTACTTGAGGAATGACACTCTCCTATAGGACAGGAAGGAAGCTAGGAAGCTTATTTGCAAAGTTTCAAACTACACCATCATCAACAACCTCCTCTACAAGTGTGGCCTAAGTACTCTACTCCACAGATGTGGTTAGACTAAAGAAGGCTAAAGATTGTTGGAAGAACTACATGCAGGGGTGTGTAGCAACCATATCAAAAGCTAATCTCTATATATTCAAGCACTCCAAAGCACCTTGTATGAAGATGTATGCAATGCTAAAAGCATGCACCAATAGAGCATGCTCTAAGTAGTCACTTGCACTTCCTCACTAGTCCTTAGCCCTTTACCTAGTAGGGTTTAGACATTCTAGGCCTTTTTCCTCAAGCTTTTAGTCAACAACAATTCAAAATTGCCACTATTGATTACTTCACCAAGTGGGTAGAAGTTGAGGCCATAACCAAGATCACAAAGAGGAATGTCAAAGCCTTCGCCCTTAGCAACATCTTTAGTAGATACAGATCCTATATGTGTTGATAAGGTTTTTTGAACATCCTTAAAGTGAATAAGTATGAAAGGTCTAAGACAAATAAGAGAAAAAATTAGTCAAAGATACACCTTCCACTAAATCCAAAAAGAATCTTGAGTGTCAATGCACTTGCTATATCAAAATTACCTCTAATCCTTATAAATAGGGGATAGAGGATACTAGGTAAAAGACTTTTTTACTCTCCAAAATCTTTCATCATTATTATTTACAAGTTTGTGATGACTTAGGTATCAGAGTGGTTATACTAAAGTAACCTCTAGCACCCTCCATAGCTTAATCTCTCATCTTTTGTGAGCAATCTAAACACTAAAAAAATTCTAGCACAACATTGCTCTATATTTTATTTTGTTGCCTAATCTGCTATATGAGCTGATAAGTGTTAAAAACCCTAATTTATAGTATTTATTGAATATGATTTTTTATGAATTTGTGTGAATTTATTAAGAAAAAGATACTTAAGTACTTAATATTTGATTTCAAGGCTTAAAGAGTTCAAATTAAAGATTTAAAGAAGATTCAAGCAAAAACGAGATAAAATCTGGCAAAATATGAGAAAAAGTTATTTTCACATATATACAAACTTCAGCATGGCCGTGCTAATTCTAGTGTTGAAGAGAAAAAAGTGATCAGAATGCATCGTGAAATTGTACCCTAACTGTTGCACAAGTGGTGTAGAAAGTCGTGTTGAAGTAAGAAATCTGCCTAGAGAAGAAAATGTAAGAATTTTGGAGTGCACAACCCTGAACACTACCATGTAGGAGGCCGAGCAAAACCCGAAACATCAAAATTCTACGTTTTTCTAAAGTACACGGCCCCAAGCACAGGCGTGCACCAGGCTATGCATGCTACAATATTTCCTAGACTATACATACTCACTTTATTACGAAAATTAGAGATTTAGATTTTATTTTCTCTCATAGCCACTCCAGAAACCCTAGAAGAGCAAAATCACACATTTAGAGAGTAAAATTACTGGAGAATCATCAGAATTCACACAACAATTACGGGAGTTTATTTTTTTCATCATGAATTATTATTACTTCTCTAGATTTCTCATTATTACTGTAGGTTCCATGGAGAAATGGATTTATAAGCCTTGTATCTTGTAAAACTCTAAACCATGTGATTGAATTATTTATTGATTAATTAAAATTTTATGTCTTGATATCTATTCATGTGTTTTACTGTTGTGTAATTAATTTATGTACGCGAATTGATTACATGTATAATTCTTGTTAGGTAGAGAGTGGTCTCATCTAATAGGATAGATCTTCATGAATAGAAGGATTGCATATTTTACCTAGAAGTAGGAAGATTTCAATTTTCTATATAAAGATTTAATCTTTATTTAGAAATTGTGAGCTTAATGAAATCTTATAGGGCGATAGTGAGGGAGAGGTCTCTATTATTCCGTATAAGGTTATTAATTAATTAACTTGAGGGAGTAATTAGTTTAATTGAGAATTACTACAGTGTAAAGCATAAACAATTAATTAATCAAAATCTTATTATAAGAAAGTTAGGATTTATAGTGGACCAAGTTGAAGGATATGTCTTTGTGATTAAATTCATTTGTTGCAATGATTATAATTAATCTTAGGGTTATTAAATTAGTTAATTAGTAATTTAATTTATTAATCTCACATTTAAAGTTAGACTAGATAGTAGAAAAACGATAATACTAGTACTTGTTCCTAAGATCTTTAAAGATGACACTTGTTGCGATCTATACTATATTAGATAGGTACACTTGCTTAGCTAAGTCGTTAGATTTCTTTGGGTTTATAAATTTATAATTTGATATGATCAGATACATGACCCATCAAGTTTTTTGCATTGTTTCCAAGGATCTAATGAAACAATAGTAGGAAAAACCTTATCATCTACTACTTTATTCATTTATTTATTTTTAATTCTTTCTACTCTCCTTATCTTTGGAATACTCTAACTTATGGATGTTGCTTTTGTAGTGCATGACAAGGACTCTCCCTTTCAACATTCTTGATTTAGACCTTGAGATTAAGAGAAAACTTCGCAAAATTCGCAAGAATATAACTGCTAAATCTTCTAGACAATTGGAAATCAAAGGAAGAATGTCTATTATAAAAGTCACAACAGTAGTGAAGGACATGGAATCAACTGTAGAATTCTTGAATAGTGGGATAGGATTACTGGAGAATATTAAAGAGGAAACATAAGAGACCATGGCTAAGGATCCACCTAAGACTAATCTTGATTATGTAAGGCCAACCTTAGATGGCATGGGGCCAACCATTGTAAAGCCAACCATTAAGGCTAAAAATTTCGAACTCAAGGGTATGGTGATTCAACTCTTGCAACAATATTGTCAATTCGATGGATTACTGAATGAGAATCCCCATGCTCACATTCAAACGTACTTAGAAATCTATGAGACCTTCAAGAATAATGGAGTGATAGACGAAGTTGTATATACTAGATTATTCCCTTTCTCATTGAGGAGGAAGGCTAAAAACTGGCTTCAATCATTAGGTCCTGGAGCTTTAACTACATGGGATGATACAGTCAAGCAATTTCTAGATAACTACTTCCCTCCATGCAAAACATCCAAGCTTCGGAATGACATAGCTTCGTTCATACAACAAGATGGAAAGACCATTTACGATGCTTGGAAAGATGGACAGAGTTGTTAAGAAAGTGCTCACACCATCAATTACCTACATAGATGTAGGTTCAGACCTTTTTAAATGGGCTTAACCCAACCACCCATCAATTGGTAAACACTGCAACTAGCGATACATTGAATTCCAAGACCCTAGAAGAATCTTTGAAAATTTTCATTGATATAGCTAAAAATAATTATCAGTGGGGCAACAATTGGGGCAAGCAAAAAGTGGCAGGAAAGTATGAAGTAGATCCCATGACTACTTTTGCGACAAAGATGGAAGCTTTCAGCTACCAAGTTTCTACCCTTAAGAATTGTTAAGGGTTACAACACTAAGTAGGCAAAGCTAGCAAAAATATGGACCACCATGACCAATATGAGCAAGTAGAAAATCTTAGGAATCAAAATAGGTAGCAATATAACCCATACAGTAACACTTACAACCCTAGCATGAGAAACCATCCCAATCTCTCTTATGGCAATCAAAATACCCAGAGATCTAACTTCCCACCACCAGGATTTCAAAAGCAACAAATGCTACCTTATCGGCCTATGCCCCATCCATCAGTCTAGCCGCCTCAATAGGAAAAGAAAACTAATTTGGAGGATCTGATGAGCCAATTCATTCAAAGCTTTGAGGCAAGACATTAGAACCAAGAGGCTTCCATTCACAACCTTGAGAAGAAAATTGACCAATTGGCCAAGATGATGTCTAAAAGGCAATCGGGTTCACTCCCTAATACCACTGAGAATAATCTAAGGGAGCAGGCGAACGCTATAACCTTAAGGAGTGGGAAGGAACTACGAATTGAAAAGGAACCTGAGCAAAAGAAAGAAGACGATCAGTCTTTTGAGAAGGAGAAGGTAGAACCTAAGAAACTTGAAAAGAAGTCACCACCAGTTATCAAGGGGTATGTCTCAAAAATTCCATATCCAGCTTGCCTTAATCAAAGCAAAGGTATGGAGAAGTTTAGTGAATTTCTTGAACTTTTTAAACAGTTGCATATTAATATTCCATTTGCTAAGGCGCTTTTGCAAATGCCAAAATATGCTAAGTTTCTAAGGGAACTTCTATCCAATAAGCGGAAGTTGGAGGATGTTTCTACAGTAGAAGTTAGAGCAAATTGCTTATCCATCATTCAAAACAAACTCCCTCTAAAGCTAAAGGATTCAGGCAGCTTCACTATTCTGTGTTTGGTTGGTGACATCTCATTGGATGAAGCCTTAGCCAATCTTGAGGTAAGTGTTAATCTAATGTCGTACTCTTTCTTCAAGAAATTAGGGTTAGCTGACCTAAAGCTTACCATAATGAGTCTGCAGCTTGCTGATTGATCTATGAAAATCCTTAAGGGTATCATTGAGGATGTCCTAGCAAAGATAGAAAACTTCATATACCCTATTGATTTTGTGATTCTAGACATAGATGAGGACAAGGATATGCCCTTAATCCTCAAAAGACCATTCCTTGCCACTACTAGGTGATGAAGATCGTGCTAGGAGGATTGGTCCAAGGATGATCGAAGATAAGCTAGGAAGATTGGATCAAGGAACACGGCTCTATTTGAAGTGCAGAGTGCAAAGGTAAAAGTCGAGGAAGAGATTAAAGGCCAACAGTTTCAAAATCATTGAAAGCTACCAGCCTTAGCGATTTAAGCTGCCATCCTTGGCGGTTTAAGCCACCAACCTAAATGGCCGATGCTGGGAAGTAAGTCGTCGGCCTAAGTGGTCAATGTACATGCAATTAAAGGCTAGTTGAAGAATTTTCAAAGCCGTCAGCTTTGGTGCTAGCTTTGCATAAAATATCAGCCGGCTTTGTAATATTTTAGGCCATCAGCATATAATGTTTGTCCTTAATTCGAATTAGGTTTTCTTATGCCGTTTTGTTTACTTTTCTTATGAGACTATAAATAGTTATCATAGATTCATTGTAACAATTAAGCATTAAGAAAGTTTATTCACTTTTCGAGAGAAAATTTCTCTTTGGTTCTTGATAGAACTATCGAACTTATTGAATTTTGACTTCGTGGCGTTCACTTAAACTCATCAATCAATCACTCCATAATCGATTGTGGCATTATCACTTATACTAAGGTTTTGTCTCATTTATAAATAATAGGTCTTAATTTCGATCATTCTTGATAGATCCATAGGTTATGAGGATTAGCAAATCTAGTTGTCGGGTTTCATCACGAGTTGGCAGGGTTTGCATCAGTTTGGTATCAGAGCAATCAGGTTTGTCAGGATCACCTATCTTATTGTTGCAATTACTTGTTCTTATATCTAAGGTTTGAACCAAAAAGAAATTATCGTTCTTTGAACTTCGATTTTTGCATGTAGTTTTCGATATAATTGTTGTTAGTGTTTGAAAGGAATCATATACACTTCCTTTCTTAAGAATCAAAAAAAAAAAAGAAAAGAAAAGAAAAAAGAGAATAAGCAAAAGCAAAAAATGGAGATTCATATTAAAAAAAAAAGTCTTCTCATGAAAATTGTGATTTAGAGTTTGTGGTGGTCCTTAATACAATTCTTAGTATTATGTGAATCTTGTCAAATTATGTTACAAGACTGCTATTTAGAAAATTGGGTGGATTTTTGCAAGAACAACTCCGATTGGATTGTTAGTTCCAAAAGAACCGAAAAGAGAAATTTTAAGTGGGTAAAGATTTGGTGAAAACAGTAAAGCGATTTGAGTGAAACACGTAAGTGAGTAAAATTGTGAGAGTTTTATTTTATTACTCCTAACATTTTCTTGTGCAGCACTATGTTGAGCAAAAATTCTCTTGAAAGTGTGATGTGGAGAATCGATACAAGATTGATCATAGAAACTTTAACTACTAAGATGATGAGAATGTTTAGAGTAGAGATGGATCAATTTCATGAGCAAATGGAGTAGAATTTTGAGTAGTCATGGATTGCTTTTGCTAAGCGTAGGAGGGATAAAATGTCAAGAAGGGTAGTGTGCATGGAGGAATATAAATGGGGTAGGAAAAGATCTATAGTTAAATCTGATCAGGATTTATTTGTGGATTATAGGAGGAATGCAAGGAGAAGTAAAGGAGCTAGGAATGAGGAAGATAGCAACCTAGAGAACATAAAGATGAAAATCCCTTCCTTCCAAGGGAAGAATGATCCTGATGTATACTTTGAGTAGGAGAAAAAGGTGGAACTAGTTTTTTATTGTTGTAACTACTCTAAAGTCAAGAAGGTGAAATTAGCTGCCATAGAATTTTCTGACTATGCTATAGTTTAGTGGGACCAATTGTTATCGAGTAGGAGGAGGAATAGAGGGCCACCAATAGAGACGTAGGTAAAGATGAAGAGGATCATGAGGAAATGATTTGTACCTACATACTACTATAGGGAATTGTACAACAAATTACAAACCTTTAAGCAAGGCAATAGTAGTGTAGAGAAGTATTATAAGGAGATGGAGGTCATCATGATCAGGGCTAATATTGAGGAGGACCAAGAGGCAACTATGGCCAGGTTCTTAGCTGGCTTGAATAGGGAGATTCAGGATGTGGTAGAGTTACAACATTATGTGGAACTGGAGGATATGGTTTATATGGCTATCAAAGTTAAGAAGCATCTCAGGCGGAAGGGTAGTAACACCACATGTGCCATACTGAATTCTTTAAATTGGAGAGTTGAAATAGGGGAGAAGGGGTAGAAAGAGCCCCATTCTAAACCACTACTAGAACAAACATCAAACTTAGTATCTCATGGGACTAAAGGTAAATCTGATCCTTCTACTTCTAAGAATCGAGATATTAAATGTTTTGAATGCTAGGGTAAAGGACACATAGCTAATCAATGTCCAAATAGAAAGGTTATGGTTATGAGGGATAATGGAGAGATTAAAACTGACAGTGAGTCGGATCATGATTCTATGCCACCATTGGAGGATGATGATGGAGAAGAATATGCTACTGAGGGAGAGTTGTTAGTAGCTAAGAGAGCTTTGACTGTACAGGTTAGAGGGAAGGAAAATGTGCAATGAGAGAATATCTTTCATACCAGATGCTTAGTTCAAAACAAGGTATGTAGTGTGATTATAGATGGTGAGAGTTGTACAAATGCTACTAGCATAACCATGGTAGAAAATTTGGGGATTTCTACAATTAAACATCCTCATCCTTATAAATTGCAATGGCTAAATAATAGTAGTGAAGTGAGAGTAACAAAACAGGTATTGGTTTCTTTTAACATTGGAAAGTATGGGGATAAAGTGATGTGTGATGTAGTTCCAATGTAAGCTACATACTTGTTATTGGGGAGACCATGGTAATTTGATAGGTAAGTGAAGCATGATGGATTCACCAACAAGTACTCGTTTGTACATGATTAGAAACTTATTACTCTTTGTCCTTTGATACCTAGTGAGGTTTATGAATGGTAAAAATAAACTAAGTACTACTATAGAAGAAAAAGAGAGAGAACAAACTAGAGTAAGTGGTAAAAATAAACTAAGTGTTATTACAGAGGAAAAAGAAACAAGAGGAAAAAGATTTAGTGATGAGAGAAAAAAAGAGTGGAAAGAAAATTTTGATGTGAAGGTCAATGAGGTTAAGAATGCTTTGTTTTCAAGAACAAAGAGATCTACTCAAGTCCCTAAGAAGGCCAAGCTCAATATTGAGTGATGGAAGGAGCAATGTGCCAAACGAACCAACAAAGGCCGTCGTCAAATACTCTTTGAACCCAACAATTGGGTTTGAGTGCACATGAGTCAAAAGCAATTCCCAACATAAAGGCGATCAAAGTGGCTTCTAAGAGGCAAGGGTCTGTTTCGAGTCCTCGAGTGCATCAACAACAACATTATAGATTGGAATTTCAAGGTAAGTATCAAATTTATTCTATTTTTAATATTACTAATTTAAGTCCATATAATACAAATGACAATTTGAGGACAAATCTTTTTCAAGAAGAGGGGAATGATAAAGATCACACTAAGAGGATTGGTCCAAGGATGATTGAAAACAAGCTAGGAAGATTGGATCAAGAAACATGGCCTTATTTGAAGTGCGAAGCGCGAAGGCGGAAGTCAAGGAAGAGATTAAGGCCGACAACTTCAGAATCACTGAAAGCCATCGACCTTGGTGGTTCAAGCTGCCGGCTTAAATGGGCGAAGTGGAGATAAAGGCCGTTGGCCTAAATGGTTGGCATTGGTAAGTAAGTCACCGGCCTAACTGGCTAGCATACATGCAATTAAAGGCTAGTTGAAGAATTTTCAAAGCCATCAGCTTTAGTGTCGGCTTTGTAATATTTTAGGCCGCCAATGTATAATGTTTGTCCTTAATTCAAATTAGGTTTTCTTATTTCGTTTTGTTTGCTTTTCTTGTGAGACTATAAATAGTCATCATAGACTCATTGTAATAATTAAGCATTAAGAAAGTTTATTCACTTTTTGAGAGAAAATTTCTCTTTGGTTCTTAATAGAACTATCGAACTTATCAAATTTTAAATCTGTGGCGTTCACTCAAACTCATCAATTGATCACTCCATAATCAATTGTGGCATTATCACTTATACCAAAGTTCTTGTCTCCTCTATGGACAATAGGTCATGGTTTCCATTGTTCTTGATAGATCCATAGGTTGTAAGGATTAGCAAATCTAGTTGTTAGGTTTTGTCACGAGTTGGTGGGGTCTGCATCACTAGGGCAATGATTGATGTGGAGGAAGGCAAGCTTACACTGAAAATAGGAGATGAAGATTTGGTAATTAAGATGGTTGCAACTATGGAACACTCCATGTGTGTTGATGAATCATGCTATTCTGTCAATGTTGTTAATTCCTCGATAGACAATTATATTAAAGAGATCCTACGTAAGGATTAGTTAGAAAAAAGCTTAACACAAGGGGAGGAGAAAGATATGGATAACCCAGAGGTTGAGGCATTCATTGAGCAGCTTAATGCTACAAAAAAAGTTACACCTCAAAGAGATAAGTGGAGAAGGCAAGCATATGAGAATATGAAGAAATATCATGATATGCAAATCTACCATCCATGGGAGTTTATGGAAGGGGATCAAGTGTTTTTGTTTAATTCTTGATTAAAACTTTTTCCCAAAAAATTGAAATCAAGATGGTCTTATCCTTTTGTAGTCAAGAAAGTCTTTCGACATGATCCAGTGGAGCTCAAGCACCTAGAGCATGATGATTTCAAAGTGATTGGCTATAGATTGAAGTTGTACATGGGAGATGGAAGAGAACATAAATATCAAGAAGAGTCTATACTCCAAGTACTAGATATTTAGCGAAATAAATTGAAGGATGTCGAGCCAACAACATTAAAAAGTGCACTTCTTAGGAGGCAACCCATGACTAATCTAGGTATGTTAAGTTCTTTTTGTTTCATTTTTATTTCACTATCCTAAGTCTTTCTTGCTAAAAAATTGCATATTTGTGGGGGAGTAAGTGAGCTTACTTGAAGAGAATGAGAATTAAACCTTAAGTGTAGGGAAGTATCAATGACAAGTAAGAAAATTCAAGCTTTACTTCTTAATTGTACCTGGTAAGTTATTTTCCTACTTTTTCACTTATGTCAAGGTGCACACTAAACAAACACATAGATCAAATAGCTTGGAAAGTTTTTACTTAATTTTTATACACTTTTTAAGCATCTGCATAACCTTGAGCACAAGCAGTGCTCAAAGTAGTGCACACATGAAGAGGAGCTTCTAGACACTTTTTGGAGCCCTACACAGCCCCAAGCATGGTTGTGCAGAAGCCAAGGCAGAGTTTTCATATATATATATTTGTGTTTTCCTTCCTCCCTCATTCTTTCTTTTATTTCCCCCCTTATTATATTTTCTACATATGATTTGTAATTAATTGAGCTCCCTTATGGGAAGACTCTTTATCTAAATTAGCTACATGTTTATTCTCTCGACTAGGATAGGCTAACTTTTATTTTATTTTTTAGTTTGATGTTTTCCTTCTTTTTTTTTTTTTTTTTTTTTGGTTTAATGATGCACGAATTTTGCTTTGCTAGAATTTAAACTTGCACATGCTGACGATTGAGGAAGTCCTTAGTGTGCTTTTTCTTTTATTTCTTAATTTTTTTTTATCTTTTTCCTTTCTCCTATGTGTGCTTACTTTAGAAAGACATTGGGAACAATATCTTAATTAAGTGTGGGAAAGGGATATAAAGATATAAGCAATTAGGTTCTAAATTATTTATGTATTGTATGCTGTTGTTGATCAAAATTTCTCCCATTTACAAGTTTGCAATTAAACTTTAATCTTGATTGTTTATTATTGAAAAGTGGAAACCTTGAAATTACACTCATTAAAATTTAGACATAGCATTCTTGTATACATATATGTAAAAGTAGTGACTTTATATGCCTTACCTATTGTTGGGCTTGATATACTTATCTAAAGTTTTAGGATGAAATCCAAGTGGGGTAAATCTAATTACTGTTTAATAGCTAAATTCAGAATTTGAAGTAAATGGAAATCCTTAATTTCAAGTGAATTAGTTATGTTTTTAAGTTAACTAGCTAGCATATTTAATATTCAATCATTTTGAGAGCTCTTTCAACCTTTTGTGAAAGGGGCATGTGAAATTGTTAACTTGGTAATTTTTTTTTTGAAACAGTCTCTTTGAAAATAATAAATATCAACATTAAGTCCCTATGTGTTAAGGTAAGGGAGGTTCGATGGAATCCCTTTAAAACCTAATCACCTAAGGTCATCTGTCTTAGGATCGACCAATCGATGAAATTACAATAACTTTAAAGGATATACATAAAAAGAAAAAAGAAAACAAGTTTATCGAGTCTTGTAACTCAAGTAAATAAGCCCATAGGGACGCCCTCCATTACTTGAGTGATGAACTTGAGATTATCAGTTGAAAGCTCATTGCATGGGCTACTTAGTTCTATCCAATTACAAAAAAAAAAAAAAAAAAAGACTTTTAAAGAGAGTTGAAAAAAAAAAAAGGAAAATAATCCAGTGATGTGCCTTACTAATTCAATTGCATACACATCAAAACAAAATGTGTGATCACTAAAATCCAATCAACAATGGCGTGATCAACAACATACCTATGATCCCTAATTCATGTGGATTCAAAAGGTGTTGATGCTAAATTGCGATGAAGAACAATGCAATTGTATAAGTAGTAATAGATAACAATATAATTGAATTAAAATTTCACTCAAATCCAAGTGATTCAAATCTAAAATAGATGAACCCTAATTCTCATGGAGAAGAACAAGTAACCAAACAAATTGCACCTAGATATGATGCACTAAATACAATTTGAAATAACAAGAGAAAGATTGATATTACTCACAATCTCCTCAAGCTAATCTCGCAACAATTTCACAAGTGAAATTGATAAGAGAAGTTTGCATGCAAGGATCCTTTCCTCACGGCAAAAGTGTATATTTTCAAGTATTCAAAAAGCTCCCTCAAAACCTTACTTAGCAAGTATTTATACTTGCTCCAATTAGGGTAAAATAACACAACAAATTACAAATAAGTCACAAGTGGCCTATTCATAGAACAACGAATTACAAGTACAAATGGTCTTCAAGTGGTCGGTTCTTTACTTCAATTGAACATATTATGGACCGGTGGAGGTAAGTCCAAGAATGTCCCCAATTTGATCCTTAGTGCATTTTATTTGCCATCTTGTCAAAACCGATAAATGTACCTACTAAAGTGCAAAGATAAGCATTATTAGATAAATATGGCAATATATGGATTTTTGGGCTCATGCATCCAATTAGGTTTCCCTACTGTTGGAACCATAAGGTTGATTCCCATCATCTAAGGGAATAATAGATGCCATATACTTTCACTTTTTGTTGTTGTGCTTTAAAAAATAATTGAATGGTTTATATACTTTTTGGTAAGTGGCGAAACGCAACTAAGAAACTTAGATTTTGTTTGATTTGTTATTTCCTTCGTAACTTTGAAAGCAATTGCTAAACAGTGAGGATATTGGTATAACTTACTTAGATTAATTTGAAAAGTCTAACTACTGTATGCCATGTATATATACAATTATGATAGGTTTGAGCAATAGTTACTAACGAGTCACTAAAAATTAATTGAGTAAAGAATGTTGCTTGTGATATGAAGATTATAATGAGTATAATTTATGACTGAGTTTTTCTCTTGTTCTTATTTTGTTTGCTTGAGGACAAGCAAACGTTTAAGTGTAGGGAAGTTTAATAAGTGTTAAAAGAACCTTATTTATTGTATTTATTGAATATGATTTTTTATCAATTTTGTGTGAATTTATTAAGAAAAATATACTTAAGTGCTTAATATTTGATTTCACAGTTTAAAGAGGGTAAATTAAATATTTAAATAAGATTCAAGCGAAAATGAAGAAAAATCTAGCAAAATATGAGAAAAGGTGATTTTCACGTATGTACAACCTTCAACATGGTCATGCTGATACTAGTGCTAGAGAGTAAAAAGTGATCAGAATACATCATGAAATTGTACCTTGACTGCTATACAAGTGGTGTAGAAAGTCGTGCTAAAATAAGAAATCTACCCAGCGAAGAAAATGTAGGAATTTCGAAGTGCACAACCCCGAGCATTGTTGTATAGGAGGCTGTACAAAACTCAAAATGTCAAAATTTTACATTTTTCTATAGTGCACGGCCCCAAGCACAAGTATGCACTAGGTCGTGCATGCTACAATATTTCCTAGACTATCTCGCTTTATTACAAAAATAAGGGATCTGGCTTTTATTCTCTCATAGCCACTCTAAAAACCCTAAGAGAGCAAAATCGTTGAAGCATCATCGGAACTCACAAAAACGATTACAGGAGTTTATTCTTTTCATCATGAATTATTATTACTTCTCTAGTTTTCTCATTATTACTGTAGAATCCATGGAGGAGTAGATTTATATGTCATGCATCTTGTGAAACTCTAAACATGTGATTGAATTATTTATTGATTAATTAAAATTTTATGTCTTTATATCTATTCATGTGTTTTACTGTTGTATAATTAATTTATACGCGCGAATCAATTACATGTATGATTCTTGTTGGATAGAGAGAGGTCTCATCTGATAAGATAGATCTTCATAAATAGAAGGATTGCATGTTTTACCTAGAGGTAGGAAGACTTCAATTTTTTGTATAAAGATTTCATCTTCATTTGGGAATTGTGAGCTTAATGAAATCTTATAGGGTGATAATGAGGGAGATGTCTCTATTATTCCGTATAAGGTTATTAATTAATTAACTGGATGGAGTAATTAGTTTAATTGAGAATTCTTGCAGTATAAAGCATAAACAATTAATAAATTAAAATCTTATTATAAGAAAGTTAGGGTTTAGAGTGGATTAAGATGAAAGGTATGTCTTTGTAATTGAATTCATTTATTATAGCAATTATAATTAGTCTTAAGGTTATTAAATTAGTTAATTAGTATTTTAATTTATTAATCTCACATTGAAATTTAAACCAGATAGTAGAAAAATAGTAATACTATTACTTATTCTTGAGATCCTTAAGGACGACACCCATTGTGATCTATATTACATTAGATAAGTGCACTTGCCTAGGTAGGTCATTAGATTTTTTTGGGTTTATAAATTTATAATTTGATACAATCGGATAAATGACCCATCATGAGCCACAACATATATACATATATATATCTTAAAGTAGAAAATCACACTCGTTATTTTTTGGTAAGCCAAAATAGACATACTATCTTGGTGATTAACATTTTCACTTTCAACTATTACACTAGAACAATTATTGTAGATGGACATATTGTATCAGAAATAACACAATATAAACGCATGTAGCAATTTAGTCTTAAAATACTTATGAGAAGCATTGCATTCACCAAACAACCAAAAAAAAAATCACAAAACAACAAACATAACATTTTATTTACTAAACAAACATTAAATTATGAATGAGCAAAGCAAATAGATAGCTAAAACTACTTGCACAAAAATGCAATTTAAGGGGTAAGTGAATAATATGGCTATAATTAGGGCTAGTAATTCAAAACACCACCAGCAAATCCGAACACAATACAATATCATTATAAATGAGTTTGTATAAAGGAAAAAATTGACATGAGATACAAATGAATAAGACCCATTTAAATACAATAAAATTTATGTCTAGGTTCAAATTCAACCTGCAAAACCTATTTATGAATTTGTTTATAAAAAATCTCATAAATTTTCTAGTATTACTCTTATTTGGTTTTCATCCATGTAACTCACCATTTTGTTTTTGTTCATTTTGTATTTTTAATCATTAACTGATGTATAAATTAGAATAACTAGGAGATAGATAATAAAGCCTTCTAAAATATATCAAATAAGCATTAAAAATAAAAAGTAATACTAGAAAATGGAGAGTAATACTGGAAAAATAATAATTAGTTGTATATTTTTTATATACAATATAATTTTTTATGATTTATTGATTTATATATATAAATAATAATAATACATATAATAATGATTTGAACTGCGTATCAAATCAAACTGGACTCTTTTTTTTTATGTTTGAAAAAATTATAAACGGTTAAGAGTTAAGTTTGATTAAAAAAAAAAATTGACTTATACTATAGATTTTGGTTCGACTTAGATTCGGAGAGTTTTCTACCCCTGAACAAGTCTGCCTAGGCGTCTGGAATGAGATTTTTGACCAAACTATCCATAGGGAGCCTTGTAGGCCCGGTGGACGGACTGAGTCCAACAGATAACAGAGGATGAGCTGGTTTTTGATGTTCCACCACAGGAAATGCTACCTTTGTTAGAAAAAGATTGTACTGGTTATGGATGTAGCCGATGGATGAAGAATAGCTGTTTAACTTCTTTTTGTAATCCTGTAAATACCTATGGGTAATGGTTGTATGAACTATGATATGATTTTTTGAGTTATGAATATATGAATATCACCCCAAAAAATAAAAAGTCTGCTTAAACTCCATGCATGATATGTGATTGTGTGGCAGCACTTAACTTACTGAATGTCATTATTCACCACTTTGACACTTGTTTTAAAACATTTTAAATACAATAAATAGGACCAAAATACACAGAGCATCAAGACTTTAGAACTTTATAAGAATATGGGGTGAAATTAAGCCACTATCACCTTCGAGATATGACAACTTTCATGTGAATGCTTTAGCTGATGTATATTTACTATGCCGCGTTCGCATTGTTAGGGATGAAGTTCACCCAGTTTAATAGTATGACTCTATCTTTGTACGAGCAAAATCTGCCAAACAGTATAAAAGCACAAAAGTGTGGGATCCATCAATTACTTACCGCATGGGTAAAGCTCTTCAGCTCAGTTTGAACACTCAAATGGAACATGAACCATTCAATCACTCTTCAAATCAAATTGTGAACTAAATCAAAACATAAAAAAAAAAGTATCGTATTTTATAATTTAGTGTATTTTTATTTAATTTTAGATTTAGTTTGATGGATAATCCTAATATTATTAGAATTTAGGATAAAAACAATTCATGAATCAATCAGTCCTTTACTACATATATTCTTCAGAATTTTCCTTCCAAATACTTTTTCTGTAATATACGAATAGTATGATGTTTCCTTCCAGATTCGATTTGAGGGATAACCCTAATATTATTGGAGATTAGGATAAGAAGACCAATCGGTGGGTTAATGACGCAGCGCGGAAGCTAAAACGAAACGAATCCGAAATTGGATTGGTTTCACACAACAAAGACACACGCTTTGATGCAAACTAGGTTGCGCACAACCCGGGAATTAGAGAAAACTCTCTCTCAAAGTGTATTCAAATGTATATTAAAACGTAACCCTAATCTATCTGACAAAAGAGTATTTATATGGCCCCGTAAAATATCTAAAAGGGGAAAATCTAAGCGTACACGTGGAAATAAATAATAAAATACATGTCTATAAATTGTCGCATACACGGCCGTGCCTCCAGGCCGTGTATGCTTCTGGGCAAGCGATAAGCCTAGTACACGGTCTCATATACGGCCGTGCCTCGAAGCCGTGTATGATTCTGTGAAAGTTCCACAAGCCGTGTCCCAAGCCGTGCCCGGAACCGTGTCAGCTTCTGTGGGATTCTCGATCTTTATACACGGTCACGATACACGGCCGTGTGTGAGGCCGTGTGTACTTCTGTGGAAATCTGTCTGAGGGCACGGTCGCGAAGCACGGTTGTCTCCTAGCCGTGTGAGGAAGCCGTGTAGACGTCTGTGGCTCTGAATTGGATACACGGTCTATAGCACGGCCGTGTGTCCAGGCCGTGTGTCCCCTGGCTCCATCATAGCACGGCCGTGTGTTCAGGCCGTGTGTCCCCTATCTCCATCATTCTCCCCCACTAATGGAGAACTCGACCCCGAGTTCTCATCCGGATATAGAGGAGTGTCATCGGCATGAAAAGGTGACAAGTCCGCTACATTGAAAGTGCAAGATATATTCATATCTTTCGGGAGTTGTACAACATATGCGTTGTCATTGATCTTGCGTACAACTTCATAGGGACCGTACTTCCTGGGTTGAAGTTTCCCATACTTCCCTACAGGGAATCGCTCCTTCCGAAGGTAAACCATTACCTGATTGCCAACTGTAAAGAGCTTCTGCCGCCTATGCCTATCGGCATCCCCTTTGTACCGTGTGTTGGATTCCTCTATCTTTCGCTTAACTTCTTCAGTAGTGGCTTGGTGTTGCTCCGCCATGTGTTTAGCTGCTACATCGCCCACCATGTCCTTGGGTAATTTGAGCAAGTCTAGCGCATGTTGTGGTGTTTTTGTGTATACCACCGAGAATGGAGACCTTCCAATAGTTCGGTGGACAGAACTGTTGTAAGCAAATTCGGCTTGAGCCAATACTTGATCCCACTGTCCCGGTTTCTCTCCGCAGATGCTTTTGATGAGGTTTCTGAGGGTTCTGTTAGTCACCTCGATCTGCCCGTCGGTTTGAGGATGAGCGGTGCTGCTGTAATTCAAGGAAGAGTCAAACATAAACCAGAGGGTCTTCCAAAAGTGACTAAGGAATTTGCTATCCCTATCTGATGTGATAGACTTTGGGACTCCATGCAGCCGCACTACTTCCTTGAAGAACAACCGTGCAATAGCCCGTGCGTCGGCGGTCTTCCTGCATGGGATGAAATGAGCCATCTTGGAGAACCTATCAACTACAACAAACACAGAGTCAGCACCTCGTTGGGTACGAGGCAAACCCAGTATGAAGTCCATCGACAAATCCTCCCAAATGTTAGAAGGCACGGGGAGAGGAGTGTATAAACCAGTGTTTTGGGATTGCCCCTTAGACACTTGACAAATGTAGCACCTTTCCACAATCCGGTACACATCCCTCCTCAACCGAGGCCAAAAGTATCTGGCGGTAACTGCAGCTAATGTCTTATCTCTACCCATATGTCCCGCCAATCCTCCACCATGCAAGTCCCTGATAAGCTTTTCCCGCAAAGAAGATTCGGGAATGCACAACTGGTTCCCTTTCATCAAATATCCCTCATGTATATGGTAATCGTCACACAGTTCCCTGTTGGCACACTTAATCCAAGTGTCCTTAAAGTCGCCATCGTTCTCGTACAGTTCCTTTAGCTTTTCAAAGCCGACAATGTCTGTACTCAAAGTAAGCAGGACATTCGCTCTTCTACTCAGGGCGTCTGCGACTTTGTTTTGCACACCTGACTTGTGCATCAACCTGAAAGGAAACCTCTGCAAAAACTCAATCCACCTGGTGTGCATATCTTTACTAATTCGGGTCTGACCACTCAAATGTTTAAGAGCCCCACAATCCGAATATAAAACAAACTCTTTCCCAACCAGGTAGTGTTCCCATACTTTAAGGGCCCTTACCATGGCGTAGAACTCCTTATCATAGGTAGACCAAGTCTTCCTTGCTTCGTACAGCTTCTCACTGTAAAAGGCTATCGGTCTCTTCTCCTGTGATAGTACTGCACCTACTCCGACCCCACTAGCATCGCAATCCACTTCGAACAATTTTTCAAAGTCTGGTAGAGCTAGTACAGGCGCGCTACACAATCTCTGCTTCAGGTTCATGAAGCTCAAATTAGATTCTTCGCCCCATTGGAACTTTCCCTTCTTTAGGCATTCGGTCAAGGGTGCAGCAACAGTACTAAAATGCCTAATGAACCTTCTGTAGAAACTGGCTAAGCCGAGGAAGCTTCTCAATTCCGTTACGGTTCTTGGAACAGGCCATTCCTTAATTGCTTTTACCTTCTCGTCATCTACCATCACTCCCTCACTACTAACAACAAACCCCAGGAACAACAGTCGTCTTGACATAAAGGTGCACTTTTTTAGATTGGCGAACAACTTATTCGCCTTTAATGTAGATAACACACACCTTAGATTTTCTAAGTGTTCTTCTTCGGATTTACTGTATATCAAAATATCGTCAAAGTACACTACAACAAAACGACCATTGAAAGGTTTCAATACCTGGTTCATTACTCTCATGAAGGTGCTCGGTGCGTTACTCAGCCCAAATGGCATCACTAGCCGCTCATATAGCCCCTCCTTGGTCTTAAATGCCGTTTTCCACTTGTCTCCAGGACGGATTCGAATCTGGTGATATCCACTTCGCAAGTCTATCTTGGAGAAAATAGTAGCGCCACTCAAACGGTCCAACATATCCTCAATGCGGGGTATATGGAATTTATACCCTATGGTAATCTTGTTGATAGCTCGGCTATCAACACACATCCTCCAACTCCCATCTTTCTTGGGAGTTAACAGTGCCGGAACCGCACATGGACTTAGGCTATCCCGGATGAAACCTTTGTCCAAAAGCTCTTGGACCTTCTCTTGGAGAATCCCGGCTTCCTTGGGACTCATTTTGTAATGCGGGAGGTTTGGGAGACTAGCCCCGGGCACCAGGTCAATCTGGTGTTGAATATCCCTCAAAGGAGGTAGTCCCTCGGGTAGGTCGTTTGGGATCACTTCCTTGAACTCTTCAAGAAGATCCTTCACCGCCCCTGGCACTTCTCTCTCAAGTTCCTCCCCTCCTTCAGTCACTCCTTTCACAATGAGGGCGTGTACTACTCGCGATTCCCTCAAGTCGTCCATCACTTCCTTCTCGGATTGAGTGACGGTTAAGAATGAGCGACTCTCAACCTTCTTCCCTTTAGCACGTCCTTCCCTCTTCAGTGGTAATAAGGTGTACTTCACACCCTCCTTCTCCAACCGGTAGACTTTTTCTTTGCCCGCATGTTGCGCGTCCACGTCAAACTGCCATGGCCTCCCAAACAAGATGTGGCAAGCATCCATGTCTACAATGTCGCAGAAGGCTTCATCCCGGTACTTCCCTATTGAGAAAGGTACCCTGCATCTCTCCTTAACTTCAATTTTCTCGGCGGCTTTGATCCAACCAATAGTATAAGGATTCGGGTGCTTCTCAACGGGTAGCTGCAGTTGTGTTACAACCTCCCTTCCTATGATGTTCTCGCAACTGCCGCTGTCTACAATCAACTCAAATAGCTTCCCTATGATCGTACACCGTGTACGAAACAATTGGTGCCTCTGCGTGAACTCTTCCTGTTTTGGAGTGAGCATCAAACGCCGAATTACATGCTCCGCTGCTTCTTCTTCTTCCTCATAGTACTCTCCCTCTCCATCGGGCTCACAGCAAATTTCCTCATCATCTTCCCTATCGAGGATGTTGACGCTCTTCCTCGCTGGGCATTCGTTTGATCGATGACCCGGTTGGTTGCATCGGAAACACTTGCCCAATATGGGTTTGGCGTAGGGATTGTTCTGTCTTTGAACTCCTTTCGGCTCCATCGGCTTCTTCCCCTCACTTTTCTCCTCCCTCCTAGACATGTCCTCCGTTGGTTTATATGGTGTAACTCGACTTTTCTCAAGTATCGGTCGGCTACCACCACCTGTAGCTTCTCCTACATACCCTTTCCGTCCTCCCCCGTATCTACTCCCTTGCTCTTGCAACACAAGCTCGGCTCGGAGAGCCAAGTTCTTTGCTTCAACGAGGGTTCTCACCATCGTCACCCCAATCTTATCTTTGATTTGTAATTTTAGTCCTTCCACATACCTCGCAACTTGCTGACCCTCGCTCTCCCTCAAATCATTCCGTTCAGCCAGCCTCATGAACTCCGCCGTATACTCATGCACGGAACGTTGTCCTTGGCGGCACCGCTGATATTGTTGGAACAATATCTGCTCGTAATCCGGTGGGAGGAAGTCATGTTGTAGCAGCTGCTTCATGCGATACCATGACCTTACCGGATGCCTTCCTTCCCGCTGCCTCCTACTTTGCAATCTCTCCCACCATGCCGAAGCACCACTCTTCAACCTACACGCCACCAGCCTTACCCGACGATCCTCGGGAATCTCCATGTAGTCGAAGAACCGGTCCACTTCCGCCAACCAATCTAGGACGCCTTCGATGTTGAGGCTACCATCGAACCAAGGAATATCAACCTTCAACCGGTAGTCTCCGCCATCCCCGTGATCATAACCCCCACGGTTCCTCCTATGATCAACTTCTCTAGGATAGTTTCCATGAGGAGCCATCCGATGACCACCACCTCTTCCACCACGTCCTTGCCGCGGTCTACTTCCGTACTTATCATCACTCTCTTCGCTGGACTCTTCACTCTCCACACGTCCCCACCTGTTCTCAACGACAGGTCGGATCACGCGTCCCCCGAATTCCTCCACCGCACGTGGTGGATTTCTGCCAGCGCCTCCAACCCTATTGGGGTCAACCATTAGAGCATCGAAACGCTCGATCAGTTCATCAAGGCGTCGTTCCATACGCCCGACCTTCTGATGCATCGCGTCGAACTCTGCCCTAGGAACCCATTGATGGTTCCCTTGAAACCTCGCATCTTGAACACCGTCAAGAACACGACCGCCATCAACGCCGTCGTTAGCCGACATCTCCGCAGGAAATAACCTTGCTCTGATACCAAACTGACGCAGCGCGGAAGCTAAAACGAAACGAATCCGAAATTGGATTGGTTTCACACAACAAAGACACACGCTTTGATGCAAACTAGGTTGCGCACAACCCGGGAATTAGAGAAAACTCTCTCTCAAAGTGTATTCAAATGTATATTAAAACGTAACCCTAATCTATCTGACAAAAGAGTATTTATATGGCCCCGTAAAATATCTAAAAGGGGAAAATCTAAGCGTACACGTGGAAATAAATAATAAAATACACATCTATAAATTGTCGCATACACGGCCGTGCCTCCAGGCCGTGTATGCTTCTGGGCAAGCGATAAGCCTAGTACACGGTCTCATACACGGCCGTGCCTCGAAGCCGTGTATGATTCTGTGAAAGTTCCGCAAGCCGTGTCCCAAGGCGTGCCCGGAACCGTGTCAGCCTCTGTGGGATTCTCGATCTTTATACACGGTCACGATACACGGCCGTGTGTGAGGCCGTGTGTACTTCTGTGGAAATCTGTCTGAGGGCACGGTCGCGAAGCACGGTTGTCTCCTAGCCGTGTGAGGAAGCCGTGTAGACGTCTGTGGCTTTGAATTGGATACACGGTCTATAGCACGGCCGTGTGTCCAGGCCGTGTGTCCCCTGGCTCCATCATAGCACTGCCGTGTGTTCAGGCCGTGTGTCCCCTATCTCCATCAGTTAATATGTCGTTGATCATATATTCTCTTTAGAATTTCCCTTCCAAATACCTTTTCTTTAATATACGAATAGTATGATGTTTCCTCCCAGTCACGTTGCACCAGAATACGCCCGATCGAATATTATGTCAATATCATGGTACTCATACGCTCGCGCTTTGTTGACCAGAGCAGGTATATATATGTCTCAAGTCTTCCCTCCATATAGCACATAGATATAGGAATACAAACTGTTAAAACTAAAGAGTTGCATTAAGCAGAAGTGCAGTCATGGGGGGCAAAATGCTGGTGTTGCACCATTTATTATTAATTATCTGTTTATTAGTAACAACTGCAAAAACGGATGCAAAAGTTGTTTATCAGAAATGGGTGGTGAAGTACGAATATAAATCCCCTGATTGTTTCAAGAAACTGTCCATCACCATCAATGGAAAAACTCCAGGTCCCACCATTGTTGCACAGCAAGGTGATACTGTTATCATTGAAGTCACCAACAAGTTGGAAACTGAGAATCTTGCTATTCACTGGCATGGTATCCGTCAGGTAAATTACTTAAATTCTGCATGTTTCGGATATATATATATATATATTAATTTTGATATCTTTGTCATTGAATATCCGGTTCTAAAACTATTGTCAAAGCAAAGTAGTAGTGTTTTTGCTGATTCCTCTGTGCTACTTCTTTCTGGGTTTCTTTGTTCTTAGATTGGAACTCCATGGAGTGACGGAACAGAAGGAATCACCCAGTGTCCAGTTCTTCCCGGCGACACTTTCACATATCGCTTCGTCGTAGATAGGGTGTGTTTCTTTCTTCGTACATACTATTTAATTTGCAGGGTCTCTAAAACCATTTATCAGGTTCGAATAGACCAAACGTGGGGAGAAAAACCTCTCCTCTTACTGTTGAGAGTCTTATCGTATTTTACCCCTTTTCTAACTCTGAAAATATGAATATATCTTTTAACTTAAGCTAAAATATTAGAATCTTGCTTGAATAGCTATAACTTTGAGACTTTATAGATGATTTGGAGAATATGTGTATATTTTTTTAAATTATGAGACGTTAAAAGTTTAGGGATTTAACAGTTAATTAATATAAATTTAGCTGCTATCCTTATAGTTTAGTGGTACAAATTGGTATCTTAAAAAAAATCAACGGGATTAATAGAGCTAACACAAACAAAAATTATGCCAACTCTAACCCATTGGTGTCTTAAGCAAAAACACTAAATATGGATAACGTTGACTGGGTTTCAAGGTGGAGCAATAATGCTAGACCTAATTGATCGTACCCTAATATCAAAATCTTTCGGGAGTTCTCTAACCTTTTACCCTTTTTATTTTTATTTTTTTTGTCAAAATCTTTATAGTTTAACACTACATTTGGTATGAAGGAATGAGCCTAAAATAGAATCGTGGTTCTGGATTTTCCTCCGTTTACCATATTTGGATACGTTTTTAAAAGTCAGAATAGTGATTCTTTAGAATTGTCCTTCAAAAGGAAATTTGATTTTATTTTTAAAATGATGGAGTCATGATTCCATTTTAGCTTCTTTAATAATTATTAATAAAAAATATTTATTTCACCTTTAGTTTCATTATTATATTTAATAATTAAGGATAATTTTGATAAATACTATTTTATATACATTCTATTTCATATACGCTTCCAAATGCAGAAATGATTTATTATTCTAGTCACAATTCCATTCCATTACATTCTATTTTATATTATTTTTTAGTACTAAACATGATATAATAATATAAATATTAGTCTTCCAATAAAATAGACTAAATTCAAACCTACTTCACCCAAGAAATGTAATTAAATAAGCCAAACTCTTTTTTTTTAATGATATACATATATTTCCGCTTACACTTGCAATCAAAAAACTAGTAGCTCCTCTTGTTTCAAATAAAATCTTGACCCCGCTGCTACTAATTGTGTTTCTTCGTTGGAAGTGGATTCTTTAACTTATTTGCTATATTATTATGAGGTGATTATATTTATTACAAATTATATATATATATATATATATATACATAAGTCGTCAGGCAATATTCTATTTTCTTTTCTTTTCACATGTTTTCTTTACAAATACACAGCTCGTCATCATCAAGCTGCATGTGCTCGCTTACATGTAAAGTGTAGATGCAAATTTTAATATTTTAAAAGATGAATAGGAAAAAAAAACTTATGGAAACTACCTGGCTATACGCCCAAAATCCTACTTTTGTATCAGCTGCGTGCAATATTATAGCCATGTAATTTGTAAGCGAAAGATCTTAATTTCTAAGCAAAAAGATAATTAAAAAAATTGGTTTCATCATGTGCTGGTAGTGTATAAAGACTTTCACCAAGTATTCTATATTATAAAGACAAAAGCGTGGGAGGTACTATGTGCCCAAGCGACTTAAAACATGGATTTATGTTGTTTAGGAGATTTTTAAGAGAAGAAAACACTTTTTTTCTTTTTTCTTTTTTCAAGAAAATTGAATCTAAAACATTTAAACCGGTCCACATCACCTTCACTATCGGATCAGATGCACCCGACTTTGACTCTCATATACAAAGCATGGCAGCTGCATCTCGATCACTTGTCAACATAAATATCTGTTTCGGTGTAAGAGTGGGTGATCGTTTGTGGTTGCGGTGCTTTGCTGCATGTGGCTGACGCTGACTTATCAGAACATTTCATTTCGTTAAAACCTGACCCCTCGCTTATAATTTTCCCTACATTCATTACATGCTTATCTACAATTTTTGTTTTTTTTTTAATGACTATAATGAGAGGAAGAATTTGAACCTCCATTCCATTATGAAATCAAAATATATACCCCTATATTAAAAGGGTCTTAACTATGTAAAACACTTCATTAATTTATAGTTATTCTAAATTAATAAGTAATTGCATGTTTATTTATTGCAGCCTGGAACTTACTTGTACCATGCCCATTATGGAATGCAAAGATCAGGCGGTCTATATGGAAAAATTCGAGTTTCGCTTCCGGATAATGTTTCTGAGCCCTTTGATTATGATTACGACCGAAGCATTATTCTCAACGATTGGTACCATAAAAGCACTAATGAACAAGCTGTTGGCTTGTCTTCCATTCCCTTTGGTTGGGTGGGAGAGCCTCAGGTAATGTTTCAAAATTATCCACGAACCAACTAATTTAAAAATTTAATCAATGTATGTTAGTGAACTTGTTTCATTCCAATAAAATAATAGGGTTTTGTAATGGTAAATGAATCTCATATTCACAATTATGATATAGCTTCATTTGTGTTTCTTCACAATCTCTATTTACTTTTTTTTTTTTTTGGTTCTTTTTATTACAGTCGCTTCTCATTCAAGGCAAGGGATGGTTCAATTGCTCTACTAGCCCAAGCACATTAGATCCCAGTATTTGTAATGAAACAAATCCTGAATGCTCTCCTTATACAATGACCGTAGTTCCAGGGAAAACATACCGACTAAGAGTTTCTAGCTTGACTTCATTGTCAGCACTTAGCTTTCAGATTGAGGTAAGCATTCCATTACATATACTCAAGAGATGTGGTGTAGCATTTCCATTTATAACCGAAAAAGGTTTTCATATCTCATTTGACATCAGCACTGTTCACTCATAACAACAAATCAAGTTTAATACCTATATATCATAAAACGTATAGTTAGGCTCCAAAAAAAAAAAATTGAAGTAATGGAAAATTAAGCGTTATCATGAAATTATTTGATTAACTTTGTAAACCTTCAATAAACTAATTATTTGTTCATTATTTTGGTAATTTTTTGAACTATTGCTTATGTGTGTGTTCTATTGACATGATGCAGGGTCACAACATGACTGTGGTGGAAACAGATGGTCACTACGTAGAACCATTTGTTGTCAAAAAACTCTTCATATACTCAGGAGAAACATACTCTGTCCTCATTAAAATGGACCACAATCCCTCTAGGAACTATTGGATCACAAGCAACGTGGTAAGCCGCAACTCCACAACCCCACCAGGTCTAGCCATTCTCAACTACTACCCAAACCACCCGCGACGATTACCACCATCAACACCACCACCTGGCCCAATTTGGAACGATGTGGCGCCCCGAATCGCTCAAAGCCAAGCCATTAAATCCCGCCAAGGCTACGTACATAAACCACCTACAACATCGAACAGAGTCATGGTTTTGCTCAATACTCAAAACAAGATTAATGGATACATCAAGTGGTCGATTAATAATGTCTCATTTACCCTCCCACATACTCCCTACTTAATTGCTCTAAAGCAAAATCTCCTCCATGCATTTGATCAAAATCCACCACCCGAGTGGTATGATTACGCGAATTACGACATCTACGAGGTTAATAACAACACCAATGCCACTACTAGCAATGCTTTGTATAGATTGCAGTTCAATACCACGGTAGATATAATATTGCAAAATGCGAACACTATGAATTCAAACAATAGTGAGACACATCCTTGGCATCTTCATGGGCATGACTTTTGGGTACTGGGATATGGAACTGGCAAGTTCGACATCAAAAGTGATCCTAAGAAGTATAATCTGATTGATCCAATCAAGAAGAACACGGTTCCGGTTCATCCTTATGGGTGGACCGCTTTGAGATTCGTCGCGGATAACCCCGGTGTTTGGGCTTTCCATTGTCATATTGAGAGTCATTTTTACATGGGCATGGGCATGGTGTTTGAAGAAGGCATAGAGAAAGTCGGGAATTTGCCTTCATCGATTATGGGTTGCGGTGAAACAAAAGGATACCGAAAGCCATAATTCATGACAACCGACAAGAATCAACGTAATAGAAATTCAAATAACTGTATTTAGTTATTATGATATATAATCAATTGTTATTTATCGAGAGCATGATTATTTATTATTTAATTTTTGTATTCCTACAAAGTGGAAATAAAAATAACTAGCCCGTAATAACTAATCCTTATGGAGATAATAGAAAAGTTACCTATAATAAAAATTTTAGGACCAAGCTCTTTATTATTTCCAAGTAAATGAGCTTTAAGGCGAGCAATTTGTGTTAATCCATCATGTCTTATGTCTATGTCTAAATGGATTCATATCCTAAAATTCTCAACTCGTAACTTAACTCGTTTATTTATCACGTATAAAAATCCTAAACTCGTAACTCTGCCTATTTAATAATTGTGTTTCGTGTTTAGATTTAACCCATTTATTAGTTACAAAGTTGAAAATAAATATATAAATTAATTTTAAATACATAAGAAAAATGATAATAATAAAATTAACATTTATAGATAAAAATGATACAATATTAATACAAAAGAATAGATAGTCCTTAAAAAGCAACTGACTACTCTTAGCATAATGGAAACAAGTTATACAGGGAGTAGTCCTCTAGCCTATAGGTTTGCTTGAGAGTGGTAAGAGAATAGGGATTTGACTCAAACATATTAGAAAAGTGCAATGAAGCATATGAAGAAATTTGCAGATAAGAAAAGGAGGCAAGTAGAGTTCCAGGTTGGAGATCAGGTATTAATCAAGTTAAATCTCATTCAGTGAACCAAAGGTCAATTTCACAAGGAACTTAAGAGGAGATATGAAGGGCCATTCAAGATATTAAAGAGAGTAGGGAAAGTACCATATAAGATAGAGCTCCCATCGAGACTCAAGTTCCACCTAGTCTTCCATGTGAGTATGCTTAAACCATACCATCAAGATGAAGAAGACCTAGAAAGTTTGGTGTCTCAATAGGCTCCTTTAGGTGTCATAAACCCATATGACAAAGAAACGAAGAAGATTTTAGCTTATCGGTACATACGACGTCACGAGTAGCCACCTAAACATGAGTATATGGTTGTTTAGAAGGGATTACCTAGGAGTGAAGTTAGTTGGGAGCGAGCGAAAGCTTTATGGTAGTTTGAGGAACTTATAAGGAAGTTCGATGAGGAAGATACAACAAGGATGTTGCCAATTTAAGTGGGGAAGTATGTCATGAATCTTCAAGGAATCACAATCATGAGGTTCTCTAAGCCCATTTACAAGAGAAGCCCATAAATACAAGCCTAAGAAGGTTACAACAACATGAAGGTTATCATGACAACTGACAAAATCAACGACTATTTATATTTAAGAAAATTCATTTTTTTAGTTATTGTACCTTAGAATCCTTTGATTAAATAGGATGAATATTATAAAAAAAATACCAATATGTCTGTATTTATTATTTAAACTTTTTATTCCTATAAAGAGGAAATAAAAATAACCTCGCCGTAATAACTAATCCTTATGGAGAGAGAATAGAAAAGTTACCTATAATAAACATTTTGGGACCAAGGTAATAGAAAGTATATTGGAAATAATTATTTTATTTCCTCTTGATTATTTCCAAGTAAACGAGCCTTAAGGCTAGCAATTTGTGTTAATCCATCATGTCTTATGCCTGTGTCTAAATGGGTTCATGTCCTAAAAGTCTCAACTCATAACCTAACTCATTTATTAATCGTATATAAAAATCCTAAACTTGTAACTCGACTTGTTTAATAATTGTGTTTCATGTTCAAGTTTAACCCATTTATTAGTTAAAAATTTTTAAATAAATATATAAAATAATTTTATATACATAAGAAAATTGATAATCATAAATTTAACATTTACATATAAAAATAATATGATCTTAATACATAAATATAAAATTATTATACAAAAAGAGTAGATAGTCCTTGGAAAGCAATCAACTACTCTTAGCGTAGTGGCAACAAGTTATAGGGAGTAGTCCTCTAGCCTATAGGTTTGCTTGAGAGTGCTAGGAGAATAGGGATTTGGCTCAAACATATTAGAAAAGAGCAATGAAGCATATGAAGAAATTTGCAGATAAGAAAAGGAGGCAAGTATAGTTCCAAGTTGGGGATTAGGTATTAGTCAAGTTACATCTCATTTACTGAACTAAAGGTCAATTACACAGGGGAATTTTGAGGAGATATGAAGGGCCATTCAAGATGTTAAAGAGAGTAGGGAAAGTATCATATAAGATAGAGCTCCCATCAAGGTTCAAGTTCCACCTAATCTTCTATGTGAGTATGCTTAAACCATACCATCAAGATGAGGAAGACCCGAAATGGATTGTCTCAAAGGGCTCCTTTAGGTATCATAAACCCATATGACAAAGAGGCGGAGAAGATTTTAGTCGATTGATACATACAACATTGTGAGCAGCCACCTAAACATGAGTATATGGTTGTTTGGAAGGGACTATTATGAGTGAAGCCAGTTGGGAGCAAGTAGAAGCTTTATGGCAATTTGAGGAACTTATAAGGAAGTTCCATGAGGAAGATGCAATAAGGATGTTGCCAATTTGAGTGGGGGAGTATGTCATGAATCTTCAAGGAGTCATAACCCATGAGGTTTCTTTAAGCCTATTTACAAGAAAAGCCCACAAATACAAGCCTAAGAAGGTTATAGAAACAAGAAGGTTCTAGAAGGATCAAGAAGGTCCTAGTTTGTACCATAGTAAATAGAATAGTTAGATGTAATTAATGATAAGTTGGTGGCCTTGTATATTAGTCATTAGATCAATTTAATCTCAACCATTGATTTATATAGACCTCATGTATATAAAGGGGAGATTCCCTCAAATGTAATTCGTCTAGACATTTGAATATATTTAGTTACATATAAAGTTTCTCCCTCTACTTATACACATATATATGTGATATACATACATATATATATATATATGTCTTATACTTATATAATCTATATACATATATGACATACATAAATATATGTTATATAGTTTTATAATATAATTTAAATGAAGTATACATATGTTATTATAATATACAAGAGTAGATACATATAACATATGTATTTAAATTATATATTTGTTATGTATACGTTATATATATAAGTACAACCTATATAAACATATATATACACATACACTAGTAGGCATGCACTTATGTTGCGTGTGCTCAAAAGTGCACCTAGATCTATAATTAGGTCGTATCGTGTTAAGTTTGGGTTTGTAGGTCGTGTCCCAAATTGCTAATCCTAATGGGCCTTACTAATGTTGATCATGAAGTACCCCATGAGAAATTTGATGAAGTACATTGTGGTCAACTACACATCATTCCAATTTGTGTATGCAATCTAAATTGCACTTGATAATTTGAATCGAAGCATTTTAAAAAAAAAAAAAGATCAAACAATAGAGTCAAGCAATGCAATCAATCATAAAGTCCATGAAAACCTAGGTTTTAATGACTTTTCAAGATCAGAACTCTACACTATAAGCACTCAATTCAATAGTGTACCTAACCATCTGACCTAAGGTGTCCAACTTGTACAGTATCCAATATAGTGGCTAGTTAATAAGGACAACTACGTAGTGATCTTCGAAGTAGGGTTAAAGCAATTAAGCAAAAACCACTATAGCTAGTGCAAACTTCTCTATTAGAGAATATCTAATCTTGAGCTCTTGTAAGATATGGCTCACATAGTAAACGGGGCAATCATCCCTTTCTTCAACTTAAACAAGTACTGAATGTAAGCTTCAGTTATTGACCAAGAGGTACAAGCACAATATTTCTTCTAAAACTAGCTTCTACAAGACAAGTGGGGAGGTTAAGAATAACTTGAGCTTGTTGAAGGCATCTTAGCATTATTTAATCCAATGGAAGTTAGAAGGGCTCTTAAGGATCTTAGAGAACTTTGAACACTTGCCAGCAACTTTAGACACAAACCTATTAAGCATAGCAATGTGAGGCTTTATACTTCCTTAATAGTCCTAAGGGACTGCGTGTTAAGGATGGCTTAAATCTTCTCGAGGTTGGTTTTGATTCCTTACCTAGTGATCATGTACCCAAAGAACATGCCTTACTTAACTCCAAAAACACATTTCTACAAGTTAAGCTTCATGTTATATTGTGTTGAAACTTACTCGCAAGTCCTCAAGATAGTTTTTAAGCTCAACGCTCATGACTATCATGTTATCCACATAGACCTCCACATTCTAACCTATTTGTTCCTTAAACATTATCATCACTAGCCTTTAATAAGTCACTCTAACATTCTAGAGGCTAAAGGACATGACTTTGTAGCAATATATACCAAAATCAATGATGAAGGAAGTGTGCACCTAGTTAGGCTTATATGTCCATATCTAATTGTAGTATAAAAAGGCATACATGAAGCTCAAGAATACATTGCTCAAGGTGAATTCAACTAATTGATCAACGCATAGGAGTGGAAAGCAATCTTTTAGGTAGTCTTTGTTGAGGTTGATAAAATCTATGCACATGCATCGCTTCCCATTAAACTTATTAACCAATATACAATTGGCCAGCTAAGTTAGGTATGGCTCTTAGTGCACAATGTTAGCTTCCAAAAGCTTATGTACCTCTATCTTAACGGCTACTTATTGTTCTAGGGTGAAGTGACTTTTCTTCTACCTTACAACCTTCACCTCAAGATCTACATTGAGATTGTAGGTGATGACTTTAAGAGAGATGTCTGGCATTTCCAAGGGGGACTAAGTGAAGACATCACAATTACTTCTAAGGAAGTCACTAAGCTCCTCCTTAAGGTCATTAGGAAGAAACTTCCCCACTTTTATAACTTATTCCTTGCTATTCTCAAGTCATATGGCCTCGATTTACTCAACTCGCACATCTCAGGATCTAGCGTTCTCCTCAAGTTTGGTCTCAATAATGTTGATAATGTTTTTGTATTACGAAGCTTGTAAATGCAGGACTAAGCAAGTTGTTGGTTGCCTCAACACAAATTGACCCCTATAGGGGTCAAGAATTTAGCCTTCAAGTAAGTTGTCTTAACAATCATGTCACTACATTCAAAATGGGTCATCCTAAGATGATGTATGGGGACTAGTAGTCGATGATCAAAAAGTCCACCATAGTGTCAGCCACATGCTTTCCATCTCTAAGTTGCATGGGAAGGGATTTAATTCTCATAGTCTATATTGGTTGATTGTTGAAACCAACAAGGAGGTGATCAAATGGCTTTAATTTATTGGGAAGCTTATCCTTCATTTGGCCATAAGCTTAGCAATATACGATATCTATAGAGCTGCTAGTGATAATAAGGATTGGAGCGACATGGAAGCCTATGATCCTAATCTAAATCACTAGTGGGTTGTCATAAGGGTATTGAATTCCTTTAAGGTCATCATTGAAGAAGGTGATAAAGGTGTCGACCTTAGGCTTCTTCATCTGGACATTGAGGACATCATGTCACTTTTATGTTAGGCATAGGCTTTCATTTGTGAGTTCAACTGACATCCAATTGTGGGACCATGCACAATGATATTGATTTAGTCATTTAGTGTGGGGAGGCCCTTAACGTTGTCACAATTATCGAATTAAGTGTTGCTATTGGCCTAGCAATAATTGTTAAGGCATTATCGTTGAGGGGGTTGGTTGTCACCTTTATGTCAATAGTATCCATGCTTGACTATGTACTCTTGAAGGTAGCCATGTTTGATGGCATCCTTCAAGTTGGTGCACTAATTTGTGTTGTGGTCAACATCATTGTGGAACTCACAAAAACTTATCTTAATTCCTTTTGGTGGGATTTCTTTTCATCCGCATTAGAAGGGTCAAAATACCCTTGTTTTTTACTTTAAGGAGTATTTGGCTATACAGCTTTGTGAGTGGCATATAGGCATCAAACTAGGGATGGCACACTTGTGGTCTCATTCGCAACCACCCCTATCAGTTGATGAGCTCAATGTAGAGCAAAGAACAATGCTTAAGCATTTCTTAACCAAAGTTTGGTCTTTATAAGCAACATGTTCTTTATAAGAGGAGGTGAAGCTTAACAAGTCCTAGGCATTCAGCTTACCCTCCATGGGAATCCTTGTAGTGGCCTTCTCACAGAACGCCTTTATGGTTGTTAGCTTTTTCCTAATAATTGAAATGAACTAAGCATGGCCATGGTAGATACCCAGGATAGTTGCATTGAAGGCAATGCTTGGGTCAACTTTAGGGGTGTCAAATTGAGCCATCATAAAGTCATGGATATACTTGCACAATAGCTCATTAGGCCTCTATGTGATAGTGTTGAGGCTCATGGTGTCTTTAGCTAGCATCTTGCTACTAATGAAATGCTTGTGGAATTAGTCTACCAACTACTTAAAAAAGGAGATCGAGGTTGGCTTCAGATGGTTGAACCAGGTTTGTGTTAGCCCTTAGTGGCACTTTGCTATAAGATGTGGTAGGTAAGCCACTAGTGTTATAGGTGTTGTTTCTTGGTGGTGGTGGTGGCGACTTGATGGAGTCATGGTTGTCCACTTATTCCTCAACTAGAGTAGTGAGTAGTGGCCTCCCTCTCTCAAAGGTGTCTATATGGGTTCAGAGGCCTTGTTTCTTGGCTAGCATATATTGGAGTAGAAGGTCCATCTTAGCTGAAAAGTCAACATCACCTTGTAGCCTTGGAGGGTTTAAAGTTAAGGTGATGAATGAATTTGCTTAGTGGTGGTGCTATTGTGGGTTGGTGTTGTGAGTAGACCTAGTAATGTGAGCCAAATGGGTCGGCCCGCAGGTCGTCGCTGGTTGGCCCGTAGTGGCCCGCAAGTCTGGTGGGTCAGCAAAATAGGCCCGCCCCGCCTTGCGAGCTAATGCAAGCTGGCCCGCGATGACCCGCAAAATTTTTTTTTTTTTTAGATTTAGATTTTAAAGTGTATTATGTAAAAAATTAAAAATAGGACATGCTAGGTGAAATTTTTTGTTTTTCCTTAGATAAACCTTTTTTCCCTTTGCAAATATAATTTATATTACATATGTTAGGAAAAAAGTATTGAAAATTGTTTAAATTAGTGTTTCTCAATTCCTACATCTAAATAAACTAGGTAAATTGCAAATTTGCAAATTGCAATCGCTCAATTTTTCCATTCACTTTCCTTATACAACTTCGATTTATATGTACTTACTCTTAAATCTCATTCTCATACGATAGAAAAGAAAACAACCTAAAACAATAATCAAGCAATTATAGCAATTATCATAAAGTACTTTTCAGTTTTCACTAATTATATAAGAAAACAAATACAATAATGAAGCAGATAAAATTACATATATAAATCAATCATCACTATCATCATCATCAATAACTAAATTGGTGTCTCCTTTTGATGAAGTAGTCGCACTCTTACCCACACTCCCATTGTCTTTTTCTTGATCTACAATTTATGAGATTACACATATAATTAAATTAGACGATAAATGCTTGAAACGATACGTTAAAAGAAAATATTACCAACAGAACAAAAAAAAAATTACCTTCACATGCAAATCCTTGTAACCAATTTCGTGTACAAATTAAAGCTTCTACATTGGTTGGAAGCATAGAACCGCGATACTTATTAAGTACACGAGCGCCGATACTGAAAGTTAACTCTGACACTACAGTAGTAATTGGAATGCTAAGCACAATGGAGGCCATGATAGATAAATCAAGATATCTCTGGCTTTAACTCTTCCAATGTTGTAGCACATCCAATTCTGAGTAGAAGTCCATATCCATTACTGGCTCATCTAGATAAATATCCAAAGAAGATTTACCACAACTTTGTACTTCTACTTGACGGTATTGGAATTCCTATATTATTAAGAAAAAAATTAACTAAATACTAATATATATTACGAAAAAAAATAAATGAGAAAATAAAAAATTATTAAACTTACCACTAATGTAGCAAAATCAATCTCCAAGTCCTTCCCAACTCTATGTGTTGCTACTCCTTTACTACTGCTACCTCCAGATGTGTCTTGTGTCTGAGAAGATGATCCAACTTGATTGCTTCTAGTTCTAGATATGTGATATGTTTTGCTCTTCTCATATTCTCCATAGAGTTTATATAACTTGCTTTTTATGTGAGCCAACTTCTCTTCACAAGTGAAGGGATCAAGTTTATTAAAACAGAAGTTCAAAAAATCAAAATTCATTCGAGGATCAAAGATTACTCCAAGTGCAAGGATAACACTATTATCACTCTAATACTTATCGAACTTCTGTTTCATTCTAATAGACATCTCCCTTATGACATGATCTTCACTACTTAAATTTTCATTCAGCAAACATTCAATCCTCCATACTTGCAAAAAATAGTGGTTTGATGTTGGATATGATGACATTGACATCAAATTGGTGACACTATGAAACGGGCTCAAAAACTGCATATCTTTTCTGCTCTTTCCCACTCATCAATGGTTGGACAATATTTATAATGATGATCATTCAATTGAAAGCAAGAAAAAGCACGTCGATACTTGAGTGCGCTATCAAGCATAAGATAAGTGGAATTCCATCTAGTAGTTACATCCAAGTGCAAACCAACATTCGTATCAATGTTGCCAACCTATTCAACACACTCCAAAAAGTGTTTCATTCTACTCTCAGAACCCTTCACATACTTCACACTTTCCCTTACTTTATGCAATGCTTCACTACTTACAGTCAATCCTTCTTTAACGATCAAACAAAGAATATGAGCACAATATCTAATATGAAAAAACTCACCACCAAATAACAAACTATGTTGTAAGTTCAATTGCTCTTTCAAAAAATCTTACATATAATCATTTGCAGATGCATTATCTAATGTAAGGGAGAATATCTTCCTATTTATGCCCCAATCTTTCAAAAATTCAAATACTTTTTTCGACAACTCAAACCCTAAGTGAGAAGGGGGCATTTTAGAAAAAGCAAGAATTTTATTATTCAATTTCCAATTATCATCCACATAATGTCCAATCAAACAAATATATCCCTCACTAGTAGAAGCAGTCCATACATCAGAAGTTAAACATGCTTTCCCTAGAATTTTTTGCAAAATTTGTTTCAAATTCTCTTTTTGAGTCAAATATAAATTCTAAACATCTGATGTAGCAATTTTTCTACTAATTGGCTTATAATCAGGATTATATAGCCTTATGAACTGTGTAATCCTCCTATACTCAACAAATGAAAATGGCATATCATGTTCAATAATAGCCATAGCCATTACCTCATGAGCAAATTCAGGATTTGGTTTTCTTGATCTTAACTTGCCAGCATGATCAATTATCATATCACCAACATCATTATATCTAGGAATTTGACTCAAACGACACTTCTCTATATGTCGACGTAAAGATGATGGTCCATGTGAATGTGTTCCAATAACATATTCCTTCCCACATGCTTTACACTTAGCCATATTTTTACCATCCTTTCCAATTCCAATTTTTGTAAATATTTTCCAAACCTAAGAAGAAGAGCTACCTACTCGAGCCTTCTTACCTGCATGTTCTTCAGATTGAGAAGATCCTAGTTGTAGATTATCATTATGCCCACCAACTTCAAACACATCATCCACATTAATGGGTTCCATTGCAGTCTCATTACTTGGAGGATCCATTTTATAAATATAGAAAATGTTATTAGTAGTAGTAACTTATTTATAAAATATAAATAATTAAATATAGTCACTCCACGTCTCCACCGACCACCGCATCAGCGTCATCCAAGCCACAATCGATGGCTACATGGCCAGGCCACACCACACCATCCAAGCCGCAGCCAGCGGCCACACTATACGCTCCAAGCCACCAGTGTCACCCTCACCCCACACAACCACACTGTACTACACCACAATCAAACCACACTCTCCATTGGACCGTTGTCACCCCATACGGCCACACCACACCACACTCTCCATTCTCCATTCTCCAAGCCACCGCCATCGGCGTCACCCTCACCCTATATGGCCACACCACACCACACTCTCCAATCTCCATTCTCCAAGCCACCGCCACCGGCGTCACCCCCACCCTACATGGCCACACCACACCACAACCACGCCACTCTCCATCGGATTACCAATTTGCCATCACCCCACATGGCCACACCACACCACACTCTCCATTCTCCAAGCCACCGCCACCGACGTCACCCATACCCCGCACGGCTACACCGCACCACAACCATACCACACTCTCCATTGGACCGCTGTCACCCCACACGGCCACACCACACTCTCCATTCTCCAAGCCAACGCTACCGGCGTCACCCCCACCCTTGACCATACACTGCCACACCACACTCTCCAAGCTACCAGCGTCACCCCACACGGCCACATGACACCACATGACACCCTATTCTCCAATAAGTAAAAGGACAATAGACTATTGCTTTACCTTAATTAACATCTAATAGGCGACTAGCAGTCAACGAAGTGGAGGCGAACGACGACTGTCACTGTGATTGTGAGCTAGAGCCAGTAAGTGTCTCCTCTCTCCTATTCGTGTCTACACTTTGTTCTGTAAGGTGGAAGTAGAAGACGACAAGGACTGTGCTGTCGTCTCTAGTCTGTGAGGTGACTGTGAGTGTGGAGTCGAGGATGATGGACGACGGCTGACAGAGTGTGAGGTGTGACTATGTGAGTGTGTGAGGTGGTCTACGACTGTGTGAGTGACTAAGTGTGATCGTCTGGGTGGGTGTAGACCGTGGGGTGTGGGCTACTGCCCGTGCTACTGCGTGCGTGGTGCGTGCTGCCTGCTGAGTGCTGCGGAGTGCGGACGGTGCTATCGAGCTCGAGTGTCGTTCCAATCGTCGCCGAAGTCTAAAGTCATCACTCATCAGCTGCTACAGACCTGCGGTGTTGTCCCTATCTCGTCACTTCAGTTGGTGTCAGCATCATCGTTGTCTCGCCGTCAATCGTCACGTCGTCAGTCCAGCACAGAAAAAAAAAAAATTCAAGTCAACACCTCAATGGGCCAACCCACGCCTGCGGGAACTACCCACCCTACCCCGCGGGTCAAGCGGGCGTTGGCCAAAATGGCTCGCAGCTTCAGCGGGTCAAAATTTTTTGCCCTCCCCGCATTTTTTTGCGGGCGGGGCGAGTCAACCCACGGACCTGCCCCGCAATTACCAGCTTTAATTGTGAGAGGTTGTTTTCTTGGATTTTAAGTGTGTCATTGTAAGGTGGTTTTTTAAGGTGGTTAAAAGTGTTTATGTCTGTGGTTCCAATATGCCACTTACATAGCAAGAACCAAATAAATGTTGATAGTGTAACTTTTTCTAGTTGGATAATAAGCTTAGATTTACCTACAATAATAACATACAATTAGAATGGGCACTAGATTTTGCTCTAACAAAGTAACTCCAATGCTTAAGGCAATTACAAGTAAGGGAGTGTATGAATAACAAAGTAAGTTGTGTATGAGAGTGTAGAAGTTAAAGCCTAGGGCATGACACTTGATGCTAGTATTTATATGAAGATTATAGTATCTTGATTAGCTAATAGCCTATTACATAAGATGTGATTTGTCAACCTCTTAAGATATGGGGTTAGTGTGATCTTTTAATAAGGCAAAGCATAATTAGTATTATCGCTCCACCATGTAAACATCCGCTCTCACTTAATACATTGTAGGAGCTCATCATGCAAACATTCCTTCTCATTTAATGCATGGTGGGCGCTAGGGGCTCTAAGCACATGATTACACAGTGCCAAGCTCGATGGATAGGGCCTTTGCTTTATAGGTTCTTGGGCTCGGTTGTGTTAGGCCATAAGCCTATGTCCAAAATTGGCCATAAACAAAATCAAAATTTAAATTACATGTGTCACATATGTCATTTATTGATGAGTGGAGGGAGATAAAAAAAAAAAAGAATTACCCATTTTTTGTCAAATTGTTAGCCATTCTACTAAGATTATTGGAATGACTATAGAGAAATGTCTTATTAGTTGGGTTTTTACTAAAATCCTTACTATAACTATTGATAATGCCAATTTGAATGATCTAGGTATTCAATATTTGAAAAAGAGATTTAATCTTGGAATACCTTTATCATGAAGGGTGAATTTCTTCACATGAGATGTTATGCTCCTATATTGAGCTTGATAGTGAAAGAGAGATTACAAGATATAGATGACTCTAATTTTAGAATTTAGGCTACAGTTAGATATGCAAGGTCATCCCCTAGAAGATTAGCTAGGTTTACGAGTTGTGCAAAGGAAGAAGGAATTGTAAATGTCTTTTATGTTTAGATGTTGAGACAAGGTGGAAATGCACATAGTTAATGTTGGAGATAGTTGTTAAATTTCAAAAGGCTTTTGATTTGTTAGATATTCAGAGTGAAAAGTTGGGCTAAGAACTTAGAAAATAAAGGGAGTGCTTATAGAAGAAGATTAGGAGCATGCACATAACATTTTACCTTTTATAAAGCATTTTTACAACGCTGTAATAAATATATCTAGCTTCTTTTTTGTCACATGTAACAATTTTGTTGAGGACATATTAGGGGTTAGTTATGAAATCAAGGAAAAATGACATAGCAATGACAAGTCCTTAAATGTGATGGCTAAGAATATGAAGAAAAAAACATGATAAATATTGGGGTACTATTAATAACATTAACGCATTGTTGTTTGTTGCCATTGTGATAGATCTCTATAAAAAATTATCTTATGTTAAGTAAATGGTTAATACGGCATATGATGATGATAAAACAAATTAATTAATGGGAAAGATTCATTATGTACTTTATGGCTTATTTTCTCACTATGGATCTATTGTTAGGTCTAAAAGGAAGAAGTCGAATCTATCCCTTGAAAGTTATAGTAGGATAAATGCTTCAATGAAAGATAATGAAGTCAAATATTAATGATATAGAGCTATTTTTATGTGAGAAAGTGGAGAGAAAACCTTAGTAGAGAAAAATGAATTGGAGAAATATCTAGGGGAAGAATGTGAAAGTTTTGTGGAGACATTTGATAAATTAGATTAGTGGAAGAAAACTTTCTCTAGGTATACTATCTTGGCTTTGATGGCAAAAGATGTCTTGGCTATACTAATATCAACTATAGCTTCAAAAAGTGCTTTTAGCACAGGATGATTGGTGCTTGGTGTTTTTTGGAGTTATGTGACTCCAACCATGATAGAGGTTCTCATTTATGGGTAAGATTAGCTTAGAGCAACTCAAACTTTGAAAATCTATGAGGATGATTTTAAAGAACTACAAGAGATCGAGTCAAGTTTGTAAATTTTTCTTAATGTTTTTTTTTTATTAGTTCTTTATTATATATATATATATATATTATTGATGGTTCTATTTTTATATCTTTGCAAAAGAGGGCTTTGTTGTTATTAATGCCACTACTTCCATAGATCCAACACTTACTGCTCTTAATCTTGATGATTGATTAAAAGTATATAATTTTTAAATAGTTTGATTGCAGTATTTGAAGAATATCAATTAATATTACTATGTTGTCTATTATCTAGTATCTACAACTTAATTGATTAAGAATAATTTATTCATCATATTTTTGACAAATGACCATCTTAATGTAAAGTTATTGGAGAAGTAGCAACACTTGAGTCCTCTAATTGATAGGTTCTTTAGCTATATGGGAAAATAAAATGAATTCTAAGAGCTTATTACTATTTTGAAATTATTCTATGAAGTTATGTTTGCTTCTGGGTAAAATAAATAAAAAATTATAATTAGAAAAAAAAAATTAGTTATGTTATTTATGTTTAGGTAATAGAAAATATTTTAGAAATAATTATTCTATTCTCTTTCTATTACATCCAAGTAAACAAACCTTAGTGATGTTGATCTAACTCAAAAGAACTTTGTGATAATAATGTTATTGATTATAAGGTTGAGGGATCAACAAACTCATATTCTTACATTGATCCCTCATTATCACTTTGTTATGAGAATTGAATGTATAATTAACAGTTTGGTTTCCATGATTCTCCTAAAGCCATGTAAATGAATTGAATGGGTTATCCCACTATGACCCATTACAACTTATGTAATATGTATTTTGAAAATTTTTAATTTGGGTAGGATAGGTGAACTAATCTACTAATCCTTTAAAAATAAGAATATTTTTTTAAATAATTTAAGATAATAGAAATTAAATGTTTACTTTTGAAAAAAGTATGCAACTAAAATGGAAATATTTTCTAATGATTGAAGAGATACGAGTGATTGGAAGAAATGGATTTAATAAATTTAGTGGTTGATTTGTAGGTTAATCCCTCTAATTTGTTGAAAATAAGGATTAATGAGTTAAGTAGATTAGTTGGGTTGCTTAAATGAATTTTAAAAAAAAAAAAAGAAAAAAGAAAACCCTAAAACATTTTTTTAATTGATCAAGTTCGTTGGTCGAATCTAACCCATTTATCATACTCTATCCAATGACAATTTAATTGGAATTGTTTTGAATCCAATTAACTATTTACCTTGGAGTTTAGTTAACCTCCATCTTTTTATTATAGGCTTTAACCTATTATTCCAATTTGTGTCCTGACTATATGTAACAAGGTGTAAGGCTTTTGGTAGCTCCAAGTGTAGGTGAGGGAAAAAAACCAATCGAATTGAACCAATTCACAAACCAAATCAAATAAAATTGAATATATACATCCATACATATAATTTAGTTTAGAAAATTTTAAGTTTGAATCAAACCTAAAATTTATTGTTGGTTTGAAATGATAAAATTGAATCAAATCATAAAATAGAGCCAACTAATTTTTAAAAACATAGTAATTTTTTACCTATAAATACAAAATTATTTTCTTATAATATAACACTTAAAAGAATTTTAATTTACATTTATTAAAATTTATATGTATTTAACTTTTATCACCATAATTTATAAATTACATACATACATAAAATGAATACTCGTGTGACTAAGATAATATTAGTATATAAAAACTAATTTTATTCACAAAATTAGTATATAATATAAATTTTGAGCCAACATAAATACATACACATATATATATATATATTATTAATTTTTAAGAGACAATATTTTGGTTCCTTGATTATAGAAATTAGCCCATTGTGGTATTTACTTATGCATGAAACGTTGGAAGCTGATTTTTGTAAAGACGATCGGGATGTTGTACTATGTTCTTTGCAGTGGATACATCGAATTTGATGGAAAGATGGAAGAGTTTTTACACCAAAATTCCGAACTAGGGGCTTATAATTTGTTAACTTATAAGATTTAGGACAAGTATGCTTTTATTTCTCAATATTTACTTGTTTTTTTATTTAAATTTTTAATCTTTTTTTTATTAGAATTATTAACATTTTCAAAACCTTATCAAGAACTTATGTCAAATCTATTTAGTTTTTAGTCCATTCATAACATATATCAATTTTATATTAGTATATAATAATTAAATTAACAAAATGATAATTTTCAATATATTTTTTTTGCATAATAGAATAAAAATAATATTAAATAAATGTAATGAGATAATGTAATAAATATAATAAAAAATACAGAAGTAATTATTAAAATTAGTAAAAGAGGCTGAAAAAAATTTGTGTATATCATTCTTCCTTGTGCAACTAATTTATGACTAATCAGAAGCTAATACATGCTCAAGAATAATACAAAACCTAACCTACTTAATAGAAGTTCCATTTTTATAAGTTTTTTAAAATGCTAAGAATTTAAATAAAAAGAAAAAAAAATTAAAATTCAAACAAAAAAAGTAGATAAACATTAAATATTAAAATTGTAATTTTCCGTAAGGACTTTCCAAAAATTAAAACCTATATATTCAACCATCTTCTAGATACTATGATGTGCATTTTTCGGAGTGAAAGTGGTGTGATGTAGTACTTTTTAATAATTGAAGCCCATACTATTATTTGGATTCACCCTTCTCTAAATTAGAATTTTTTTTTTTTTTTTGTTTCTCGTGTTGATGCATTATGCTTCCATTTTTTCGATATTGATAGTTGTTCCACCTGTAAGAACAATTTTGAATTGATATTAAAAAAATATATACAGATATATTTATGTATATATATATAAGGAGTATTTCCTGTGCCTCCAATCACATTCTCATCGGTGTATATATATAAAGGATGCAAGGACATTTGTCGATTTAATTACGTCACACATTCCACATAGCTAAAAACATTAAGCTAAAAAGAGAGGGATTTGTTGGAAGGCTCTTCAAGACTCTAAAACTACATCTAGCTGAATCACCGAAATATTGAACTGGAATCATCCATGCTCTTCAAGTAATCCATCAAGGCATCATCGTCCAATTCCCAGGAAAATTCATCTGAATTTCCAGCAGCGTTAGAGGAGTCCTTATGTGTCTCAACCTACCAAGATAAGTAAGATCAGAAAAGTCTACTCAGCCATCTAACAATTTCTAGATTGCAAAATTGTAAAAGAAATGAAACGTATGTATGATAGGACACTGACTACAACTATTGGTACAGTTGTTATATATTGAATAATTTTGTGATATGATCAGTTATAAACTCGATCCACAATAGAATTTTTCGACTCAATCAACTCATGTACTTTTTGGACTTCAATGAATGCGTAACTTGAGAAATTATGAGGGGACAATAACATGGCTATTTGTATAGAAGAAAAGAGAATTCAAGGATTCCATTGAACTCGAACCTGAGATATGGTGCCATTATTGTTGAATGAAACTTGGCTGGTACATGGAATTGAAGCATGCTGAGGTTGGCTCATCGAAGGAAAGTTGGGGATGCCAACGTTGTATGGGTGATTACCAGATGCACTGGCCACTCCATCGTTAACAGATAGTGCAGGTTTAGTTTGCTTGTGAAAGCCTGTAGATACCCCTACAGAAGCATTCCAACTGTCGAAGAATGTTAGCATTTACACCTCATTTTTAAATAACAATACCCAAACACATATCTAAATCCTACTAAATGAAGTCCTTAATTATTTCACGTTTTACTATAAAACAACCTCTTACTTTTGACATCTAAGTTGAAACTAAAGAGACGCGCACATGAGCGAGCAGACACTTAGATGCATATATGATATTACACGTACCTGGGTTGGCTATTCCAGGGATAACCAAGCACTTTCAGAGGATTATAATCATATTGGTGTTGAGCTTTTGCATATTTCCTAGTCCGGTTGATGATGTCCCGGTAAAATGACTCGTTCGATGGCTTCTAATTGTAAGAAAATCATCACGTACGTTAGTCTGTAAACTATATCCTCATTTTATCATTAAAAATAGACTACATAAAAAAAAAAACAAAAGGGATACTTAAATATACTACTCTAGTCTCTACATTGCATTCAAGTCGCTTGCAATGATATGCCCAATAGCACATCAATTTAAATACAAGATTTCATTGAAAGGGCAGAACTATAAGGGTAGCAGATTAATATAAATGTATTCATAAATTCTCAGGATAAATTTCAACAGATTCCAAAGCTTGCTGAAGGTGAATCTTACGCCCAAATCCTTTTAGAATATAGTATCCAAACTATATGTACAGTATAGAACTTTGCTGTAATAGGATCCATATGGGCCAATATAAGAAAAATCGCCTAATATGTTCCCTTACTGCCTCAGATGATTGGATAGCTATACGAATGCGTATGAACACTTGCATAGCTTAAAGCTGAAACCATTATCATCATGTTTACCTGAATTGCAGATTGCCCATTGACTGCAGACGAATTGTGGAGCAAAAGTTTCTGGTTCGTAGAAGCAAGAAATTAATTTTTTTTTTATATATAGTATATTAAATAAACCATAAAAAGACATGTAATTTTGAAAGTTAATAAGGTAATTATTTTGAAAAAGGACATACTTTTCTGTCCATGACAAGTTGCAAGCTTCTCTTCAAGTTCGTCTTGCACGACAGTAATTCAGTTATTGAATTATTATCCTTTGTTGCATCAGGCTCGTAATCCCTTCTCAAAGACAACATAGGATCATCCGAAAGAGGAAAAGAAAAAAGAGATTATAAGTTTTGAAAATTATATGTATTACGGTTCTGCTAACTTATATATTTTATAAATAAAACTCCTTGGAAATTAGCCGTACCTTAGCTTAGCCTCTAATGCATTAACCTCAACCGAATGCTTCTTTACTTGGAGCTCCAAAAGCTTAGGAAAAGAAATTTTCAATTGTCATGCATGTGATGGTTAAAAAACAAAAGAAAACAAAAGGAAAAGTAGATTATGTTTATTGATAATATGGAATTCATATTTGCTGTCTTTATTTCATTGTCCTAATAATATCCCCACCAATGATGTAATTAAACATCTAAGAGTTCAGATAATAAATGTTCTTATTAGATGGTTTGATCCGTTCGGGGGTTAAATTATTATTGGTGGAAGAAATACAATTAAGAAATTAATTTTAAGACAGCAAATATCCATACATAATATCAAAAACATTTAATTAGTCTAAGGAATCGCATACTTACTTCAAATCTGGATGCATTCCAATTTTCATGAAATTAAGAAAACAGAAAGCACAAATCAGCTATGAAATTAGTAATCGAATTATTTAGATATAATCATTCAAATATAATGGAATCAGTGAAATAAATAAAAGTGAAAATTACAAATAATTCCTAAACTTTTATCTTTATATGGATAAATTTTTAAACTTACAAAGTGTGTTTTACTATCCTCCTATACTCTAGTGAATTGGCAGCAGAATGAATATTTACTTTCTGAGTTTATAAAATAAAACACACAAAATCAAAGTTTAGAAAGCCTTAAATTACACTTTGATAAGTTCAATAAAATATTTCCACATCATGATCAAAGTTTAGGGAACTTCTATGAGTTTTTTGCCAATTCATTAGAGCTTAAAGGGTTTAAAAACTTGTATTCATACCAACAAAGTGTTTCACTAAAAGTGATAAATCTTGAAATAAATGTAGATAAGTAAAATGTTAACACGTAAGTGATTTTTATAAACCCTAGTGATAGTTTTTTAACATTGATACGCCGAAAAATCTATGACTACATTTATGATAATTTTTTTAACATGATGATATAACTATAATATAACTAGCACTACACATAATATAACTATATTTAGTTGTTTAACCCAGGTTTTCACCCAAAGCGAGTTGCAAGAGGGAAAAAAATATAGAAGGGAAAATTTAGATTAATTGCCTTATTTTAAAACTTTTTTCTAGGATTCAATTTTTAAATAAATTTTTGAAGGTAGGGGGGGCTGTTGGGGCACCAAATCCAGCGCCCCCTGCAGTGATTAATAATAATAATAATAATAATAAATTTAAAAAAAAGAAAAGAAAAGAAAAGAAAAGAGAGAGATAAGAGAGGAGTAAAGAGACTTATTGCGGAGAAAATGCAGCTTGCTCTCATCCCCTTTGATGTAGTGAAGTTCCCTCATCTTATCCGCTTTTTCCTGTAGACATGAACTTATGTATTTAGTCGATGGTTAAAAAAAAAAAAAAAAACCTGCATAAATGATAAATTAATGACATGTAAAGAATAATTAAATAAACTTGTACCTTGACATTTATGTGACTGTAAATTGTATAGCGAAATAAGCAAATTGGTTGATTTAAATTTGAACGTCCCATTTGAAAACATCACAAGAGGGAAGAAAAAAGAAAGAAAGAAAAAAAAAAAAAAAAGGTTAGAATCCTAAATATTAGACAACAAAAAACTAATTATAAAATGGAACAGAAAACATTGCACCTGTTTCTACTTTCTATTGGTAAATCAACGTAGCGTTGAAATACATCTGCAATCCTATATGAGAATTTGAAAAAAAAAAAATCCAATTGGATTATAAAATCATGAATGATGACAAAATTTAAAAATAAAATTATCATAATAAGCCTATAATTTAAGCATTACCTTTTTCGATTGCAATAGTAGCTTGTGCGACCAGATGGTGAAAATGATACAAATGCAACATCTGCATTGCAGCACATAGAGATTTTCTGACTCTTTCTGATCAAGCTGGTTCTTCTCTTTGAGTATGATACTTGGCGTTTAGTAATGTTTTCAATCTTTTCCAAAATTTTCTTCCCAGCCATTAGGGAAATTCAGAATTATACTAAGAAGAAAGGGATAAGAAGTGTGGGAAGAACGTTTTAGAGTTTGCTAGTTTCAAGTATGAAAAATGTGAAGCTATTTATAAGAAAGAAAATGTTTGTATGAGATAATTACAACAGATAGAATATATGATTTTTTGCGAATATAAATAGTGGACGTAAGTTTTAAGTGATTTAAACCGAACATAAACATTAAAGTTAAATGTAGGACCTATTTGGCTGTAATTATCCATTACTTATACAATTGATTCCCTTATTGTCACTTGTAAACCATAAGACCTTGGTAGTCGTGTGTGCATGTGAGGTCATTTATGAGTAATTAATTTACAGCTATCATAGTGAATTTGGCTCTATTATCTTTCAGTTAGAAGTTCACTAGAGAAGAGTTTCTATTTCATGCATGTTTGAGTTGGGTTACCAAATAAAATGTCTTGCCACCCTTGAAAATCTTTTGTTATGGTTGGATAGGTATATATGGAAATGGAAATTAGTAAAAATGGAAGGAAATGTTATATTTGTTAACATATATGAATAGTTGGAATTTGAAAAAAAAAATGAAATAAGTGTAAATATTTGCATTTTAAAACCTTTTTTTTTTCTTTTTATGTTCTAAATTGAAGATAAAATGGATGGATATGAGTCAATGTTAATTACAAAATTGTCCCTTATAATGATACTTATCCAAATAAAATAGGACAATTTTATCTAACACAAATTTTGTTTCTCTTCATTTATTTTCTTGTAAAATGGAAATATTTCTCTTTTTTTCCTTTCTATGTTCTTAACATAAAGTGGAAATTATAATTCTTTCCATTTTCATTTGTTTAAATTGCCTAGCATAGTGAAACCGTGACATTTTCCACGCAAAACAACCCATCTTTCTCCCCCTTCATTGTGATTATTTTATTACTAATTTACCATATTAACTTGACATTTTATAGGAAAGAAGAATTGATCATATTCCATTCTACTGACCCTAGGTACCCTTTGATTAGGCTGTGGAAAATGGAAAATTATGCTAACAATCCCTATAAAATATTGAAAAAAACAATAATAACCCAAATCTAAATATACCATACTACCTTTCTATTAAGGATATTGATGGTTTAGTTTAGTCCAAAGGTTGAATTAAATCAAACTGCACTTCAAACGATTTGATTCAAGCCTTAGAGAACCAAACAATTTTTATCAATTCAATGTTATTAACCAAAATCATTTCAATTGTGATGTGCTTTCTAAAACACCTAGTTGTTATGGTCACATTTTAGTATTCATAATATACATGTATCATTGTATAATTTGATGCAAGATTTCAACTAAAAAATTTTAACAAGTAGATTGTAATTGCATGTATGCATATAGAAAATAAATGAACTATTAATAATAATTCCTACAAACGAGCTCATCTTGCTACTAAACCTATTCTATAATTTTCTTGCTATATTATATCTCTTTAGTTGGACTCAAGCTAATTTTCATGCAAAAGCTCATATGTTTTTAGTTAAGTTGCTATATTCAAATCACACTCATTACTCAACCTCAAACAAAACTAATTTATTTGTGATATTCATTGATCCAATAGTTGAAAATATATTCTTCATACCTTACTAGGATTGTTTTCAAAAATTAGAAAATGGTAGGTAATAGCTTAAATTTGTTTCATTAAGTATCTATGTAAGTGTTTATCCATGTTGGTGTCAATGGTAATGTGGAACATGACCTTGTAATCATGAAGTAAATATTGAGATTAAGATAACGGTTATGACCAATCATCGAGAAAATATTTGAAAATTGTTGAAAACAAGGGAGACTTAGATAAATGCTACTCATTTCTATATTTAAAGAGACTCTCTAGACCTTTCTCATTCATTCCACTATTTATGAAAACTCAAACAAAGACAGAAATGCACAACTCTATCTATCTCTCTCTCTCTCTTTGGTAGCATCGAACACTGCATACACTAAGGTTTTCAACACGCATTTTTGTTAGAAAATCCAAGGTAAGGAAATGACCATTTTCACTTTTAAGTTTATATTTTCGTTTCCTTAGTAGGCATGTGTATAAGGCTTGTTAATCAAAAAGAACAAAGACATCTCAATGGTGTATGTGTGACACATGAGTCTTGTAGAGTTAAAACATCGAGTTGTGTCGATCAAGCGATTTTCTTATCTAGTTACGCGTTAATCCTCATAAAACTTTCATTTGGAGTTTTCTTAAGAAACACTGGTTTTGGTTAGATTTTAGGCTTTAGATATAGTCAAAACACATATAGATTTTTTTTTTTTAACTCTTTCTAATAAATTTGCTTCTACTCTTTAAGTGCAATACTTGGCATTTCACAATATTATCAATCTTTTTCAAAAGTTTCTTCCCAGTCATTAGGAAATTCAAAATTTTAGTAAAAAGAAAGTGATAAGTATGCAAAGAAATTTATGGAGTTTGCAAGTTTCAAGTGTGAAAAATACAAAGTTACTTATAAGAAAGAAACTGTTTTACGAAATAATTACAAAAGCAAAAAATTTTGATTATTTGCAAGTATAAATAGAAGACGTAAGTCTTAAGTGATGCTTGCTCTCTCTTTTTCTCTCATATACACAAAAAACTCCTAATTAACCCTAATATAGAGGGGCGAGCTCCTACACTTCTTCTCTTAGTTCACCAATATAATCTGCAAATCCACTACTATCGATTTTATTATTTATAGATCTATCATATCTAATCTCATATATGAGTTTTTTTCTATCTTTCTCATCACCATCAATCTATCAACATCAACTTTGCACCAACATAAATACATGTTTACATATTTTGTTGGTTTGAAGATTATGATGATTAGGTTGATATTGCTTAATCACTAATTTTTAGAATGTGCAGATTTTTTTATGTTTTTATCATTTTTCTTTTCTTTTAGTTTTCATCCTTCATGTGGGATTATGTTATCCCTTTTTGTGGAATTCATTGCACTCGCTAGTTGAGTAGGTTTTGTTCTTTTAGGAGAATTGACGATATACCCTATGTATAACATGACACTATAAGAGATGTGTCTATTTGTTTGGCTACTCAACTCTTAGCTTGTCATTTGTTTTGTAATTAATTGATTTGATTGGTATAATTTCTTAAATTCATATTTTCTAGGAAAAAAAGTTTTAAGTGATGCAAAGTGAAGATAAACATTATAGCATGTATAATGAACAAAAAGTATACATTTATCCCTAGATTCAAACAAAGTGTGAGTATTACAATATACGATACACACAAGTGATTTATGTTTACCTACTCAAGAAAATAGATTATATATATATATAATATAACAAAGTTAGCAAATTATAATAGTAAATTAACAATATTATTGTTACCATATGTTGCAAGTAAAATGTATTCTCAATTTGCACCATTAAAAAACGCATATCCTTGCAATCTTGTGCTTGTGGGGTCATTTATGAGTAATTAATATATAGCTATGATAGTGAATTTGGCTCTACGATCTTTCAGTTACAAGGTGACTAGAGAAGAGTTTTCATAAAGAGAAAATGTATGTATACGTTTCAAAATAGCCCAATCATGCTCTCACTGGACTATGAGTTGTCCACTTGCCTTGAGCAAACCTTTGTAACGGTTTCAATGTCACATTTATATCACGCATGCTGAGTTGGGGTTACTAATGAAAATGTCTCATCACCTTGAAAATCTTATGTGATGGTTGGTTGGGTATAAAATTGTGGAAATGGAAAGAAATTAATAAAAATAGAAGGAAAGAAATAAGTAAAAATACTTTTTTCTTCTAAAATTGGAGATAAAATGATAGACATTAAACGAACTTAATTACAAAATTGCTCCTTATAATAATGTTCATTAAGTAAAGTGGTCAAACACAACCTTCCTTTCTCTTCATTTACTTTTTGTAAAAGCAATCAATTAAAGTAGAGATATTTCTCTCCATTTTCTTCCATTCCTTTTTCTATACTCTTAACACAAAGCGGAAATGATAGTTATTTTCATTTTGATTTGTTTCTTTTCATTTGGCTAAATTGCGCAGACTATCCCTAAAAACTTTGATAATTACATTGATACCTTCTTTTTTTTTAAATTAAGCACTTTCTCCCCTAAAACTAGTATAAGCCCCGCTATTTGATGATGTGGACTAAAAGATAAAATTAAAAAACCGATGTGTCATTGCCACATCAAATGAATTAACAAAAAAATAATAAAAAATTGAAAGAAAATTAAAAAAAATATATATGTTCTTCATTCATCTGCTCACTTTCTTGTTTTTCTAGGCTTCTACCACGAGTAATCAAGTAAGAACCAAGAAAAAATATATTATAAAAAAATAAATAAATAAAAAGACAACAAAAAAGCTTTTAAGACAATCTCTAATGCTGAATGAAAGAGTGTGTACTACTTTCATTATCTTATGTGGGTAATTCATGATGCGGACATCGTAGCTGACACGGGTTGATTGGGCGTGTCTTGTACAAGGCACGGCTGTGTAATGTGTCTGGAAGCTCCCAAAAACACACACGGCCTTATACACGGCTAGAAGGCACGGTCGTGTATTGTGTCAAGAAAATCACAGAAACATACACGGCTTTATACATGGTAAGAAGGCACGGTCGTGTGTTATGTCAGGAAAATCCACAGAAACATACACAGTCTTATACACGACCATGTATAAGGTAAATGACGGACGTGTATACATATATTTATTTCCACATATACATTTTTATTTCCTTGTTAATTATTTTCCTAAGGACTATATATTGCTGCTAGGTCATTTTAGGGTTAGCTTTTGAATCTTTTATAAAATTACAGACGCTTAGAGACGAGTTTTCTCTAATTTTCTCAATTGTGCGCAATTGAGAATTGCTTCGTTTATTCTTGAGGTTCAATCCGATAGTTGACCTCGTATTTTTACGCTTTCCGCGCTGCGTCAATTCAATCATCCAATCTTTGCTTTTGTTCCAATCCAAGGATTAGTTGGAATCTATTCTTATCTTGGTGTTTTCTCATAATCGAAGTTTTGGACTCTAGCTTCTGAAGTAATCACTTTTGAGCATCATTGTGGACATGTCGAAACACATTTTTTGCAAACAAAATTAGAGAACTTATATTTTAATTCTGTTGAATGTACATTTAATTCATAATTTTAATAATTATGGATAGAAATCGAACAGTCTCGAACACTTGCTTTAAAAATACACAAAAGACAAGAAAAAAAAAGTTGTAAAATGATTAGGAAGAATAACAATCAAGGGAAAAAAAATTCTAAAAAGCACTAAGTTTCTTCATACTTTAGCATCTAAAGTTCACATTTTTTTTTTTTCGATTTTTCATTTCACCTTCCCAATTTGGCTTTGTTTTTGTTCATCAATTTATTTGCCTACAGGGTTATCCTCTTTTCCAGATTCAGTTCATGGATCATGCTCTCTTCAGGAAGTTTCTTTTGTTTTTAATTTTCTTTTAATGTTTTTTATTGTATTTTTCAATTTAGCTAATGTGTCAATAACACATCAGTATTTTTATTTAAGTTTTAGTCCACATAAACAAATATTACAAATCAGCATCCACATTTGAAAAAAAAAAAAAAGGTGGGACCCATACTAGTTTCCCATGGCACGGCGAGGGAGAAGCACTTGGTTGAAAAAAAAAAAAAACTAAGGTGTCTATATAATTATCAAAAAATTTAAGAATAGTTTATGCAATTTACACTCCTCATTTTTACTTATTTTTAGTCTTTTTTCTCCTATCAAGGAGTGTCAAGCTTAGTGTAGATGTGATGTTTTCCATGCAAAACAACCCATCTTTCTTCCCCCTTCATCGTGATTTTTTTTTATTGATTTACTCTTTTTACTTGACATGCTATATTTTAAAGGAAATAAGAGTTGATCATATTCCATTCCAATAAGCCATAACACCCTTTGATTAGGTTGTGGAAAATAAGTTGATACTCCCTAGAAAGTATTGAAATGGCACAAACACCCCAAATACAAACTATACTATACTATACTTCTATTAGGAGAATTCATGGCTCAATTCGATTTAAAGCTGAATCAAACCAAATGCATTTCAAACAGTTCAATCTAGGCATCTAGTAAATTGATCTTGCCTTGCTAACAAGGAGGATATGAAACAGATAGTTGTGCTTACCTTCACTTAGAAACTTTAGGCCCCCTATTAGAGTCAAGCATGCTCTCAAAACTTGATGCACTCATTCTCGTCTCCAGCAATTAACCTATTCCAAAGCAATCTAGTGATTAGCCTATCTAACGCTACTTGAAGCCTTCGTAAACTCATTGTGAAGTTTTATCTATCGTAATGGAGTTCCATTTCCATGGCGCCAAAATCTATTTATCCGACTTACCTCAATCATTGAAGAAAAAAAAAAGAAGAAGAAGAAGAAGAAGAAGAAGGAACAAAAGTGGAAAGTAAATCCACTTTGTTATTGAGTATTATATCTCTTTAGTTAGAATCAAGTCAATTTCTATGCAAAATCTTATGCGTTTTTAATCAAGTTGTTATTGTGATATCACACTCATTTCTCAACCTCGAACCAAATTAATTTATTTGTGATGTTTAATGACCTAAAATTTGAAAATATATTATTTGTACTTTAGTGGGATTGTTTTCAAAAATTAGAAAACAGTAGGCAACAGCTTAAGTTTGTTTCATTAATAAGTACATATGTGAGCATTTATCCATGTTGGTATTGATAGTAATGTAGGGACATGACCTCAAAATCATGAAGAAAATATTGAAAACAAGATATCTGTTATGACTAATTGTTTAGAAAATATTTTAAAATTGTTGAAAATGAGGGACACTTGGATAAATTCCACTCATTTCTCTATTCAAAGAGATTGTCTAGAACTTTCTCTTTCATTCCACTCAGAAACAAAGAAAGAAATGTACAACTCTCTCTCTCTCTCGTTGGGTAGCACTAGACACCAACTATGCTAGGTTTTTCCACAAGTATTTTTCTCAAAAATCTAATGTAAGAAACAATCGCCCTTTTTAAATTTATATTTTCATTTCATAATGCATATGTTTGTATAAGGTTCACCAGTCAAGAAGGATAAAGACACCTTAGTGGTGTATGTATGGTGCATGAGTCATGTGGAGTTAAAACATGGGGTTATGTTGGTAGCAATACTCTTGTCTAGTCACATGTTAATCCTTATAAAACTATAATTTTGAGTTTCCTTAAAAAACTAGGTTTCGGTTAGATTTTAGATTTTAGATCTTGTTAAAATTGGAATTAAAGATTATAATTAGGATTTTTATAATCACTAATCTCTTAGACATTAATTGCTTTTTGATCAATTTGAGGAAAGTAAGACTTTTTTTTTTAACTTGATGATTATGGATGAAAGAAAAAAGGGAGAACTTAGTTAAAGAGTTCGTCTACCTATTGGAGTTTTGATCCTTTTTTTTTTCCTTTTCAACTTGTGTGATGCTTAAATCATGTTTTAAGATAGTTTTGGAAATGGGGACTTGATCGAAGTACCTTAGGTTGAATCCTCAACATTTAGGAAATGATTATAAGGAAGTGAATGCTAAGGCAATGACCACATTCTAAAGTGGTTCATAGCCTTAAGCCAGATGAGGGGCTTAGTCATCCATTTTGAGTTATAGTCTACCTTTTTTATTAGTTTTGTAAGCTTTAGGTCTTGGGAAGTTACTTTTAAATGAGTTGTGGTTTTGTTTCTAGTTTTTATGTATGGCATTAGGTTTTGGCTTCCATTCAAATCAAGTAAAGTTCAATGAGCAAAAATGACGGTGCTATGCTGTGTCGTTTGTGCCTTTAGGTGATAGAAATGAACATAGCTCATATTAGGCCATAATTTGTGTATTGTGTGTGCATTGAAGCCATTAACCCTATTAGATGGGTGAGTCATGGACTAGATACTTGCTGCCTGATGAGACTCATAGATAGGATGAAGTAGCCTATAGTTAGCCACTAAGGTCAATAAGCATTTTAGATAGGCGGGTCATTAATATGGTCAAACAATAGCTAACGCAAGTTAGAACATTAGGAGAAAAGCTATTAATGAATTTTAATAATGGTATAAGACATTACTATAGAGAGGAGCAATAGACTAGATTACCCATAGAGTATGAGGCAATTCTATTTTGGTTTTTGAACTCTTGTACTCTCATTTTGGCCTAGGATGTTAGTTTAGTTATGTTTGCTATCACCCCACATAAATAAGATAACTAATTGGAACTATATTTTTTATTTATATTTGATATTTCATTAGTATATGCTACTCATAAATATGTGTGTAGTGTAACATTTATATGTTATTGTTGGCAATATTTCTTTATCAAACTTCATAGTTCATCTAATCTTGGGACATGTCTTTTTAACTACAAATGTTCATGATGATGATTGTTATGACTACTGTGGTTACAATTTATAGATTAATGGTGGTGGAGGTGCAACAAAAGAAGGATGCTTTTTCTTTCAAAATAAATTTCAATTAACTTTAGAATGAGAGCTGTAATGATAGCTCTATTGACAATCTTAATTTCTAGAAGCCTTGGTACTAAGGCTTCTCTTAATATTTAACTCATAGTTGTATATATCGGTTGGAGATACTTGATGGAATTGGTATAAATACCCTTTTGAGGTCTATGGATATATTATAAGTTTACAAGATAGTTATGGAATTTAATTACAAGTAATTAAGCCTTGGGTGTTGTCGATATGTGTTGTGGCAAAGCAATCACATTTCAATGGTTTTGAGGTACAATGGTTTTAGGTGGTGTTAGAATCTAAATTCATAATCCTTAGGATGTTTAGAAATTTTATTTATAGAACGGTGATAAAGAGTGTGAGTGAAAAAATAAGTTAAATCTTAACCTTAATAAGTGTAATTTCTTTATTTATTCATTGTAGGATTTTATATTTGTATTATTATGGAAGATGCAAGGGTATAATGTCGCAAGACAAAATTTGGTTTTATACAAATGCACAAGGTAAGGTCCTTTTGAATTATTAGACTATGCTAAAGTGGTCAATAAGGCTAAGTTGCTAAAGTAAGACCATAAATCGAGACCATAAAAAACACCTTAGCCAAAGATCATACTTGCTACTATGTAAGGGGCATATGGTAGTTTTCTTCAAGATAATATGCCACGTTAGCATGGCGGCATGGCATTCACATGGCTAGTTAAGATCACTATTTGTAAATATACCTCATCAATATGACCTTAGCGTGTACTACATAAATTCCTAAAAATCCTAAAGATTTCAGTTTCTTTACAACATAAAATTGCAATTTACCATTTTATTTTTGAAATATCCACAAATATTAGCTTATTTCCATTGAGAAAAAACGTGATTCGCTTCATGTTGTACAAAAAAAATAAAAAAAGATCCCATTTTTTATTTTAAGAGGAGACGTTGTTTGCATTAACTAAACTACTAACTTCCACTAGTTTTAAGATTTGAAGTATTGAAAAGGATGTAAATATAAAACAGAAAAAAGAAAATATGATTTCAATAAATTCATGTATTTCACAAAAGGAAAATGTTTAATTAGCACACCAAATATATTTTTTTTCAAGCAAATGTATATATATCTATATATATTGTACACTTATTATTTTTAAAGTATATATATAAGTTACCTTGAAAATTAAAAAAAAAAAAAAAGAAAGTTTCTTTTAAAAAGAATACTTTTCTTTTTTGAATTCTCAATATTATTATTTGGTTCGTGCCTTATTATTGTTTTTTTTTTTAACTTTAATACAAATAGTTGTAAAAACCCTATTTTTGCTCCCTTAAATTTTTTTTATCCTAAATTTATTTTTTTAAGCCCTAAAATAGATTAAATAAAATTTTTTACAATATATGACAAGAAACCGACTTCAACTTAGCTAGTCAAATGCATGCATGAAGTTGAAGAGGTCGTGGGTTCGATTCTTGAAGGGTGTAGCACACCCTTTTTTAATTTAAAACACATGCATGCAATACACGTGCGTGTGGAGGCGTGTGGCATGTGCCTGGCACATGATCACATAAGTGCATCTTCTTCCTCATGTTGAGCTAACACAAAAAAAAAAAAAAAAAATAGTCTAGTTCTCACTATTTTTGACCCGATTTCTCTCATTTTTTTTGCCAAATTAAATCAAACAAAAAGTAGAAATTAAATATAAACTTAGAGTACTATCCATTACACTCCAAATTTGAATTTTATAATAAAGAAAAGTGCCCTAAAAATAAACATGAAAATCGAGAAAAATGAAATATACACATATTACATCCGATTTTAAAGGAAATATTATATACTAAATTGACTTGCAAATCATGAATCAAACACATAGATTGGTCAAGTAAATCCTATATAATATATTTGCATCTTTAATTTTGAAAATTTTCCACAAACATTGTGACAAATACAGCTAAAAAATATTCAAGAACCAAAAATACCCATTCTTGTAAAGATTCAATATTTTTTCAAATCTAAGGTTTTTCTAATACTACTCATCACTTATTAATATAAATAGGGGGGCTTATAACTCATTCCAAAGAAAAAAAAATTAATGAGCTCATATCATCCACTTTCTCACTTTAGGAATACTAATCGCGACCATCCTCTCTCTCTCTTCAATTTCTCTCATTTGAGAGCAAATTGAAGTAAACCAAAGCCATAGAATTATTCCCTTTCGTCATTAGAGTAAAGCCTAACCTTCAATTGCCTTCAATAACTTGGGGATTGCTCCAATTTAATCAAGAATCGAAGTTTGGGTTTACAAGCTTAAAGAACGGGTTCAAGTGAAATTGACTAAGATACAAGCTTTCGATCATAAAATTGACTGAGGGGTTTGCTTTCCCACCATAGCAGGAGTCTAACCGACCCTTGAACCACCACCACTAATGACCAGAAGCCCTAGAACTGCCTGAACACAAGATAATTTTTTTTCTTTAATTTTTTCGAAATTGATAACAGAAAAAAAAAAACAAAAAAAAAAAACAAGTTTTGATGATTTTTTGCTTAGCTTATGTAGAATTTGGTGTGTTTTAGTAGGAATAATGTCTCAAAATGTTTTTAGACAAAGAAAATAAAAATTATGTTTTTTATTATTCTTTTTACTAGTTTTGTGTTTGTTTGATCCATTTTAGTATAATATTAGTTTCTAGATAAATTTTAAATGTGAATAATGCCTTTTCATAATTTTACAATATGGAAAAATATATAAAAATAAAAATCCAAATTTGATAAAATATTTATTGCTTTTATTTGTGTTACTAGTGTAATTGTTCTCATGATGTATGCTTTTGCATTTTCATCAATAAAGATTCTTTTTTATTAAGGAAATTTTCAAAAAAGAGTTTCTTTTAAATCTTTTTCTTAAAATTTTTTTTTTGTCACTTAGAAAAGTCAAATTTTTTTAAATAAAAACTTTCAATTGGCTTCCCCCCCCCCCCCAAAAAAAAAAAAAGATTTTTTAGGTTTTTTTCTATAAGAAAAAAAAAAGCTTAAGGTTTTAGAAAAATTTTATTTAAAAAAAAAAAGGAGAAATGGCTAAAAAAATAAAGTCAATATTTAAAAAAAAAAAAATAAACCAACAAACTAAATTTTTTACAAATAAAAAAAAAAAAAGGGGCTATATGGACCTAATCCCGACTAGTGAGTATGTAGACACTTTAAGTGGCCTTAAAAATTGAAAAAATATATATATTCTTAAAAAAAAAAACAAAAAGAAAGTCTTTTATGAAAAAATTTCAACAAGAAGAAACCTTGAAGGCTCTTTAATTATTTTTAGAAATTCTCTTATAAAAACCTTAATGGTTTTAATAAAATAGCCTCAAAGTCCATAATCTCTAGTTTCTATTTTTTAAAATTATTTTAGAAAAAAAAAAGCATAAACTAGTGACTAAAATTATGGTTTATCCACTCATAAACCTTAATTTTACATATATTTTTTTCCCAACATAAGTCCAGTGGCGACTCCATTTTTATTTTTATTTTTTTACAACAAAAATTTTCCCTAATTTGGTCGAGAGGGTTATGTTGAGTGGGCTAGGCTTAATGTAAGCCTAATTAAGGAAAAGGGAAATCAAAATTTAGGCTCGACAAATTGGCAACTCCACTAAGAAGACAAGTGGGCTAGTCATAGGGAATTTCCAAAAATAATTTTAAAGGCCTTCATTTTCTTTTTTTAGAAATAAAGTTTCTTTATTGTAAATATTTTTCTTATGAATAGTTGTACTAACTGGGTGTTGATGGTGTAGGAAAAAAAAAAAAAGGAGAAAAAAAATGAAGAAAGGCCTAATGGGCTAATCTTGGGGGGAATTTTCTTGAAAAGAAAGATGTATGCTAAATATGGTTGAGACCGGACCATCTTAGGAACTTAAGAAGGGGAGCCATTGTATAACCATTTGGGAGTTGTGGTGTAACCACCTTTCATTGTTGATTAGGCTACCCCACTCTTGCTTTAATGTGGCTTGGATCCATTTCTTCAAGAATATGTGAGGCCACAAAGCTTGAGGACCTATAGAACCTACCCTATTACATTTATGATTATGTATCGGCCAATAGAAAATAATGTGGCATTATAAAGAAAGAGTTGTAATTTTAATTGATACTCCAATGTGTCATAATACTTTGTAAGATATGTAAATTTCTATATATATAAACTTTAGTGTAAGCTTTGTTTTTAAATTTCTGTTTATTGTAATTTATAGAAAAGAAAGATGGCAGGTTCATCAAATGCTCAGCCTACTCAGGAGATCCACATCAAGCAACCTATGGAACCTAAGCCTATCCTAAGACATTGGTTCAACCAGTTCAACCCGCATCATCAATAACTCATCATCACCAAGATTGGCCTAGTACTTTCCCTAATGAATATCAAGGCTAACAAGACCCCGATGCGAGCCTAGCCCATTTTTGGACCCCAAAGACTTTTCTTCTTATTTAGCACAAATATGCTCAGCCCTACTATTGAAGAGTACACCTAACTACTACAAGCCCCTCCATGTACTAAAGGCATAGCAGTTCCATACCTCAAAGCTACCCTAGTAAACACCTTTACTAAGTTTTTGGGGATAAGAATGACTAAAGTGGCTTGGGATCTTAATGAGTGTAGTGGAAAAGCCATAAGATTGTCAACCCTCCTTGATTGGTTTGAAAGCCCATTAGATTATCAAAAACGCATGGCCATAATTAGTGGTGGCTTTGAAGTATGGAGAGAGAACCGAATCAACGCATTTATCCTAGCTATGTTTAGAAGCATTTTGCTTCCCAATGGGCTTTTACATGTTCATTTTAGAGTGGTGAAGCTGGTAACCCAATTATTGGCTAGAAAGTCATATATTCTAACCCTTTTAGCAGAGTAGATTCATCCCTTGAATTTTTTGAAGTAAAGAAGCCATGGACATTTCAAGGGAAGCTCAGTACTACTTATCATTTGGTTTGTTAGCCACACCAAGACTCATGGGTTAGGCCTACTCAAGAGCTCTTTAGCCTAACAAATTGATATAATAGACAACTTCATTCCTAAGATCCATTTACTAGAGGGAGTCATAGCTTAGCAATGAATTGAGGCCCTGTAGAAAGTGTCACCAGAAGACATACTTTGGACTACTAGATGGAACCATTGTATACATGCCATACTTGGGTCTAAAGGGTATGTTGTAGTCCCTCTTATGGGCATCACTGGCTATACGGGGTACTTCCCAACATATTTGGTCAAACAATTAGGGCCTATTCAAGACATAGCCCACAAAGAGTCCCTAAAGGTGGTGACACTTGATTTCCAAAATTATCGTATTATATTAGCCAATAAAATAAGCAAGTTGCAAAGGATCCAAGCTATTTAGCACCATAAAGAATTAACCCCCATTGTTGATATAGGAGACTTAAGAGGAAGAGTTGGAGATTACCAAGGCACAAAAGAGTTCATATTTGACCTACTTCATAAGAATGGAGAAATGCAGTATCAAGCCCTCGATGTAGTCGAACCCGCACCTAAGCATCCCACACTAAAGCTTAGAGCATATACCGATTTAGCACAAGCCCATGTGGAAGTTCAATATAGAGCCATGGAAAAGAGGAAGAAAACTTGGAAAGCTCGATTTGAAGAAGCTCAGGATTGAAGAGAGGTCTTAGAAGGCCAGTTGAGGAGGGCCGAAAAGCGAATCTGCCAGTTGCTAATCGATGAAGCAAGAGCATGCCCCGTCAAGATTAGGAGATTTATCTACAATAGTCTATTCAATTTCATGTTTCTAGTCTAGGTTTTAATTTTAGTATTGGTTTTATGTTCCTAGTCTTTACATTTTGATGCTATACATCACTAGAATATTAATAAAATTGTAACTCTAGTGAAATTTTGAAATAAAATCACCACACTATTATTCAATGGCCATTCCAACATCTTGCATCCATGTGTCTCATTATTCTCCATTTTACTTACTTATAGTTACATATTTTATTTTGTAAAACATGTTTCTTTCAAAAAGAGAGAGAGAGAGTGAAAGAAGAGAAAATAAAGCTAAAAAAAAAACTAACAATTTCAATCCTTCTTGTAAGAATCTCAAATATTACTCTTAAACGGTCGATTTTCATCCAAAGCCCTATTCTCGCTCACTCTTTTTCCAAAATGGCTCAAAGTGTCAACCCAAAAAGAGTTGAAGTTGAAGCCCTTGAGAAGACCATGCAACAAGTGTTGGAACAACCCCAAACCTTTACCCACTCCGCAAGCCATCCACCTGCTCATGCAAGTGAATGTTCCAACAACTAACAAAATGAGACACCACCCCCTGAATTGCAAGATGTGAAACTCGAGCTCAAAACTGACATGTAGAAGAAAGAACTTGAATTGAGACAAAAGGACATAGAAGAAAAGCCAATGAAGATATTTAAGGACAAAATCAAAGTTCTAGATGGCAAAGATAGGCTGGAAAAGCTAGGCCTCCTGCAATTGCCTAGTTACTTAGAAGATGATTTCCTGAAAAAATTCAATATACCTAAGTTTGAGAAGTATGATGGAACTAGTTACCCTATGATGCACACTCGTCTGTATGTGCACAAAATGGGTTAGAATACCAAATGTGACCAACTTATGGTCCAAATGTTTCAAGATAGCCTTACTAGTCCAACTCTAATGTGGTATGCCTAGTTAGACTTGGTTGAATATGATAATTGGGATAAGCTTACTAAGGCTTTCTACAATGAATATAAGTTCAACATCAAAGCAGCACCAACCATGCATGATTTGTAGAAGTCAACCAAGAAGGATAAAGAGACTTTTAAGGAGTTTGCTCAACGTTGGAGAAGTATGGTGGCTAGGATCACTCCTCCACTCTTGGAAAAGGACTTGACCCACATCTTTATCACCAATCTGGGTGATCCATATCACAACTACCTCATAGGCCACATTACTTCCAGCTTTGCTGTGGTGGTAGTAGCAAGTAGTAAAATTGAAGATTCCATTACAACAAGCCGAATAACAATCCCCACTTCTACTAATAAGAAGCCTCGAACTTCTAAGTTTGCAGCTAAATCAAGAGACCCAACAGTTGGCATGGTAGGTACTGGTAACTTTACAATTGCAACACCTCAACTAACTATCCAATCGAGCTAAGGCAAAAACTCGAACAAAAGTAGGGAATAGAATAGAAGGCTTAGAAGACAATATACACGCATTCCAATACCGATGAGTCAAGTCCTTAACCACTTTAGGCAATAAAACATGTTGACTTTTGAAGTACCGATGCTAGACTACAAGCCTAGAAATTATGATCCAACTTTGAAGTGTGATTATCACTTAGGCTAAATGGGGCATTCTGTTGATAATTGTTAGAGGCTTAAAAACAAGGTGCAAGACCTAATCAGTACCAAGCTGATTCAATTAGATTTCATTGAACCTCAGAGGCCTAGTGTTAATAGGAACCTTCTCTTGAATCATGAACCTGTAATTAACATTATCACAATTAAAGATCTAGAGCCTAAACTAAACCTAGATGAGCTCCCTTTCATAATAGAGCAAATTGCATAGAACTTACAACAAGTAAGCAATTTACAATATATGAACCCAAGGGACAAAACCTAGACTAAGCTCGCTATGCACCAAGTGCTTAAAAAGGAAAGGTTAAGAAAGATGAAATTATGGTCATGTTAACTCCTAAACCATGCAAGAATTGCACATGAAAGGAACTAAGAAAGAGATGGTTGGCAAGAGACCCAACAATTGACACCTTAGGTGAACCATACAAAAAATTTGAATACTTGGTAGATTACTCATTCACATCAAAAGTTTATGCTGGTGCACCACCTACTAGATAGGGACTAGAGTTTAAGGAAGAAGATAAACTAAAGGAGCCAAGTGTTTGTATAATTGGGGTAAACAAAAAGCCCATGGTGTTTAAGTGCTATAAGGAAGATGAAGAGGAAAAAACCGCCCCTAAGAAGTTGACTTTCAATAGCCCATTGGCCACTGAAAACTACAAAGCTACACTACTAAACTATCAAGTTGTGAACTAAGTTCATAAGACCCCAATGCCCCTAATAGGTAGGCTTACTAGGTCTAGTAAAGTATATAGCCCACCAAAAGAGGATAAGAGAAAAACCCTCATGGGGGAATCATCTAAGAAAGTCTTGGAACTAGAGGAAAAAGATGATGCAGACCATGCCTCACATCACCAAATCATCAAAGCTAGTGAATACAAGGTCCTAGACCAATTGGCTAAAGTCCTAGCCCAAATATCCCTCATGGGCTTCCCTCTCACATCTAATGCTCATCATGAGTCTCTCATCAAGATCCTTCAAAATGTTAAAGTACCTAAGAACATCCACACTGATAAGTTAAGCCTTTTAGTCAACTTAGTGTTTTCCATGGACCACATTGCTTCCTCACTCAGAGAGCTTACTAAAGATAGGGCTAACCACACCAAAGCCTTATTCATAATGGCCAAATGTAAGGGTATGATTATTGCTCATGTCCTTATAGATAATAGATCGTCTCTAAATGTATGCCCATTGTCAATATTAGATTTACTTAAGGTGCCAAGGTCTAAAATCAAGCCTAATACTCTAATCGCTCGAGCTTTCAATGGCTCTAAAAGAGGAATTGAAGGAGAAGTAGACCTGGATGTGGAAATTAGCCTGCAAGTATTTAACATAACATTCCAAGTCATAGATATTCCTATGTCTTTTAACCTACTTGTAGGTTGACCATGGATCCACGCAGCTGGTGCTATAACCTTAAGTCTTCACCAAAAGGTGAAGTTTATCTCTAATGGCTAAGTAATTACAGTGCCATGTGAACAAGACTTTGCCATCTACAAAGAGACAGCAATCTCTTATGTTAAAAGTGATGACAATGATGAGCTTAGTTTACAAATATTTCAAGAGGTCTATATGTTACATGACTTAGGAGAAGTCAATGATGAAATCAAGAAGGAAATTTACACCAACAAATGAAGATTAAAGAGCAAGTCAGAATGTTTGGCTTAGGTTATGAGCCCACACCAATGGAAATCACCAACATGAAGCAAAAGGTTAAAAAAGGAGAGAGTTACTAGACACTAATATCCAGATCCCCCGCATCATCTAAACTCTTCTAATATCAACTAAGGTCCAAGAGCCCAAGCCTGACTTGATAGTAGATATGTTCAACCAACAATGCTCAATTCAAAAGGAGGCACCAAGTAGCCCACCTACAACTTTCAATAATTGGTTTTTGGTTTCTTTCAATAGTGATAAGTTTCTCTTAGAGTAAGGATTAGACTACAATGGAGCATGTTTTTCCCTTTTTAGTCCAAGTCATATCAAGTCTATAAGTCCTTTCACGTAAGTTTATGAGTCAATTCCAACTTTCAAATAAAAAGTTAATCTTTGATTCCTTACCATCTTTGAATAAAGATATACTCGTTTACATCTATTAGTAATAAAAGTTTCTCTCTATTTTTTTTTTTCATTACTTGCCCATTTATTTCTTTTCCATGTATTTACCTTTTCAGATCTAATGCACCCGATGAAAATCATGGGTATCTTGCACCTATGAATGATAAGAGTGTTGACATCACCTTCGGCCCTGTTGGGTCAATCATCGAGAGTGATGTCGATTGTCTACTAAATATTCAAGAAAACTAGCAATGATTTGAGCAAGATAGAATTTCCATTGATGAACCATTAATAACGATTAATTTGGGAAGTGAGGAAAGATTAAGGAATCTTAAAATCGGTGGCTACTTTGATGAGGCCCAATAAAGAGAATTGACCTAACTCTTGAAAAAAAAAAAAAAACTAGATGTGTTTGCATGGACTTACAAGGACATGCCTAGTTTAGATCCCTCCATAATCGTCCATAAATTACCCACAAAAGATGAGATAAAGCCTAAAAAGCGAAAACTCAAAAGATATCGACCCAATATCCTACTCAAGATCAAGGAAGAGGTTAAAAAAAAACTATTAAAATTGAGCTTTATAGAAGTGTCGAATTATCCGAATGGGTCGCTAACATAGTGCCAGTCCTCAAAAAGAATGGAAAAGTCAAGATTTATGTAGACTTCCGAGATTTGAATCAAGCTACACCTAAATACAATTTCCCATTACCATATATAGACGTTTTAGTTGATAATATCGCTGGGAATCACCTCTTCTTCTTTATTGATGGGTTCTCAAGGTATAACCAAATCAAGATAGGCGAAGAAATTAAAACCAAAACAACTTTTGTCACAACTTAGGGTACATTGTGTTATAAAGCAATGCCTTTTAGACTTAAAAATATTAGGGTAACCTACCAAAGAGCTATGACAGTACTCTTTCAGATATGATGCATAGACAAATAAATGTTTACATTGATAACATGATAGTAAAGTCTCAAGTAGGAGAAAGCCATGTGGAAGTCCTCAAAAAAAAAACTATTTGACAAATTAAGTAAGTTCTAGTTAAAACTTAAACCCGAGAAATGTTCCTTTAGTATTACATCAGGGAAGTTACTTGAATTTGTAGTTAGCCAAAAGGGGATTGAAGTCAAACTTGATAAAGTAAAGGCCATCTTAGAGATGCCAGGACTATCAACCCTCAAAGAAGTTAGAGGTGCCTTAGGAAGGTTAAACTATATAACTAGACTCATTTCTCAACTGATAGACAAATGCGCCCATTCTTTAAACTCCTTAAGAAAAATGGAGTAATCAAGTGGGATGATAAATGTGAGCAAGCACTCAATAAAATAAAGCAATATTTGACCAACCCACTTGTGTTGGTAACTCCTACCCTTAGGAGACCTTTGATCCTATATCTAACAATCCTCCCAAAATCAATAGGTTATTTGCGGGGGCAAAAAGGATGAAATGGGTAGAAAAGAGCAAGCGATTTATTACTTGAGCAAGCAATTCATAGAAGACGAACGGAATTATCTCAAAATAGAAAAAACTTGCTGTGCACTAGTATGAGTGATGCATCGGCTCAAGCAATATACTTTATATTACAAAATTGAATTTTTAACCAAGCATGATCCCTTAAAATACTTAACCAATAAACCAATAGTAATAAGAAGGATATCTAAATGGAAAATGCTACTATCTAAGTTTGATATCACCTATGTCCACTAAAGTTCGATCAAGCGGCAAGCCTTAGCAAATCAATTGGCTCAATCTCCAACAAAAGCACTTATACAAAGTGAAGAGGCCAATTTTCCATATGATACAACCATAAACACATAAGAGAGTGAAAGCAATAAGCCTAAAAGATGGAAGATGTACTTTAATGGGGCCGCTAATGTATTTGGATGTGGAATAGGGCTAGTATTGATATCTCCTAAAGGCAATTATTTCCCAGTGGCTGAAAGATTAATGTTCTTGTACACAAACAACATTGCAGAATATAACGCATGTATATTGGGCCTCAAGATGGCTCTCAATATGGGAATTTCAAACCTCGAAGTATATGGCAATTCATCCTTAATCATCCTTCAAACCTTAGGCGAATATAAGACTAAGGACCCTAAGCTTATCCTATACCATCAACACTTAGAAGAGCTAACCAAGCAATTCTAAGAGGTCACTTTTACCTATATACCAAGGACCCAAAATCAGTTCACTAATGCATTGGCAACATTAGCATCAATGGTTTGAATATCGAATGAAGTCAAGATCCAACCACTTAAGATAGAAATAAAGAGGAAGCCTACATTTTGCCTAGTCACTGAGGAGGTCCAAAAAAGTAATGCTCTAAATCAAGAGGCTTAGAAGAAAGAACCATGGTACACAGACATAAAGGCTTTCATCCAGACAGAGCAATATCTTGATGAAGCAAATAAGAACGATCAAAAGGCCCTTTGAAGAGTAGCGACCCACTTCATCATCAGTGGAGATATGTTATATAGAAAATTATTTGATACTACCTTACTCGGATGTATAGATGAGGCTAAGGCTAACAAATTGATGAAAGAAGTCCATCGAGGAGTATGCAACCCACACATAAATGGGTACATGTTGGCACAAAAGATCATGCGAATGGGGTTTTTTTGTTAACAATGAAAGTTGATTGTATCAAGTACGTGAGAAACTACCACTTATGTCAAGTCTATGCCAACAAGATCAATGCCCCTCCACAAGAATTGAATGTATTAGCAGCACCCTAGCCATCTTCCATGTGGGGAATAGATGTCATTAGCCCAATCACACCAAAAGCCTCGAATGGACATAGGTTCATCCTTGCGGCCATTAATTACTTCACCAAATGAGTGAAAACTTCTTCATATGCTAGCGTAACCAAAGGAGTAATGACAAAAATCCTTAAGAAAGACATAATAGCTCGATATAGAGCACCTAAGGCAATAATCACAGATAATGGCACCAATTTAAACAACAAAGTTGTGCATGAGTTATGTGAGCAATTTAATGTCAAACACTATAACTCAACACCAAACCACCCTCAAATGAACAAGGCAATAGAAACAGTAAACAAAAGCATCAAAAGAATCATTGAAAAGATGATGACAATGTACACAGATTGGCATGAGATGCTCCCTTTTGCTTTAACGGCTTATAGAACCTCAGTTAGAACATCCATTAGGGTAACACCCTATTCTTTGGTATATGGCATAAAAGTTGTCCTCCCAATAGAAATTGAAATCCCTTCTTTACTAGTATTGTGGAAACCCAACTTGATGAAGCTGAATGAATTAAGAAAAGATATAAACAACTAAATTTACTCAATGAAAAGAGGCTTGCTACTTTATGCCATGGACAATTTTATCAAAAGAGAATGATGTGATCCTTTAACAAAAAAGTACACCCCAGAACCTTCAAAGTAGGTGACTTGGTGCTCAAGAAGATATTGCCAAATGTTTAAGAAGATATTTCCAAATTTTCAAGATCCTCAAGGAAAGTTCACATCGAACTATGAAGGCCCATATATAGTAAAGAAGGTGTTGCCGAGAGGTTCCTTAATTCTATCAAAGATGGATGGTCCTAAGATTAAGGACCCAATTAACTCAAATGCTGTCAAGTTACATTTTCCTTAAACATTAATGGAATGTTTGATCTCTATTTAATGAAATTGTTAGAATTTTTGGAAATCTTATAAGCTTTACTTTCATCATTTCGCAAGCAAAGTCAATACCCTTAGTTATCGTCGAATGTTGGATTGGTCATAAACCACTCTCCTTCACCAATGCGTACCCCCTTACAAACCTAAACATATAAACACTGAATCTCTATAAGTAATGCTTCATTATAATTGAAGCCATCTTAAAAGGAAAGTTATATACACCTCATTTTTGCTCCCTTAAATTTCTTTTTTTATCCTAATTTTTTTTTAAGCCCTAAAATAAAGTTGGCCCAAAATAGATTAAATAAAATTTGTTACAATACATAACAAGAAACCGACTTCAGCTCAACTAGTCAGATGCATACATAAAGCTAAAGGGGTTGTGGGCTTAATTCCGAAGGGGCGTAATGCACCCCTTCTTAATTTGAAATAAGCACATGCATTACGCACACATGTGGAGGCACCTAGCACATGACCACACAACTACATCTTCTCCCTCATGTCAAGCTAACATAAATAAATATATATATATATATATATCCAGTCTTCCTTATTTTTTACTCAATTTCTCTCATTTTTTAGCCAAATTAAATCAAACAAAAAGTGAAAATTAAATATACAGTTAGAGTATTATCCAATGCACTCTAAATTTGAATTTTATTATAAAGGAAAGTATCTTAAAAATAAACATGAAAATTAGAAAAAAAAATGAAATATACACATATTATATTCGATTTTTAAAGGAATATTATAGGCTAAATTAACTTGAAAATCACAAATCAAACACATAGATTAGTCAAGTAAAGCCTATAGAATATATTTACATCTTTAATTTTGAAAATTTTCCACAAAAATCGTGATAAATTCAGCCAAAAAATATTTAAAAACCGAAAATACCCATTCTTGCAAAGAATTGATATTTCTTCAAATATAGGATTTCTTGGGTACTACTCAACACTTATTAATATAAATAGGGGGGGGGGGGGGGCTTTAACTCATTTCAAAGAAAAAAAAATTAATGAGCTCGTATCACCCACTTTCTCACTTTAGGAATAATACCCGTAACCACCCTCTCTCTCTCTTCAATTTGTCTTGTTTGAGAGCAAATTGAAGCAAACCAAAGCCATAGAATTATTCCTTTCAATCATTAAAGTAAAGCCCAACCTTCAATTGCCTTCAATAATTTGGGAATTGCTCCAATTTAATCAAGAATCGAAGTTTGGGTTTACAAGCTTGAAAAATGGGTTCAAGTGAAATTGACCAAGAAATAAGCTTCCAATCCTAAAATCCTAAAATTGATCGAGGGGCTTGCTTTCCCACCACAACAGGAGTCCGGCCGACTCTTGAACCACTACTACTGATAATAGAAAGCCCATAAACTAACCTAAACCGCCTATACACAAGGTAAGTTTTTAATTTTTTTTCTTTCTTTCATTTATTTTTTCAAAATTAATAATAGAAAATAAAAAAAAATTCAAAAAAATAAAAATAAGTTTTGATGTTTTTGGCTTGGCTTATGTGGAATTTGGTGTGTTTTAGCATGAATAATGTCTTAGAATATTTTTAGAAAAAGAAAATAAAAATTATGTTTTTTATTATTCTTTTTATTGGTTTTATGTTTTTTTGATGCATTTTAGTATAATATTAGTTTCTAGGTAATTTTTAAATGTGAACAATGCCTTTTTCATAATGTTTACAATATGGAAAAAAACATATAAAAATAAAAATCCGAACTTGATAAGATATTTATTACTTTTATTTGTGTTATCAGTGTAATTCTTCCCATGATGTATGCATTTAATTTTTCATCAATAAAGGTTCTTTTTTATTAAGGAAATTTTCAATAAAAGAGTTTCTTTTAAATCTTTTTCTTAAAAAATTTTTTCTCACTTAGAGAAGTCATTTTTTTTAATAAAAACTTTCAATTGGCCTTTTCCAAATATATATATATTTTAGGGTTTTTTTATAAGACAAAAAAAAGGAAAAAGAAAGAAAAACTTAGGGCTTTAGAAAATTTTTATAAAATAAAATGGCCAAAAACATAAAATCAATATTTTAAAAATAAAATAAACCAACAAATTAAAGTTTTTACAAAAGAAAAAAGAAAGAAAACTATATAGATCTGATCATAGCTAGCGGGTACATAGGCACTTAAAGTGGCTTTAAAAATTGAAAGCTTTATTTTTTTTATTTTATTCTTTAAAAAAAAAAAGAAACTCTTTTATGAAAATTTTTAAAAAAGAAGAAACCTTGAAGGATTTTTAATTATTTTTAGAAACTCCCTTATAGAAACCTTAAGATTTTAATAAGATAACCTTCGAGCCCATAGTCACTGGTTTTCATTTTGTTTCTAAAAATTATTTTGGAAAAAAAATGTAGACTAGTGATTAAAATTAAAATTAAAATTAAGATTTATCCATCCATAAACCTTAATTTTATACTTTTTCCCAACATAAGTCGAGTGGCAACTCCATTTTTTTTTTTTTTTACAACAAAGCTTTTCCTTAATTTGGTCAAGAGGCTTATGTTGAGTGGGCCAATCTTAATGTAAGCCTAACTAAGGAAAAGGGAAACCAAAATTTAGGCTTGACAATAGGACTTACGTCAATTTTGTTAAATTTTTTGTTTATCTAATATGCATTAACTTCTAATTAGTATTGATGTGGCCAACCAATGTAGCAGAGGCACAAATTTTAGCAATATTATTTCTCTTAATTTTCTTATTTTTCAGTATATGATGTAATTAATTATGTTTAATATTATTTTATTTAGTTAATTATTGGCACCATTTAAAAACATATTGTTGAGTCTCTTAGCATGATTTTGATGATAACAAAACAAATGATTTGTGTTTATAAGTTTGTTAAATGTGCAGAAAGTATTTTAAGTTATTGGAAGTAGGTTTATGCCAGCTAAAAAGATATCAAAAGTTGATTCAAAAATAGCTAAAACTAGATTTAGATACACATACAATCAAAAGTAAATATTGAAGTCTATGGATTAGAGTGTTTATCAAAAGCCTTTCTCAGTATAAGAGGAATCCAAAACTTGAATTAAAAGGAAATGAGAGCAAAATTAGAAGCGAAATATCTTAATAGAGAATTAGACTATTCAACCATCAAAAATAGTACAAATATATTTTATCTAAATATAAGTATGATATGACTGATCAAATTTAATCGTCAAAAAGCATAAGTTAGATAAATTTCAAGGCCCACTACTTAAATATATTTAAGTCATATACTTAATCTGTTCCACTAAAGTTAGATCTAAATATCATAAGAATTTTATTTCATATGAAGTATTCAAAGCTCAAGGATCAATAGTAAATGAAGGTAAATTATTAATATTGGGATAAAAAGCAAGTCCATAAGTTGATTATGAAGAATTAATCACAGTCAAATATTTCCATATCAATAATCAATAAATAGCTAGATATTAAACTATATGATCAAGCTAATAAGTGGGGCAACGTTCAAAAAAAATTGAATCAAATAAGTTGACCATTAAACAAATTAGTATTCTTTTTAGAGGAGTTAAATTTTGTTTTCTTCATAATTGTATTCTTTTTAGAGGTTATAGTTATTGTTAAGAGATTACATTTATTCATTGTAGTTTGTATAATATCTTAAGTAGAAGTCGGATAGGTAGAGCACTCGATGATTGTGCTAAGTATTGGCAAACTATTATAACTTTCAAGTTTTGAAATTTTTTTGATAAAATACAACAAACTCGTGAAAACAACCTCTCTAGCAAATGGAGGTTGGAATATTGTAAATTCTCTTGTCTGATTTTTTTTTTTTTTTTTTTGCAATTTATTTATTTCCGCTGCTATATTTAATTGTTTTTCCCCTCATTGATAATCAAAAGGTCAATTTCCAAAAAGTTTTGAAAGTTATTATTACATACAAGTAAGAAAAATGAGTACGAAATTTAACAGAGATTATAAAATGTTGAACGTGTATTCAAATAAATAAATGGAAAACGATAATGTCGAACTTTTTCCATCTTTTTGTAACTAATTAGCCTGCATCCGGATCGCAGGTGTGCGGACCCATTTCACAAGTGGATGAGCCTTGTGCCTGTGTTTCGGTTTGTCGTTAAGCAGTCCATTGCGGGGAAGATCCAAAGCCATACAAACCGCCAGTTTCCGGATAGCGTAAGCTTCTTCCAGGAGTTAACACTCCATCTCAATCCAAGAGATAGAGAGAGAGAGTTACAGAACATGGCAGTCCCTGCATTGACAGTCACCAAATCCACGTCCTTAATATCTGCATGTTCATGCACTTCTTTTCCTCAACAGAACAAGTACAGCAATGGTGGAAGAACGTTGTTGTCCCTTAACAACTCTAGACCAAACAAGTGTTTACTAAACGTGGGTGTTGGGTTTTTAGCAGCCTCGGTTTTGGCATTGACGCCGTTAAACGCTGATGCTACACGTATTGAGTACTATGCTACCGTTGGTGAACCTTCTTGTGAACTTAACTTTGTCAAATCTGGGTTGGGTTACTGCGATGTCGTTCTGGGATCTGGGGAACAGGCTCCATATGGTGAGCTTGTCAACGTAAGTCATTACGTTCGTCTTAAGTAATTTAAACGATGTTTAGCTTATCTAGTGATCTGATGGGATTGACGTTGCCTTTTATGAATGGCAACTCGCACCTTGTTTGGTTTTTCATGGAGTAGGAATTCGTAGAATCCATTCTACCAATCTTTTCGATGCGCGCTTGGTAATATAGTAAAGTTGATGATGAAGAGAACAGCAACTTGTTGTTTCCAGTTCGAATCCTACTTATTAGAAGAGGAATCGAAATCCGGTGAATCCATGTACATGAGCTTATATTTTCTATTTGTCACTTTTACGTAAGATAATGCACTCGCAAAAGAAATATGTAGTCGCTAGATTGTATGAAATCCAACTCCCTGAACAATAAAATCAGCTGAGGCCTTTCTAAGGTGGTGTTTATTCCATGGAAAATGTTTCAAGGAATTCGTAACTAAACGCACATTGGTCTTAGGAAGACAATTTCCATTACTTCACGCACAAGTTGTGTCAATTCATATCATATTTTCAGGTAATTTTGTTACATTTGAAGACTTCTAATGCATGTTAATTGCTTCTATGGTGATGCTAGTTATCCACTAATGTGGTTGGAGATATTTCATATTGTAAATGTTCTAATGTGATGACATTGGAAATATGGAATGTGCTGTTCACCTGAGCTCTGTTTTTTTCAACACCTTCATGGCTACATGTATTAAGATCCTCAAATTGACAGGTTCGATTCATGTGGCAATTCCTGGTATTGGGTTTCAACGATTTTTCTTTTTTCCCCTCTTCAACCCTGTAGTAATGGTAAAAAATGTATAAAACAGATCATGCATTGGATTGAATCATATTCGGGTTGTATTCAGGTGAGATATACTTAGTCATGTCAATTTCATATTAGATTGAGTTCAAGTGGTGTTTTGTCAAGTCATGTCAGGAATCGCAACCTCTGACAGCCTTATGTCGAGGGAAATCAAGTACATCGAAAACCCTAATGCAATAAGGTTTAATTGTTGCAGGATATATTTGGGATCATCTCAATTGTCATTTGAGCAGTTACAGCAGATTGACTGGTCTTTCTCTTTGACTCAACGACACTTAAACTCACTGCATCTGGCAATTTGATATGTATATCTTCAGCTATACTTAGCTACTAAGGCCAGAAAGCAGGGTTCAACCAACTTTATGAAATGTTAACGTTGTACGCACAGGAGTAGGAAATCAGTGTTTCTAATCTCAGTGAGTAAAATATGACTAAACAAAGATGTGAATAGGTATCAAGCTTTCAAATCGATGGTTGTGAAGCCAAATATATCATGGTAGTAAAGTACAAAGCGGCAAAATCAAATGTCTGTTCTATCATTTCATCTGCATTCAATTAAGTCATCAATTTGATAGGTTTCACAAGTAAAGTCTCTGCCTATAAGTGGGAGGGTGTCAAGTAATAAATCTAAAAGCCCACACTATATCTACAAATTTAAGATTTTAGATCAAATTGTTGTAGATATAAAATCTATCAAAGAAAAAACATGAACTTCAAAATTAACTAACTGCAGTAGCATATGTCCTTTTACATTTCCATGTTACCCTTTCTATAGAATTTTCCTTTTTGGCTAAAGATACTCAAAAGACAAAAATGAAGTCTCTCATGTATGATATTCTGCATTAAAAATATCATTTCATGTCATCTAAAGACTTATGTATGTATTAGTTACTCCTCTCAAGTCTGCTTGGTCTCCTTCCTACTGAATTTAGCTCCATAGCCATCAAGAATACTGCTATTGAAATTGGGGTAAAATAACGGTAGAGGAACTTGAATCCCTGATCCTCTACTCTGATACAATATTGAATTTAGTTTCTCAACCAACTGAATTAGAAACTAAAATTTATATATTTTGTGGTTTTTTATTTATTACTTAACATTACCAAATTTTATGACAATTAATATTTTAGGTTAATCTCAGTATTACAATTTGCATGTATACTCTTTACAGGTACACTATACTGCTAGATTCGCAGATGGGATGGTGTTTGATAGCAGCTACAAACGTGCTAGGCCTCTCACGATGCGCCTTGGTGTTGGCAAGGCATGTCAATTTCTTTACTGTTATGTCAGCATATAAAATTCTCATATTTGTTGTTTATTATCTATTGGGGGATGAATCTGATAAATTCAGAAACCAACAGACAAGTATCGAATTTCAGCTAAGCTATAATTTTAAAGTACTTCGCTGACTCTTCAGCTACTTAGTTTTCAACTTGAAAAGCCTACTTAGTCGAAACATGGGCAATTACCATTCATCATTGGCCTATGACACTGACAATAATTCCCTTTTTCACCTAGTATATTAGGTCAGTTTTCCAGATTGGTAATCGATACATGTGCGCAAAATGGACATATTTGAAGTATCTTACTCGATATTGATCTATGTATGAAGGAAAAATTTTCACTTGCTATTCACATTTTCAGAATGTTGAGGATTTTCATTGGTGATTGAATGTTTCCTTGTGGTGACAGGGGATTCAATGGTACAGTCTCCTGGAAAATCATTATGTTGCAAACTTTGTCTCGCTAGATTTCCTTTTTAGCCTTCCTTTAATATGAAAACTGACACAAAGTCCATCGAGAAGCTCTTGTTATCTTCCATCTTTGTCTCATTGTTCAATGGCATTTTTTGTAAACGATGTAGTTCATGACAATGTCTAATGAGATTCATCAGGAAGTGAGATGCTTTTGATGATTGGCCATTTAGGTAATCAAAGGATTGGACCAGGGAATATTAGGAGGCGGTGAGGTTCCACCAATGCAAGTAGGTAAGTCTTCAAAGAAACCTATGCTTTTGTCAATCTTATAATCAGTTGGTAGTACTGCAAGAGAAGATAACCTTGCTGACTCTCCTGAAGGCGGGAAACGTAAGCTTCAGATTCCACCAGCATTAGCATATGGACCGGAACCAGCCGGGTGCTTTTCGGGTGTGTACTCATCTTTAATGTCCTCCAATTCCAGTTTCTTTCTCAGTAGGTCTTTCTTGCTTTTAAGGTCATAATAGTTGCTGTCAATAAAAGTAAACAAGATTCTTATACGTCTCAAATTGAAGAAAATGGGCTTATGTTTTACAGAGGGAGAATATGCAGGCATTGTATTGAATTATTAGCCATGCACTGGTAGTTAGTGCGATGATTCACAGTGAATCATTCATTTGGAAACTGAATCCTTTGATGATGCGTGCACAGGTGACTGCAACATACCTGCCAATGCAACCCTTGTCTATGACATCAATTTGGTTGGCATCTATTCCGGAAATGCCAAGTGATATCGTTTGATGTACATTCAGTAAAGTAGAACAGAATCCATTCTAGGCTTCCAAGTAAATCTTCTAACTACTCTTGATCTTTTCTTTAAGAGTTTGCGCTACATGTTCATAGAAATCACTATTCATTTTAGATACTCTCTTCAAACAATGCTGCCATGCCCCATACATCCGTGTCTATGCACTGAAATGGTGACCTAATTTTGTTTTTATCATTTTCCTTCTTCTTGAATAAATTTGTGTTGCATGAAATATGTAAGAATTGTGTTAGCACATCATGCCACAAAGAATTAGCTAGATAAAATCAATGTTGATATCAGCATTACGTGGGGGTTTGAGCATTCCATCTCTGTGGAGAAGGAACATTACAGGAATCAGTATAATGTGTGCTAATTTGATTATCTTCCATGCATAGGACTTCCTTTGCCATAAATAGGAGCTCATTGTACAATGTCAATAATGGAAGAAGAGTGCTATAGCTTTGTAAAATATCCTTTTCGATTCTATCTGCTGACAGGAAACCACAAAAATGTAAGACAAAGGCGACTATCCATGTAAACATTTTGATAAGCTCATGACATCATTTTAAGTGTAAAAGCTTGTAAAAAATCTTTGATGATATCAAAACGTATCATATTAAATATTCATTATGTTAATGACGATACAATGATTCCTGAGTTATTTGGACCACAGCAGCTACTTGCCATAGTAGTAGGTCAAAAGTTCATTAAATATATTCATAAGAAGATGATATGTACAAGGCCAAGATGTCAGCATAACAGTGCAAGTTCATACTGAGCGACTACTTATATTGGAAAGGTCTATTCAGCCTTTAGGGACGGATTTGTCCCTTTATCTTAATCAATGCTGAAAAGGTCAAACAAGGTTTCTGATACTTCATTTTCTCAGATTGTTTTATATGCCGTCCATTCTGATGTAGCAAGCACATACTTGGATGCAGGCTTTTCCTTAGAAGCAACTAAAATTCGAAAATTCGCCTGTTTTCGCCTGTTTCTCGGTCAAGCTTTGGGCAGAAGCAACACTTCTATGTAAAGTGAAAAGTCCAATTCTTCCAAGCACTCATATCAACATCAACAGTTGTATGGTATGGCCACTGTACATTGCTGACGATGTTGGGGACTCTTGATGCTCTGGAGTGATGAATCCACCATCGACAGCTTCATCGGATGTTTCATATCCTGATTATACGATGAATTTAATTGTTTTTGCAAATGAGGCGATCTTTTTCTTCCTTCTGGTTGTAATATCTAATGGGAATAATTTTAGTGTTTCTTAAGTTGCCAATGAATCGTTTATTTGAGGTCCTCAGAAACGGATTTTCCTGTCTTTGCGAAGTAAATCAACTTTGTTAATGATACCATCCTTTTATCCAATAATTTGTTGACTATGATGACTTTAATGGGGAAACTTTTGTGCCCTTTCCGATGGAGTTTGACTACCTTCAGTTTATATTTCAATTGGTATCTCGTCTAACCACATATGACCATATAACATGGATATTCATTAAAGACTCCACTTTTTCGTTTTTTCCCCTTTTGATCCAATAATTTGTTGATTATGATCATAGGAGTAGGGAAACTTTGTCTGTTTTTAGACGGAGTATCATTATCCTTAAATGATGTTTCCATTTGCCTTCTACCTTGCTATATTATTATCATATATTATGAATATTTATTGAGACCCTATTTTTTCTTTTATTCTTATATAGTAATATAGATTAGATAAAACACAAAATAAAACACTGAATAAAGATATAAAAACTCTATCTATTTTTTGATAAAACTCTACTGTATTTTTATCTATATCTAATCGATCACATTATCATCTATCATAAATATTCATTATAAGTTTCATTATTTCCTTTTATTCATATATGATAATATAAAATTGGACAAAATGGGAACAAGAAGGGTAATTGAAGACATGAAGGCTTTATTTGTATGATTCCCTAACCCTAAATCTCATATGTAATGGATTAGAAATATGGTAAATTCAACTATTATGGTACAATTAGACCCTCTATTTAATTAGTTATGATATTAACTCCATTTTTGAAGACACAAACACCACCCCACCCCCAACACACAAATACATAAAACAGTTTGCTCCATCGAGATTCTAACACAAAAGGGTTTAAGAATGGAATTGATATTAAAACCTTAAGCCTTGAATTTGTCATCCCTACGGCTACAATAACTTGCCTTTACGCTTCCTTTGAACTTCTTTTGCATGAAAAAAAGAGCAAAGGTTAAAGTAGGGGGGACGGTGAAAGAAAGCCGATTCTTTTACTTGTTTGTGTTTCTGTGGGGCAACAAAGAATGTGCCTTTTTCTATCCTTGGTCTATCCTCTCAATTGGAACCAAAAAATTTTGAAAATAATATGGATGTTTTGTTTCCATCAACTTCAACGCTTTTGGATGCAAGCACCAAGGCATTCACACCCACAAAAATAAAAGGGACATTGGGGTTGTTCATACAAATGGCCAGATATTGCTTCAAGGTCTATAATTTCCTTTAGAAGACCTTAAATATAAGGGTTATACCAATAGTTGTGGGAGCAAAAGATACTATTTTCATTCCTCTTAAAAGATGTGATGCACCACCGGCAGATCTCGAGGCGTGGCACAATGTGATACCTTTTCTTTACTCCAAAATTGAATAGATTTTAACTACATAAAAGTTGAGAAACAATTTTTGAAACTTCACAAAACCCATAGTATTAAGCGTTAAAACATCCAATAATATACTATTGTTGGAAATTTGTCTAAATTTTGCAAATCATAATTCTAAATGCATATTTTTTGAGAAAAATAAAATATAACATACAATGCACCATAATATATTATCAACTAAGATGGTATCATCACTATTATCCCAAAAATAAAAATTCTATCGACTCCAAAGATGGATAGAAATCGATTTTTCAAATAATTACTATATGATTCCTTTGGAGTACTTTATGAGCATACTTATGGTGATACCATCAAATGTGTACTTAAAGGGATAAATAATACCTAAATTACAAAAATATCAACCTATAACACCGGTTACCTCTTAAATAAAATAGAGCAAAATAAGCAATTTGCAACCTGTTATCGTTTATTTATGGGTATGAATGTTTACATTAGGTCATCTAGTATTTAGCCGGCCCCTACCTGAACAGCAAGACGGTTCCACCACCAATTGCCAGCCAGCCTTCACAATTTATGTAATGTGAAGATACTATTTATACAGCTGTACAACTGACCCAAATCATCCACACATAACCACATAAATGAAAAATGTAAACATCATGCATAAGACATAACAAACAAAAGTAGTTGGCTACTAAAGGTAATATGGACATAGGCTCCTCATAAGTCATATTACATCCTAATCTAGACTTGTTACATCATTTATTACCTAAAACCATTACCACATGTACTTATCCTACAAAGTCACACATACACCAATAAATACATGTTCATTATTCCATTCCTCCTTATTCTATAAATAGTTATTATTACAATATTTAATTTACTAAATATTACAATTTTTAATAAATTACAATTATCTAAAATATTAAATAGCAATTTATTTCTGTTTTATAAATTACTATTTAATAGATAATTCATATTCTTAATTTATAAATTACTACTTAATGGTTCATTTACCATTTTTGTCTTAAATACTCTATCATCATAAATTGCATGAAGTCTTATATTGATTATGAAAAATAGACAAAAGAAAAGTAAGAATTTTAAAGATGTAATAGATAATATATCTATTTTATTTTTTATTTTTATGTCAACCAAATAAAATAATAAATATACCATAACTATTACATATCTATATTTAATTTTTATTATATCACAATTTAATCCCTATACTCTCAAAATTATATAAACACTGAACGAAATAGCTTTGTATTTACAGAACTTACTAAAAGGGTAAGGAAATGTAATTTCAAAAGCTCGGAAGCATCCAAATTTATACAAAAATTACATAAATAACATGTAATACCAGTTAATACAAACTAATAAATCTAACTCTGGATCTACAAGAAGCAAAACCCAACCCAACCCAACACTCTTTAGTTTAGTGGCTTGTGAAGCTAGATCAACAAGAACTTCATCAACAAATTTTACAGCTTCCAGTTCACATCACATGATTGAACAGGCATTTGGGTTTTCATCACTGAACATGCTCATATAAGGGTCTTCATATCTAGCAACAGTTCCTGTGTTTGCATTCTCCACCTTCCTCACAAACCCAGGAGGGGCTTTCTTGTCATAAGCCTGAGCAGCATATGGCTGAGCCACCAGGCTGTACTTGACATATGGCCAGAACTCACACCTCTTCCCAGTTGATTTCGCTGCTTTCAGTACCTTCTTTTCATCAACATAACCGGTTACTGTCACCTTCTGCTGTTTCCTGTTTACATCGACCGATTTAACTCCTGCACAAGAAGCACACAATATGAGCTTCCAACGTTGGAAATAGGTGAAAATTAAGGCATTTGTTTCTAATAGCGTGATCAATGAATCAACTGTTAGAATTTAATAAATTGATTTCAAGAGACAGATGACCGACTGAACCATCCAGTCGGCTGATATAAATACAGGACCGTCCTAAGGTTTTGAAAAAGTTGGAAGAACGTTGTCCATGGAGACGGAACCGGATGTCGAGTAATTAGTAAAGTGGAAAGAGCTGGAAATTACCACTAACAGAAGACACTGCTTTCTTGACTTTAAGCTCACAACCATCACAGTCCATTCTGACCTTAAGTTCAACTGTCTGGAATGGTTTCCTCCTCTTCTTGTGCCCAGTACTCATCAGATCAGACAGATACTCCAAAGTACCAGCAACTCCCATTTTATGAAAATATGAAACTAAAGCCTTCAAACTTCAAGAAAAAAGGTTCTTTTTAGGACTTTAAATCACTAGAAGTCTTGAAATTCCTGAAAAAGAAAATGAATGTATATGAAAAGAGTCCTAGAGTAAGGAGAGAAAAACTAGATGGGTTTGGTACTACACATTGGTGATGCAGAATTTATAGAGATTTGAAACAAGAAGCTACAGGGAATATTACTTCTTTTTCCCTCCAATATACCTTCCTTGGCTTTGAACAGACAAGAAAAAAGGAATTCTTATGTTGTACCTTGAGTTTCTTTACTACCTTTCAGAGGATGTTCCTTTATATAGGCCATATTCTTTCTTAATTAGAGGGATTTCAATCCGATTCAAATAGTGAAAAGGTTTGTGGACCCCGGATGAACACTATTAATCAGTAAATTAACCATTAAAGGGAGCCTGGTATTTTCTGGACAGGTGGAGACCTTGATGCTTAAATTAGTATTATGATTAAAACGTGGGATTGAGGGGCTCTTTTAATATATATTGCTTAGAGGGCAGGAAAAAGAATATTGAGATTGAAAATTTTGAAAAATTTCACTTTATCATCACTTATTTTATTATTAATGAATTTTATTTTTTTTTATTTAAAAATAATTTATTATTATAAAAAATTTTGATAACTTTTTATATTATTGATATATTTTTTAATATCATCTTAAATAATAATAAAAATAAAACCGATTAATAATAAAATAAATTATCAATAATAACAATAGATAAATTTTTCATCATGTTGCTTTTATTTAACCATCACCATTCGTTTTTATTCGTGAGCAAAAACCTAGATCTTATGAAATTACTTGAGCAGATCCAATATTAACAACTCCTCCATTAAAGTTTTGACAAGCACCAAAGGTTATTTGGAGGTATTATTGTCTTGGAACTGGTGCCAATTTGCCATATGGAAATGAAAAGTCAGGTATGTTTTCCAAAAGTAAAAGAACTGAATAAATATAGAACGAAAGGCCTGGAATATTGAATCAAACTGTTTGATTCGAAGAAATTCTTAAATTGAAAGTTATAGTTGGTTAAAAAAAAAAAGTAAAATAATGAATTCAACCATTTGGAAAAGATATGTATTTTTAAAAAAATTAAAAAGAATAAATGGAATTGTATATTAAATTATAAAAGTTTTGTCCTTACATTATATAAATAGGATAATTAAACATAATCAATAAACTTCTTCACCTTTTCATATAATTATAAATATAAAATGACTAATGAGTAACTTAGATTAATCATCCTTAAAAATCTTTTACCTTGTGTTTGGCAATAAGAAAATTTGAAAAAACAAAAGAAAATCAAAGGAAATCTTGCATTTAGGTCCTTAAAATGAGAGTAAAAATCAATGGAAATGAATAGAAATCAGTGAAAATATTACCACTTTTAAATCCACTTTATTTTTCCCCACTTTTAAAGAGAAAGTAATGGAAACCAATAAAAATCATGTACAATTACAAAAATATCTCTAAAAGCAAAGTTAAAAACATAAAATAATTGATATTTTAGTCTATTTACAATATATAAAGTAAATTTTTTATTTAATTTTTTCTTGTTTTCACATTAATAAATCAAACAAAAAATAAAAACTACATTTCTTTTTTTTTTCTTTTTTCTTTTTTCTTTTCTTTTATACTTATTTTCACCTTTTCTGCTTTTGTTAAGATTGCTAAACATAGTATTAAGGCTCATGATAAGTTTCATCAATGGACAGAATTCTAATAATTATATAAAGGGGGGCTTAATTCATGTAAGTGAGATGTAGGTCTATATAAAAATTTTCAGTATGTCGATTTTTGAAAATGATCAATGTAAATTACCCAAAATCTTTATGTACATATTGTATTTTCTTTTAATTGCATTTCCCATCTTATAAAACTAAATTGAAATGGAATGTTTAAGATAATATCGTAAATTGTGGAGTCTCTGTTTTGGTAGTAATTTTATTGAGCTTAATTTTACTCTTTCACATTATACACACAAAAACCTTATTTCACATAATGGAATGGATTATTTTCTTTCTCCTTCTTACAATTTTAAATTCAGGATCTTATTAATACTTTCATGGTTCTTTCTGTAATTAATTCATGTCTTTGAAAAAGATAACTTTTGTTGATTACTTATAATCAAACTGCGACTGGTCAAAGAAACCCGTTTTCTATTATTTGAAAAAATTCTAAACATGATTCAAAGTGATAAAATAAATAAATAAATAAATAAATCGATTTTACTGTTTATAATATTTCGAAGTAGGTAAATTGAACTGATCAAAATCATGGCCACCCTATAAATAGATTCTTTTTCCCATATGTCAAATGCTCAGTGGAGGGAATTGCTAAAATTAATAAGTTATTGACCAACCATGTATTTGTATTTATTTAGCCATAATATGTATAACTGTTTATCAAACCTAATCGAATCAAACTATATCAAATCATAAAATATGATTTTAATATATTTAAATTCAATTTACAGTTCCATTCGAAGATGGTCTAAATGATTTATTGTTCGGTTCAAGAGGTTGAACCAAATCAAACTATTTAAATATAAACAAAACCACTTCGTATTAAAAAAAAAAATTAACTGATATTTTTTAATTTTAAACCCTATTTACATTTTTCTCTAATCTTACTTACTCTTTCTTTTTTGTTAACTCTTATTTTATTTTCAATCTCTACAATTTATTTATTTTCTTTTACCTTATCTCTCGTTTCTCGAGCAAACAAGTGTATAATCACTATTACTTGAGATGTAAAATTATCATAACATAATATTATATTACTAAAAATTCTTACATACAGTTCTTCAATTTAAATATTAATATTTAGTTAAAAACTCCAATAACTATTAATACTATCAATTAGAATAAAATATTATTAAAAATAGTTTGATTTGAAACCCCAAACCGTTAAAAGCAATTCGATTTCTTAAGGGTTTGAACCAATATATTTTAAATACGATTTAGTTAAATTCGATTCGACTCAATCTTTAAATCGAACTATAAATATCCCTAATTATATGCATGACTTTTATTCTAAAAAAAAACATAAAAATATAAAAAATTACTTGCCAACATCTTAGCTATATATGATTCTCTGAAATTTTAAACAAGTTGCATAATAAAAGAAGACACGGTAGTATTCCTTAATGATTATAGTTTAAGAGAGCATCACTTATAATTGAAGCCAAAAAAAAGGTATAATCACAATCATGGTATTGGGATAGGATAAGTATGAAGCTTAAAGGAGATTTTACTGCCAGATTTACACTAGAGACTAGACCGTCGGAACAAATACCTCAATAATGTTTGGTTTTTTATTTTATTTTATTTATTTATTTTGGCATTATCAATAATGTATGTGATCGTCAAGTTTACATCACCTCAAATTAATGGCGGTCGGACCATTAATAATACGTAGCATGATCCGACATTCTTCATCGAAAAGTAAAGACTAATAAAAGCTACTCACTTACTCTATTTCACGTTTTTCAACGTTCACATATTTTATATTGTCTAAGTTAGACAGAGGTTATTGCTGGATTAAATAGGTGATTTGGTCCGAATCGGTCTAAGATGGCTAATTCAATCCAGCAAAAAACCTATCGATTAAGTGAATTTAAGCTGGTTTGCACGTGAATTCACCGATTTGACGAGTTCATATATTGAATTAATCAAATCAAGATAAATAAATAAATAAAACTAATCTCAATTATTATTTTTTTTTTTTTTTGGACTTGAAAACCGGCGAATTCGAATCAATTTAGGGTCAATTTGACCCATGTTCAATGTCTAGCCTAGGTTGTTCAATTTTGAATTTTTATTTATTTATCACCGAATTTAGCATTGAATCCTATTGAATTCGAGAAAATATCAAATATATTATACTATACTTTATCTTATAGATAAAAAATTATATTTAAATTTTATTTTTTTAATTTTTAATATTCATACAAAACCTAGCGAACTAAGTAATATAATGCATGGCACATAGTATTAGCCGCCCAATCGGGCTAATAAAGTTAAAACTTACTTTAAAAAGGATTATTATATTTTCGTCTTCTAAATCTGAAGTCTTAAACTATAGACCTGTCTCTTTTCACGAGTTCACTACACTAAATTCACACGAAGATTACAAGCTTTGAGAATGTTTGTTTTTCCTTTTAAATCGTACATCCTGTTTTTAAATGGCTCTCTATCTAAAATTATTTATAAGAAGCCTTACCTTTACATCCATGCACATGGATATGCAGAGCCAACTCGTGGAAACTTTAACAAAAAGGTCAAAATAATAATAATAATAATAATAATAAATTTAGGTCTTAGCCCGATGATAAGTCACAACAGCAGAAAATAAAATTATAATTATAAATTTTAAGTAATTAAACAAAGAAATAATAATTATTACTCTATTTATTTACATTAAAAATGATATTAATAATAAATAAAGAGTACATCTAGAAGTAACAATACATCCTAACCCATGTTCACGGCTTAATAGGTGAGATAGGATCTTATGGTATAATATGTAAATATGTACAAAAGATAAAGAGAAAAGCATACTTTTAGTCTCAATATTTATCTACTTTTTCTATTTGAGTTCTCGATCTTTTTTTTTCTTTTATCTGAATCCTCAATGTTTTCAAAACTTTACAAAAAAAAGGATTTTCATTAAATATATTAAGTTTCTCATTAATACGTGACGCATATCAACTTTAAATTAGTTTATAATAATTAAATTAACAAAATGATGATATTAATATATTTATTTACATAGTATTATAAAAAATAATATTAAATATATTTAATAATATACTATAATAAAAAAATAATAATTCAAATTAAGAAAAGGGGCCAAAAAAAAATTTATGTATACCTTAACCATCTTAATCAACTAGCCTAAGGCTAATTGGAAGCCAATGTGCGCACTAAATGAATAGAAAATTTAATGTATTTAATAAAAGTCTTATTTTTATAAGATTTTAAAAACATTAAGAACTCAAATAGAAAAAAAAAAAAAAAAAAGTTGATGACTCAAATAAAAAGTAGATAAACGTTGAGAACTAAAAGAGTACTTTTTCCAAAATATCAATGCATGCATATTCTTCTAATCTTAAGCGAGAATTACAATTCCTTATCTAGTAGTAATAAAAATTCCATGGAATAAACCAAACATAGTAATATCCTTGCAAGAAAAGGAATAACTATTGCATTCCAAACCTATAAGAGTATTTTTGCAACCATAATAACTAAACCAAAAATGCAACTATCCATCGTTCAAAAGATGAAAATACAAGTATTTCTTAAGATTAAGCAGGTTATTGGAATATTTTTTATAGTATAAAGAAAATAAATTTATGTATTTTAAACTTTTTAACAGAAATGATATGTGTCCTTTTCTTATTAAAGATGCAAAAGGAAATACATTTCAAATTGAAGTAATCATCAAATATACGGAGCACCCATTATTATATAGTCATAGTAATCATATGGAACTAAAATGTACTAGCCCAGCATGCATATAGTAAAGATGTTTTGGTGTAATTGAATACCAATGTTTAAGTTGATGTCATTTCAAAGAGATTTTACAGATATTGGTGGAATGAGTTGTGATTTATATGAATACTATATTATATGAGAATGAAAGCAGTGGACATACACAAGATCACATCAAGGGATGAGTGTGCAAACCCAAATTATTGATACTTCTTGGATTGGACAAACTAGGGCGGTGAATGGTAAAGCTAGACTGCGTAGCACTTGTCCATATCTTGATTCAAGCATATTGTATTCAATTATTTTCCTCTACTTGTCACTTCTGATCGGTCCAAAGGATTAGGAGTCGATAATTTAGTTCAATTTGCAGTTTAAACCAAGCTATATTAGACAAATCACCAAAAGAAAGGATCAAGTTCTTGGTTCAATTTGCTATAGAGTTCGGTTTGATAATTTTTTTTGTCTATTTGTAGTGAAAACTTTCCTCCTCTAATTCATAATCCATGTTAGGACAAGATGTGGATTTCAGATTACAAATTATAGGATAAATGATAACAAGCCAAGTAATAAGTAAAAGAATATATCATGATATACAAAATTTACGAAGAAAGTTCAATAGAAGTAAAAAAGTTATGAATAAGATTGAATAGATAATTATAATATAATTTAGACATAAGAGATGAGTCGAACTAGTCTTGAACCTACTCGGACCTACTAGTTCCTAAATCCAAAAAAAAAAAAAATGAATTGAGACCAACCCGAGATCCCCAATTTTAGGCTTACTCATGTGAACTAGCGGTTCACAAGCCAATTAGGTCCATGAACCAGCTCTTTTTTTTTGCCTAGATTTGGCCGATTCACAGCCGAATTGGCAAGTTCAATGCTAAGTAGAACCAGCCATCCTAAACCAATTCATGATTCATGAATCGATAGGCCAATCCGAGCTGAATTGCTGGTTCAACTCGACCCATAACCAATATCTAATATAATTAACAACAAAATAAATGGTTCACATTTTCTACTCTATCTTGTCCCATCAACTAAACCTTTCCCTATTGGCCATAATTGCCCCAATCAACAAGGACATTATTGGCTGTTTTTCATGCACTTTTTTACCTAATTATCTAATTTCAAGATAAATTCAACATTGCTTATCAAATCAGTGACAAGAAAAAATAAAATTTTTAATTCAATTTAGGATTCAATTGAATTATTTAGTTAATTACATTTCCATGGAAATAAGGGACAAGCTAGGTTGTTTTAACCACTTGGAATTTATACCCTTTCGAAAAAATAATTAGACAAATGATCTTGCTAGTCAAATAGCTATTGATAGATTATAGGCTTATCGGGTATTAGCTCTACTCTTTATTATATTAGTTAAGGAGCACATATATAGATAATTACACATCATAACATTTGTGTCACTATTTGTGTAGTGGGATTTCATTTTCATTGTCAATAATTCAACATGACATGAGTACATCTATGTGGGTAGTGACCAAACCTCAACTCTATTTATAGGTCAAATCGAATGCTACCTTATCATTAGATATGGATCATACAATTTATAATATCTCGTTTCACGTTTAATATTAAGAATTATTTTTGAATTTTTAAATATTATATCAATATTTTAAGAAACTTTCACACTTAAAAAATTTACCATTTTATCCTAATATCTTTATAGATATTTTTTTAACAATTTTTTTTTTTTGGATATTTTCTGGATTTTGCTGCTTGGAAATTAATAAAGATCCCAATAATAAATCACCAAAGAATGCTGGGAATAGGATGCATTAAGTATGGTCTATGTGGGTGATGAAACCTAGTCTCTATTTATATTATAGGTCAAGTTGGATGCCACCTTGCGATTAAGATATGGAATGAGACAGCTCCTAAGATTTAAGAGAATACCGTAAATAGTAGCTTGGAAACCGGGTTACTATTATAACGAAGAGGACGTTGTTTTGTTTTTAAATATAAACCAAAGATGTAACATTAAAGGTAAACTTTACTTGCACCATGTGATATGTATATAAGAGGTGCCCTTAACCCTATCATAATAGGGTTTATATGTTTTAAAATGCATATATTTTATTTTCACTTGATTGTAAGCATATATTGTATTCATTAAAATTATATTTTAGAAATAGTTATAGATTTATCTAGTTTTGTAAAAGTAAAATGTTCTTCGTATATGATAATATTAAGCTCGGGATGTAAATGAAAAGCTTAATAGGAAAAAACAAAAGAGGTGAAGAGGTGGTAACACAAAGTAGATCGAGTTGGTGTTGGTGTGAAAGAGATGGACGGTCGAGATGGGGGAGATGGGAAGAAGAGGAGCGCGTAAAGGCTGGCATGGCCAAAGCTGCGGAGTCGGTGTTTATGAGCTGTTTTTTAATCGATCAACTTTACAGAGCCGCACGCCGGAGCCGCAAACTTCTCGCTGAGCTGGACCTGGTACGCTCCAACTATTATCAACTTCTAAGGGTAAAAGAGGAAACTGAAACCTACTCTTCCAATTGGTTTTTTTTCATTTGTTAATTTTAATTTTAATTTTTTATGACACATGTTGAATAAATTAAACTTTTACTAATAGCTCGTAATAACTTTTTAAAACGCAATTGTTGGTAGTTTTCCGCATAAATTACAGTTTTCTATTTAAAAATTATTTTAAATATAAATATATTTATATATAAAACTGAACCAAACCGTAAAATAAAAATACTACTCGATTTAAAGTTGGTCTTGTGGCGGAGCTTCTTAAAAAATATAATGATAATGTTCTCGAAAAACCATTCACTTATGTATAGAAAACGAGCCACCTTTCATATTATTTTATTATCATTTTAAGTCGCAATTAGGTAGAAAGAGAACGCTCTTATTAGCTGAGACGCGACCACAGCTTGGAATGATAGAAGTAACGGCACCAAGCCAAAGACAACATAACACGGCAAACGGCTCGAAATTTGAATTTGAAGTTTCCACGAATCTTTCGTTTAAAAAAAATTATAAGCTCTCAACCTCCTCCATATGTGTAAAGTTATTATTGCTACGCGAAGCAATTCTCCCTCGCAATAAAAGTAAAAAGAAATAAAAATTTATCGTGTCAAGAATACTATAATCATATTATATCGATACATTAAAATACATCACATATAGAATTTAATTCAAAAATAAAAATATGAAAAAACAACAAAAAAATAAGCTATAAAAGATTACATACCACATAATGCATTTTAGCGTCCCGATGTAATATAATTACAGTATCCTTAGTATAGCAAATTTTTATCCACAAAAAAGATACCTTACTAGTAACCTTTCTTGAGGAAGGAAATAGACTCTTACGAGTCAATCGATAGGATGCCGATCAGTGTATCTATACTTAGCAATACCTTTTATTATGAGTATAATATACATAAAAGAAAAGTTTACAATATGATTCACATATAGAATCATATTTTATATATTAGTGCATTAATAGAAGGTATCGTTAAAATTAAGTAGACAAGGAGCATCTATTTATTTATTTTTTCTTATAGAATGAAAATCTCTTGCAACAAGAGATTGAATGTCCCTACGCATAAACAGTTGATGTTCAATACAAGGGACAATTGTAAATGCACTCAAAAGATATTTTTCAGTTGAAAATAGACTCTTTTCCAAAACATATTTTCACCTATCTATAACTTTTAAATAGGAAAACCACATATATATATGACATGTGTTTTTATTTTTTACAAACACATAACCTATATATTTTTTTAAAATTGTTAGTTTTAATTAAATGCACATGTCAACATTTAATTGATCCTTAAATAATTAATTAAATTAAATATGTACATATAATTTCATTAAAATTTTGATTAAAAAATAAGAAAAAAAAAGAGTAAAAACCGTTGTGGCCACTTACTAGCCACCCTAAGGGTATGGAGTGGTTTGCAACAACCCCACAAAATTTGATCAGTTGTATTTTTTTTATTTCTTTTTATGTGCTTCCTCTCTTTTTTATTTTCTACATTTTATATTTTATTTTCATTTTATTAGTTACACTATAAGAAAACTAAGCTTTAGATATAGAAATTTTGTGACATGAAAAATATATCTCTACAAGTATTAATATGTGATAGACTTGTGATGAAGATGTGGCTACATGAAAAAGATATATTTTTACAATTTTATTAGTTTTTGCAACGGAATTAGAGACAAATTACAAATAAATTTGTGAGGGATTTAATTATGTCGCATTTCCATCTCTCATTCTATTCCAAGAAATGAACAAATTTTTGCGTAATATTTACTTTCGGATTCTATTATAAATCTGTCTCTAAATGTTAAAAATATAAACATAACTTTTAAAAACGGAAAATTTCTTTCTCAAATACTATAACAATAAAAGTTAAAATTTTAACATTATACATATATTTTAAAAAGACATTGCAAATCTGTCACCAAACTTATTTATAGAATAATCTTGACTTTTAAAAATAGATTAATTCTATCTCTAAAAGTAATTAATATATATATATATATATATATATATATATATATATACATATGATATAATATATGGCATATATGTATTATAATTTTTTATCATATATATAAAATATTATATAATATTTAATATATTTATATCATATAATATATTTATAAAGTATTAAATGATCGAGCTTATATATTATAGTTTTATTATGTATAAGTTTATATAATAATATATAATATAAATAATATTTTAAAATAATAAGATAAAATGTTATATCATTACCATATACAATTTATTATAATTTAGATACTTTGTTATACATTATTAGTTATATATAATAAAATACAACTTTAATCACAAAAACATTTATTGGTGTTGTAGTTATGTGTTATACAAAACTTAAAAGTTAAGTATGCTTAAGGAAAAGACTATCAGGATGGATGACCTCCTAGGAAGTTTCAATTAAAAGAAATATAATTGTCCCTGACAAGGGATAATTAGTAAGGAATTTAATATATAAGTGAAATTACCATAGTGTAAGATGCTCCAGTCGAATTATCATATTTTTAGTTAAAATAATTCAATTGTAATTTAATGGAATTTGGCTTATTTGCGATGGAATTTTTTTCTCTTATTATATTTTGTTGCAAATTTTATTAGCTTTTTACGATGGAATTAATTCACTTTTGAGATGGACTTTTTATAGTAAATTCATGAACAATGTACAAACTATCGCTAAATAGAATTAGTGACAACAATTTTTATAACAAAAATTTGCGACAAAAATTTTATTTCTAAAGGTTTTTTGTAACAGAATTATTACTTTTACAAAGTAGTGTTAATTGAATATATTTAATAACATTAGTGCTCCAATGGAATACTAATACATCTCTAGTTAAAATTAACAAATAATTATAAAACACAAGTGATGTATTTGTCAAAAAAAAAAAAAAAAGATCACCTCTTTACAAAAACCTTAAAACACAAATTACTTTGTTTTAAAACTGGAACCTACTATATAACATCTTAAAATCACCCTGTGAAAGTTGTAAATTTTATCTTTTTTCTTATAAATTTTAAGTTTATGTGATATTTAAAAATTAATCTAGATGTGATACTACAAGTTCTTTATATGCGAAACCCATGTACCCTATAACAAAATTTGTGAATTTAAAAAAAATAATAATAACATTAATTTTTCATACATTCATTATTTCAAGTTTTATGATCTTTACCACCTAGTAAACAGAAAAGAATAAGGGGAAAAAATAGAAAATATAAAGTTAGAGAGGAAAATAAGGAAGAACACGGGGAAAGAAGAGAGGCAATATTAAATTTGACCACTTAAAATTACTAATTCATGAACTTACGCTTCTTTTTTATTTTTTTTCTTAACATTTAATATCGAAAATATAGTATTTTCAATTATTATATATTTCTTAATATTATTTAATAACTTTTTATAAGATAAGTACAGAATATCCTAAAACTTATACCATGTATATCTTGAATTACGAGTTCTAGGATGAATACGGATTAAGAAGACTTTGCATCTGCACCTTGCCTTGTAAGAGTAGGGTCCAGGAAGTCTGTATCTTGAACATACCCCATGATCCTTAATACCCACTTAAAACCTACTTAGTCAACAAAATATAAGTGGATATCTTATACAATAGGATTATCTATTCACCCCAATTTAAACAATCATTAAAGCACCTAAAGCCCCTATGGTACCTATAAGTGGCGATAGTTTTGGTGCTCTTAGGAATGATTTGTAAGATAAGTGCATATTTTCTAAAATTATTAAAAAAATAAAAGTACACTTATAAGAGTATGCATACAAAAATAGTTTGGTTATTGAATTTTACAATTTTCCTATTGTATAATACCCCTTAGCAAAACTTTTCCAATTTGCTATTTTGTAATACAAATACCATTGACTTCTTATTTCTCATAAATCCTAGGTGCTAGTGTGTGTTTGGTTAAAAATTGGTTTGGATAATTATTATTATTTTTTTTTTTGTCTATTTAACAAGTACAAAGGAGTGAGCAAAATTGGGGTCAATGTAAATTAGGGTATTTTAATGAGGATGCAAAACGTGTCAAGCAAAAATATGATAAGATCAACCTTGCAACAATTAATGAATGTGGGTGATTAAAGTTATTTCTTTTTTTATTATTATTTAGAATTCAATTACAAAAGTGTTGACTTAAGGTATCTCCAACCTTAAATACCTTTATAAGTGCCACATTAGCACCTTAAAAACATTTCCTTCTCAAGGACTTCATTGCTTTAATCCTAAATCCTTGAGGAGAGCTCTTAGGTATCACCTTAAGCCCCTAATGAGAGTTCCTATGTAATACTTCTCAGAAAAAGTTAAAATAATAATAAATTTGGACCACTTTTGAAGGATCCCAAAAAGTATAAGGACCTTCTCCATTCCTCAAGAACTCTAAAAAGTAGATCCTTGGTCTTGGATTTGGTATCAAGGATTAGTAATGGAGATGCCCTTAAAGCATCATTAGAGAAACAAAAAGTCTAAAAGTATAGGACTTAAAACTTATACTTTATTGGCTATAAATTTTAAGTTTTAGGATATCTTTGTTTTTTAACATATGGAGGATACTGTAAATTTGATCTATAAATATTGTCAAGACCTCTAATTTAACTTTAAAATAAAGAATGTTCAATCATATGGGCTAAATTTATGACCTTGTTTAAGTTATATAGTTAGATGATCAAATATATTTTAAATTTTCAATTTCAATAAGTATTATGGTTAATGCTTACTATTTTTTTAATTGAAATTTATTATATTTATACTTGTTATAGTTTACATTTTAAAATGATATTAACTTATAATTTAAATATCATGATTTTTTACATGAAACTATTAGGTGCCTTGAAATCTATAAGTTTTATCAAGGTAAGATTTTAGGGTGAATCTAAGGAATCATAAGATAGGTTTCACTTTTAAATTTGTGAAAACTATACCTACAGGGTAGGGTATAGGATAAAGTTCCCTACCTTACCTATTATGTACCTACTCACTCTTTATTTAGATAATTATAACTTAATTGGAACATAATAATCTAGTGAATTCCCTTAAATTACCCTTAACATTTTTAATAAAAGTTCAATCAAATGATTGCCTTTGCTTAATGGTAAAGTGAAACTTCTAAGTTTATCTTATTGAGAGTAACTTATGGTTTATTTACATTTTAGCCAACTAGCTTAATTAAATCTTGGAATAATATCATAATCATTACCCAAAATTTAAATAATCTTTTGATTTTAAACCTGAATTAGTTTAAAGTTGTTATATATTATATCCAATAAAACTTTTACTTCTTAAAGTTATTGCCTTACCTCTAACTGTTTACAATTGTACATTTTAATCAATGGATTTTCATCACATCATCTTTCTAAAGATAACACATATGATAAATTTAACAAGTTTGGTGTGATATTAAATAGTATCAAATTTTAGTTGTAAATTTTAGCAAGCAAAAGTTGGATATCTATGATATTTAACAATTTCAAACTTTAAATGTAAAATTGGAAAAAAATATAAAATTTATATAATGATTTTACCATTATCTTCTAACTTTTAATTGTTTCAATAATCTAATTGCCACTTTGTTTTGATCCTTTAAATAGCTATAAGGTCGTACCTAATTTGCTAGTACCCACAACAATCATGAAGGGATTATGCTATCCCTTATAATCTACTGCTTATGGAATTTGTATAATAGTTGTGATATAATTTATAAATATCAAACATAGGTTAGCTTACTGTAAAAAAAAGTGCTTTTCTCCATGGCCACCTAAATGAGTACCTCATGGCTTCTTTTATCCAAGATCTCTCTTTATGTATGTAAGCTTAGAAATCTCTTTATTGCCACAAACAACCCCCTTAAGCTCACTCAAATTGGCAACCAACAAGAGGCAGGAGAGGATGGAAGTTGAGATAGACAACAACATTGTTTTCAACACATTAACTAGAAAAGAAGAGGTGAGGTGGAGATTGATAACAGTGCTCCAAGAAATTAGGACTTTTGAAAGATTTTTAGAGTCAATGAAGTACAAACTCATTAGTCGCACAACCAACAAAGCAACCAATTGGATAGCAGTGAATACTCGAAAAACGATGTATCCCATGAAATAGGATACAAATCCCCCATCTTCATTTATGAAAATTTTGTATGTTGATGCTAATAGTTTCAGCTTATATGATGTACTAGAGACCATATTGGAACAATCTGTTACTTAATACTTAATGATAGATCCTTCTAGCAAAAAAAAAAAAGCCCCTTAAGCTTGATTTCATCAACTTAGTTGTTATCTACTACTTTTCATTTAAAGTGAGAAATTGACATGCCCATGGACATTTACTGTCTAATACTTCCCTTATCCCCCTTCAAATTGATGGTATTATTATCATTGACAACTAGGGATGGAATTAAAAAAAAATGATCAAACCAAACCAATTCATAAACTAAGCCAAACTAAATCGAAAATCTGATTTTTTTTTTTTTTTTTTTTTGCAATTTGGTTTGGAAATTTTTTAATCTAAACCAAACCAAAAATTTATGGTTAGACTAAAAAGGTAATTCAAATCAAACTATAAAATCAAATTAAACTATTTTGAAAAAATATAATGATATTTTATTTATAACTAAAAAATTCTTTTATTATAACATAACATTTAAAAGATTTTTTAATTTACATCTATTAAATAATATATATATTTAAATTTTATAACCATAATTTAGTAAATATATATATAAGTTAGACTCAAAATTTATATTATATGTTAGTTTGATGATAAATTAGTTGTATTATACATTTAAAATTTTTAGTTGCTTGAAATTTTTATCAATCTATTATATGATGTGAATTTATATTATTATTAAATAAATTTAATACGGCTCATATGAAACTATATGTTAAACAAATATACTTTTTAAAAAATATGATTTTATTCAATAAACCAAATCAAAATTTTATGATTTAGAAAAAAAAAAATGAAGCAATAAAAAACCAAACCACATTTTTATGGTTTGGTTTAATTTGGAGCAAAAACTGAACCAATTCGATTCGTACCCACTCCTACCAACAACAATGGTGACTAGCTCCTCTCTCACTTTGTTCAGCTCATTTCGCATACACCTCAGGGTCTCCTCCTTTCACAAACTCGATTTGCCCAAGATGAACTCAAATGCCACCTCAAGCATTTGTTCCCACACCCATATCTCTATACCATAGCTCAATGCCTATAGTTGTTATGGGAATGTAATTCACTAATAAAGCTATCTAATCATTTCAAGTGAGTCAACAAGTATAAAAAATTTGTGTTATGGGAATGTAATTCATTGATAAAGCCGTCTAATCATTTCAATTGAGTCAACAGATATAAAAAATTTGTAGAAAGCAAGTCAAAGACAGAAACTAGATCCACACATGTAAGCATGTTCTAGATGAGAAGAGAGAGCATCTCCTTCCCATAGAGAAAGTCAAGAAAGAGGGATCAACATTTAGCTCTTCCCTTGTAAGTTTACCTTTGAAGGTGCCTCTCTCAACAAATATAGTACAATTCTTCTAACACAATTCAGTACTTCCATCTACTAATCAATTAAGGCTAGCAAAGTGAAGGGCATTAATTTCTAACTATATAGCATCTATCCTTATGCTATATGAAGCCAATTCTTTACATAGTGGGGCTCGTTTTGCAAGATCTAAAAATATATAACTAGATCTATATGTTAGATCCAATTATATGTTTATAAAAACATCTAGGAAGTAACAAGGATCTGCTCCGTTAGAGACTACTTCTAAAGAAGTGAAATCTACTATGGCTTGCTTTTCCTAAAAAAAATCATGTAAAATAATTTAAACCAAATTTGTATCTATTTAATATAGCATGATCATAATGAGTAGGATATATAACAATCTTAACCATAGTATGTTCAATTCACCGGCATAATCACTACGCCTTCCCTACGATGACTTACAAACAGCCAGTACCTCTTGAACTTCTCTTATGGTTTATTATTTTACACATCCTATGTTCTAAAATTTTTTATCCATTTCTGATACATAGAATCCTCATTCGAGACAAGTGTAGAGCATACTTTGAAACTTAGAAAATAGACTAGGCATCCAAACAATTTCTTTCTTACAGGAATCAAAGAGAGAGAGAGAGAGATTTTAGAGAGTCATGGTTTTTGGATAACACCCTTCTGTTATTTTTTATAAGGCTACATTTTCCTTCTCATTACATGAGTTCCTCTATTTATACTAAGAGGATCTATCATACATTATAAATAAGGACACACTTAATGTGGAAAAGTAAACATGAAAAGAAAGGGTAGGTAATATCTATAAATACAATTATCACATGTTTATTGTGAATATGTGGACTAAAAGACTAAGGACAAAAGTAGCTATTAGATAAAGACATGAACAATAATGGACAAAAATTAGGTTGAAAATGCTATCGAGGTTGAAATCGGTGTCTACTGTGTTTGGCCTTTGAAAATCAAATCTAGTGGGACAAAGATATATTACTTCCAGGTAAGATATTTGAGTTATCACTATTGTATTTTAGGTTTAGCTATGTGGGTATCCTTTGAAATTTGAATCTTTCCTATTCAAATATTTCTAGAAAATCTTAGCAGAGATCTTAGCTGTCTTCATGTGTAATAGGGACAAAGTATGCTTTAGCATAGTCTTTATATGGGTCTTGACTATCTTGAAAAGGATATAGAATAGCGTTTGAATGAGATTGTTTATGCTTATCCTGTTCCTGCGGATCATCTTTCTCCATCGGTTGGACTTAGCTTTGGGAATAGAATTATGTTAGCGCTAGTTCTCTATCTGCTTTAATTTTTTTATAGTCCTGATTGTAACCTTATGGAACTTCCTTTTTTTAAGCATCTAGCTAGATTTCTTTTGGAATTGTCAAATTTGCTATATAGAGTTTCCTTAGAAGTTCCCAATATTGAAGATCATTATCTCTGATGTCAAAGAGAAACCCATTTAATACTATATGATTTTGGAGAGGATGATATGTGAACCTTTTGATTTTAACTCATTCTTGGTATAATTGAATAATTAATCTGAGGTCTTCTTTGTTGAATCCTAAATGTTCCTTTTCTATGTTATCGATCCATTCCTAGATTGATATTTCCCAAACAGGAAGTGGTTGGAACCATCTAAATAATTCTCTCAAATGAAGATGTTCCTCTTCTAGCAAGGATTGTATTTGATAAGAACCTTAATGCTTTAGCAGCTGGAATCTACATGGCTATGATATAATTGTGCAGTAAATACCAGTATAGCCATTTTAATTCTTCTAGGAATGAATCTTTAAAATAGATGATATGGGGATGGATGAATGGGTATTTTAGATGTAATCCCATTGGTTTGAGGTTTAATCCCCTATATCTTTTAAAAATTAGAAATTGGTATTCCTTTATTTTACTTTTAGTAACCTCATTAAAATTTTCCCTTGTAATGAGATCTACCATTTTTGGAGGTGTAGTCTACCATGGATACATGGGTTTAACTCTTGTTGTAGTTGCTAACAAAGATGCCATTGAAGATAAAGAGTTTACTATAGAAGATCCAGATGTGGCATTTGATGACGTAGCCTATGTTTTATGTGGAGGTAAGGGTCTTCGATTGGAAGATCTTCTTAAAGAAGAGAAGTCCTTGGAATTGTAAGAAGCCCCATACATGGTTGTCATCCGGCTTGTTTAACTATTGGCTCAAATATTTTTTTATCGTGCCGATGCATGAATATAACCTAAAGGAGAATCCTGAGGCAAAGGCCAATTTGATGGACTAATCCACGTTTTATTAAAACTTGTGGATTATTTTGTCCTTTCTATTTAAACCTATGGACTCAGCAAGGCTTGATGATTTTGCTAAGGTCTAGAGAGAAAATATACAACTGAGTTCTTTTTTCTTGGGATGTGCTTAACCTCATATAAGTACTTTGAAAACCATTCTTGCCCTCTTAAGAATTGAGGATGTGGTACTGTTTTTTCTTGAATTTAAGCATTTTTGGAAAAGAGCTCATGTCCATCTCTATTTTGAAGTGAGATCCCATTAAATGTTACTTAAATTTATGAATAGAATTTTTAACTGCAAAGATCTCTTTGAAAGTGAAATGATAATGGATTTCATGGTCTTTAAATCATCTACTTCGATAGACACCATATGCGGCTTTTTCCATTATCTTCTTCTAGGACAACTGCTCCCCAATGTTTGTCATTGGCATTAGTTTAGAGGATTAAGTTTCCTTCTGCAAGAATCTTTAATGATGGCAATTTTTGCAACTTTTCCTTTAGTAGTTGGACGGCTTTTGTTTGTTGTTCCCCCCATTTTATATGGTTTTTCTTTAACATCTTTGACAATGGACTAGTGAGTTTAGAGATTTTCGGAACAAAATCTATCAAATAATTAACAATACCTAGAAACTATTTTGTTTGTTTTGTGGTGAAGTTTAAATCAAGAAATTTGAGTAATTTCTAAGCAATTGATGGTTTAGGTTGATAACAACCATCTTTGATCTTCATTGCCAAGAATTTTATTTCCATCTAAGCAATCTTCATCTTTCTTTGTTGTGAAGTTTAAATCAAGAAATTTGAGTAATTTCTAAGCAATTGATGGTTCAGGTTGATAACAACCATCTTTGATCTTCATTGCCAAGAATTTTATTTCCATTTGAGCAATCTTCATCTTTCTTTCTGCTAACATTACTCTTATTGATGTAATTATTTTGCAAAATTTGTAGAGTAACTCAGCATGTGTCTCCTTATTTAGATTGTACAAAAGTATGCCATCTATATAAATGACTGCATGATCAATAATTAGTTCAAATATTTTGATCATAGCCTTCTGAAAGAGTGAAGACGTAGTTTTGAGTCCGAAAGGTAGTACCCTCCACTGATAGTGGTAATTTGGAATACAAAACCCTGTTTTGAACCTTTCATCAAGATGAATTCCAAGTTGTCAAAAACCTACTTTAAGATCAAACTTGAAAAATATTTTAGCTTTGGCAATATTTTGGAAGATTGTATTCCTATTTAGAATAGGAAATTTATCATCCTAAATAAAATTATTTAGAGGCTGGAAATTGATGACCAATCTTAGCTTGCCTCTAGTTTGTTTTACTCTTTTGTTCATGTAGAATGCTTTACACGCCCATTCTGAATCTGATGGTTCAATCAACTCTTATTAAAGTAATTCTTTACACTCTTGCTCAACTAGCCTAGAGTGCTCAAGATTTATTCCTGAATGACTAGCTTTAGTTAAGTTGATGTCTTCATTTTTCTTGAAAGGGAATTCTTACAAAGAATTCTTAATTTTTCCACAAAGGATGTTTGCATTTAGCAAGGAATTCAGTGTGACTTTTAGCACAAGCTTCTACCCTTAATCTTTCACTAATTTCTTGTATAATGGCTCCTTGTATTAAGTAAAGTCGTTTTACTTCTATATAAGGTTTAAAGTATATTTTAAACCTTATCCCCTCAGCATGGATTTTGAGGTTAGGTAATTGCTGGAGGATATTCCATCTTATTACAATATCTTTGCCCGGGAGTGGCAATCCAAGAACTGATGTGATGATTAAGCATCTTGGGAAGAATTGAATTTTTATTGATACACTCCTAAGGTATACTTTCAATTCTTCATTTGAGGTCATGACAAAAGTCTTGTTATATGGCTTCCAAAATCTTTTAGGCAGAATGCCAAGATTAAGAATACTTTCTACTACTCCTATGTCAATAAATTCTATCACCTGGATAAGTCGGTCATATTTACTGGTAATGAACTGAATAGGTACATGTGGAGTTTAGAGAATACTTTTGACTTCTAGTATTCTTTTCTCAGTTGGTTGTACTGAGTATGACTCATCTCCAGAGTCTGAATATTCTGAACTGGATGATGGTGAATAAACCTTGAAAGAGAAGAGGGTGCTTTTCGTTAACTCCTCTTCCTTTGAGAAAAGTGATTCTAGGTCTTCTTCTTCGTCTATTTCAATTTTAGTCTAGTGGTATACTGATTGGATCATCTTTTACGATCCTTTAGATGGACATTGTTTGGGACAATGTCCCATCTTATTGCAGATGAAGCATCGAGGGGATTTCTTCCCCTTCGAGTTTTTCTCCGAAAGTGTTTCCACTTCGTTTTCCTCCTTCTTCATAGTTTAAAGGATTTTGTGATTAGAATCCTTTTGTAATTATTCTTTTTTCTAGTGGAGCAATTACATTTGTTGTTTGAATGCTTTCACTTAATCTGTACACATCTTATCAAGGATTTGCCCTCCGTTAAGATAATCCTTGAATAGTTGTCTTTTTTTGCACATGTCATCAATAACCAAGTGCACAATTTGTTGGATTTCTCCGATAGGAATGTCTATGATTCTTTGGTTCCTTAGCTTGAAGAATTTTTCTATTCCTCTTGAAAGTGATTTAGGAATAGAAGATAGGTTTGAGAGTTAGGTCTACTCCAAGCTGGTGGAAGAGTTGAACCATCTACTTATAGTGTAGGTCTAAATTCGTTTTTTCTGAATGAGCAACATCTTCTCTCAAAGAATTCCTTTTGTTTTGCCTCCTTAGAATCCTCAAGGTTTCCAATAAGGAATGTGTGCAGGATTCTAATCACATGATTGAAATCTGTCTAATACAAAATACATGTTGGTCCATAGGATGTATCGAATTCCACCAATCTTTCGGTATCCTAGTAAATCTTGCAACAAACTCATACAATATCCCAAAATGGCTATTATCGGTCAAGGATCTTGTGATCAACCACGCATGAAACTCTTGTAGCGTTTCAGGTCACTTAGAGTATGGAATATCATCAACAATAAATACTATATTTATGTTAAATGATTTCCTCGTGGTTCTTATTGGTTTGCGATCAGATGTTTCTAATCTTATTTCTTCTTCCTTGCCCCTCATCATAAGGATAGGAGCACCATTTTTTGTGTCTTGAGAATCCATAAGACCCTCAGAGTCTCTATCATCCATTTCTTCCTTTTGTTCTGAATCAGTGTATGGCCATCCATCACTTGTAAGGCCATCTATGTTAGATTCTTCAAAGGATCATTCATTAATTGATTCCTTAATTATATTTATTGAGTTTTTTGTTGGATTTTTAGTTTCAGATTTGACTTCTACTACCTTGGGAGTAGTTTTGGGTCAATCTTGATTGAAAACCTCAAGAAGATATAGAATTTCATGAGTTTTGACCGTAAGGACATCTGATTGTTTTAATTTTGGTCCAAACTCATCACTATCACTACCTAAATCTTATGTTTAGTACAGATCTTAAGGAGTTGGAGAACTGGTTTTTCTTTTATGACGAGAGGATGATTCCTCTCTAGTTCTCTTTTTAGATTCCTTCTTCTTTTTTTCATTTTATCTCATCCCTTAATTCAACTATGGTCTTTTTCTTTAGAATTGGTTGTGGGTCTAGCATGAAGAGTGAGGATCTAGAAGTTCTAGGTTGGTTGTCAATGTTTATTCCTAATCTAGGAGTAATATATCAAATGTAGAGGGTACACCTCTTTGTTTAGTTTCTCATATGCATATTTATTCTCATAGCTTTCTACTTTCTAACTCCTTTTATTCAATGAAGTTAGAAAGACAAATGCCAGCTGTAGGCACTGAGTTTTTTACTTCCTCTATTCGCCATTGTAGAATGGATATCCTTCTAGATGTCTCATCTACTGTTCTTTCTACAGAAGACAGTTTGGAGTTGATATTCTCAACACTACTTCCAATTCTTTTGAACATTTGGTTTTGTACGAAAGCATTATCAGTTTGCCAGGTGAGAACAGCTTCTATTATGCTACTCTTTTTTCTGATAACTTAGGAATCTCTCTCAACCAAATTCCTTATCTTAGGAACGTGTTTGTAATCATCATGTTCATATTCCTCCATAGGAGGAAATTCTTCCCTATTCTAATCTCCTCGAATCATATAAATTCTTCCAAGTGGAGTTTTTGGTTCTTTTTCTAAGGATTCAGAAATATTCTATTAAACTTTTTCAATTGCTCTTTCTTCTTCAAAAGAGGTATCTAAAGATGAGCTTATTAAAGTCTATTCTTCAGCATCTTTAGATGTCAAGTGAGTGTGTTTAGACGAACTAAGCCTAAAGGCTTTTGATGAGGAAGCTTCTATTTTCTTCTTCTTTAGTACTCAAATTCTCTTTGGCATCTTAGGCATTGGATTTTGTCTCTTCATCATATATGCCCTTAGTGGTACAAGAGTAGGATGACATTCAACTTATGTAACTTTTGGCTCCTCAAACTTCAGTTCAATCCTTTCTAGTACCATCAAAACAACGTAAAGAGATTAACTAGAAAGATGGTATTGAGGTGTTTAAGTTAGTTCATTATCATCATTCTTATTGTCAGACTCAGAATTAGGTTCTTCTGATGGTCTCTCTAAAGAATCTTCGTAAGAAATCATGTATTGTCATTTTCCATAATCTTCTCTAAAGGGCCCAATAGTAGGGTCCCCTTCTCGGTATCTTTTCTAGAAAATGGAATTTGATCTTTTTCCTCTTCTCCTTTTTTGTGGAGTATCATCATTATCATAGGATAAGTTTTTTTGGACATAACATTCATCACACGAACATTCTGGATTGAAGAATTCGTGTTTGTTGAATGGATCATTGGTGAAGCAAATAGGTTTTCCTTCCTCAAGGAAGGATTTGATGATCTGCTATAGTGTTTTGTCTAGCTCAAAATTTTCCAAGTATTCTTTTGCTAGTTCGTAGATAATCTGAGTGGGTTGGATCATTAGCATGGTGGAGAAGATAGATGGTGTCTTCTTCTCCTTTTCCTCATCCTTGTTGAAGCTGATGGTAACAGTACCATACTTCTTTCTGATGAAGGTTGGACTAATAAACTGGGCAGGTACAGTATTCTAGTACAGCTTCTCATAGCTCATTACCCATGTTTCAGGTATGAGCTTAAGGAGTTCTCTCCTTTCAATTTACCTTAGAGCATGTATCATAGTTGGGACATGGTTGGTGTTTATAGAAATGAAGAGAGCATCTCTTTCTTCTTTTGGTAGTGCAAGATCCCATGCGTGATTTTGAATCTCGATAAGCCATCTGGTAGTAAAGTGTCGCTGGTAAGGATCCTTCTAACATTGGGGCTCCAAGTATTTGGACTTGGACCTTGAGTGTCTCTAAGAGCTTCTTATCTCTTAAAGGGATGCAATAATTTAGGAGCAATGTCACATATACTATTCTTGCATTCAATGTTAACTCCACAATCCCTATGCATGCTTACTCATGTCTTAAATATCTTGAATCTAAGAGAGCTATTCTGACTATGATGGGCATACATTTCCTACCATGAAAGGTTAGAGGTAATCGTACTACTCCAAAGTGGAGATGAGTGTACATTTGTCCAGTCCATTGATGTGGTAGTTCTGCAGAAATTTGTAATGTGACAAATTGTTCCTCCTATGTAGCCTTTAAAAGACACTGATCAAACTTTGTTGATTAGATGTATTCTTTGACTCTAGAAGATAATGGCTTGATCAGGGATTTTATGGATGAGGAAACATTTTGGTGTAGCATGCCGAAGGCCGAATATGGATTAACAAGAGGTAAAGAAGCATTGTCTATTTTTTGGTCTTCAAGGTAAGTTATTTCATATAAACTATCTATTTTACTAGCATGGGAGGTTCTAAAAAGACTATTTCTACTTTGACTCAAGGTAGAGGTTTAGTCGTTTAATGTCTCTAGGATGTTAGTTTCACTCGTAGAGCTCTCATATGTATTCATTGTGTTTAGTATACTCACTCCCCTCCTCATAAAGAGAGACCAAGTGGGGCTCGTTCTACAAGATCCAAAAATATATAACTCAATATAAAGTTTTGATCCAATTATATGTTTATAAAAACATCTAGGAAGTAGCAAGGATCTACTCCATCAGAGACTACTTCTAAAGAAGTGAAGTCTACTACAACTTGCTTTTCCTAAAAAAATCATGTAAAATAATTTGAACCAAATTAGTACCTATTCAATATAACATGATTAGAATGAGTGGGATATATAACAATCTTAACCATAGTCTGTTCAATTCATCGGCATAATCACTGTACCTTTCTCGCGGAAACTTATAAACAATCAATACCTCTTGAATCTCACCTATGGTTTATTATGTTACACATCCCATGTTCTAAAATCTTTTATTCATTTTTGATATACTGGATCCTCATTCTAGGCAAGTGTAGAGCATACTTTGAATCTTGGAAAATAGACTAGGCATCCAAACAATTTCTTTCTCATATGAATCAAAGAGAGAGAGAGACAAAGAGATTTTAGAGACTCACGATTTTTGGATAACACCCTTCTATTATTTTTTGTCAAGCTAAGTTTGCCTCCTCATTACATGAGTTCCTCTATTTATAATAAGAGGATCTATCTTACATTATAGATAGGGATCCACTTAATGCGAAAAAGTAAACAAGAAAAGAAAGGGTAGGTAATATTTGTAAATATAATTATCACATGTTTACTGTGACTATCTAGACCAAAAGACTATAAGGACAAAAGTAGTTGTTAGATAAAGACATGAATAGTAATGGACAACAATTAGGTTGAAAATACTGCCTAGGTTTGAATCGGTGTCTGTTGAGTTCAACCTTTGAAAATCAAATCTAGTGCAACAGAGATAAATTACTTTTAGGTGAAAAGTCCGAGTTATCACAATTGTATTCTGGGTCCAACCATAGGGTATCCATTAAAATTTGAATCTTTCATGTTCAGATATTTCCGGAAAATCTTGGTAGAGATCTTAACTATCTTGATGTCTATTGGGAATAGAGCATGTTTCGGGATAGTTTTCAGATGAGTCTTGATTATTTTGAAAAGGATCAAGAATAGTGTTCAGATGAGACTATTTATGTTTATCCTATTACTGTGGATCATCTTCCCCCATTGTTTGGATTTGGCTTTAGGAATAAAATTGCGTTAATGGTAGTTCTCTATCTACTCTGGTTTTCAATAATCCTGATTGTAGTCCCATGGAACTTCCTTTTCTTAAGCTCCTGGCCAAATTTCTTTTAGAATTGTCATATTTGCCTCACAAAGTTTCCTTTGAAGTTCCTGGTATTAGAAATCACCATTTTAATGTCGAATAGAAACCCATTTAATACTATATGATTTAGGAGAGGATGATATGAGAACTAGAGCCAGGAATGCGAGCCAAACAGGCTAGCCCACCCTGACCAGCACCGACCCGCGGGTCGTCACGGGCTAGCCCATAGTGGCCCACAAGAGTTGCGGGTTACAAAAATCGACTTGCCCTACCCCGCGGGCCAATACGGGCTGGCCTGCTTTGCCATCGATTTTTTTTTTAATTTAGTATTTTTTTTTATTAAAGTGTACTATGTAGGACATGCTAGATGAAATTTTTTGTTTTTTTTAAATAAACCTTTTTTTTCTTTGCAAGTATAATTTATATTACATATGTTAGGAAAAAAAAGTATTGAAAATTGTTTAAATTAGTGTTTCCACTCGCACAAGATTTTTTTTTTTTTTTTTTGCGGGTCAGTGGGCCAACCTGCGCCCGCAGGAACTTACCCGCCCCACCCCACATTTTTTTACGGGCGGGGCAGGTCAGCCCGCGGACCCGCCCCGCAATTACCAGCTTTAATGAGAACCATTTGATTTTAACCCATTCCTAACGTAATTGAATAATTAATTTGAGGTCCTCTTTGTTGAATCTTAGATGTTTCTTTTCTATGTTATCAATCCACTCCTAGATTGATATTTCCCAAACATAAAGTAGTTGGAACCATCTAAATAATTCCCAAATGTGAAGATGGTCCTCTTTTGGTAATGACAGTATTTAGCAGGAACCTTAATGCTTTGGTAATTAGAATCTGTACGGCTATAGTATAATTGTGCAGTAAATACCAATATAGCCATTTCAATTCTTCTAGGAATGAATCTTCAAAAAGGATAATATGGGGATGGATGAATGGGTATTCTGGATGTAATCGCATTGGTTTGAGGTTTAATCCCCTATATCTTTTGAAAATTAAAAATTGGGATTCCTAGATTTTACTTTTAATGACCTCATTAAAATTCTCCCTTATAATGAGATCTGCCATTTCTTGAGGTGTGGTCTGCTATGGATACATGAGTTTGAACCTTGTTGTAGTTGTTGACAAAGATGCCATTGAAGATGAAGAATTTCCTATGAAGGATCTAGATGTGGCATTTGATGACGTAACCTCTGTTTTATGTGGAGGTACGGGTCTTCAGTTGGAAGATCTTCTTAGAGAAGAGAAGTCCTTGGAATTGCAAAAAGCCCTATACATGGCTATCATCCAGCTAGTTTGGCTCTAGGCCCAAATATTTTTTTATCGTGCTGATGTACAAATATCAGCTAAAGGAGAATCTTAAGGCAAAGGCCAATTTGATGGACTAATCCACATTTTATTAGAACTTATGGATTCTTTTGTCCTTTCTATTAGAACCTGTGAACTTAGTAAGGCTTGATGATTTTGCTAAGAACTGGAGAGAAATCTACAATTAAGTTTTTATTATTGGGATATGCTAAACCCCGTAGAAGTACTTTGAAAACCATACTTACCACCTCAAAAGTTATGGATGTGGTACTGTTTTCTGGTTAAATTTGAGTATCTCTAGATAAGAGCTCATATCCATCTCAAATTTGAAGTGAGATCCCATTAAATGGTACTCCAATTTATGGATAGCATTTTTAACAATAAAGATCTCTTTGAAGGTAGAATGATGATGGATTTCAAAGTCTTTGAATTGTCCACTTCGATAGCCACATATGTGTCTTTTTCCATTATCTTCTCCTAGGAGAACTGCTCCCCAATGTTTTTCAATGGCATTAGTCTATAAGATTAAGTTTCTTCTATAGGAATCTTTATTGATGGCAATTCTGCCACTTTCCTTTAGTAGTTGGACGACTTTTATTTAATGCTCTCCCTACTTTAGATGGTTTTTCTTTAGCATCTTTGACATTAGCCTAGTGAGTTTGGAGATTTTCAAAATAAAATCTCTCAAATAATTAACAATACCCAAATACTATCATGTTTGTTTGGTGGTGAAGTTTGAATCAAGAATTTGAGTAATTCTTGAGCAATTAATGGTTCAAGTTGATAGCAACCATCTTTGATCTTCATCCCAAGAATTCTATTTCCGTCTAAGCTATCTTTATCTTTCTTTCTGCTAACATTAATTCGTTTGATGTAATTATTTTGCAGAATTTGTGGAGTAACTCAACATGTGTCTCCTCATCTATACTGTACAAGACTATGCCATCTATATAGATGACTGCATGATCAATAATTAGTTTAAATATTTTGATCATAGCCTTCTGAAAGAGTGAAGGCGTAGTTTGAGTTCGAAGGGTATTACCTTCTACTAATAGTGGTAATTTGGGATGCAAAACCTTATTTTGAACCTTCATCAGGATGAATTCCAAGTTGCCAAAAACCTACTTTGAGATCAAACTTGGAAGGTATTTTGGCCTGAGCAATATTCTGGAAGACTATATTCCTATTTAGAATAGGAAATTTATCATCCTAGACAAAATAATTTAGAGGTTGGAAATAGATGACCAATCTTAGCTTGCCTCTAGTTTGTTCTACTCTTTTGTTCACATAGAATGCTCCACACGCTTATTGTGAATCTGATGGTTCAATCAACCCTTATTGGAGTAATTCTTTAAACTCTTGCTTAGCTAGCCTAGAGTACTCAGGATTTATTCTTGAATGACTGGCTTTAGTTGGGTTGATGTCTTCATTTTTCTTGAAATGGAATTCTTACAAAGAATTCCTCATTTTTCCACAAAGGATGTTTACATTTAGCAAGGAATTTAGTGTGGCTTTCAACACAAGCTTCTACCTTTAATCTTTCACTATTTTTTTAGATAGTGACTCCTTGTATTTAGTAAAGTCATGACACCTCTATATAAGGTTTAAAGTATATTTTAAACCTTATCCCCTCGGCATAAATTTTAAGCTTAAGTAATCACTAGAGGATATCCCATCCGGTTGCAATATCTTTACTCGAGAGTGGTGATCCAAGAACCGGTGTGATGATTAAGCATCCTGGGAAGAATGGAATTTTTATTAGTACACTCCTAAGGTATACTTTCAATTCTTCATTTGAGGTCATGACAAAGGTCTTGTTATATAGCCTCCAAAATCTTTCAAGTATAATGCTGGGATTAAGAATACTTTCTACCACTCCAGTGTCAATAGATCCTATTACCTGGATAGGTCGGTCATATTTACTAGTAATGACCTAAATAGGCACATGTGGACTCTAGAGAATACTTGTGACTTCTAGTATTCTTTTCTTAGCTAGTTGTACTAAGTATGACTCGTCTCTAAAGTTTGAATATTCTGGATTGGATGATGGTGAATAGACCTTGAAAGAGAAGAGGGTGCTTTTCATTAACTCCTCTACCTCTAAGAAAAGTGATTCTAGGTCTTCTTCTTTGTCTATTTCAATTCTAGTCTAGAGGGTATACTAATTGGATCATCTTTTGTGATTCTTTTGATGGACCTTGTTTAGCATAATGTCTCATTTTATTGCAGATGAAGCATCAAGGTGATTTCTTCCCATTTTATGTTTTTCCCCGAAGGTGTTTCCACTTCATTTTCCTCCTTCTTCTTAGTTTAAAAGATTTTGTGATTGGAATCGTTTTGTGATTCTTCTTTTTTCTGGTGGAGTAGTTACATTCCTTGTTTGAATACTTACACTTGACCTGTAAATCTTTTTTCTTACACATCTTATCAAGGATTTGTCCACCTTTAAGATAATCATTGAATAGTTGTCTTTTTCGCACTTATCATCAATAAACAAGTGCACAATTTGTTGGATTTCTCCGATAGGAACATCTATGATTCTTGGTTCCTTTGTTTGAAGAATTTTTCTATTCCTTTTGAAAGTGATTTAGGAATAGAAGATAGGAAAACTAGTTTAAGAGTTAGGTCAACTACAAGTTGGTAGAAGAGTTGCACCATCTTCTTATAGCGCGAGTCTAAATCCTTCTTTTTTTTTAATGAACAGCATCTTCTCTCAAAGAATTCCTTTTGTTTTGCCTCATTAGAATGCTCAGGGTTTCCAATAAGGAATGTACGCAGGATTTTGATTACATGATTGAAATATGTCTGATCTAGAAATACATTTTGGTCCATAGGATGTACTGAATTCCACCAATCTTTTAGTATCCTAGTAAATCTTGTAATAAACTCATATCGTATCCTAAAATGGCTATTATTTGTCAAGGATCTTGTGATCAACCAGGCATGAAACTTTTATAGCCTTTCAAGCCACTTAGAGTATAGAATATCATCAACGATAAATACTATATTTGTGTTGGATGATTTCCTAGTGGTTGTTGCTGGTTTGGGATCAAGTGTTTTTGAACTTATTTCTTCTTTGCCCCCTCATGGTAAGGATAGGAGCATCATTCATTGTGTCTTGAGAATCCATAAGGCCCTTAGAGTCTCTATCATTTGATTCTTCCTTTTGTTCCAAATCGGTGTATGGCCATCCATCACTTGTAAGGCCATCTGTGTTAGATTCTTCAAACAATCCTTCATCAATTGATTGCTCAACTATATCTGTTGATTTGTCTCTTAGATTCTCGATTTCATATTCGACTTCTACTACCTTGAGAGTAGTCTTGGGTCGATCTTAATTGAACACCTTAAGAGGATATAATATTTCATGAGTTTTGACCATATGGACATCTGATTGTTTTAATTTTGGTCTCAACTCATCACTACTGTTACCTAGGTCTTGTGTTTGGTAAAATTCTTAAGGAGTTGGAGAACTGATTTTTCTTTTATGATGAGAGGATGATTCCTCTCCAGTTCTCTTTTTAGATTCCTTCTTCTTTTTTCTTCTTATCTTATCCCTCTTTTCAACTATGGTCTTTTTCTTTAGAATTTGTTGAGGGCCTGGCATGAAAAGTGAGGATCTGGAAGTTCTAGTTTGGTTGTCAATATTTATTCCTAATCCAAGAGTAAATATATCAAATGTAGATGGTACACCTCTTTATTTAGCTTCCAATATACGTATTTGTTCTTGTAGCTTTCTACTTTCTAACTCCTTTTATTCAATGAAGTCGGAAAGAGAAATGCCAAATGTAGGCATCGAGTTTTTTACTTCCTCTATTCGTCATTATAGAATGGATGTCTCATCTACTGTTCTTTTTACAAAGGACAGTTTGGAGTTGATATTCTCAACATTGCTTCCAATACTTTTGAGCATCTAGTTTTGTACTAGAGCATTATCAATCTACTAGTTGAGAATAGTTTCCATTGTGCTACTCTCTCTTTTTAATGGCTTGGGAATCTCTCTCTATTAGATTCCTTATCTTAGGAACATGTCTGTAATCATCATGTTCATATTCCTCCATAGGAGGAAATTCTTCCCTTTTCTAATTTCCTCACATCATATAGATTCCTCCAGGTGAAGTTCCTAGTTCTTTTTCTAAGGATTCAGAAATATTCTATTGGACTTTTTTAGTTGCTCTTTCTTCTTCAGAAGAGGTATCTAAAGATGAGCTTATTGAAGTCCATTCTTTAGCATCTTTAGATGTTGGGTAAGTGTGTTTAGATGAATTGGGCCTAAAAGCTTCTAATGAGGAAGCTTCTTCTTTCTTCTTCTTTGGTACCCAAATTCTCCTTGGCACCTTAGGCATTGGATTTCGTCTTTTCATCATATTTGCCTTGAGTGGTTCAGGAGTAAGATGACATTCAGCTTATCTGACTTTTGGCTCCTCAAAGTTCAGTTCAATCCTTTATAGTCCCATCAGGACATCATAAAGGGATTGACTGGAAGGATGATGCTGAGGTATTTGAGTTACCTCACTATCATCATTCTTGTTGTCAAACTCAGAATTGGGTTCTTCCGATGGTCTCTTTGGAGAATCTCCATAAGAAACCATGTATTGTCATTTTTCGTAATCTTCTCCAAGGGGTCCAATAGTAGGGTCCCCTTCTTAGTATCTTTTTCAGAAAATGGAATTTGATCCTTTTCCTCTTCTCCTTTTTTGTGGAGTATCATCATTGTCACATAAGAAGTTTCTTTGGACATAACATTCACCACACGAACATTCTAGATTAAAGAATTCATGTCTGTTGAATGGATCATTGACAAAGTAGATAGGTTCCCCTTCTTATGAGAAAGATTTGATGATCTGCTATAGTATTTTGTTTGGCTCAAAATTTGCCAAGTATTCTTTTGCTAGTTAGCAAATAACTCGAGTAGGTTAGATCGTTAGCATGGTGGAGAAGATGGATGGTGTCTTCTTCTCCTTTTCCTCATCCTTGTTAAAGCTTATGTTAATAGTACCATTTTTCTTTCTTATGAAGGTTGGACCGGTAGACTAAATAGGAACGATGTTCTGGTATAGCTTCTCATAGCTCGTTACCTATGTTTCAGGTATGAGCTTAAAGAGTTCTTTCCTTTTAAGTTGTCTTGGAGCATGTATCACAGTTGGGACGTGGTTGGTGTTCATAGAAATGAAGAGAGCATCTCTTCCTTCTTTTAGTAATGCAAGATCCCATACGTGATTTTAAATCCTATAAGCCATCTAGTAGTGAAGTGTGGCTGATAAGGATTCTTCTAGCATCGGGGCTCCAAGTATTTGGACTTAGACCTTAAGCATCTCCAACAGCTTCTTATCTCTTAAAGGGATGCAATAATTTGGAAGCAATGTTATACATACTGTTCCTGCATTCAATGTTAAGTCCACAATCCCTATGCATGCTTGTTCATATCTCAAATATCTTAAGTCTAAGAGAGCCATTCTGGCTACTATGGGCATACCTTTCCTACCATGAAAAGTTAGAGCCAATCGTATTACTCTAGTAGTGATGAGTGTACCCTTGTTCAGTCCATTGATATGGCAATTTTGGAGGAATTTGTAGTGTGAAAAATTGTTCCTCCTTTCTAGCCTTTAAAAGGCATTGATCAAACTTTATTAATTAGATATATTCTTTGACTTTGGAAGGTTGTGGCATGATCAAGGATTTTATAGATGAGAAAACATTTTGGTGTGGCACGCAAAAGGCCGAATATGGATTAACAAGAGGTAAAGAGGCATTGTCTATTTTTTGGTCTTGAAGGTAAGTTATTTCATATAAGTTATCTATTTTATTAGCATGAGAGGTTCTAAAGAGACTATTACTACTTAGACTCAAGGTAAAGGTTTGGTTATTTAGTATATCTAGGATGTTAGCTTCACTCGTGGAGCTCTCGTGTATATTCATCATGTTTAGTATACTCTCTCCCCTCCTCCTAAAGAGAGACCAAGTGGAGCTCATTCTACAAGATCCAAAAATATATAACTAGATCTATATGTTAGATCCAATTATATGTTTATAAAAACATCTAGGAAGTAGCAAGGATCTACTCCGTTAAAGACTACTGCTAAAGAAGGGAAGTCTACTACAGCTTGCTTTTCCCCAAAAAAAATATGTAAAATAATTTGAACCAAATTAATATATATTCAGTATAACATGATCAGAATAAGTAGGATATATAACAATCTTAACCATAGTCTGTTCAATTCATTGGCATAATCATTGTGCCTTTCTTACGGTGACTTACAAACAACTAGTATCTCTTGAACCTCACCTATGGTTTATTATGTTACACATCCTATGTTCTAAAATTTTTTATTCATTTCTGATACACAAGATCCTCATTCAAGGCAAGTGTAGAGCATACTTTGAATTTTGGAAAATAGACCAAGCATCCGAACAAGTCCTTTCTTATAGGAATCATAGGGGGAGAGAGAGAGAGAGAGAGAGAGATTTTGGAGACTCATGGTTTTTGGATAACACCCTTCTATTATTTTTCGTCAAGCTATCCGCCCTCTCATTACATGAGTTCCTCTGTTTATAATAAGAGGATCTATCTTACACTGTAGATAGGGATCCACTTAATGCAAAAAAGTAAACAAGAAAAGAAAGGTTAGATAATATCTATAAATACAATTATCCCATATGTATTGTGACTATGTGGACTAAAAGACTATATGGACAAAAGTAGTTTTCAGATAAAGACATGAACAGTAATAGAAAACAATTAGGTTGAAAATGCTACCTAGGTTTGAATCGGTGTCTGCCAAGTTCAGCCTCTGAAAATCAAATCCAATGGGATAGAGATAAATTACTTTCAGGTGAGAAGTCTGAGTCATCACTATTGTATTATAGGTCCAGCCATGTAGATATCCTTTGAAATTTGAATCTTTCCTATTCAAATATTTCTAGAAAACCTTGGCAAAGATCTTGGCTATCTTGATTTGTATTGGGAACAGAGCATGTTTCAAGATAATCTTTATATGGGTCTTAACTATCATGAAAAGGTTCAAGAATATTGTTCAAATGAGACTGTTTATGCTTATCCTGATCCTGTGGATCATCTTCCTCCATTTGTTAGATTTGGCTTTGAGAATAAAACTGTATTAGCACTAGTTCTCTATCTACTCTGGTTTTTTCAGTCCTAACTATAATCCTATGGGACTTCCTTTTTTTAAGCTCCTAACTAGATTTTTTTTTTAATTGTCATATTTGTTGCACAAAGTTTCCTTTAAAATTCCCGATATTGGAGATCACTATCTCTAATGTCAAAGAGAAACCCATTTAATACTATATGATTTTGGAGATGATGATATGAGAACCTTTTTTTATTTTAACCCATTCCTAGCGTAATTGAATAATTAATCTAAGGTCATCTTTGTTGAATCTTGGATATTCCTTTTCTGTGTTATTGATCCATTCCTAGATTGATATTTCCCAAACATGAAGTGGTTGGATCTATCTAAATAATTCTCCCAAATGTGAAGATGTTCCTCTTCTAGTAAGGACCATATTTGACAAGAACCTTAATGCTTTGGCAGCTGAAATCTATGTAACTATGATATAATTGTGCAGTAAATACCAGTATAGTCATTTTAATTCTTTTTTGAATGAATCTTTAAAATGGATAATATGGGGATAGATGAATTGGTATTTTAGATGTAATCCCATTAGTTTAAGGTTTAATCCCCATATCTTTTGAAAATTAGAAATTGGGATTCCCAGATTTTACTTTTAGTGACCTCATTAAAATTTCCCCTTCCAATGAGATATGCCATTTCTAGAAGTATGGTCTACCATGGATACATGGGTTTAAACCTTGTTGTAGTTGCTAACAAAGATGCCATTGAAGATGAAGAGTTTGCTATGGGGGATCCAGATGTGGCATTTGATGATGTAGCCTCTATTTTATGTGTAGGCAAGGGTCTTCGATTGGAAGATCTTCTTAAAGAAGAGAAGTCCTAGGAATTGCAAGAAGCCCTATACATGGCTATCATCTAACTTGTTTAGCTCTTGGCTTAGATATTTTTTTATCATGCTGAAGCACGAATATCACCTAAAGGAGAATCCTAGGGCAAAGTCCAGTTTGATGGACTAATCTACGTTCTATTAGAACATGTAAATTCTTTTGTCCTTTCTATTAGAACTTGTGAACTAAGTAAAACTTGATGATTTTGCTAAGGCCTAAAGAGAAAATTTGCAACTAAGTTCTTTTTTCCTAGGATGTGCTTGACCTTATATGAGTACTTTGAAAACTATTTTTGCCACCTCAAGAGTTATGGATGTGGTACTATTTTCTGCTTGAATTTGAGTATTTTTGGAAAAGAGCTCATAGCCATCTCTATTTTGAAGTAAGATGCCATTAAATGGTAGTTATGGAGAAATTTGTGGTGTGACAAATTGTTTTTCCTTTGTGGCCTTTAAAAGGCATTAATCAAAAAATTTTATTGGATGTATTCTTTAACTCTAGATGATTGTGGCTTAATGGGGAATTTTATGGATGAGAAAACATTTTAGTATGGTCTAGCGAAGGTCAAATATGGATTAACAAGAGGTAAAGAAGGGTCTTTAAGGTTGGTTATTTCATATAAGCTATCTATTTTACTAGTTTGAGAGGTTCTAAAAGAACTATTACTACTTAGACTCAAGGTAGAGGTTTGATTATTTAGTATGTCTAGGATGTTAGTTTCACTTGTAGAGCTCTCCTATGTATTCATCGTGTTTAGTATACTCTCTCATCTCCTCCTAAAGAGAAGAAATTGTTTAGCTCTGATACTAAGTAGGGCTCGTTCTGCAATATTCAAAAATATATAACTAGATCTATATGTTGGATCCAATTATATGGCTGGATGGAATACGAGAGAAGAATGGTTGGCTAAAGATTAACGGATTCTTCCATGGCTAGAAACTTCACAAAGGTTCTAATGGGACTTTGTCACATCGCTGAAAAATTGCTAGATAAATATGGGCTTTGGTAGACATAGCGTGCTCCATCCATTGCTTGTTCCTTTGCGGCACACTTTTTATGTATCGTTCTTCAGTCATCTTTATTGCATCAGGTAGAAAGCAATGAATACATTGAAAAGAGGAAAACTATGCCAATGTGCCTTCCAGAGCCAAGAGGCAATTGCTCCATTAGATGGCAATGAATCCTTTGCTGAAATTCACTTTGTTTGTAAGGTTCTTGCCATTAAGAACTCTCCAAGGGCACCTTCAATTTTGTGCTTAGTATCTAAATGGACAAAATCTTGGTTTCCTTTATTTTTCGTTATTCATTTTAGAGCAAAGGATATAAGTCATTGCTAGCTTGATTGGATATGTGAATACAGATTGGCTGGCTTCTTGACACACATCGCACAACCATAGGTCATGCAATCCATCTTAGGTGCATTATCGTCCATGTGGATATTGTCTTCATTTTGTGTGAGAAGTTAACCAATGGTGAGGTTCTCGTTTAATATGTTCTCCCTTGATATAGCATTGATGGCATGTTCACTGATAAGAATCTCTCCACTCCTCACTTTGTTGACCAGTGCACTAATCTCACAATAATGGATGCAATATAAGATCATAGACCAAATGCCATATGATAGAATTATTTTGTTTCCGTATTAAAAAAAAAAAAAGAAGTATAAACATATAAGACGTGTGATATTACTCATAATGAAAATCAAAAAATTATATATTAGACGACGAACGTTCAAATGTAAATTCAAATAGATAGTAAAAAATTTAAGTAGTATTAAGAAGAGGAAACTTACCAAAAGTTATGTAAATAAAATATATCATTATATAGTATTCTAATTTCATTAAAAGTCACTAATATGGTATATGTTATATCGGCATTTCATTATGGCACTTAACATACCATACCGGTAAACTATAACAAATATCGTCTATTTTTATTTTAATAAAATTCATATTTTTTTTTACACCACTGAAACATTTCATCATTTCTTTGGACTCGAATTTAAAGTGTTCATCCGCTGTCCATAAAATTTTCCCTATTAGAATTGTTTGCTATGTCATGATCAATAGTTTCGGAAATATTAGTGTTCCCTTTTGTAAATTTGATTCATCATGGTCAGTATTTGTGTAACACTCTCCATATAAAACAGATTGCACCAACCCTCACATTTCATGTCATGCACCAAGGTTGTGCATCAACAAGAACATATCTGCTCATGATTATATATTATATAATATAATATATAAATCATTGTTGTGTTACCGTCTAGTAGGGGTCCTGTTTGCTCATTAAATGGGTAATAATTAATAAATTAACGTTGTTGTCACGTAGCTGTCTTTTGTTTGGATTATTCTCAGAACTTCCTTTTGAAGAAATGGTTTTATATACGGCATTTTTATTCCAGGGTCAAGTACACAAAACGTTGCATGTACTTTCACGAATTATTTAATGGCTGTCGGCTGCTACATATGTTTGCTTTATTTCGAATATTTTAACATTTGTATAATAAGAATGTATTAAACTGTTAAGTATTTCCATAACAGGTACTAATAATAATAATTTATAAGGTTAAAACATACTGTTAATTTTTAAGATAAATATTTTAGATAATTCCTGTTATTACGAAATAAGTAAATTATAACTCATTCATGGAATCAAAGAAATGTAAATATATCTAACGTATTTTTATATTTAGTCATGAAAGTTTAACCCAACAGTCAAGTTATGAATACCGGCTACTCTAATTAAATGAGAACACACCATGCAGGACAAATCGATGAACTTTTTTTACTATGATAGGGAGTCTTTCATGAAAGCCTAAAGAAAACAGACAAAATTTAATTTAATATATATATATATATATATATACAACATGCTGCCGAAAGGTGATAATTCATATAGAGAATTATTGACTTGACATGAAGTTGAGGGGCCTAACACATTAATATATCCCTCGTATCTAAATAAGATTATTGTGTAATTCTTTCATGAAAGGCACTACGCAATACTATATGCATATTGATGTAGATAGGTGAAGATATGTGCAAACCTAAGTGGAAAAAAATGAAAAGAAAATAAGGGATCATTGCAAATTTACCTCCTATTAGCTAGGGTATAGATTATGTAAACATTTAAAATATGATTTTATATCTTTATTTTTAAAACTATTACTAAAAAATTATAAATAATAATGATTTTTAAAGTTTTAGTGACCATTGGAAGTGCACATTTTCAAAAATTATAAAAAAGAGTGAAATTATACTTTAAATATTTAGAAAGTCTATCCATGTTTGCTTAATAATTTCTAGTGTATATTTAAAATTTATCCAAATATTAAATAAGGAATTGCAAACCTGTAGCGACTAACCTGGATCATCACTATAAGCTTGCTCCTAAGCCAACACAATACAAAGATTGAGTTACCAAAACCACCTACAATGATGAGTGTTGATGCTATGTGTGGTCTCCATCATGGATCACTTATTAGCCAACTCAAAGGGTAAAAGCAGAGCATCAAAGGCCTAGTGGATTATACAACATGCTACCGAAAGTTGATAATTCATATAAAAAAAATTTTACTTGACATGAAGTTGAGGGGCCTAACACATTAATATATCCTCCATATCTAAATAAGATTATTGTGTAATTCTTTCATGAAAGGCACTATGCAATACTATATGCATATTGATGTAGATAGGTGAAGATATGTGCAAACTTAAGTGAAAAAAAAAAAAGAACAGAAAATAAGGGATATTTGCAAATTTACCTCCTATTAGTTGGGATATGGATCATGTAAACATTTAAAGTATGGTTTTATATCTTTATTTTTAAAACCATTACTAAAAAGATCATTAATAATAATGAGTTTTAGAGTTTTAGTGATCGATTGGATTGTAAGTACACATTTTCAAAAATTATAAAAAAAAAAAGTGAAATTATACTTTAAATATCTAGAGAGTCTATCCATGTCTACTTAATAATTTCTAGTTTATATTTAAAATTTGTCTAAATATTAAACAAGGAACTACAAACTTGTAGTAGCTAACCTGGATCATCGTTATGTGCTTGCTCCTAAGCCAACACAATATAAAGATTGAGTTACCAAAACCACCTACAGTGATGAGTGCCAATGCTATGGGTGGTCTTAATCATGGATCACTTATTAGCCAACTCAAAGGGTAAAAGCATAACATCAAAGACCTAGTGGATTACTCCAACCCTTACCAATCCTAAAGTAGAAATGGGACCAAATCACAATAGATTTTGTAAGTGGGTTGCCAAGAAGTGCAACAAGGTATAATGTTATATGGGTCGTGGTGGATAGACTCACTAAGTCGGCACAGTTTCTCCCCATCAATAAGACATACCCATTGGAGAAATTGGTAAGGATCTATATTAAAGAAATAGTGAGACTTCATAGAGTACCTACAGGCATCATATCAGATAGAGATCCTTGATTCATGTCAAAGTTTTGGAGAAGCCTGCAAAGAGCATTAGGGACTCAATTACCATTTAGTACGATGCCCCATCCCTAAACCAATGGTCAATTAAAAAGGATTATCTAAACCTTAAAGGATATGCTACAAGCTTGTATAATTGAATTCAAAGAGAGTTAGGATGCTCACTTACCATTGGTGGAATTTGCGTACAACAACAAGTACCACTCCACAATTAAGATGCCCCCATATGAAGCTTTATATGGCCGAAAATGTCGATCACTGCTATTTTGAGATGATGTAGAAAAATTAATGATAAGGCCAAACTTAGTGTAAGAGGCTACAGACAAGGTAGCTACTATTAAGCATAAGATGAAAGAGGCTTAAGATCAACAAAAAAGTTGGGCAAACTTGAAACGATGACCATTGGACTTTAAAGCAGGAGACCATGTATATTTGAAAGTGAGTCTGATTAAGAGCATACACTAAGCTAGGACGTAAGAAGAATTAAGCCTACGATACATCGAACCCTTCAAGATAATAGCATAAATTGAGAATCTGGCATATCGTTTGGTGTTGGCCCCAAATATGTCAAAGATTCATAACTTCTTCCATGTATCAGTCCTACACCGATATATTCCCAACCCAAACGAGATTACTACTATTGAACCAGTGGTTCTAAAGGGGAATTTGACATGCAAGGCACATCCAATTCAAATCTTAGATTAGAAAACCCAGAAATTGAGGAATAAGGACATCATACACATCAAGGTTTTATGGAAAAACCCTAAGAGAGAAGAGGTCACTTGGGAAGTGGAAGATGAAGTAAGAAAGAAATACCTGCATCTGTTCACCAATCCAAGTACACTTTAAAGTTTTGAGGACAAAACTTAATTTAAGAGGGGGAGCATGCAAACTCCATAAATTTTCAAATCAAGAATTAGTATGAAGGAAAAATCTCAAGAAATACGTCGGAAAAATGAATAAGAAAAACCGACCGCAGAATAGGAGTCATCTGGTAATATGTGAACCAACTAATGTATCTAGAGGCTAAGGAATTTGAAACCTAACCAAACCCTGATGATAGAACATCGCCTTAGGAAAACTAAACTTGAATTTGGATATACAAAAAGCCCAAATTCAATTCCCAAAATCTTAGAACCAATCATCGACGTTAAGATTTCCTTCTAACTTAAGAAAAACTAACACTAAGCTCGAAAAAACCCAAGATTTGATTCGAACGAAACCAAAACTTAAACAACGATAAAATACCCTATAATTAGTCTAAAGAAACCTGAAAATTAAATCAAATCCAACTTTACAAAACCATCAAATTAGGTGAAACAAAAATTGGAAAACATGACCCTTAACCAATCCCTATATATAGCGTGGAAAGGAAAGAGGTAAGGCCTTATTTGAACCATCAAATGATGTAATCCTAAGCTTAAACTTGACCTAAAATTTCCCCCCATTTAAGCCCTAATTAAAATCCATTTAACCATAAGAAAACAAAGAAATTGAATAGCCCATAACAAGCCCTAAATCCGCCATGGTCTACATAAGCTGCCGGATAGAACTAGGAGAACTAAATTAGGAAACTAATAGGATTAACCTAATCAAATGCAATAGTAACTAAAAAATAACTGGATGGTAACCAAAAGGGGATAAATCTAATGCCTAAACACCCTAGTTGCAAGTGTATCCCTCTATGACTTGACCCTCTACCCATTGGATAAACCATCACCCTATTAACCTATGCTAGTGACCAAAGGATTATCCTCTAAGCTAACTACCCAAACACTAACCTGACACCCCCCATTTCCCCCCACGTGAACCACTCTCTCTTCTAGAACAACTCCACACTAAAAGCTTTCAAGGAGATCAACCAAATACCCTCAAAAAGAACTCCAAAAAAATCGCACCACGCACACACCCTGAACAGTGACGTCCTAACCTTCTTCTTCTAAGCTTTTCATTTTGATTTCTCCACCTTCTGATCTTCACATGAATCTTTATCATTTTAGAGCATTAGTATAAGAAGAATACTCCCAAGAACTCTCCAAAACCCCTCAAACATCCAACCAAAAATCAGGTCACAAGAGAACCCCCTAAGCTATCCCCTATTTCCCTAACTATGCACCCTTGGATTCAACTAACTAAACATGCCCTTAATTACTTTCAATCAAGATCATCTTCTAGTATTATCTACACCACTTAAGGAGCTATTAATAGAGCTAAAGATCCTAGAAAAATTAAAGCTTAAACCCTCCCCAAGAGGTACAAAAAGAAGAAGGAACTCCAATGCTTGAACTATAACATGTAAGATCCTTCACTTCTATGTGAATGTTGCCTTCTTTCCTTGTAATATTTCAATCCCACAGCCTAGGATAGACTTATATAGCTTTATTTTTATAACTTTCCATGTAGATTTGACATACATTTAGCTTAGGAAAAAGATTGGAAATGTAATCCCCTTTCTTTGATGTAAAACCATGGAGCCTTACTTCCCCTTGAGCTTTGTATGCTAAAGCTTGTAGAAAAATCAATAGAGATTAGAATTTAGAAATTCTTGAATTTTCTAGACACTTATGTTTAGGAGTTAATTAAGTGAATTTTTTATGTATTACTTGCACTCTTAACTATAGAAAGCATTAGGTGCTAAACCAAGCCCTATAGTAGCAAGAAATTGGAAAGAAAGGCAAGTTGGATTCAAAGACTTTCCAAACCATGTCAAACCCATTTGAATTTGGAAATTTTTCAATTTCCAAAACCTAAGAATAATGAAATAACATTAGGAAAATTTTGGAATTAAAAATCTTAAAGAAAAACACAAAACTAACACAAACTAAGTATGAAAAGTGAAATTGAAGCCTTAGAAAAACCACTCGAAATTCTTGGACCAATTTCCATAATTTCTAGAAGAGAGCATAACACCCACACACCATTTTAAGCTTTAAACATATTCCAAGTGATTAGAATTAAATTCCCTTGGATTATTGGATCAAATTAGGTGGAAATGGACCTTAAACAAAATTTAAACCAGGTGCACCCAATCTTTCCGATTTGGAACGCAACCTTCTAAAGTCCAAATGATCAAAATGACTTTGGAAATGGAAATAAAATTCAAAACCCTTTAAAAAGACTATAAATATGCAAAAAAAAAAAAAAAAGAATTTAGGAAAAAAGTTATAAAGAAAATACTAAGACCTTCAAAACCAAGAAAAATCGTCAAAACTGACAAAACTAGAATAGGCTAGTTTTTAACCCAAAGTTATAAGAATATTTTGTCTTGTCAAGTGATGTAATTTCCAAGGACGATTTGCCGCTTGACTACTACAACTAGAGACCATATAGCCGAGTGAGTGAAAAATTCGATGATTATTTTACCTTGCTTGTGTTTATAATTAGTGCACTCGCATGTTGTAATTATCTAATATATTAATTGGTTTGTATGTAAGGATTATATGGTGTATTGTATGTGCTTGAATACTGTGTTCGATTGTTAATTGAACTCAATGATACCAGGCTAAGTAAATTTTGTTTTCCCTTGCATCTAACTTAAAGAAATTGCAAATGTCTATATGGCTTGTCGTGGACACTGAATAATTTGACTTAAGACTATTCGTCCTTAAACCAAATGAATCACGCATCATGGAGTCCTACATGTAGGAAGGTCCTCGGCATCACACGGTGATACGAAAAGGCCCCATGGGTGCCGCTCTCTGTGGGCACACCTTGTCTCGACCTTTAAGAACTAAACGGAACCCAAGAAATGACACCCTCTAATTAAGACCTAGGAATTTCCTAATCTGGGGATTTATTGCTTAGGGGTGATTGACTTGCGAGCTATTCACGATCTATACCCCCATGAAGGGCTTAGTATATAAATATGTATTTTCAAATCTATGAAAGTATGTTCCAAAAGTATATATAGACTTTACGAATTTTCTCAAAAGATAGCCAAGGGTCACTAGAGCCTAGAGTCGGCATGTAGTTCGTGATTTCCCAACCCCTGGTAATGAAAGGCGTTAAATATGTGTTATATATGGTGTTTGATACATTGTATATATTGCTGCATTCATGTAGTTGCTCATGAATGGCATATGTGTGAATTAAATAACTTTCTTGCTACTTGCTTGTTAGTTCAATAAGAAAATTTAGCTCACTAAGCTTTATAGCTTATACCCTCACAGACTACCCTTACTATAAGCACTCATCTGGATAGAGCCTGGCAGACAAATGCCAGAGGTTAGTGCAGGATATAAGGGAACCATGAAGGATTGGAGTGGAGAGATCACTTATGTATGTGTTTAGTCTAAGTTCTTATTTTAATTCCATATAAATAGCTTGGACCGATATGTATTAGGAGTATTAATCCTTGAACTTACTATTATTTTATTAGTTAACAATTCGAGGGCGCGATAACCCTTTCTCCCAACTGAGTAACTAAGAAAAACACATGTTTCAAATCTTATTTCAAACTTATCTCTTAGTTTAGAATTTTTATAAGCATAACACAAACACTCAAAAACTCTCATGCATTCATATGATGGTTGTTTGCCAAACAGGAGTTTAAAAGGTGACTTTCTTTGCAAAATGGTAGTTTATTTATAATGTAAACAACAGTTGACACACACTCTCCCCAATATCTTATTGGAACATTCGATTAAAATTTTAATACTCTTACTATTTCAAGGATGTAACGATGTTTTCTCTCAACAATATCGTTTTGTTGCGATGTGTATAGATGGGATGTTTGATGAATAATTCCTTATTTAAGAATTATACCTTTGAAAGACTCTAAACAAAATTCAAGAGCATTATCTAATCATATAGATTTGATCTTCTTTCAAATTGAGTCTCAACCATTTTAAGAAAACGTGTAAGATAATAATAGATTTCATTTTTGTGTTTCATTTCATGAAACAAACCCAAGTAGCTCTTAAGTAATCATTAACAATTAACAAAAAATAATGTGCACCAATGGTGGTACTTGTAGGATAAGGACCTCATATGTCCAAACGAAGTAAATCAAAGTAAGCACTTGTTTTGTTATTACTAACTGGAAAAGAGCTACGTGTATGATGAGCTTTATGACATCCATCACAAGGAAAAGCTTGCAAACTACTCACTTTAGACTTAGAAAACATAGGTAAAAGACAAAGATGAATACTAGGTAGATGACCTAACCGATGATGCCAAATCAAGATATTGTCAGTAGACTTATTTGTAAAAGCATGTGAGTTTCTTGTTTTCCTATAGTAGAGTCCTTTAACTAAATCACCCACTCCAATCTCCTTCTTCGTGGCCAATTCCTATACAACACAATTATTTTGTGTGAGTAAAACTTCACAATTCAAATCTTTGGTAAGTTTAGGGACAAAAATCAAATTGCATGTAAATTTTGGAATATGCAATACATTGTTCAGATGTAATGTGTCACTTAGATGAATGTTTCCTTTCAATTTTACTTCAACTTTTACTCCATTAGGTTGAGTCACAAGCATATTATTGATAACAATTGCATTTTTTTAAAAAAAGGAAGCATTGGAAACTATATGATCAGATGCACCACTATCCATAATTCATCCTAAATTTTTCTTACCAATAGCATTTACGGTAGATGGGGATGTTTTAATGGCATTGAGTAACTGTTTAAACTGACTAGTACTAAGCCTTATCAAAGATTAGCTTGAAAGTTTGTTCTCTTCCTGATGTTTACCTTTGAAGATCGCAGGATTGGTAGCTACTACCTTGGTTGATACATCAACAACAAATGCTTGATTAGCATGTTTCATCTTAGATTGGCACCAATGAGGTGGAAATCCTATCAAATTATAACAATTCTCCTTACTATGTCTTTTGACAGTGATCACATTTCATTCTTCTTGTTGAACCACTACTCTTGTTGTAGTTTCTACCCCTTACATGAAATGCCATAGCGTCCATGTTGTTGTGGTGACTTAATCCTTGCATGTGACTCTCTACCTCTATTAACATAGAGTATACCTTTGCAAGTGTAAGAAGAGGATCCATGGCTACAACCTAGCTTTTAACAATGTTGTATTCTTCTGACCAACCAACCAACAATTCATGAACCATTCCTCTTTCATAAGCATGTGCCAAAGCTATAGATGCACCACAAATATAAGTTGGCAAATCTAAATATAAATTTTGTTTTTCGCATGGAGATTTCAATTTTGTATAATAAGCTTTAGTGGTCATTCCATTAGACCGAGTTTTCATAATTTGTCTCTTTATCTCTTTTATCTTTGATTCATTGACTTGTGAGTGCCTTTCCTCTAGATCCTTCCAAATATCCCTTGCTGTTCATAGGTAAACCACACCTTCATGGAGTTCTTCACTCAATGAATTTAGTATCCAAGACCTAACCATGGAATCACATTTTTGCTAAGCATCAGTGTTTTCTCTAATATCCTCAAAGTGTGAGATTGTACCATCAACAAAGCCAATTTTTTTTTCCCTTCTAGAGCGACTAGCATAGAGATTTTCCAAGTAAGGTAATTTAAACCTTTCAAGGGATGTATTACAAGGATTTCTCTTGGTCTATTGAAGCTATGGTGATGACATGTCAAGTTGAGTTGATTTTTGTGATTTTGTTTCAATTTCTATGGTTGACATTTTGGAGAGATTGAGTCTTATATCAATTACCATGTAAAAGCAATAGTTTTACCATCACAAATGATACAAAACTTTAATTGATTATCTATCTTCTCTAGTACATTTCATTTCAATCAATCCTATTAAGTATATATACATAACAATAAGTTACAAAGAATTGATACAAGAAAATAAATGGAAATATCTATAAAGGATTTATGATAACTAAGTCTGATGTGATATCGTATTCAAATCCAATGTATCTACTATGATATCATAATCAAATCCAACTCTTTCGATAGCTGATATGATATGATCCGATCCCTCCCGCAGCTGTCTTGTTTTTGAAAATTTTATGAACTTTCCAGATGATATCAAATCCAAGGTCTTTGAATAGAATGTCTATCCTCGTTACTTAATGTCTCGTTTCCCTCCATCAATTCTCTTAGATCCAGATCAAATGTGGCCCAAAGGTCAGTTAAGTCATCAACTATGGACGAAAATCCTCTTAACCACCGAGCAATCCTTGAACACATGTTGCAGTGATTCGAGCTCTCGGTTACAAAAGAGACAGCACAAGTTTATCCCCATTCTTTGGATCTGTTTAGTTGGGAGTCCTTCATGGCAAATTGTCCAAGCAAGAAGTTTTACCTTGGGGACTGAAGGGGGAAATTCTAAATCCACCCTCAGCTACCCACTCAAACTTCCTTGTCACTCGTTTTTTTCCAAGATAGTTCGAATCTCATTTTCCAGTTATAATCATTGAAAAAATCACCTCAATCTCATCTAGACTTTAGTTTAGTTGAGTTCAATGGGAAATTTCGTTGATAACTCAAAGAAGTTTGAGAATTTACATTCAAAATTCTGTAGACCACTGCTACATTCGGAAACTCCATCCCGGTCGAAAACCTACAAAAACTTCTAAAAATCGTAAAACTGTACCAGACGTATATAATTTACCTAGAAAATATATAACTATGAGGTCAGTAAGCATATCTAGATATAAAAGTATCTCATATAGCCGAAATATGAAAGGAATAAATTTATAAATAGTTACAGCAGATCAAAGTCCTATGTATGTACATTATAAGTAATCTCGATATTACGACAGGATGTTTTGGGATTTTTTTTCTTTTTCTTTTTTTGGGTAATTATAACAGAAAATATGAGATTCGAACTTGGTCTATACTTTGAAAGCTTGAAATAATTAAAATGAAGACCACAAATGAGAATAGAGAAGGAACTAGAAAACCCAATTTGCTTGAATTCATAAACTAGACCATCATTATTAAAAAAATGATTAATTGATTATTTATATATTGCAATATACTTATATATATATATATATATATAAAAAAAAGGGTTGAATCTTCTTTATACTGGTGGATAGTGGTAATGATGCCACTTAGCCATATGGTTTATACTAATTGAAATTAGAAACACATTGTGTTGAACTTTTCGATAAGCCAATTCGCTATCCATACTATAAGGAAATTTAAGGAAATATCCAAACACTCTCATTTAGACAGTATACGAAAAGGTAAAGTAATTCTCTCTCTCTCTCATTCACTACAGTGTTTACAATGTAATCGAATTAGGGTTTCTAATTCTTACTTTCTCTTGTGTTTCTAGTGTTTGCAAGATAAAGGAAGATAATTCTTAACTACTTTAAGAGAGCCAGGGAACTTCTAAGGCACCAGATTTGCTTGGGGAAAACAAGATAATCCCCTTTTCTGTTTCTTTCTCTTTTTTTATATATTTTGTTATTACTTTACTATTTTCTGTTGTACATCTAATTTTCCCCCCTAGTACTACTGATATTGTATTACAATGACTATCAAGTACCATATAATATGTGAAAATTACACTATAACACTATGAAATGACAGTCTCTAAGCCATTTGGGGGTCTTCCTGTTTTTATCTATGTCTTGTCATAACACATTGTTTTAGCATAACTAATGGGCCTATCAACTAGTACCTCTAGAATCGAGTATTATGGTTATTAAAAAACAGAAGCTTTACACATTTTCATGTAGAGATTTTTTTGTTTTTTTTAACTCTTAATATGCGTTTCCTAATTAATATAGTTTAGCATTGAGGATAGTAGGGGCCAGCGTCGTATTGAGATGACAGCTTAACCACTTTAGAAAGTACTTGTCGCGAAGTGCTTTTGCATGAGTAAGTTCAATGGCCAGTACTACTTTTGCTCTGAGTATGTTTTGCTTCACATGCACTAGGCCTTGCTCTGCAAAACCAAAGCAAAGCATGATCCACAGTTTTGTGCAATCTTTGGATAGATGTTTTTGCAAAAAGAAGTGTAACTTTTAAAAAGGAGAGATGATTCTATTTCTAAAATCCAACAAAACTACAAATGCATGAGTTCACAATTTTTCATCACAACCTAATAACATATCCATGCATGATTGATATCATGAACTCATGGCCAGTAAATGAATGCTAAAAGACAAAACAAGCTATGGACGGAAAATCTCTATGAATATCCCCTTTGTCTACTATCTGTTGATATTTTCAGCTATTATATATATGGCAAATAAAATATATTTCCTTTTTGGATTTCACACTTATTTTAATATCTCTAATGTATAATGAATTCTTAAGAGTGATTTATCCATGTTATAAAAAATAAACATATAAGTTAATTTGGATTTTTATTGATTGATACCATTTACTTAAATTTATAGAGCGGTAAGAAGATAGGTCATAACCTTCCAATCTAGAATTTCAAGAAGCTAAAAAATCACAATGATGATGTTGCTATTTTAATGGTGATAGAATATACTGAGATTGATTTATCTAACTTTAGTATCAGCAATTAGCTTGCACCAATACTCCTTCCAGCTAGAAAGCATATACAAGACATGTAATATTCGATAAATTTTTTTTTCACAATGCAATATAAGAAACGTATGAGAGTACAAACACGTGTAGAACACATAGGAACACTTGTCTAATCATTTCTCATTTGAAATAATAATCACGATCTTAGATGTTAAATACTTTAAATAAAGTATCAAACCATCAAAATATCTTTAATGGAGTATCAATATTATGCCTTAAACCTAAAGGAAGCAATAACATGTCATGTGTTCAAGGACACGTATGGCTCTTTAGCATCACAATCGCTGCCCTCTTCTAGCTTTTATCCAAATCTATTATATCCATAATGGTTTAGACCAACTCCAACATTAGGTGAGCAATCACACTTGGTGAGCTACACTCTTTACCTAACAAGTACATTATGCACACAACATACACATAGCTTGATATTCCAATGAAACAACCAAACAAAAAAGCAAATCCCATTTTAAGATTTCATTATAGTCCATCAACATCAACAGTAAAAGCAATTCCTCCCGATTTCTCGATCCATAACTAAGCCCCATATTTAGCCATCAATCCACCTATTCCATATAACGACAAACCTCATCACAACAAAAAATAATTATCTCATACTAATTTATCTAACTACATGTGACCATCAATAATTTAGTTCACTATTTCCAAGTTGATCAGTCACCTCCCCTTTAGTGTCTAAGTTCCAATAAAAGTTCCTCTTTGAGTTTCCCAACTCTAAACCAGCCATAAATAGTTTACTAAGGATCCACTTGCCCACATCTATAAGCCTTAATGCCTATGAAACTTCAAATCACATCATTCCAGAAGTTCAACCCACAGTTAGCCTCGGGTGACTAATTCATGGCCTTACTTCATACAATATAAATCTCATGAAAAGCACAAATAACAACCATAACTAGTTATCATATAACTAGTCGTTATTTATTCATTGCTTAAGGCAGTTCGATTCATCTTTTTTTAACTCATTCGGCATCTATTCAACATCCTTTTGAATATATATATTTGTTAATAGTAAAATACCAAAAAGATAAAAATAGAAATATATTTTTATCCCTCTTACAAAATTAAATACCCAACAAGTAACTAGGTGAACTTATTTATATATTATTTTTTTATTTTTACAAAAATATCAACCAGTATCTTCTTTTTAATGTATAAAATATATTTTTTTAAACCCTTTTTTCTTAAAAGTACATAAATTTTTACTTCTTAATTCTCATTTTTCAACCACCATTTTCATTATAATTATAAAAATAAGATTCAAATAAGATAATTTATTAATGCTAAATTTTAGATTAAAAAAAATCCAATGAGACCCTAAATTTTACGTCAATAGTAACTAATAATTGAAGATAGAAAGTACACTTGTCTGGAAAAATCCTTAGCATTATATTCCTTAAACCATCCTATAAGCTAAAACTTATAAATTAATATTAAATAATAATCAAATAATTACATAATAAATTATAGATAAATATAAAAATGTTAAGCCATTTAAAAGGGTGATGAGTCAAATAACTAAACACCCTAATCAACTATTTAAAATAACCATCCATCAACCTAAGTCGACCGAATAGGCCAATTCTAATTAAAGAACAACTAAATAATCTAGGTTGTGATTATACTTCACCTTACTAAGTTCCTAAATTGGCCATTCCGTTTTAGATACTGCTATATCTTTCCAAGCTGATCATTGGTCGTGTCCATAAAGAAGACACAATTGATTAGTTTTAGATCCCCTCCCTTTCATCAACTTTTCATAATTAACATGTTTCCATGGATCTACCTTAAATCTCATCATGCGTACGTGTCGTAATTTTGATTTACGAGAAGAGAAGAAATCCAGGAAATCGTCATAGAAAACCTTTGTGGTCGTCGAACCCTAATTTGAGCTTTCCTACTTTTGTAGTCCATAATGTTATGTCTAAGTTTTGCTTAAAAAACCAAACACTTGACACTAATATCTAGGATATGTTAGATATAATTCTCAGGTATATTTGTGGACTACATATAATAAAATAATTGTAGATATCAACTCATAAAGTCGGGCCTAAATTAAAGCAATTTAAAATGGAATATGATTTAGGCATCAAACATCTAATAAAGTGTGAGTAATATAATGTGTAGAAATCCATAAGCTCGATTCCTACTTTTGTGATGGCTGAAATAGGAAAGTGAAATATTTTAAGATCACTATGAATTAGGGCAGTGGTCCCCAAGTTAGCATTATAAAGACTCGTTCTCATTAACACAACATATAACTCAAAGTAAGAAGGAAAAAAATAAATAAATAAATAAATAGGGATACCTTTTAATCCCTTGTAAGGATGTGTAATGTAAGATAGGAAAGATGGAGACCCCACAAAGATTTAGATCTTGCTATTCTCTATAGATCATGTAATGCTTATTATGTTTTTATTGTCCTCGAGATCTTGGTGTGTATAAAGTTACTCTTTTCTACCCTGTATATGCTTTTAATTTTAGTAATGTTTAATTACATCATGACATATTTTAGTTGATCAAAATATTATTTTAGAAATTGAAGATCCACATTGTAGTTTGATATAGTTTAGGTTCTTGAATACAAGATTGCTTGCATGCATATAGACATAACTTTTCGTATTCATGCTTTGTTTTTCAAAACCTATTGCCTCCCTGTCAATGTGCCCATATCCGTGTCCGTCCACCCAATATTGAACCGATCAATTAAAGATAAAAAATAAATTAAAAAAAATTAAAATCGATTCATGCATTCATAATTCAAGCACCATCGGGTCCGGGTTGATTTAGGTCCAAACCAATTATTAGATTGGTTGAATGCTTGAATTTGATCAATAAACTTTTACATTTGATTGATGAACATGTCTTAATTCTTCTTTTTTTTTTTTTTTTGAATTTAAGCCCCAACAAAAATCAACTCAAATAATGCAAAAAATATACAAGCTTTAAATACGTTTCCTCATGTAATTAGATTTTTGTTGAACAGATTAATAGCGTAAACCCTATCACAAACTGAAACATATTGTAAGTTTGTATGAAATTGGAGCTGTGTTGACGATTAGAAACTTTAAGAACAACTCTAGGTAGTTGCAAAACCTTAAATTACAATCTTGAATAATACGAAATTATAAGATCAACGTTGTAATAATTTGATATTAGCGATTCGAAGGCTTCAAAGGAATATATTAGTGGCGGTTTTGAGTAAGAGGAAAAGATTAAGAGAAAATTGTAAGACCTAAGTAAGGTAGAATAAGAAAAAGGCCAATCTCTTTTCATGGAGGACCCTTTTAGAAGTATTTACAGAGGATAACTACGATTACCATAGTAGAATTACCCTATGCCTTTTGATTTATCAAAGGGGGGTGCGATTATTAAGGAAGTGTATACCAATTTTCATTAAAAAGTACTAAGAAAATTTCGTTTCCTTGGAGGAACAAAAAAAAAAAGAAGAAGAAAATTTTGCTTTTCTTTAATAATAGGGTCTCTCTTGGGGGTATTCATCATATTCTAATTGAATCAAACTTCAACTTTATAATATTTAGCTTTATTATCAAACTCGAATCAAATATAAATATTAATTGAGTTAAATCAAATTTAAATATTAATATTATTATTAAAAAATAAACCTTCCATAAAAAATCAAACTTTAACGGGCCAATATATAGATTGAAGAATTAAATTTTAATTGAGAGCTAAACAATCTTTTCATAAGGCTAAGATTGTTGCCGTATCCGGGCATCCTCATCAAGATCTTTATTAAAACAACATAAAATAGGAATCCCCATGTTCCCACTCCATCGCTCAACCGAACCAGCCTAATTTCAATGGCGAATTGCTTATTTAGGAGGACTGGGAACCGAGTAAACCAACTGGAAATTGAGGGCAAAGGATAGATCAAACTCACGTATAAACCATATATATAAGCCAAAAAATTTTACAATACGTCTTCCAAGCCCCAGTCAACCAACTGTCCAAGAGACAGACAAAAACAAAACCGAAGGCATTGGTTGACATGATAACTTAACCTATATACTAGACAAAGGAGAGGGGGAAAAAATATAGAAATTTACATGGCAATACCACACGCAGTGACTTTCAATATATCTACATTCTACAGGTAGAGGCATGGATTTGCAGTAGCAATAGCAGTAACAGCAGCAGCGGAGGCATTAATCTCAATAAGCAAAACTGGGATGAAAGCAGCTGCTGTGTGGCAGCTGACGGCTTGGAAGGGGTTGCTCCAGCAACGGCTGGAGCAACTGCATGCCTTCCAGGAGAGCTTGCTTGTTCGTTAGATGGCAGCGGGTTTGGAGATCGGCCACCCGGGCTTAGGGACATGCTGTTACCATCAGCTCCTATATCTTGGCCTGTGTACCAACATGCCAGCAGCAAAGAACGCTTATAAAGCAATTCCCTAAAAATCTTGAAACAAAGCAAAAGAAATCTAGGTGATAGTTGTGGGGATTCCAAACTTTGCTTCATGACAATTATCCAGAACACATTTGCTGTGGTAAAGGAGATTATGTAGACTATAGATGTTAGAAGTATGGTTTGCCTCAAACAAAAATTGTATTAATTCCATAGTGGTTGATCTTTTATATATCAGATCAGAATAAAAGCAGTCACTCTGGTATTTTAAAGCATAACCAGGCAAAATATTCAAGAGGCATAACAACAAATAAGTGATAATAGGTGCAAAGACCTTTTGAAACATTAGCAAAAATAAATAAATAAATAAGGAAAGATATGGAGCACTAACACATAGAAGGTGACCACCCTAGCTTTAAATTTTCTCTATCAAAGACCATCCGGTACCCCGTCATGAAGTTCTCTGCATAAAGATCATTTAAGATAGAAGCTGAGTAAAAAGTAACAGGAGAAAGGACAAAGATGTTAATTTCGGATTTTGACAAAGAAGAAACCAAGACTCACGTCCAATCACTCCCAAATCTCCATCTGCTGGTTGTATGGCTAAACAAAATCCATCAGCAAGCCCCTGATATTAGGTCACAACATTTAAATAAAATCTCCAGAAGTGAAGAAAAAATTTGCTGTCACATCTTCAAAATGTTCATCATTCATATCAAATGGTACCATTTCCCACAAAAGACTAGAACAAGCCATAAATAATTGAATATTTGAGATATAAAGCAACTGCAGTTTCATCTTTCACCCTTTCTTATATTCCAATTTACTCTACTAGAGGGCACGTAGAAAGCTCCCAAGTGTAGGCTGCCTCCCTATCATAATCAAATAGTAGGAGTAAACAGAACTAGATTGATTTTAAAAAAAAAAAAGACAGAAAAAACTCGACTATTCTAGTTGGAGGCAGGCTAAAGATCCCTATTGAGTGCGCTCTCTGTGATGATCAAACAGCTAATGGCAAATATTCACAATAATGCGACTTACAGCTTAACAATGTCAAGTTTCATATTGACACTTACAAAGCTTCTCAGCAAGCTGGTTCCCATTTCAGAACCCCAAAAAATACTTGGATCACCTTATTTTATCAGAGTACACAAACCACTCATCTAGGTTTATAAACAAATATAATTCTAGATGACATATTCCAGATAGTAAATTTTTAGAAACAACATATTCCAGATAGTAAATTCTTAGAAGCTTAAATAATACCCACCTCCATGCCATAGAATAAGAAAACAGGATCCTGAACTACAAAGCTGTTGTTTAGCGGGAAAACAAGCTTGAAAGAGGGCACATTGGGCTTTGCTGTTGAGCTGCATTAAGAGTAATATCGATGATAAAATGTAAGCAGACAGAAGAGCAAAAATTACGAAGCTTATTACAAAATAACTGCAAACATAGTCACCTGAAGTTGTAGCAATACTTGAAAGGTTGTTTTTCATAGTTGGTACTTGTTGCATTGACTCGTTTGTCAAACTGATGGACAGGAAAGCCAAAGTACATACATCAATAAAAATTAAAATTATCTGTGGGGCATCAACTCGGTAAAAATAACCTACCTCCTGACCAACTTTATCAAAAACGTCCTTTGGAAGGAATGTGAATGATGTACCACTATCAACCTGTGCACTGAAACTTGTCTGCTCAAGACAAGAATTTGCAATACAACATGCCTCCACACCAACAATATATGTATCACTGAAACAAGATGTGAATTGATTATGAAACATGCCTCGACACCAATAATATATGTATCACTGAAACAAGCAAAGAATTGATTACAAAAGACAAAATCTATATACTATCCATTATAATGGATTCTACTGAAGAAGCAGATGGTCCCAGAAAATAAGGGTAATAATCCATATTTACATACTAGTTTCCATTTGATGGCAAAAACGAGGTAGACTTCTGATTGGGTGGACCCTGGTCCCCAAAAAAAATCCTCCCAGAACCATCTTCGTCAAAGCACATTGAGAAGGAATTCTGAATCAAACCTCCTTTAGCAAGAAAAGATGGTACTGAAATTTCCCCAAGGCCCAAACCCATGAGACCATCCGGAGCAATGCCATCTAGGTATCCACCGCTCTGCTTCTTACCGCATCTGTGCTCAAGAATATATAGAGACACACATATGATGAGTTTTTTCAATATGCAAAAGAGCACAGCAACTACCACTATTGTGAAGAAGAAAAACGATTTTAAAAATAAAAAACTCACCCTATAATCACCGAAGCCTGCATAGAATTGTTTGAAGCTTCATCACTGCCAGATGCAAGATGTAGTATGTCCTCAACCAGCAGCCCTGAACTTGTTGTATTCTCTGTATAGTAGCTAATTGAGTAAGGGCAAGAGTCCTTAGAATTTTTGCAGTTTGAACCCAAGTCACAGAACTGGTGGCTGCATGGTATGGGCTTGCTCGTGCTCGATCCAGATGGCCTATATTCATTCAGGTCTCTATCCTGCACAATAGATTGCCCCAAATACAAGGGAGCACCTGCCAATCAATCATCGGAAATAAGTGCTAAACCTGTTATGAATTCTCTTTTTAAGATTACACAATCCACCGATACAAAAGCTCAACAGAGTTTCTTATATGCGAGTATATCATATTCAAGATCTCCCAGCCACCCTTCCACCAAAGAAAAATGCGCAATAGGACGTGATTGTATTCAACACAAAAGAAAGCCAGGGAAGGCGACACTAAAGTAGTACAAGATTGGATACATTAGAAATCTAACCGGTGGGTAGCTTATAATAATATCTTTTTCCGCATATCCAAGTAAGATGCAGACATGATTTTAAGAAATCAAACAGACCGGAACTCCTCATATAGAAGAAAAGGTAGGTCAAACGTATCAATGCAAGAGGACAACATAAGAATCAAAGAGAGAATTACCAGTGTGTCGTAGTAATTGGCGGAAAGGGGAGCACACTGTACACATTCACAAGGAAGCCAAAGTAGATCGCTTCCTTCATCCAACGCGACGAGGAACGAAACACTCGGAGACCCTACATCAACCCAGGTGTAGTGCAACCTGAGAATTTGATACAAGAGATCATCACTTGTTGAGAATAAGTTCATTTAACGTAATATCAGACAGAACCAGAAAAAATATAATAAATAATATATACGTATTAAAGAAAAAAATCATGAAACAAGAATTATAACAATAATATAATAAATAATCCTGTCTCCAATTATTAAAATAACATCCAGACATTAACAAAGTCAAAAGAAAGACTAATCAGTCAAATTAAAGAAACTAATTAAATAAAGCGAGAGAGAGAGAGAGAGAGAGACTAACCAGCCGAAGCTATCGCCAAACGACACCGTTTTACTACCTTCAGAAGGGAAGAGTAACTGATAATGAGTACCGAGCTTCATATTCTGTCTCTGAAAATCACTATTCACTAACATTTTATAATACTCCATTGTTCTCTTCTCCGGCCACCACCACACCACCTTACTCATGCTCCTCCTCGTACTGTTCCTCCCGTTCGAAACCCTAGCTGACGACGCTTGTGCTTCTGCTTTTGCGCTCCCTTTTGCTTTTACTTCCTCTGAGAACCTGTGGATGAGCTTCGAAGAGAACATCGTCTTTTTGGTAGCGGAGATCGTAACAGTATCAAGTCCCGAGACTAGAAGCAGGAGAAGAGGAATCGTAATAGCAAGTAACCTAGTCTTCATTGCTTAGTGAATGTACAGTTCGAGATCTCGGGTTCCGGAACTACGACAAGAAGAAGAGGAAATGTGAGCGGACACTGTTCTTGCGACCACCTAGCAATAAGTGGAGAGAGAGAGAGAGAGAGAGAGAGAGTGCCTGTGGTCGCGCGTTTAGGAGATTGACAGGAGCATTGGAGAAAAGGTGGAGGAAGAAAGTGGTGGTTTTTTTTTTTTTTCCTTTTCTTTGTAATTAAATTTTTATTGTTAATATATTGTTGTATAGTATAAATAAATAAAAATTTAAATATAAAAAAATTAAAATATTTATGATAATATTTTAATATAATATAATATATATATATATATATATTAAAGTTTTATTTAAATTGAGTTAATTATAATGGCATATGAGTAATCGTTTGTTGGTAGTCTAATAAATATGGTAACACCTGTACTGTCGTAAACTTTACTATTTTGGATTTTCCTTTTCTTTTCAATTGAAGTATTGAACGCGGACGGTCTCTGTTGGGAGAATATAAAGTCATTGTCGTGTAGGTGGCGATGGCGATGATATTATTAATTTTAGTCATATTATTTTTATTTAAAAAGTAAGAAAGGAAAGGTATATATATTTATATATTATTATATATATATAATAATAATTAGTTGTTTAGACTTTCCATGGAGGAGGGGGGGTGTGGAACAAATAAAATAAATTATTATTATAGTAAAATAATAAATTAGAGTAAGAAAGATGGGGAAATCGATTCATTAATATTAATATATTATATATTTATATAAATAATGATGATACTATTGATAGTTTTGCATCATAGAATCTTAGTATACACAGTCGCAGCTAAACCTATCAACGTCGCTTGTCAAGATTTTTTCTCGTTAGGTGAGAGTGTGAGTGGAGCGGCGGTGACACGTAGAGGTGGTCCAGGGCAGCTTTTACGTGACAGGAGAGAATTACGGGGCTTAGAGTGGGGTCCATCGTTTTCCCCAGAGACTCCGTCGTCTTCTCCCATGTGCCCCGTAATAGCAATAGCAGCAGCAGCAGAAGTAGTAGCAATGATAGTGGGAGGAACGGTGCTTTACACGTATGGGGGCTTTTGTCGGGAGGAAATTCCTTGACTTTGGTGGTGCTCGTGCACATGCTATGCTTGAGCTTTGAGCCTTGAGCCTTGAGCCTTGAGCCTTGAGCCTTGAGAGCTTTCATTTCAGAAGTATCATATCATATGCTTACTTGCATTGCATTTAGCCATGAAAAGAAAGAAGTTGTTTTTGAGTCCATGAAAATATGGAAAAGCTTTTTCATTTGCTTTTTAATTAGTATAAGAGAAAGAGATGATCAAAGGCATACCCAAAAAAACAAAAAAGAAAAGACTATAAGATATTTAATACGATATTAAATGATATAGATTGATTTTATGCCATTCTTTAATAGATCGAATATAAACAACTAAAAGTATATAAATAAATTATTTAAACTTTATGGAAGATGGAAATGTAGAAATAAATCATTAAAATTTCAACAATAATAAAAGTCGATAAGTTTCAATTGAAATATTCATAAATTCAATTAAACGGTTTCAAGTAAAGAGCTATATCTTGGAAACCAATTGAACTTATTTGAGCTTGCTAGGCCCACCATAGATGGATTTGATAAAAAAAAAAATCTCCTATGTGATAGTGAGATTTGGATTAGTGTCGACAAGTGTATAAAAAACAAAAGAAAAAAAAAAGCTTACTTAAGCTAAGTAGAGTCCTACTTAAACCCTACATACCAATCACCTCAAATAAGTATTTGGGACATTAATCGACATCTTTTTTTATATTTTGCCTTCTTCTTTTTTTCTTCAAAAGTATGAAATAATCAAAGATCAATTAAGCAATATGAAGCTAAATTAAGTTTGTCTATAGTTTATAGTTATCTAACATGCTAGTGTCATTTCTACTCCCATACCCAAGGTCATGTCTAAAATAGTCATATTTATCAAGCTCATGTAGATCATCTTCAACTAAAATAAGATGCCCCAAACATGGGTAAGATGCACAACCCAATATGAAAAGACTACATGCAAAACACAATCACATGACATACCACACACATGCTTAAACATATATACTAAAGCACAAACAACAGCAAACAACATATAAAAGCCCGTTTGATTATTTTGTTTAAGTGAATAGTAAATACACACCCTATTGCCTTAAAATTGAATACCCATATACCTAGAGTTTAAAAATCAAACCATCCAATATAGGTTCATTACTCATATCAATCACTAAACAACTAGTCCAATGTAACCATCTATGGCAGCATTCCATTTCACTAGTGTGAGTTCTCTCTACAAAACCGAACTAGTATTAGAGTAGTTAAGCATATTGACGAACTGCCTACCCACTTGCAGTTGTTTAACACTTAATTTATCAGCCACTCCATTTCATATACCTACTTCAAGCAACAAGTACATGATCCATAACCTGCTTATCCAATTGGTTATGGCATCAATGCATGCACAAATAACAATCGATTAATAGTTAACTATTTATTATGCTGTTTATTGGGGATTCAACTTAGGACATATCTCTTCTCCAACCCCTAATGATCTTACAACCATCCATAGAATTTATAACTACAAAGAAGTCAGTTAGCTCCTATTCATACTTCTTCATCATTGTTATTGTATCTTATGATTTATCTTAAGCTTCTAAAATCTCCATAAATTTTATATCAGTATTACAAATCCAATAATATCATGGTTTATCTTCTAATTTCAAGGTTCTAACTCTAATTTTATGATTTGGCCTAAGGAATAGTGTTACCTAATTTTTTTAGGATAAAGTGAAATGGGATTGAGTTTAGATCTCTTACCTCACAAAAAATGTGCTAGTATTGCGCAAATCCCTTAATTACCGGCTCCTACTTGTAGCATTATCATGTTTTCCTCTTATGATTTCCTTAAACAAAGATTACAATATCAAGATGGAAAAAATTCTATTTAGGATCTAGATTTTCTTACCTTACCACAAACATAATAGAAATCAAGGGAGATCTCTTGATCACATTGTTTCTTATGTCAATTTCATCGTACAATCAATTATTCACCTCCTTAATCTCCTTAAAACTTAAACTGATATCATATACCGAATATGTTAAAACCCCTTACAATGAAATTATCTTATTTAGAAATTGAGATTTTTTAAGAACACCAACTAAGTAAGTGAATGTTTAGGGAGGGGGCATTAGGATTGTAGTCTTTATATAGAAGAAAAATTGTGATGAGATTATCATCTTACCCCTGGATTTTTATTTAGAGTATTTCATCATATGTAGTAAAGTTTAATTTGGAAGAAAAAAACTATTAACAATCATGCAATTAACTCTTTATTAAACTAACCCCATATAAAGTATATAGTTGGTCTTTTGCCTAAAAAACCCTTATGAAATGGCATTCCTTATTTAGGCTTTATTGTAGTTCTATGATAAGTCATGCAGTCTCTTTGGAGACATCAATAGAAATATGGTGTAATATGATTAGGAACTTTGATAGCTATATAAGAAATTATTATTAGTATAATTTATTAAAAGAGGAGAAATCTATATATTATATTCATATTTTAAAAAAGCAAACCTTATGATGATGTTAGAAATAACTAAGTGGTTAGGTGTATACCCTTGCAAACTTAAGGTTATGAGTTTAATTTTTATTGGAGTCATTTTGCCTTTTCAAATTGTAATTACTATTTGTCTCTTAGGAATCGGTTTTCATTTTCTCTCTCTCTTTACTTTTTTTTTTCCCACAATAACTAAATGAATTTTATTTATTAAAAAATGATTATTAACTAAATAAATTCTTATTAGATGTTATTTATTTATTAGTAATCATACCAGTAGTGATAATTATTACATCACTAATGCTACAAATGTTTTCATTTTTAGTCTTTATTGCGTAAAACATTAATAAATAATAACAGTCACATTATCTAGCGCATTAAAATTTTCTTTTAAAATTAATATTATAAAAATGAAAGGGAATTATTGAAATTAGTTGTCTAGTCACTTTTATTGAATTTTTTTTTTTTTGTAGCATTGCTAAGAAACAACTTAGCATACTACACACATTGATATTATTTTCACTTTACTTGTAATATTTTATTTAAATATTTTTGTGGTTTTTTTTTATAACAAAACTTACACAAGTTCTTATGTGTTGATTTCATTTTTTTTTAATAAATTGATGGTTAAATTTCAATTAATATATACGCACCAATTAAAAGGTAAAAAGTTTGTCATTTTAGCCTCATAAGAAGTAGATTAGGCTCCCATCATTCCCTAAAAAAAAATCTAAAGTTTCATGAATGTATATGTATATGTATTGGCTAATAAAATATAAAATGTATTATAGTTATAATTACAAGTGGATTTTTTTATGTGTAATTTTAATATTGATTATTAAGTCCATTTCACTAGTTACATGATCCGCATCCATTCTTCTCGAAAATATACAACTAGAGTAATATATGCTCTTATTCTATAAGGATTATTCTACTTTCTTTTTATATCTCTTTCTTAAGAAATGCAATATAGCGATTTTCAATTCCAATTTGAATTAAGCAGTTCTCCCAAATATTGTTGTTGTTTATCTACATGCCAAAAACAATATATAAGATGCACTATAATCATAATAACAAATGAATATTTTTTTTAGTAATTCTAATATTTACTTATTAAGTTCATCTTCCCCATTGCATGGTTTGTGTCCCTCTTGGCATGCAAATATACAACTAGAATAATATATGCTCTTATTTCTTTAAGGACCATTCTACCTTCTTTTTATATTTCTTTTCTTAAGAAGTGTGATATAGCAATTTCCAATTCTAATTTGGCAATCCATTATTGATTTAGGCATGTTGCTATTGTTGTCCAAGATGCCAAGAATCACATGAAGACATTGATCATGCTTTACGTAAATGTCCAGCTGTAATATCTATATGGCGTTTCTTATGGCAAGCTGATATAGGTGACTTAGATCTTGATAGTAATCTTATTGACTAAATATCTTTTAACCGTAGGATGAAAAGAAAGGAGCTATCATCAACTCAATCACCTTGAGCCATTACTTTTTGTAATGTATTAGGTTAAAAATAATTAATAACCAAATTAATAGATAAAAGTTTCAAATTATTATCTACTTCAAGTCCTCTACCTTGGTCTTATGTATCGATATCTATCCTCTCCCCAATCCATGTGGATCTTCATTCATATGGGATATCACAACCCCTTCCTTTTAAACACATGATATCCTTAATATGGAATATTATAATTAAGTATAATTCTTTCCCCCTTTCAATATGCGATTTGGTTCATTCTTGCCACTATATAAATCATTCAAAAAGCATGTTGGAAGCATCACCAAGAGTCACACAGTATTCATCCTTTCCCATAATCCATGTGGACTTTATTCACATGAAGTATTATAATCTCTCTTCCTCAAATGGGCAACATCCTTATTGCAAAAATTTACACTTGAGTTTGGTTCTTCTCCCCTTTTAGAGTGCAATTCGGTTTATTCTCCTCGCCCCATAGTTCATCTTGGAAACATACCAGGAGTCACACCTACTAACACTCCCTGCCCTTCCCAAACCTCTTCTCTAAATTGGGTTGCAACAAATCCACTAGTTTCTATCTTGTTTCATCCTTGAATTGTCCATCTATTGATAAGGGGTTGGCTCTGAAAACATTTATAGTTTCTCAAACTAAAATAATTAATAATCAAATCAATAGGAAGACCTTTTTAATCAATTGTTAAAAAGTTCATAATTAATATTGACTTGGTATTTTCTATTTTGGCTTTATATATTAGTTCCATCCTCTCTTGCAATCCACACAATATTTCATTTAAAGAGTATCACAATTTTTATTTTTGCACTTTAGTGTTATAGCTAGACTAAAATGATATGATCTTTCAACAACACACCATAGAAAGCTCGTTATCTTAAGTAATTAGATGGAGAGTGCCATTAGTGGATGCTCGATAGAAGAAGAGAAAAATTATATAATGTTTAGAGGTAGCTTATCTTTGGTCACCTCTAATCGAAGGTAAGGTAAATTGAAGATTGGTGTTTTAGTTTTTCATTCTTCAAATCAAGCAACTATTGGTGGAGTATCAAGGGATGAACAAGGCTAATGGATAATAGGTGTTGCAAAAATAATTGGACAATTAGATATTTTAAGCACTAAGCTATGGGATTATATTGGGGTTAAACATTTTTGTTAAACAATGGAAAGAAGAATCATGAGAATATCAATTGATTTGATTACTTTACAAAGTGATTGCATAGATCTACTAATGTCATCGATACTTGTTGGGCAAACCTTGCCAAGTTTGATGCACATAGGCAGTCATTTGTTTCAAGAGAAGAGAATTCTGCAGTTGATCGATTAGCATGCTTCTTTTAGTCCCTCCATCTGATGCTTTATGTTGTTGAAAAAGGACTTGATGTTTGGTGTTTATGATAGGGAATATAGAATTCCAATCAGTCGCATAGTAAGCCAAGTCCCACCTTTTGTATTGGCACGTAATTATGTTACGCTATCCCTAAAATTTCCATTTTCATCCCAAAAAAAAAAAAGAAAAAAAAAATCTCTAATTTGAAACTACCATACGGTCGACTGAGGAGTAAAAGGTTAGTGATAATTGTCATAGGTTTTGTGGACTTTCACCCTCAATGTAGAGCGTTCCAGTAAAGATCTTTGGTCGTACATGATTAGAGCAAAGAATTTCGTAATGACCCCCATCATCATTTACTTTGAATGTTGAATAAGGATTCATAAAATTAAGGTTGGTGTTCAAACTCTCTTCTCCATATGGAAATGAAGCTGTCACATATCCATTCACTCACTCACTCATAAATTATACTTTTTTTTTATGAAAAAATACGCATGTTTTAACTAATGTTACTTTAATATTTATTAGTTAAAACATTTATAGTCTAATGGTATTAATACTAGTTTTTATATTAGATGAATCAAATTTGAATTCTTTTAATTAAACAAGAAAAAAAAAAAGAAAAAGAGAAAAATCATGATAGGGACTCTACTTGGGATATCGCCAGAAAAATGACCAAGGAAAAAGCACTTATCATCATGGTTCATCCGTCATTGTCCAAGAAAGATCAATCTGGGTGCTCTGTCATTATGCATGTGCTTTAGTAGCTTTCAGAAATCATGAAAGAGATTTACCTAAGGTAAGCATTCAAGTAATGTCCTTTTCTGTCTGCTTGTCAGCTTCTTGTGGAAAAGACAAATTCTTTTATATCCTCTTCCTATTCCACAAAATATCAAGTTTTTAGTATGGGAAAACATTAGTACAACTTTTATGAAGTACATTGTTTTCTCAATTACACTATAACAGAAAATGACTTGAATGGTAAGCAATTACAAAAAGAGGAAACTACCAAGTAGAATCGTTACATTCTCCAACAAATAATGTGGAGTTGTCAAGCTAAGAAGGTAGGCCGTGAGCACTTTTTCAAACTTTTAGAAGGGCAAGGCCTGATACACAACACATCTTTAACAAAGTCGAGTGTTCAAAGCCACAATCAGTACACAATTTTCTTATACGAATCGTGTACAGTTCCTTTCATGTATGAAGTAATTTCATACCATCTTGTGAAATAAATCACATAAATGAGTACATGAAAGCTGTGTTTACCCAAGCAGCAACATACTATGTGCGTATAAGCACCTAATACCTTTGTCCTATTCAAAAGAATTCTTCTTTTGATTTTTTTTTTCCAATTAATAAAAAGAAAAAGTGTATCACAAAGGATATAATCTTGCAGCGAGACACCCTCAAGGGTGAAACAAAACAAAAGCAAAAGCACTGCCGCGACTAAAAAACCTGAAAAGGGCAAAACACTTCCAAGGGTAAAATGGAACAACACTCTAAAACAAATCAAAACCACTTGAAACAACAAAGTTTTAACTTCCTACGATCTAAAACACAGTCTACCCTTCCTCTTTTTCTTCTTGACACATGCAGCTCTAAAAGATGATTTTTGAGAAACCAAGTTAAAAGATGGAGAGATAACAATGTCATCAAGGAAGTCTACCAGCATCATGACAAGGGAAGAGTCGGATGCTAAAGATTCATTGGGACTCAAGGCCGCCCCTTCAGCTTGGGAATCAACATCTGCCAATTCATTTGCACTCACCACAGCTCTCACTTCCCTTATGGTTTTAGACACTTCGATTGGAGGAGAGACCTCAAGGACTAATTTTCCAAAGAATTATTCAAAATCACAATGTTCATAGGCTCTTCTGAGGAACAAAGCCACAGGGGTTTACATTTATAGCCCCCATAGAGGCTAACTCTGGAATCGAGAGACCAACTTCCTTCAAAGTACATTAAACTACACCATGACCAAAGGTATTACAGCAGGAGCAATTAGGAGACTTCCATTGGTATTCAACTTCTATGAGAACCTTACTACCATTCAAACATTGAACCAAGATCAAGTGTACAAAATCACTATTAGCTTGCATATCAAAACACATCCAGGCAAAGTTCATTCTTTCCTGCTAAGCCATAATAGAGTTGACAATCAATAGTTTACCAAGTCTATTTGATATGAACTAATACCATGCTTACAGAAAAACTCCATAGGACATTATAGAGCTTAACCCAAATTGGAATGGTGTTGGGAGCTTCACTTGCAAACAAGATACCTATTTCCTAACGTCTAAGAATAACTTTTAGCACCCTTAAACACATCTCTCATAAAGTTAAAACGAATGACCAAACATGATCAACATAGATATGCCACAGGTACTTTATTGTCTAACCACCACAGATCTTTCAGCAATACAGAAATTTCCATTAAACCAAATCCATGCACTGCGAACTAACAGTTTGTTTACTCTCCTAAGGACAAAAGAAAACGTTACAAAAAAAAATGTACATCTTCGCATTCACAGATTTAACCCTCCTTATAAAGAATAGCAGGATACAAAAGAATACATGGGTTATGTTTTTATCAAACAACCACTACAAAACCCAGAATCCCCGGAAACGTATATACACTAATACAATAAATAATCCAAGACCCAGAAAGAAAAAATCTCAAGGGAATTTTAAAAAAGGAGCAATAAAAGATTTCCTTGTTTGGAATGTTTACTCCATAAATTTCACTTCTCAGATGAATGAATAGTGTTGGACCATTGGAACTCTATTTCCAAATTCCTTGGCGGGCCACTTTTGCTTTCAGGTAACAAAGTGTATTCCCCAGCTACTGCTCCAAGAATTACGACCCGATCAATTTGAATGGTAACTTTACCAAATGAGCTCTGTTGCATTGAACAGGGATACAGTTAAGGGACTTAAATAGACAATTCTACCAAAAACCAACATCGTATATTTTTCTTGAAAGATATGAAGTTAAGACTCCAGAGTTACTCACCTTTCCCATTTTGCTCTTATTCTTGCAAGAGATATGAAGCTTTTGACCTTTGGGGGGACTTTCAAAGGACCACGCAAAGCTCTCATCCCATTCAGGATTAGGACCCGTGGATACAACCTGATGAATTAACATTGATCAGGAGGATATAAAAGATAGCACATTACACAGAAAAGCAACCTTGAGAAGTAAGTTACAACGTTAGCTTTTGACAATATTTGTGAAGGGAAGAATAAGGGTGAATTGATGTTGAATATTTGTTCTTCAAAATGACAGAAATCTTGATTAAGAATTAGTTAGAAGAATAACAAAGATTGAACTGTGTACGTACCAACATGCTTTAACAGCATCAAGGATGATGAAGAGGGTTTTATGAAATGGAAAAAAGGTACAAATAGGCAAATTTTTTGCATGTTGTTTCCTAAATATTTGAGATTCTTTGTGCAATTGGAATTTCATAGAGCTTTTGCTCTCTTAATTTATACAAGGATATGCCAGGTGTTTAAAATGTTATAGACACATCAAGCATCAAGAAAGGTGAAATATTGTAGTGTCTATCACTTAAGAAATTTTTTGGCATTGGCAAATTGATGCATGGAACAATTCAAATTATGAAAAGCAATGTGATTTTAAGAAAGTAAATGAAATAGTCTAGCAACACTCTCTTCTCTGCTATGTTTGAGTTCCTGGCATAATCACAGATAAATAATTGAGATTACTATAAAGGTAGGGCTGATACCTTAGTCTGCTTTAGTGTGGTATTGCCAAGTGTGAGCTTACAATAGACACTAGGGTTACCAACAGACTGCTTCATATTATTACCACGCTTGATTATCACCACCAATGTCCCTGGCAAACACTGTAATAGAAACTCTGCCTTTTCCTGGAACCTAGGCGGACCGGACTGAATTAAGTATTGAAGCAAGGGAATTGCATCAGCTGCAGCAACTGACTGAGCTTTAGAAACATCCGCTGGGCAAGCTGACCAAGCTTGCCTTAGAAGGAATAGTGCATCCAAAGCAGCTTCTTGTGCTGCCTCTGAGCCTGTCTTGAGGGATGTAACCAGATGAGGAATGCTAAGAGTTGCAGGCTCACTGGCCCGTAATCGTGGAAAGTTGCCAAAGAGTGCATTTAAAGCTTTCAGATACTCCTCGTTAACAGTTCCAGTGGCCCATAAATCCTTTTCAATGGCAGCTGCATGATATGCAGTTTAGTATAAATGAAAATATGAATGAACTTGCCACCAAATTCATTTAGGCAAGGATAAACCTACTCAAAAGCAAACACATGTACCAAGTGTTTCAGCCATAGAGGCAAGATCTTCAGCAAGCAACAACCAAAATCAGTTCAAGGGTAGATAAGATGGACAGAGGGAATTCAAAACACGATATAATGTTGAAGTCAAGCACTAAGATTGCATCTAATTCTCCAATATTTGCCTCCATACCAGACTTTGGAGACCAAGTGTAAGTGAACATGCATGTAATGTGAAATAATTTCAACTAGCAAGCAAACAAGCAAACAAACAAACAAAAAATGAAATAGTATTATGCAGAATTTTCTGGATAGAAAGAATTTTAAGAGCAGTAGAAGAGATAGAGTGACTCACCAGTTATGGCTCTAACTGTTTCACTGGAAGCATATTCTTGAATGGTGTGATTTGAAAACAAAAGCTTAACAAACATGGCAGCCTGAATGGATGTCTCTGGATGACTTGAACCAATGAGATCTAATACAACTTGAACACCACCAGCCTCCGCAACAGCCCTTTTGTTTGATCGACTGTACATTACAAGATTTTGTAAAGCACATATTGCCACCACTTTCATTTCTTCTGTGGGTTGGTCTTCTAGCACATTTACTAATGCACGGCAAGCTGAAACGGCATCTGCACTTCGAGCAAGACCCTCGTTCTGAAAGATGTCACCAAGAGCAAGAGTGGCAAGTAACCTTGCCTGCTGAGCTTGAGTTTGTGGATCAAGCAGGTATTGTGATAAGGGCAATATGGCAGTTTTCGTAGCTTTTGTTTCTCTGATCTTCACATTATTTAGCAGCGCTTCCAGAAGCCTTGCGGCTGTTTCCTCACAACGGTGAGATCTAATAAGTTCCAGGAGAGCCTCTACTGCACCACTTTCAGCCATTGCCTCAGCGCTAGTTGAATCATCACTCTCCAGGATGAGGAGAGTATTCAGAGCACCACCGACAGTGCTTTCTGAGCTAGAGTGGAGTAATCTTACCAAAACAGCAACAGGCACCTCCAGATAGTATTCGGAACTAAATTGCAAAATACTTGATAAAACAGAAGCTGCAGACTCCCACAATGCATGTGGAAGCATAGGATCAGTCTGAAGGATGACTTTGGAAAGCTCTGTGACACCACCCTCCTTTGCAATTTCATTAGGCCAGATGAAAGCAATGCTCACAAGAGCCTTAACAGCTCTCTGCTGCACTATTTGTATTCCAGAACCAAGAACACGTACAAGGGGGCCAATTACATGCTGTGTTACCGAATCTTTCTGAAGATTTTCTACCATGAAAAGATGTGAGAGAAGCTCAGCCGCCAACTGCTGCACAGCTGGAACTGAAGAATCAAGCAATGGAATGAGAGGTTCTATAGCTCGGTGAGAAGTCAGTGTATAATCTGTGCGGCACTGGGGATGCTCCAAAATATTAACCAAAACCTGTAATGCACTGTGCTGTCCATCAGGCCCAAATTCTTGTCTTGTAAGCAGCTGAAAAAATGGCTCTACCACTTTCGCAGCAGATGGTCCCTTTGCAATGCCTGCATTGTTGGTCAATATACGAAGCAATTCTGCAAAAGCAGCACAAAGAAAGTCAGGTGCTTCATGGAGAATATCCAGCACACTCTCAATCACCCCTGCTTTCACCATTTCCATCTTACAGGCAGGCCTGTCCTTCCCTAGCTTCACAAGAGCCCTGGAGATAGCTTCATGAAGCAAATAGTTCCTACCATAGAGAAGACCAACAAGAGGAACAACTGCACCATGGGCGGCAACTAATTCTGCAAGTTGCTCATCATCAACAAGCTTTTCTAATGCACAGACAACTGAATGTTGAGCAGGACTATATTCAGTAACAAGAAGAGAGACCAAAGGCTCCACACAGCGTGCAGCAGCCACAGTGGACCTTATTCTTGTATTTCCAAATAGTACATAGCACAACTCAGCAGCATCTCCCTTTAGATCCATTGAACAATTAGAAGACAGTATGCGACAAAGCACATCCACTGCATTCATTTCAACATCTGCAACTGCAAGGGCTCTTGATGGGTTTTCACTCAACAACCTAACCAATGCAGCAATAGCAGCATGCTGTTCCTTCTCCATGCCAGTGCTCAAGATTTCTACCAAGGGTTGAACAGCTTGCCTTGCAGTCTCAGCATTCCTTATATGGTCAGCCGAGAAAAGGCTTTCGAGAGCTTTTGCAGCGCTGTACCTTGCACCCCTTCCACCCAAACGTAAAACAGCTACCAATTGACTAACAGCGCCAAATGCAGATTCATGTCTCCTTATTTCAGGAGTGCCAAAGAGAATGCCCAACAGATCAGTAGCAGCTTCTTCTGTAGCATCCTGTGGTCCAAGTGAAAGATACTTGGTGAGTGCTTCCAAGGCTCCTGCTTCAACCATAACAATCTTGTTCGATGGGCAGTCCTTAGCAAGTTGAGTCAGAAGGCCTAGTGCAAGAAAAGGTGCACCTGGCCGTTCTGGAATTGGTTTCAGCAAATCAACAAGAGCAGGTATTGCTTTTCGAGACGTGGCGCCTACCCTAATGTCTTCGACTCTAAACAACCTCTCAAGAGCAACCTGGTCTGGATAACGAACCAATCCAAATTCCTCTGACAATTCTAGGATGTCATACATGTCAACATCAGCACATCCAAGTAAGGAAATAAGACCGCCTGCTGCACCAGAATTTGCCACGGAAAGGAGCGTTCCCCTGCTGCCATTGCAGACTAGGCTAGCAATAGCTTGTGCAGCAAAATATCTGTTTGATGACTCCTCAGACTTCACCAAATTTGCCAGTACCGGTATAGTTCTCATAGTTGCATTTGCTCTTATGATATCTCTATCTTGGAACAAAATTGCAAGGAGTAAAGCACAGATCCAAATACTGCAATCCTCTCTTTCGTCAATCTGCATAATTCCAACAACCAGGTTAATAAAAAAGAATTGTACTCTCCAAGGTATAGAAAAGCAATAAAGTACCTGAACATAATGTGAGAAATAATTAGTGATCTTGTCAGTAAGGACATCTATGGCACCAGCTTCCATTATTTCAGTTTTAATTTTTTCATCATGGCTAGCAAGGACAGAAAGCAACCACACAGCCAAGTTGGCATCACGGACTGTTGTTGTCCTACCTTCATCCGATTCATCATTTCCTTTGGTGTGCCTGCAAATGCTAATAGCATCCTTGTCATCAGCACCCTGGCTTGACAAAGCAGAAGACTCAACAGAGCTAGTAATTGCTACAAGAGACCGTATCAGATCAGTGCATGAATTAGACTGGCTTAGATCCTCTACTACTCTCTGGTAATTAACTTTTGCTGCACAGATAAGAAGTGCTGTTCCCCCAATTTTGACTTTTTGGTTTGTTGAGCTGATGACTCTTTTAGTGACCGCAGATATACAGCCAGAGGTGCTCACAACTGTGTCCCCTAAAACAATAGATTGATCTTGGCAAAGTCGTGATAATATCTCAATTGCTTTGTCCTGAAATAATGGTTCTGATGATGGAATGGATGAAACTATAGGGGATATGCTTTTAGGGAATTCAGCTAAGACTGCCCATGCAGGTTTTACGTGTCCACTAGCTCCTCCTAACCTTGAGAGAATGGCAAGTGCATTCAGTGCCTCTGAAGTAGCAGCTGGATCACAATTTGCAGATTCCAGAAAAGAAACCAATGCAAGAACTGCTCCCGCACGATTTACATAATCAGTTAAGGCTGAGTCGATTGCTCGAGAGCATAGCAACCTTGCAATTGCAGCAGCAGCATGGGTCTTTCCGGCAACTGCGCCTTCACGCAAAACCCTAGTGGCAGGCAAAATTATTTCCTCAGGAACTGCTTTATCTGAGACTTCGCTGTCTAAGATAAGGTTTGCCAAAGCACATGTTGCCTGCTCCACTACTTCTAGATTTGTAGATTTTGCTAATGAAATTAAGGGAGCCAGTGCATCTTTAGCAATGGCAGCCACATCTTTATTCACCTTGATTGAAAGAAAAATTGAAGCAAGGCAACGAGAGGACTCAACCAAGATACTCTCAGATTCAATGTTCAAAAGTTTCAGGGTAGACCAGAGGGTCTTCACAGCAATGCTACTCTCACGCAAGTCTTTCCTGTGAAAGAAAATTCCAGCGAGAGCTGATGCAGACTTGGCTTGAGTTTCTTCCTTAGTAGAACTCAATATTTTGATCATTGTCTCAATAGCATCATTTGCAGCACTTCCTTCACGTAATATGTCAGCAATAGGAACTACAGAAAGCATGCTTCTAAGTGCATCTAAAACATAAACCTTTGATTCAGGCAACTCACTGGTCAATAGAGCTGTTAGCTGACTTATGGTTGCAGTGTCAGATTTATGGATGAGATGGTTCAATGTCTTAGCGGCAATTTCTTTTCCATTTGGACTACCATTTTTCAATAGCCACAGCAAAGCAGGAACAGCATCAGCACTTTCAACACAAGCACGTATATCTTCACTGTGATTGCATAGATTTCTCAAAATCAGAGCAGAGTCTTCCTTTGCTTTGACGGATCCTATTTCCAAAATCTGAACTAGAGGAGGTATGCCACCAGCGGCAGTTATGGCCCATTTACTTTCATCATTCTCATTTGACAGAAGAGATAGTAATGCAACTGCACATTCTTGCTGTTGCTCCGATGAAAGGCCAAGAAGAGAGATTAGCAACTGAACACCTTCACGGCCCTGAAGTGCACGCCATAAGCTGCCTTCATTGTTACAAAGCGTCAGAAGAGCTCTTGTGAGCTCTTCCTGGACTTCATTGGTTGCCATTGTGATCAAACCAACAAGCAACCGTTTCGCATCAGAATTAGCCAGTTTGGCTGCAAGTATGGAATTGCCATACAAACTTGCAAGAGCTTCAATGGTACGCTCCTGCACAAGAAATGGTATGCGTGGTTTGAATTGCTTGATAAGAGTCTGCTCTACAACCTTAGGATCTGATGCTCGCATAGATTCTGCTTTGCTATCATATATCATAAGAGCCGATGCTAAGGCCCCCAGTGTGTCAGCAACCTGGGCTGGTGAAGTGCATGACTCTAAGCTCTGGCCAAGGCTTGAGATGACATATGACAAGCCACCAGAGATGTTAGCAAGTGCGCACATTGCATTTTCTTGCAGCGCTTGGGCATATTCCCCTTGCATAAACTCTTTTGAAGGGGCTATTGTGGCATTTATCAGCACAGGAATCCCACCAGAACTTGCAATCTTTTGCCTTGCTTCCTTGCATTGGGCAGAGAGAGATTTAAGTGCATTTGCAGCTTCTGCTCTTACAGAAGCTTCGTTTCCTGATCCCACTAACTTGAGGAGTTGTTTAGTGGTGTCTGCCACCAATACCCTGGGACAAACAGATGCATCTTCCATCATCATACATGCAAGGAGAAAGCACACATTTGCCTGAGTGCTTGACTGCCCAGTTGTTAGCAACTTCACAAGGATATCCACCCCTCCAGCTTGTACAGTTGCAGACCAGAATCCTTCAGCGCTGCTAGACAGATTCTTTAAAGCTCCTGTCAGCAAGCTGTCAACCAAATTACCAGCCTTGAGCCCATTTTCTAGTTGCTCCCAGAGAACAGGCACAACTCCTTCAGTTGAAAATATTTTGGATCCAACATGATCTTTTGCTCCCCCTTGAGAAACGGCATATATGGTTTTTGCTGCTGCAGTTTGACCTTCAGCAGAGCTGGACTTGAGGAGACCAAGCAATGGAGGAATACATCCTCCCAAGAGAACTTTCACCCTCAGGTCATTTTCCTTACAAAGAGATCCCAGAACAGTAGCAGCCTGTATCTTCACCCCTGTAGAACCTGAACGGAGAAGTGATACAAGCACTGGAACAGCCTGAGAATGAGATCCGACAGCACTGAAAGCGCTTTCACGACTATCAATTAGTTCCAGCAGCTGCCTCAAGGAGTGCTCCTTCTCTTGTGCAGAAGAAGTACCCTGCCGCAACTGCTCTATGCATTGGGCAACACTTGCTAAAGTCCCATCAGGATCCTCCATGCTACTCGTTCTATCCCTATAAAGCACAGTCACAATGAGAATCAGCTTGATTGTAACTGCATCTATGTCTATACAAGGAAACCCAACAAATGATAATATATCAATCCTATCAGCTGCATAAGTCTTATAACCATACAAATAAGAAAAATTGCAAATTAGATAAGGAACAAGGAATTTTTATAAGAGCAGCCAGATCAATAAAGCATATATGAATATGGATCATGGCTTGCTAACAGTTATTTCTTCTAGGAAAGTATCAATACTAGTCGATCTTATAAGTACAATTTTTCTTTCGACTTCACAGATAATTAGTCTGGATTACTAAAGAGAGTAAACTGCTAACTCCTGTTGAATGAGACATACATGCAACACAATAACAATAACATTACATTATCATCCTCAGTGTTTCTGCTAGATCAAAACCACTTTAGCTGTCACATCTTCTAGCAAAATTATGGATTCACTGAAACTACCCCATCAAACAAATCTTGATGGAGAATTACAACTAAAGCACTTTAAAACTTTTATTAGTTGGCAGACAACAATAACAATTCAGAATATATACATGCATATTTGTATGAGTGTGTTCATACACAAGTGCACACACACAACAAACACACGTGCATATATATAATTGTTAACAGAAAATAGGCTACAATGATCATTAAAGTAGATCCAATAGGCTTAGAAAAGGTTGACAATTATACATCACAAAAAGCAAATCTAGGGAAGTGCTTCTGTGAGCAGCTTTTCTTAGAGGAGAAACACAGTACAGAGATGCAGAGTTAACTAGTGAATTCACAGGTAGGGTTCTTAATCCCTGAATTTCACAACTTTACTGACCTCAGGCCCATCTTTAGAACTGAATGTGGAGTTGGGGGCTCTGAATCTTGAATTTTCCCTTCCCCATTTCTTTCCTGCAATTGCAAATATAAAAATTCATAAACAGTATCAAGAAGGATGTGACAAAAAAAGCAAAATATGCCAATGAGCAACTCGAATTTTACATTTAGATGAAAGATTAGATTCGGATTTAACTTCTGCCCTACATTATGAAACTATTATATAGGCATGAGATGGGATACCCATTAACTTAATCTGCTCAAAGTGCTAACAGTACATGGTTGCATTAAAGAAGAATCTTTCTTGCATTGCCATATTATATTTTTTGATTAAAAAAAGTTGGCCACACTATTAGAGCTCTTAGCTTTCTACAATTTTCACAAATACACTCCTTGCATAACTATGAAAGCTTAACAAATCCACAGAACGCAAAACATCAACTAGATCAAACATAACACTCGGATCCAGCCAAACTTCAGACAAGATCACCAGTGATATGATTCAAAACCGAAGTAAACAATACTAAAAACAAGTTAAACGTATGGAATTGAGATGTATACCAGATCATTAGCAGCATGGCCATTGCCATTGCTGGCGGCGAACCGCCAAGCCAGTGTTGCCGCCAGCTTTTACTACTTCACTCGAAAAAACAAACACGCACAACTTTTATTCTTTTTGAACCTCGAACCTCCCAGATCTCACCGCTCAGTCAAAGCATCAATCTTTCCTGCATAACGACAAATCCAAAAAATCAATTCAAAACCTAAATTCAACTACATACAATCACGGATTAACTCTTTTTTTTTTTGGATAATTAAATATCACGGATTAACCTATTAAACTTAAAACCTGCAAACTAATCAGTCAAAGCAATAGTCAAAATAATAACACTACGCAGATCAAACACTTGAAATGCTAACTTAATTATGCTACAATGCGCTCATTTAAACACTCAAGAGAAGAAAAAGGACCTAAAATTGAGCAGGAACCGAATTTGATTTCAACTCAACAAGCTAGCGAAGCGAGAACTAGGTGAAATTGAGATCGAATCAAGTATAAACGAACCAAATTTTGCAAAATTAAAGCTAAAAGAAGTGAAATTCAAGGTAATGTACATCTTGTCCATCTCACACACAGAGAGAAATCGAGAGAAGATTAAAACGTCAAATGCGTATCAAATGACAACCAATAAGTAACGAAATGGTGAAGAAAGATAGCGCAGAGAGAGAGAGAGAGAAGACCTTGCTCGAGAGAGGATTTGTTTCGTAGAAGAGAAGCGAGCATCAAAGAAGAAGCGGAAGAAATAATAATGTGTGAGAGAGAGAGAGAGAGAGATTGTGTTTTTGTTTGGGGATTTTTTTTCGTTATTTTAGTATTGCTGTTGTTCTTGTTGGGTCCTGACTCTGCGAGTGACAGGAGGAGTAGAGAGAGAGAGAGAGCGTTAGGACTGGCGTTGGATCACCGACAAGACGAGGATGTGTGAACTAAAATCCAGCTGATATACGGCTCGGCTTATTTGCATTCAACACGGCTTCGATTCAACTCGACGGTAACGTCGTAATTACAAAGGCTGTGCGGGTGTCTGTTTCCTCGTAACGTCGTAATTTAGTTTTTATACACATATTATACACATGCGTTTTTATTTTTAGTACTTTATGTATATGTGTGTTTTATTTTTTATATATTACCGTAATTAATTGACACATGTCATGTTATAATTAATTTAATAAAATATCATTTATTAAATAATTTAATTAAATAATATAATAAATATTATTAAGAAGATTAATAAAAATAAAAGAAAAAAAATTATAGAAAGGTCGCCAATGTTGTCTAAGCATGATCCCTTTAAGGTGATAAATGGTTTGCTAAAATCTTAAAAAAAAAAAAAATCCATAAAGTGGCCAGTGACATTTGTAAGTCACACCACAAAAACCAGTTATGATAAAGTGATTCATTCCAACAATGGTCCTTAGATTTTTTTTTTTCCTATCATTTTTTATTTTTATTTTTATTTTTTTTAGATATATTTAATAATATTATTTTATTAAATTAATTGTTATATAATTGGTTGTTAAGAGGTCTTTGGGCATGGTTTTATTAATATCACCAAAGTGGTCCTCAATAACTAGATTTATAAGTATAATTTCTTAAAAATAAACATAAGCATAGTACTTTTGAATTGCAAAACAAGGATTCACTTATATAATAGATTTTTCTCATTCAAGAAATTAATGCAATATTTTGATGTTATTAATCTTATTGGAATGTTGGTGATAACAAAACTCATAACTCATAATTCATAATAGCATTAGTTCATGCATTCATGATAATATGTAAGAAATGGATAATAATAAATATGATATGTGACGTTGCAGTTATATCTTTGTATCGATATAAAAATATAATATGTATAATTACTTTGTGTTTTAATAAAATAAATTTTAGTCCATGATAATATTTATTGCATATACACGATAATAGTTAAATTTTGATATTCATATGAAGAATTGGCTTGTTATATACATACACACATATATATATAGCAAGTGTGCACACGTGTTTTTTAAAATATTTATCTATATACGATTAATGATTTGTATAGATTGATCACAAAACATATATTACGTATTTATTAGGGGTTTATTCCATGTTTGTGACATTTTCAATATTTACTATGTGTTTACTATAGATTTGTGATATTTTCACATGAAGTTTTGCCAAATATGTATTAGACATTTACCGTTTCTTGTGACATTGATAGAGCTATTTTATACTCAATCTTTATAGTATGAAGTGTGTTAATTTATTATAGATTTTATAGAAATCATAAGGAAATGGTACTTAATTCTATTATGGTGATAAATCAGGTTAAATGGAGTCAAGGATGCTAATTCAAGTAAATTAGAGAAGTCATCTACAACTTGGATCAAAGAACAAAGATTTACACCGCCGGAGGAAAGTACATGGGCGTGTAGTTAAAGTACACGGCCGTGTACTTAGTTTTGAAGCCACGGGAAAATACACGGTTGAAGTACACGGCCGTGTATCTGTCTAGAAGGAGGCACGGTTTGAGATACGGCCATGGTGCAAACCGTGCTACACACTACATGAGAAGGAGAGAGACAAGGCTTGTGACACGACCGTGGTGGAAGCCATGGTGGCAGTCGTAGTGGAAGCCGTGGTTGAAGCCGTGGTGGAAGCTTGATGAAGCCGTGCCATATACTAAATAAGGAAGAGAAATTGTGGAACTTCGACCAGAGAATGACACGGCTTGGGATCTTACCGTGGTTGAAGCCGTGGTACACACTGGACACGAAAGATGATATGTGAATTATACACAGAGGAAGGCACGGCTTGACCCACTGCAGTGTTGTAGGGCGTGCCAGGCGGACGATTATTTACTTCTCGAAATTTACTTGAAAAAGGAAAGATATTTTCGTATCTTGCTAGCAAAAGATCACCTGCCATTCCTTTAACAATATAAATAGAACTAACCCTAAAGGGTTATGAGAATCTTTGATCATCTTGGAGACAAGAAGGAAGGAGGGAGGCAGAGCAAAAACCGGGAATAGAGGCTTGTTATGTTTTAACTTTTAATTTTCGTTTTTATGATGAACATGTGTAGCTAAGTAGATTTTCTAGCCAAAGGGTCATAGAAGTTTGATTCTCCACGAATTGTGAGATCTAATTGATTTGTATTTAATATATTCTTTGTTTTTTGATATTCATATATCTTCTTAACGTCTTGTCATTATTATCTTTGTTGATTGGTATGAATTAGAGCTCTTCTACTCAATTAGCAAGTTAATATATTGTCAACTAGCACGTCAAATCCGTAATTGTTTGATAGTTCTAGTCTCGGTGACACGATAACATGTTTGATTATAAAATAGATGATCGAATTCATGTTATGGAGATGTATGATCTTGTTTAAATAGGTTATCTTATAATCTACTGGCATGAATTGGTGGTCTCTCTAGTTTTTAATGCTATTGATAGATTAAATCCTAAGAGCTTGTTTAGGGTTGTCTAATCAATAAGAGAAATAATCGAAGAGCTTGTTTTGGTTATCGAGGAAGTAAGGGGAGATAGGTTGTTAGAGCTTGTTAATAACCATAACCAGTTTATCTAGAAATAAAAATAGAGAACACTTGCATCGATGATCAATTCCTAGAATTAAACTATCTTGATTCCTTTGGCTAGGCTTTTATCAACATTCGACTTTATTATATTGTTTCAATATTATTTGATTCACAAACAAAACCCCCCAATTTTCTTTTCCTCTTTATTCTCTTTGAATAGAAATATATTTAACCAATCCCTGTGGATACGACCCTACTCACTACTATACGCAAATCAAATCATTATCTAGGAGTAGGTTTTTATTTTTGTTGGATTCGACACCCATCAGACATATTTCTATCTATTGCTAATGAAATACTAAAAAGCCCTTTGATTATTATCGATCAAGAGCCTTCATAACTTAATCTTAATGAGATTTTTTTTTTTAAGGAAAATTTAGTTTATGATCAAGAAATTTTTGAGTCAAAATCTTAACCTTTGTAAAGCTTAAAATTATTTCTAATATATATATTCTGATTTTACAATTATGTCTCTAATTGCTCTCCAAAATAAGCATAGGATTTCCTAAGTTTTTAGTTTCTTTATCTTTTGTTGGGACTTCACCTGATTGATCTGCTCTACTCATTGCTAACTTGAGATTGGGATATTTTTAGGAAAAATCCATATCTTATTTTATACAAAGATAACTTTCCTTGATGTTCATATGTCAATTCTTATCTAGAATATTCTTTTATGAATTTTTTTTTTTTTTTTCATGGCAAGCTTTCATAAGTTTTAAGACAAAGTCCTTAATTCATTAAAGCTATTAGTGAATCTGGCATATCATTGTAATTTTATTAAGAAGATGTTTTTTCAAAGAAAGTTTAATTTATTCAAAAAAAAAAAACCTTCCTTGTTGTTTGTAAATCAAATTCATTTCTCGATTCATGTCTAGTAATAATTAAATATATTTTTAGGTTAAAATATTTTTCAAAATGTATTCTTTCTTTATTAAGCATCTTACAAAATATTTTCTCAATTAAATCTTTTGATCTCATAAGTTTTCAATTAAATAAGTTTGTGAGATATGCTAGCTAAAAAGCTATTTTTTTTCATGGAATTTACAATCAGGGTGTTGGAAGAGTATGTTTAAGTGTTATAAAGTGAAGTTTTGCTCATAAACAATTGAAAGTCTAGTCATGAGTAAGAGAAGAGAGTAAGGGTTGTGCGTGAAGTGGCTTAAATTGTTACGCTTAAGAGGGTCATGGAAAACCTTATGGAGGTAAGATGGACATACAAACTTTGAGACTCCTTTTCATAATTATGAGAGTGTGAAGGCTTGTATGAGGTAAATTAACCTATCATGCTCTTGATACTTAACGGATTCATAGTGGTTGACCTAATAAAGTTGGTGGAGCTAATAGACATGATTTATCCAAGAGGTAGAGTCTCTGTATATTTGGACTCAATTTCTTTTCTCTCTTTATTCACTTATTTATTTATTGTAATTTTTATTCACTAGCCTATAACCTGATATTCCAAGCATAGTTATTATTTAACTGCACTTAAACTTACAAGTTAGGTATTTTGATAGTTAAACTAATAAGGAGAGTGAATTAAGGATTGATAAGTGAATTAAGGCATTCTTTCTCTCAAATAAAAATGATTGAAACACTAATTAAGTGTATTTTTATGGAAGGGGTTGCTTTGGGAAGTAATTAAATCAATTTAGACAATCTTGCACATTATATTCCTTTCCAAGGCACTTCTCTTTATTAGGCTAAGTAGATTCACCATTTCTCTCTTAGTCTTAACCTCTTAGGAATATTATCAATATTATGGTATAAATGAAACCTAGGTCATGGAATCTTATTAAAATATATGTTTTTTTTTAAATGAATCAATCAATATTATGGATCATACAACACAAGATTGCTTCAAGGAAATCTTTTAGGTATTTAATCACCTTCAATATCAGAGAACGTAAAAAATATTAAGATTAATACTTATATATGGAGAAAATAGATTGGAAAGTTTTATAACATAATTGGAGATTAAGAGAATCTGAGATTCATTAGAGAAATGAATCATGGAAACCCTAAGAAAAAGGCTAAAAGAATCACTTCTTGAACCTTAAAGACAACATGGGAGAAGGCTACGTTGACTCCCTTAAGTTCAAAGGTTAACCAACCCTTAATTGGAGAGAAGGCCAACCACCCTTACATAAGGTGGTCTACCACCACCTTAGATCAGCTAATAGGCCCCTCCCAAGGTTAATTGACTATTCCCCTTTGTACTTAATCAATTGCCTTACCTATTTAAGTGGAGTAGATGGCCTTTTAGTGACCTAATACAAACGTAATAGGCCTAAAATCTAGTCTAAAAAAAGATGAATTAAGTCCTAGCCTTGGGATTTTAATTTTTGATGTATTTGTATATGTACTAATCCATTACATGTGGAATTTAGTTGTTGATTATGAGTCTAATGCTATCAAGACATTAAATCAAGACTAGGTATATGATTGTTGTTGTGTGACACATGTGCTTGTAGGTTAGATGGAATTGACTAACAATTATCTAATTCATAAATGCATGCACTTGCTTGTACGTAGCCCAAGTTGAGATTAGTGAATGGGTCAATAATCATTGATAGGTTTCCATAGCCTTAGAATGGATGGTCTCCTTGGATGATAGTATTAGTTAGGTGCTTAAGCCATGGCTTATGTCTTAGTTAGTCATCAACATGAGAGAACTATGGTAAGTATGAGTCAATTGAGTATTAACGAAGTTGTGACAAGCTAAATTAATGGAACAGGACACTTATTTGAGCCTTGTAGATGGAATTGTGCTTTCAATGGCATGATACATACGATAAACTTAATATGGAATGATTTCTTTTGGTTCCAATGGAGTGGATTCAAATCGTTCCCCAAACTTTATTTTCATGGTTCCATTTAGGTTTAGCTAGTGTTTGATTGGAGTCTGATTTACTTCAAATCTTGGGATGTTAAGATTGTCTTGTTTTCTACTCCTAAATAATTAACTTAGTAAATCTTTTTTTTTCGCATTTAATAATTACAAACCTATGTATAGATTGGAATAATGTATGTGTGTGATTTAGTGGTTGCATGTTGGGCATTATAGCTTACCCTTTTGAGATTTTTGTTTTCAAGTGATGATTTACATAATGATCCATATTATCAATTGTTATACAACTTAAACAAGCATGAAGGGAGAAAATGGCCTCCTAGTCAAAAAGGCAAAATAAATAGTATAATGCCAAAATTATTATGTTAAAATTGGATTTTTTTTTAAAAAAAATTACTTATAAAGTTTGGGATCATATTTAATCAAAGTTTCACTCGTCAAATTTACTATATTATGTTATACTTCTTAACATGGTCATTTGTCACATAAATAATAAATTTAATAAATAAAAATTTAATAAAGTATGATATTGCATATTGTTGGATTCTATATGTAAAATTCAATTAATTAAATTTAATATTTAAAATTAAAAAAAAAAACGTTTAAAGTTTAGCAAAAGTGGTGTATTTTTTATATTGATACAAAATAAATAGTAAATGCTACGTTAATAAATGTTACGCTGTTCACGTGGGTATCATGAGTGTGGTGGGAGTGAGGGTGAGACCAAGCCACGTGGACAGGCTCAAGCAAGTCAACCACAAACGGAACGGAACGGAAAATTGTCGTCTCTGTAAAAGAAGAGGATATGGAAGTAGGAGTAACAAGAGAAATCGGCTTGACAACTTTGGCGCGTGTTCAAGCCTTAAGCCGAGCCGGTATGATTACAGCTTTGTAACGGTGAAAGAGTCATATCAACGTCTTCCTCCGCGTTGGCTTGACATTTTTTTGCATGAAAGTTATTTATTTATCGATATTTTCTTTTCTTTTTTTTTTTCTTTTTGTATTTTCTAAGAAGAGGACTTTTAGCCCCCAAGACAATAAGATACCACCTAATAATTCTTGTTTACTTTTCTCAATTAATTATTGATTGTAATAGTTTAAAAGCCTATATTTTTGTAATTATAAAACCACATGTAAACTCTCATTACTTTTGATTTTAATTAAGAAAAGGCATACTAGTATTTTTTTTTTTTTTACTCATGTTATTTTACTTTTATAGTAGCAAAAAATCTGAATTTTCACATCTTTTGGCTTTTCATATTTACATTACTTATTTTTACATTTATTTACTAAATTTTGAATCTTTCATTTTATATACTTGTGTTAATTTGTTTTTCAGTTATACAATCCAAGTTCTATATTTTTTTTTTTACTTTTCTTACTTTTATACATATACTTTTTAATTATATAAAGGTTAATAACTTTTTTTATTAGCTCATCCACATTTTCATGCATTCTATTAGGTTTTTTTTTTCCCTAAAAGGGTAGCAATGTTTTATTCAAAGTAATAAAGTGTGAAAACTCATGTTATATAATATTAAAAAAATAGATCATGATTAGAACGAATATGATACATAACATTTAATATAAACTTTTGATGTAATAATTCCCAAACCATGATGAAAAACCACTAATAAGAATGTAAATAGATCATATAACGTAACACGATGATACATGATGCTTATAACCACTTTGCAACAATCTCAAAACACTAAATCGATAAAGGAAATAAATTAAGCATAAAAACACAAATTTTGGAAATTGCCATATACTAGAGGCACCTAATAGAATATTGACTTAGCTTAATCGACCATGATATCTTGCCGGTTGACCGTACATACCCAAACTGTCGCCTTCTCCTTATGGTGGTTAGCTACTACCCCTATGCATCATCTTTTCTTATTTCTTTGCTTGGTTATACTTCAAAACCTTATGCTCATGTGCATTCAAGATACAAAGTCAATATCCTCATTATTAACAATAAGAGATCAAAAAATACGAATAATTTAGGAGGATGTGCTTAAAATGGATTTTATGTGTCGAGCAACTTGAGACACTTTTACGACAATTCATTTTTATTCCTTTTGTTTTTACAATGCATATGAACATTTCTTGGACAAATATATAACTTGAAAATCATTCAAAATGCCAAACATATTTTAATAAAGAGGATTAAGACTCAGGGTCCTCTATCATCCTATTTATTCATACTAAATAGGAATATTGTCAAAACTACTACGTTAACTTTAACTATTTTTTCAATTTCCTACCTAAAGTTTTGAAGTTACTTAATTTCATACCTAATCAAACTTTTAATCTTCAAATTTACTACCTTAACCTTAATTGTCTTATAGTTATACTTTTTGTTCAATGAGCATTTATTATATCATCTTTCTTAAGATGATAATGGTGGTAAATTTGACAAATAAAAATTTGATAAGATAATGATATTTAGTAACTTCAAATTTCAAGTAAGAAATTGAAAAAACACCAAAAATTCATGTGGTATTTTTGACATTACCCCTACTAAATATAGAGATCTATATAGGATGATAACACAGCATATGCGAAAGAAGAAGAAGAAGAAGAAGAAATCTCATTTTTGTTAACTATATAACACTAATGGCTAACTCTACCAAAAACATATGCAAGCCATGTAGGAAAAAATGCAACTATTTAGAAGGAAGTCAAAATAGGATTTGATTGCAACAAATCAAAAGAGTTTTTCTCCAGCTACACTTGAGGCCAAGGTAGTTAAGTAATTATGGAGATACTAAACTTGAGGAAACCAAAGGAATTTAGGAGATATTTAGGGTCTCCTCTAAAAGAAGGGAATTGCCTTAAATTAGCATGTTTCAAATGTCATTTTTGAGAAGGCTTAAGTGGAATTAACTAGGTGGAAGGATAAAACACTAAACATTACTAGCGAATGCATACAAGTTAAAGTGGTGTCATAAAGTTTACCATTCTATTACATCCAAATGGGGCAAATTTTAACAATAATTATTGGCAATCTAGAGAGAATTCACTGAGATTTCATTTCAAACAACATGTCACACCCCAAGAGTACCCTAGTTGTAACAATCTGCCATGTACTATACCGAAATCCATGATTAGTTATATTTTAGCACTCATAAACTTCAACATAGTATATAAAGTGTTGTTACTTTGGAAAAATCCATAAAGATAACAATTCACATCTACTTTCCAAGCTGAAATGTGGGAATTTGCAGCAAGCTCATTCTTTCTTAGATGAACATCAAAAAAGTTATTATTGAAGTGGACTCACTTAAAGTAGTAGCAATGCTGTTAAAGAGGTTTTGAAATGATATTAAACCTAATATTTTGTTTTTATGTAAGCTACTACTTTAATAATTCCAATAGGTTAAGATACGATATTTCTCTAGAGAAGAAAACTCAATGGCATATGCACTAGCATATTTCAAATACTCGTAGCATCATCAACATTTACTTTTGTGAGCTCTTCTACATTATGTAATTATTAAGGGTAGTAGAATGCTAAAAACAAGTTATAAGTGAACCTAAAGCCCATGAGTATGCAAACCACAAACTAGAGGTGTGATTGACATGACTTGTTGGCTAAACAACCCTAAGAACCTTAAATATAACTATATGAAAGATCTCGACCCACTGATTATATCAAATCAAGAACCTCAATATAAGAAAAACCTCAACTCACTAACTATAAAGAGCTAGTAACCTTATGCAAGCTTAAAAACCACAAGAACATAGTTCTTGATAAGTTCAAAAGAAAGAGGAGGCAATACTCACTTAATGAATATTTATAGCACAATAATCCGTTTTTATTCAATACATGTTGTACCTATTTATAGGCATAAACTAGAACTTAATTAAACTAGACAATAACATAATAAAGGAGTACAATAAAATCCTAACAAATTAATAGAAACTTATTGATTATGAAATCGGTCCTAATAACTACAAAAAGAAATAAATAAATAAATAACTAGAAAGTCAATATTGAAAAATATGAAGTAAATGGCACCCTCAACATTAGGACTAGCTTAATCGCCCAAGGTCAATTCAATTAGTATATCGATTACCCTTAATTGATTGCCCTCTAACCTTCTCAATCTATCTTCAATTCCTAGGTTGGTCTAGATTGATCAACTCACTAGATTATTTTAATTCATTTGAAATCCACCTAATTGGAGATTTTTTTTACACACATATATGTACATTGAAATGACATAGATGGTATCTTTAATTTAGACCTTCTATCTTGATTCCATGCTTGAATTAATTATCCTATTAATTAGACATGTGGGTAGGTTGTGTGGTGATTTCTCCTAAAACTTCTTAACTAATGGATATCAATGCCTTGATGATCTATATATATATATATAACTATTCATAATTTACACATCTTGGTAAAATTTTCAGGTAAATCTTATCCGTATTAGTCATTGATGCAAAATTTGAAATTATGACACCCAGGAAGATGGAAGGCACACAATGATTTTTGCATTTTCTAGAAGCTTTAATTATTTTCCAATCAAACTCAATAGGTCCTTCAGCTATCAAGGGAAAGAGAGAGAGAGAGAGGATGGAAGTAAGTCATGAAAAAAGAGAGAGAGGGATTGGCGCATGAGAGGTGAATCCCATCCATATTTTTGTCATGTTTTGCAAGCTTTTAGCTGTCTATGTGCATTTTCTGTGGGACCTTTGAAGTATGATTGAAACGTAACATCTACTAAAACATTCATTTTTGGGGAGCTGGAATTAGTTGGGCTGTAGCTGTAGCATCCCTTTTCTTTCTCTTGCAAACATATTATTCATTTACACAAAACACAACTTGGAATTTCCCCATCTCTTTCATATCATGTTGGATTTATATCTTGATTTACAAGTAAAACGAAGGAAAAGAAAGAAAGAATAAATCTCTTACTAATCAAGATATTGAATTTGTATTGATGATTTTAATACCATATGATTAAAAAATATGGAGAAAAACAAATGTAAAACTACTACAATCCAACATAATTAATCCAAAATATAGCAAATATATAGCATTAATTGATGCAATAATAAAATAAAATAATTATTTATGATGTATAATCAATTTTAAGTTATTTTTGTATCAATATAAATTAGGAAGATGACTCGATTAGTACATAAACACGAATGTGTAATAAAACGGGTAAATTTTGCAAGGGTATACAAAACATATTGAGAGGTACATATGTTTTCTAGTTATTGAATATTTAAATCGTATATTAAATATATATATATATTGTGGAAGCTGATTGCTCATGCCCAACCTTCATGATAAAGACCGTGGGAATAGAAATAATGAGTAAAGACAGGAAGCAAATCATTTTCAAATGAATAGTTTATAATTTTTGCATTAGTTAGTTAGATGGGTATACTCAAGGTTTCCAGTTTTCTTCATGTGCAATTCATCATCAGTATATTCTCATGCAAGGGCACATTCATACCTTTTCTTCTTCTCCATTATTGAGCACACCACAAATTTATTAAAATACAGTCATCAATCATCTCTTAAGAATCCTACATCTTAAGAACTTTAATAAACATTTAAGCATAATATTTTGAAACTTAATTAAAATATATATATAATATTTTGCAGTTCCCAATACTTTCTTCTTATGATTATTAAAATTAATAAAGTCAAGGTGCTTGGTAATTTGTGTTAACGAACCGTGTTTTATATCTGTGTCTTAACAATTTTATATCTAAGAAATCTTAATTCGTAACACAATTCATTCATTTGAGAAGCTAAATCTATTACCCAATCCATTTAATAAACGTATTTCATGTTCGAGTGCAACCTATTGATTAATTAAAAATTCTAAATGAATATATTATATCTATTGATTCTCTATTTATAAAACCCAATATTGTTTTTAATTTGGTTAATGCTTATAAATGAAATTGTATTGAAAACTTCACTAATACTTGCAAAAATAGTTTTCTATTTTTAAGCTAAATGTATGAACAAGTCCAACAAAAATACTACAACTCAAAGTATTATGTGATTAATTTAACTAAAAATTTATGGTATAATTATTTTGTAAGTTAATCCAAAGCGTTATCCCCACTAATTTAAACAAAAATCTATAAATATATCCATTTTAGTTTCACTAAAAATATCAAGTGACTATATTAATAAGTTTGAGATTAATAAAGCATACCTAAATGGATATATATAGAAGTTATGAATATATTATATGCTATGCTTTATTATTATTATATTAATAAAAAAAAAGGAGGAGGAGGAGGGGATAATTGAGTGTGACTAATAATAGAAAACAATAACTATGCAGTCCATTACCAATACATGCATTGTGAATTATATATGTTAGAAAGCACAATGAGTGGGTAAATATACATGCATCGATTGATTAATTGCATTCCCTTCTATTTTAGCATGAATATTTCCAAATCTTATCTATCAAGATTATTAACTCATTGAAAGTTAATCTAGCTTTTGGGTTTAGCTCATGATAAATCAAATTATAAACCAACTTTACGTTACTTTTGCCTGCACTCCATTCATATCATTTTTGGCCAAATAAATATTTTAGGTTTCATAGGAAGGAGAAATTTGACCCTAGGGCCCCAGCATTATTAGTAGCTTATTCAAGCTCCGATTTGTTTCCAACCACCCTTCTTTTTATGCTTTTTATTGCTGTATCTAATTTTTAAAAAGATGCTTAGTAAAGCATGTACCCAAATTTTATTTACATTAGATAACGTTTAGTTATCATAAATTTATGATACCGAATTGGACAACATTTTATTCTTTATTTAGTTTATATATTTTCTTAGTTACTAAAAAAAATATCATAAAATACTAAATAAAATATTTATATTTTATATTATTCAAAATACAGTACAAAAATCAATTTTAATGAACAAAAACATAAAAATTATTATTATTATTTTATATATTATATTTATTACAATATTTTATATATCAAAACAATAAACATCATAAAAATCTTTATCTAATATAATACACATTAAACATGATACAAAAAAGTTATACTATCCTATTTTTCTTATTATGTATTAATCAAATACTCTTTGTACTATCTAATACTTTAATTCAAACATTACCTTAAAGGCTGATGACAGAATTAAAATAAAATATTCAGCACCCGAGTTCAATTATATTCTACATTGAGAAAAAGTATAATCTTGAACTCCATCAGAATTCTGAAACTCAACATCATATCCGAAAATCACCAACTAGTTGTTGCGCCCTAGAATAATGATATTATCATATGGTCACTTTGAATTTGCGTAAACCCACGTTCTAATAAACTATTATGTATAACAGTAACACATCATTTGTTAGTCAAATCACATGGATGATGACACACTACCGGAACCTCAGGATAATTTTACTTTTTCCTTCTCTTTTCCGTCAAAGAAAGTGACCACCTATCATTCAAAATAATAATAACAATAATAATAATAATAAACTAGAGAGGACATAGAATTAAAAAAAAAAAAAAAAACCCAGAAAGACAAGGTTAATCCCAGCAGCCTAATAGGCACACGCATACCTTCCAACCTTCCTCCTAATAAAAGAGAAGTATATCGAAACAAACGCATTTGTTTTACAATGTTATAATACCCTGATTGAAGAACTAAAGTGATGGCACGCACCCAAAAAACTTCTTGGAGCTTAAATACCCAAAATTGCCTATTTTAGTACAGCAAAGCCGCAATGTGTAGCAATGACTCATTTCTGTCCATCTTTTATTTGAATTAACAGGAGAATGAGTGAGATCATACAAGAATTTAATTTAAGTGAGACTGACAGCTGCTGCATATGATTGTAGCAGCGTTAGGGCTTGCTCAGCTATAGCTCTATTCCTTGCTTGCTGCAACCATGAACGGACTATCTCGGCTGCTTCGCTGCCTTGTACGCCCTCTTCAAGAGCATCTGCAGCTTCGGCAAGTCTCCCTTCTTTTAAGTAGCCATCAACCCTATTGATGACAGATTCAATTCCATCACCAGACCGGTTAATTTCCTTGACCTGGAAATTGATAAAAAGGTTAATGCTGACAGGTTTGTCAAAATTTTCATTCACCTCATAGAGAAGGGATGGGAAAAGGAGATGAAAAGCCAATAGGACGGATGTCAAGTTATTTTACCTTTAACCAGGATGCCACGTGTGCTAAAGAATGTGCCAAGATGCCGCCACCACCAGGTGGGATTAGGCTGTAGTGCCGTAAGGTATCTTTTAATACATCAAACTGCAAGGATATAGCATTCAAAACAAGAAGATATCTGATGTCAAATCAAATTGAACATGGAAAGATACTAGACATCGATTGTAGGTCCATTCAATTATATATTTATTTACAGAAACCAGAAGTGCTTGACCATCATCATTAAGTGCCAACCACGATTGGCAATATAAACCAATTATCTTGCAGCATTGCAGTTGGAGATAAAAATTTCTGTCAAAGAGCTCGTCCTTCCACTGTTATAGAGTAACTAAAAAGTGTTCAAGATGTTCAGGTGCATGAGTACAGCTTGCATGAAGCACAGATTGGTTTGATTCAGTTATATATAAGAGTCAGTTGATATCATCAAATACAAAGCAAACTCAGCCAAAAGCAAACAGGCATTATACACAAGTAGAAAAGGTTGGGCATAAAAATTAGATTAACCATGGATTGTAGTTTTTTCTCCCCCAAGATATGCAGTCAGAAATGATCACAGGAGATGACCTTATGCATGTCTTGTCAAGAAGAAGGGCAAAAGAGAAAGCTTGGAAGCCATCTCCCAAGCTTTAACATGCATAGCTAACAAGTGAAATGGTCAATTGGGATACAATGTACTGTGCAGAATTTTCACTTTCTCTAAAAGATAAGATTTGTACATGGTGGATCTACTATCTTTTTATCTGATTCAAATTGGTCTTTTTCTAATTGCAGTTGCACTTCTTGGTACATGGTTATGAATCTCAACCTCCAGTCACTGAAAAAAAGTTATTTTACTTGTTACCCTCATGTTATAAGAGAAGCATTAAGATTGAGATTTTATTTTTAAAAATTTAAAAGGAAAAAAAAAGAAAAAGAAAAAACATCGAATTTCTAATCTTTGTTGTGTGTTATTGATTTTGTGCAGGTCCCTACATAACATATTCAATAATTTAGAGTTTTGGTTATGAACCCTCAAAAACTGTTAAAAGCCGAAAATTGGAAGGCAAATAACAATGCTTGCCCCATGCTTGTTAAGAAGCCAAAACAAAAAAAAAAAAAAAGAATTCACCTTTTCATACCCTTGCTTTTTCGTAAAGTGTGTAATCAATTTTAGAAAATATAATAAAGTTTCTATTTTAAGCTTTTAAAAAGTGCCTACATTTTATAGGACCCAAATTGGAAATTAAACAAATTGAATCAAAACAGTACACTTATAAAAAATTAGGATTCTGGCTCTTATTGATTTTAATCAAATCCAGATGGATTCCTGATTGTTAAGTGTCACTTTTAGGCATGGCACTCCCATGGGAAAGAAGAAAAGGCCTATCCCCATTATCCCATTCAGCAAGAAAGGCAGTGGATGTCATCTCAATATAATTCCTCAGAAAGAAAGTCGATTGGCTCAAAACAGCCACAAAGCTGGGTATATCTTTTAATCTAAGAACCGCAGTCTGTAAGATACAATTACCTGCTGGTTCAATTGCAAGACAGTATCTGAACCATGGGTGATTGTTTCTTCTGGAAGGGATGATATAACCAAATCCAACATAGAGCCCTCGTCTACTCCTTCAAGATAAGTTTGCAAAGCATCTATTTCTGCTTTGATTGGCAGCCCTTTTGTCAGAGCATCTTCAAGTGCAAGAGCACCCTGACAAAACACTTACAGAGGTAATGCACAGCATTTATTTGAAGGCAGGAAATTAATCAGCATCTATTGTGCTATTACAATCGAGCTAGGCCCTTCTACAAATTAAAAAAGAAAAAGTTCCACAGGAACCAGAAAGCATGAGGGAAGTTCTCTTACCAATGCAAGCTTGTGAACTGAATGATTCCTCCGAGCCTCTTCAGATCTTGCATAGAATGCCATGCACAAGGCATTTATCTGAAATTGAATGATACCATGTAGATTAAGTTACTATGTCCAATTGCTAATAAAATGCAGAGACAAGTTGATTATTCACTTTACACCATAGACATTGACTTTATAGCATGTATAGGTACGCATTTCCCATCCATCTACACTTCGAGCATCTTTTCTTTTTATTTTGAGCTTGCACAAGGAAAAAATTGTTCACCACATGCTAACATATTTTGAAGAATTATGCATAATTAGGTTTACGATTTTAATAGTTGAATAACACTTTGACTGAAGGGACACCAAGGGAGTGTTGCCCTTCTGCAAATGTTAGGTTTCACCTGCAACTATATTAGATAGCCAGTGTCTTTCAAATGTTCAAAATTAAATAGGATCCCCTGCGATCAAACCATAAGATTAAACAACAGAACAAAAAGAACAAGAGTTATGGTCATAAATGCTAGTAGCCCATACGAATATACGAGGAACTTATCAAGATGGACATTATGATATCAAAACCTAAAAAATAAAATTCACAATAGGACTCTTTACCAGGAGTGCATAACTTTACAAGACCCCAAGGAACTCTTTTTTTTTTCACTTTTGATAAAATAGACCCAAAAAAATGATATTTATCATATGAAATTGGCAAAAGAACCCTTTAAGCAACTCTTCATAAAGAAGTTTTCTCTAGAGTTAATTACTAATGCGGTAAGCTTATGGAAGCACAGAGGTGCAACCAGTAAAACTTCCTTCTCCCTCGTCTCTCTCTTTTTTCTTTTTTTTTGGTTGGGTAATTCTGTATATACTTTCAAGTTTCATAAACCCTTCTCCATCAACCTTCTCTACAGAAATCACTAGATATTTTCCTCTATGTACTTAAAGACAATCAGTGGACCTTCCTTTCACTCAGCACTAAGCTAAACAAAGTATTGTTTACTTAGAACAATCTCTCTGACCAAGGAAAGTGACCCATGCGCATAATGAGCTCTAACTTAGTCCTCTTCTGGAAGAAGAAAAAATAATTAACCAAAACTATAATTTCCGTCTGTGACTGATGCATCTCTTCCCACCACCAAGTATGCCTCTGACACACTCTAATCGGTTCATCCATAAGTCAATATCTCTGCATCAGATGCCATCCTTCCATACAACCTAACTCAAATGAAAATGCTCTTCAATATCAAACCACCTTCTACACAATACTAGCCATCATTCCCAGACAACAAGACCCTACATCCTCACAATAACAACCTAGAGCAAGAGAGTAAGTCTAATTGATTCTTCTTCAAGAAGATAGTGCAAGTTTTCTTAACTGCCACCATAATTTTGGAACACTCTTACTTAGCCCACACCTCTGCTCTTCTACATGAAGAAGCCAATTTTAATTTACGCACAATGATATCCATGACAAACTCTCCTTGACTTCACTATAAGAACACCATCATTGATAGTTACTCCTTAACTCTTTAGGAGGCCATGTATCTGTTTTTTACCTAAAAACTATTTGAAAGCTCCATTGTATCAAGCTATAATTAGGAACTTATCTCCCAGCTTTCAATGTCAAGAATGAGAACAGAGAAAATCGATAGGCAGGTAAATTAATGTTTCAGAATTTCCCAAAAAGAGAACTCACATGAAGATCAGCCTCTGCCATTTTCTCAATCTGAGATGCCTTCTCACGAGCTATTGCTGCTACCATTTCTGCCTTTGCAAGTTCCTCCACTTTCTTAAGTTTCAACTCTGATTCATTTTCCTGCACCATTGCAAGCAAACAAAAGGGGTTTTATTAGCAACAAAATGCCAAACCAGAAAAAAAAGCATAAGAGAAATAATTAGGTTTAAAATACCACTTGTACCTTTTGTTCAAGTTCTGTTTTATATTTCTCTTCCAACTTTTCTTGAAGTGATTTTAATGCAGCCACTGCTTTTGCCCTCTCTCTTTTCAGTTCCTTGAGACAGAATTTACCCATTCAGGTATTGTTTTACACTCAAAACAGACAATAAAACACACACAGAGAAATATACATCATATATTCACTTCAATTCCTAATTCTTTAGTCTTATCCAGGCAGCTGCGCTACTTCTAGACCAACTGATTTTGAGTTAATAGAAGACAACTAGAAATTTAAGTGTGACAAGGGCTTTGACCCTGACAGTTTGATAAATTTCCTTTTTGACGATTACAATGGACAAGGAGATTCAAATATGTACGTTCCTGCCAAATGGACTATAAGTGATACAAACCCGCGAGTTTACTTGTGTAGTTAGTGTTCTGATGTATTGTATGTGTGTTAGTGTTGTTGAATGTGTGTAGTGGTGTGTGCTGTGTGAAGTCTGTGCATAGTAGTGGCAGTTGTGTAATTATTGTGAAGTTTCTAGGTTGTATCAACTATAAATAGTAGCTAGTTGATTGAAAGGGGGAGTTAGATATTCTGGTGAGAGTATGTGTGTCGTATGAGCAAAAGTGCTCATGGAGCTTCACTGAAGATATTAGGGTTTGTATTTTTCCTTAATAAAAATCAATAAAAATTTTAGTTTGTTGTTAACATAATTTTCCAATTCGTATCAATGAGGTCTTGACCAGTCTGATAATTTTACATAGCTACAAACTAGAGATCCTTTCAATGTACGCAGTGATGAACGATCACAAATAGACAGAGAGCAAGATATGGTGGACATACATTTTGGTGATTGGTGCAATAAATTTGTCTCACAAAAGCCAGTAAAGTGCTAATTTGTATCCTTTAATGATTACGACATAAATTTCCAGAAACATATGTTTTGACTATACCACCTTTTGAATTACCTTTACATTTTTTTTTTTTTTTGTAGCTAAAAAGCATTCACCCAGCCCAGATCAAAACCTCCTATGGGTTGAATCCCAACAGACTTATACCACCACTTGTAAGTCAAACTTAAGACAATAAAACCAAAGAATCGAAAGGCTAAACAAACCCGTAGCAATATCACACATAAACCCATGACAGTGAATCAAAGATCAACAGGCTTTATATACTTGACATATACTGCTACATGGATTTACAGTTGCTAGATGTCAGATTCAACATTCTTTCAAGGAGATCTAATCCAATATCAATCTTGTTTTCATGAATGATGTATAGATCTCCCTTTTCTAATAGCTATTTCTCTTAAGTTAAGCCTCCATCCCAACAGTAAAAAGGGACACTATTTATGCCTGTATTCGTAAATGTATTAATCTCTTCTTTGCATGGTGATTGCCCTGTTCCTTGATTAAAATTTTTTGAAAATCTACAGTAGAATATATAATAATAGAGATATATCCAACTGTTCTGTAGTATATTAACTGAGAAAATAACATAAAAAGAAAAACTGCAAAGTGACAGAGAAATTGATGAAACCTTATCTAATAATGCAGCTTCTTCAGCATGCATAAGCTGTCTAGCAATGGCATCCTTTAACTCCTTGTCATACTTCTCCTAAATCCGAGAAAAAAAATCAGTAAATATGTACAGATACTTAAAAACCTGATACAGAAAGCACAAAAACTTGTGGATATTATTGAGAAAGAAAATGAGGCTTACAAATAAACACTCTTCATGCAATCCACACAAAAGACACTTAATAACTGCCTATACCATATACTTCATTATTTTGTTTTGGATGGGGGGAAGAGAGAGGGAAGCAGATGACTGCAGTAATATGAAGTTGTCCAGACCTTGAAGGCTCTCTTCTCTTCAGCAAAAGCACGAGAATCTAGCTCAGCCTGTCTCTTTTCAGCAGCATGGATTGCTTGCAAGAAGTCAAGAATCAATTTCCCATCCTTGGATACAGCACCATCTTTTAAGTCCTCAATTGAACTAGCAAAAGCCTTCTATTTCAGAGAATATAAATTACTATATATACTCATCAAAAGCATTCTTTAAAAATGACCAATCATGTGAACAGAAGAACGAGTTAAGCAATCTAAGCACCTCCATCTCATCGTAGTTATTCAATGAAACTGGAGAATGACTTATCCCATTCCTCAAATGATATGCTTCAAGAAGCGAGCTTGGTGCTTCTTCATCCTTACCAATTGATTCCTGCAAAATAAACAGAATCGAAAGAAAAGAAGAATTGATACCTTTTTTTTTTATGTAATGTCAGATTATTTATAAGAATTGATACTTAATAAGGGAGTATAAAGCATCTATGTTTATCATCACCAGCTTCCCTGTTAAACTGCAAAACTTTTTTTGGGGGCAATTCAGAACTACCAACTTTTGCCACTACTTCCATGTCCATCAAAAGATAAGTATAAACAACTATTCATTATCCTTCAACACCAAAAGGAACAATTCCTTAAGAAAACATTCTTTTAACACTAACAACAGCCATTTGGACCAGTGTAATTACACCTAATTATACAGTACAAAAGGTAAAACCAAACACTATATTACCTCCTCTCTGTCTACTGCAGAAAGTACTGGAGCTGCTATGCTGCCAGTAATGGAAGTATCATCGCTTGAAGATTGTGCAATTTGAACTTCCTCTTCTGCTTTCATATCTAAACTAGCCGTTGGGCTTTCCACATTAAGACTCCTTTCAGGTGATACTCCAGCATCTTTATTTTGGCCATTGGTAACAGTCAGATCAGTAGTAGGCGACTCTATCACTCGGTCCAAGACCTTATTTTCTTCAACTGCCACTTCCAGTTTAGTGTCAGCATGATGAACAACTTCATTTTTATTTTCACCAAAAGATTCAGACTGGGGAGTCTCCTTCTGCGTGGTGTCCACCTCCTGATTCAAGCCCCTGGGTACTTCATCAATAGGAGAATCTTTTTCCTCTCCCAATGATGGAAAAGATTTCACATCGTTATATAAAGCTCCTTGCTCTTTACCATCAAGATCAATCTTTGCTTGCCCAAGAGAACCATTTAGATAAGCAGCCGTGCAAGCAGCAGCAACAGCAAGACCTGCAATAACAAATTTGGAGGAAGAACCACCAGTCTCTGGTGGTTTCCCTGAAGTTCCAGGTTTACTTGGTGCCTTTTGTTGAGAAGTAGTTGAAAATTCCTTTCTGGAGGAGAGATACAAAGGCCCCTGATGCAACTCACAGCCATATAAGAAGTAGAAGTCGGCAAAGTCTTTAAACACTTCAGAAAATAAAGAGAAGTCCCACAAAAAGAACCTTGAAACAAGTGTATTCAAAACATAGATCCTTGACAAGTTTTCCGGTCATATAGATACACCAAAAAGCATATCTTGGAGAAATTCAGCCCTTCAAATTGCCCATGGTAATCTTACTATTTTTGCCAAACAAAACAAAAGAAACTCAAAACCATAACTTAAGAAAATTGAACCAAGTGGCATGTGGAACATACAACATTCAATATATGCTCCAAAAAGCATATAAAGAACCAACCTAATTTAACTATGCTAAGCAAGCAGCATATGCACAACCAGCTACCTAACGAATCACGAGCAACAAATTAACATCAAATCATGGATGATTGCGTAAATCTTGAGAGGGCTAATCCTCTTACTAAGCTGCAAATTGAAATGATGAGGATTTATGTTCTAAAATTACAAAATCCCCTAAAAAGAAAAGGCTACATTCTCTTACTTGGAAACACCCAACTACAGGATTTGTTAAATCAACTGTGGATGGCTGTTTAAGTCAAGGTAAAGGCGTTGGAGATGGTATCCTTAGGGATGCTAACAGAAACATGGTTTGGTGCTTCAGCTTTGTATCACAACACAAAAACATTGAATCTATTGAACTGACAGCTCTAGTTAAGGGGTTGGAATATCAGAGGTTTTTTAAATTTTAAGCAGGTACTGATAAAGACAAACTCACTGATAGTGTCCAGATGGCTTCCCACTACCACAGTCAGGTAGGGCAACTGAAACGACAACTCTTGGGCCATTCCATTTCGATTCGTGGGCATTAATTAATTACGTAATTAAAATCAACTCCATTCCATTTCGATTCACAGTGCGAAATCAATTCATGCAATTTCATAATTATAAAGGCAACTTAAAATGTATCTTTAGCACGTACTTTCCGGATAATCGAACTGTGGAATCTTCCACAGGTTCGGCGAGAAGATAATTCCAGAATCGCCCTGCATTTTCACTTTCAATTAGCAATTGGACCAACTAAACGAACCAAAACTGAACAGAGAGTTAACTAAAACCTTAAGTAGACTTAAAACAAGAAAATCTCCACCATAACAACATAAGCTCATACAGTGCGTTGAAATCCATAATCAGTCGTCAGTACGAAGAGGAAATTGAGAAACTTAAGAGCGAGAGTTCGCTTACCGAATCATTTTCGCAATGGAGGATCAATTGTCCATTCAAATGTATCGATGTCGCATGAATTATCAATCTCTCTCCCTCTTGAGGGGCTCGAGCTTCAGAAGGAGGAGGAGGAAGACAAAGTTTGGTTTAGGGCTTTTGTTTGGGCTTCTCTCAATGGGCCTTCTGTTTCGTCTTTCATCAAAATTGGGTTTAGGTTTAGCCGAAGATTTCATATTTTTTGGCTATTTGAAAAACGGTTAAAAATTAAAATAGAAGTACTCATTTCAGTACTGCTCAAAAAATGCATGACAGTTTTTTTTTTTTTCATTTGCCTTCTTTTTTCTTAGATAAATTCCACTTTTCGTATATATATAGGTATATCATTATGTGCACTTTGTCTACTTGTATTGTTGTTTTTTATACTTTGCATATCGATATTTTAATTCTATTCATCACTATTAATTAATTTAGGCTCTGTGTGTTTTTTTTTTTTTTATGTGTTCAGTATTTGTTTAGCATCTATTCGAATATATGTGATTGCTTAGCAAAAAAATTAAAACAAAAATATGTATATATTTTTATTGAAAAATTAAATACGTAACATAATCCTAGAAAAATATATTTATTTATCCATTACTTTATTCACTTTTACAAAAATACCAACTAATATCTCCTTTTTAAATACATAAAATATTTTTTAAACTTCTTTTCTTAAAAGTATGAAAACTTTTACTTTCCAATACTCATTTTTCAATCACTATTTTTATCATAATTATGAAGATAATATAGTTTTTTAAATGTTAAATTTCAAATTAAATACAAATAAGATATAAATAAAAAAAATCAAAGCAAGCCCTTAATATAATAATGTCTTCGATATATGCATCAGTTTCCAATTAGTCCACAATAATTAATTATTTTAATTAAATAATATAATAAAATTATGAAAAATATTTATAAAAAAAAAAAAGAAACGCAAGATAAAAAGCTTAAACCTTGAGAATAATCAATATTTAGGTAATCTAATATAAAAATCAGGATTAAGAAAAAAATTCTCCAAATTAATTTAAATTTTACAATGAGGATCCAAAAGTTAGACAAATGGACTTCGTGAATTTTAATTTCTGAAATAAGTTAATTTGACACCTATTATACATTAAAGGTAAATTTAATAAAATTATTATTCGAAAACTTAAATTTTAAGCTAACGATTTATAATGTATAGCTAGAAATTAATGACCAAACACTGACAATTGATGATATTAAATTATATTATATTTCGGAAATACCTCCCAATACTTTATTTATTGATAATTTTTATGCATATGGGTATAATTGGGCAAATGTAAAATTTTTAGTAAGAAAAACAAATTTGTAGTGAAGGGCAATACAGTCATTTGATATATAACTCGAAATCATGAACTTTAATCTTGTCGCCATGTTGATCCCCCGAGCTTTGCAATGATATAAATTCCCAAAACTCAAGATGACTTGTATAAACATCATTAATAAGATATATAAATATATATACATATATGCATACCATTCTATATAATGAATTATTAGGTATGAATAACTAAATTCTACTTAAAATTAAATAACTTGAAAGACCCATGGGAATTATGTTTTACATATATGTTAACAAATAACTAAAATTAAATAACTTGAAAGACTTATGGGAATTATGTTTTACATAGAAGTTATTATGTATGTCTACACTGCAACCAAGTAAACAACTCTAATTATACTTCATTCTACATCAAAGTACAAATGTAAATACTCTAGAGATGATAATTTCTTGTGCTTGGTTGTGCTTGTAAGTAGAATTGAACATCCATATGCCGTGCTTGTGTTATATAAAGTGCTATAGCAGAGTTTACGTGTTTGATATGTTGTTTTGATATTGATGAAGTTTTGTTGATCATTAGTAATTGTTTAGTAACCTTAGTTGGATGATAAGATGACAGGGCTAAGAATTTCCCATGAAATACACTTTTCATCTCTATAAAGTATTAGGTCACCAAATACTAGCCTTTATAGGAGGTGACAAGGCCATTTTTTTCCAACCTCAAAGCTAAATTAAGTGATAGGAAAGAAGACTGTGGTATAATTGAGAACTAGCTTAATAAGATCTTTAGGTATAAGTAAGGATGTGCTCCACTACACAAGCTTGGTTTGGTGTGTTATCTTAGGCCAACCCTTCAAAATCAAGATTGAAGTGTAGTTTAACCTCTAGAGTCTCATATTAGATTGCATAATCAATGTCTAGATGGAATTTGTTTGAAAATGTTGCACTTTATAAATGATTGTTAACCTCAATTAATATTGTGTATAGTGCCAAGCATGTGGATTATGGTCATTTTTTTCTAGATTTTCTTGCAAATTAAGATTGTAGTTATGTTGAGGATCTAACTATGACACAAATGAGTTAAGACTGTAAGTTATGGAACATTTTAACTATCGGAAGCATTAAAAGCAATATAATCATAAGATCTAGAAGAGACATTTGGAATTGTAAGTTAGAAGACAAAAGCCATTCAAAAACAATGCTAATCATGTCCCAAGCAAGTCAAAAGTTGTCCAAACCCATTAGGAGAAGTTGGAAAATACAAAATGGGCTAATTTTGGAAGTCAACTTTGAAACTTAATAACTTTTTACTTATGGAAGTTACGAAGTCCATAAAATTTCAATAAAAACACGTTTGAGCCTACTTTAAGCTAAAGCAAATTGCTTTACTGATTGGGTTTGATGTCAATGTCAATTTTTACAATTTCATTATATATTGGAGCTAAACTAAAATAGGAAAGTTTTTTTTAGTGATTTAATTTCCTATTAGATTTTTATTCAGTTTCCTTGTTAATTATAGGATTTTTAGTTTATAAATACTTGTTAGATAGGATAACTACCAACTTTTATCAATAATATTGTGTGATTTTAAATCTTATACTTTCTATCTTACGCTTCACATTGTATTAAATTACCTATAGCATGTAAAGGAACGGTGAAGGGTTGGATTTTAAGTGTTTATGAGCTAGATTTTGTAAGGGTATGTCTAACCTAAACGACTTCATGAATATGTGAATATAATGTTACATAAATCATGGCCATGTTTTCAGAAATTGAATATATTGTTACATATATATACTTTTCAACTCCATGTATGTTTTTTGCTGATTGACATGTTTTAGAGTAGCTTAGTTGTTCAAGTCATGGGTGTATTGGGTTTGTGATGGTAGCTAAGGGGTTAGCTATATCATTGGACTGTATGATCATTGAATCAACATGACTAAATTGCAACTCAAAATGTGACAAAAAGAAAGCTCTAAACCTAAGCATTGACTAGCTAACTACCTCAAGTTCAAGAGCGATTAGTGCTATGGGGGAAGAGAAAGGGAGAGACGTTGCGCGGCCACAGGCTAGCCATTGTAAGGCCTTTAGGTGGCCGACTAAGGTTGTAATCAATTTCTAAGTTACAACCTACGAAGAAAGTAATAGATATTCATTGACTCAATGATTTTTATTGTAAAATTACTTTTTATTTTCTTCAACTTTTTTGGGGTGGCCCTTATCCAAAAATTTTTTTTTGGGGTGGCTAGCTAGTACCCTAGGGGATCACCTAATGCACTCCCTCATAGTGCATAGCCATCCCTATCCCTAGGTAGGTCAACTAATAGGTAGATTGTAGTTTTCCTTCTTTCTATTTTTTTGTATTTTATTATATTATTCAAATAAAAATATTAAATAATATTATTTTATTTAAATCATTATTCCATACCAATCCATAGTTAGTGCGTGTATCTAATAACATTATTTTTATTAAATTAAAGGTAAATTGCAAATATATGCCATTACATTTGTTTCATATATGCTTAAAATCTTATCCTTTTAAAAAAATAGTAATTTTATTATTTTAACTAAGGGCAAAATAGTAAAATAATATATAAATGAACGTTTATAAAAAATTTAATGGTCTAAATACTTTATTTCAAAAATAAGGGGTCAAAAACACATAAAGCAAACATATGGGATGTGTTTCACTTATCCATTAACTAATTAATAGTAACATATATAATTAAAACACATGTAAACGAAGTGTTGAAAAATAGAAACACCATTACTCAAAGTATTAAAGGGTCTAAATTCAAGCATGCAAAGTCAATTTCATATCATTTATTTATGGTGAGCAAGTGCCAGGCTAAGTTAAATCAAATTCCCTCCACTGCTCATAAAGATTGAACTTGGAATCTTAAGCAACTTGAACTAATGTCTTAAACACAAGCTAACCCTTATAATTTTTTTATAAAGAAAATAAATTGAGGTGCTACACTTTGCTAAAACACGAGTAAAAGGTATGATATTGCGACTTCTCAATTAGTGAAATGTAACTCAATGGTGTGTTTTCCTTTCAACAAACTTAGTCCTTTTTTCTTTTTAATCATCCAATGATATGTGTTTTTTTCTCTCTCTCTCTAAAATGTTGAGCCTCAAAAGTAAATGTTAAAGGATTATTATAAACAACAACATGGCTAGGTTGTAGAGTTAATTCGTGTTTATCTATGTGATTAGAAGTCATTATCCACGAGTTTTGACTTAAATTTCCAACCCCCCTATCCTAGATAATCACTTACTTTTATCTTCTTAGGCTCTAATTTCTTGCAAGTACTATTTTGCCTCTAAACGTAACACATCTATCACATCATAGCTCAACTAATTAATAGATTGCTAATCATGTAACTAAGTGTTGTTGATTAGATTACCAATCATGTGTTTGGATTTAAGTATTTAGATGCATTAGGAAGTTAATGCTCGATCAACTATGATATAAGATCAAACATTTGAAAAGAAGCTCACATCTCATTTGTAAGTTTCAAGCATTGTAGATGCTCTATTTCGTGTGTCCTCAAAAGGAGGATATAGTCTAAATCTCAACGAGTGAGATCGAAACCAAATGGACTTTGTTTGACTCTCATCATGTAAGATTTGAATGAAGTTACATCAAGAGTTTAAGAGCTATTGTAGGAAAGACTTAGGTAGAATTAGACTTGGTTCAAACTAAGTGTCAAATTATAGAACACCATGCTAGTGACAACATTCATTGATCATGGTTCCTAAGTTTTTTTTTTTCCTTTCTATCATGGCTTAAAAGAGTCATAATTCTCAATGTTACTTAAGAATAATTTATATACATAACTTATTTTAAAGTAGTAAGTGATACACAAGCTTTTCAAAAAATAATATACTCACTTATTTAAATCTAAGATTCAAGGTCAAATCTCTTCTAAAGGAAAGGATATGATAAGATTCTTGAGTCAAATCTATTATCCGAGCATTTAGAATCAAGAAAAGATCACTCAAAGCAGTACAAGATCAATTGGAAGCTAAAAGGAAGTCTATCAAATGAAGGTGATGGACTGCTTAGGCGATTGATCGAGTTAGAGGGGTGAACAATCAACCTAGGCAATCTATCAAGTTCTTTTAATTTTTGTTTGGGTAAGTGTTTAATGTCTTGCAATTTTTCTATGTATTTTCCTCCTTCTTTTTTTTTTTTTTTTAAAACAACCAGGGTTAATTTCTATTAATTGGGTCAAAATACTTAAATCCCATGCACCATATCTCTTGTTTATTTAATAAATGTTATTTGAGAATGATGTGTTATATAGGACTCCTTATAATGCAATTACTTAAGCTAATCATCAATTATATTGATCACAAGATTTAATCAACCCCAATTTGTTTTGCTATTTAGTGAATCATATCCAAATAGTAATTCATCACATACTTTGATTAATTTCATACATTCAAACTGAAAAAAGGGGGAATACCATCTTTTATTAATTTTATCAATTTCAAACCTTGAACTCACCTTTCTTTGTAGGGCTAACTCAACATATCGAAATCAATCCTTATCACTATGACTTTAGATAAGTTAGTTGAATAGACATTTAACTCATTTGAAATTTATAGAAAATTGAAAGTCTTAAAAGAAACTTTAAAGAAAACTTACAATATTACATAACATCCCTTGAAATTGATGTTTCTTAGATGTTGCTAGTATGATGTAGAAATATGGTATTATTAACTTATGGAAATAGAATATAAAATTTTTGCAAGTGAAATTTGCTATTAGATTGCTTAAGTATATGTTGGTAGTTACATGAGTTTTAATAAAAGCAGTTTTGAGGTAAATTACAATTGACATATTTCTAAGTAAAATATTGCTTCATGTAATTGCCTATATTAATATTTTAGTCGTGATACTATTTTCCATGTTATTGGTATCATGATGTCTCAAAATCCTTAGTGATATGGCAACTCACCACATAGTCTATGATTCGTGCAAAGTTCATCCATTTACCAATTTACCAACTCCAAATTCATATATTAGGTCTCGTTTTTCAAATATCATCAAACACAAGTAACATGTAATTTTTTTACAATTCCATTGCATCCAAAGTCAAAAGTAGGACAAAAGATTTAGTAATATTTTTATAAAAGCTTTAGTAATTATTTTTTCCCAAAGTTTTAGTAATTTAAAATATCAAATAGAGAAACTTTATAGGAGCTCAACATTATCTAAAAAAAGGGAAATCTCCAATGTGACATTGCATGTCTTTCCATTCACCTTCTTTGTGATCTTAATTAGAATCCTCTTTATCATAATTTTTAGCCTCAATATTAAAAATCATTACTTGGTTTATGAAGTTTCACAAAGAGTAAGTATAAAGTCTAGTGACTACTTAACCAAAACTGAATGGTACGTACACATGATATGCATGTGTCTTATTAATGCAGTTTTATACTAGTACAATTAACATTAATGAAATAATTCTATTTTTATCACATTTGGTATATATGAATGGCTTGGAATGGAATGCAAATAGAATAGAGCGAGCAATTTTTTTTACATTTGAAAATTTCAATGAGATGGTTGATTTCATTTCATTACTCTATGTAGTCATAACATATTTGAAATGGAATGGAGAGCACATATAGTGATATTTGACAAAAATGCTTTTTAGTTTGTGGATGTACTAAGTATATATTATATAATATAATAAATCTTACATCTTTGTATATAATAATATATATAATTATAATATAATTTTGAATTGCACAACCCTACTATACACAGCCAGTTTTTAAGAATTTAATCGACACCACATTTTCATATTTCATTTTCTTCTCCTAATAGCTTGTAGTAGGGCATAACCCTAGGTTTGGGGTAGTTTGTAGAAAAATTTTAGCTTAGTTTCTAGTAAAACTAGCTTTGGATTGGATTAGAATTTATTTTTTTTTTGGTTAGATCAAGGTTTTAGAGCTTGGATTTCATACTTAGTGTTTTACTTCAAGTTTCTTTGTTTCTAAACCCATCTATTTAATGGATTCGTATTGTTTTTGTGTTGTTAAATAGATTACAATGTAGTTATGTGGGTTTAATAGATTTAGTGGTTTAAATGATTTTTTTTTCTATCAAGCGATTGCTTATATATATGTATGTATATTTTAATTATTTCAATAGACTATTTATGTGACTTGTTTTTTATAGGATTATTAGTCAATGATTATGTCTTGAATTCCTTTTGTGGATCACTAATCAATTGATTATGTTTTGAGTTCACTTGTAACATGAATAGAGTCTAAATACTTAAAATGAATTCAAAGCCTTAAATAAAAACTAACATTCTAATTTCGACATGAGCACATGTGATCCTATCAAAAAATACTAGAATTTTCATTTCTTTATACGATTGAAGTTGTGGTTTAGGACACAAACACCGCTTGAACCACAAATTCAACTAAAGTTGATAATCATGTGATAGAACTTTTGATACGACCCAAACCTAACGGTGAATTGGATTTGCTAATTGAGATAGGCAACAATTCGAACATTAAATCTTTTGGTGTTTTGGGAATGAAATAAGGAAATATTGAGTTTTTATTTATTTATTTTAACAAATATGAAAATAAATAAAAGATTTGAATGAATTATTAATAGGATATGGTACACTTGGAAACATGCATGGAATTGAGTACAAGTAGCTAAAGATTTCATATTCAACTAAATTTTGTTTTATGATTAAGATTATTTGCTAGTTATTATTTAGTTAGTGTTTATTAGATTTGTCATATCCTATATTGTTAGGATATTATTTAGGATTTTATTTTGTTTCCTAGTTTATAGGATATTATTTAGTTTCCTTTTAATGTTATTTCCTAGTTTAATAGATTTATTTTGTTTCCTTTTCTTAAATTTCTTAAGTCTCATTTTATGACTATAAACAAGCCAAGTATATATTGAATAGAAAGTTGGTCAATGACAGTGAAAATATTCCAGCATTGAGTTTTAAACTCTCTTTAAACTTATCGAGAATTTTATATTCTTGTAGTGGTCATTTATCATACTAAGGTTCTTGATTGTATAATTCAAAAAGTCGTGATTTTATATCAAGGTTCTTGAATTTACTTAATCAATGGGTTGGGGTTCATTAATTAAATTGTACTAAGATTTGTGGGATTCTTAACCATAAGGTCATGTTATTACACAATTCATATGCTTGCCGAAATTATAATTTTCACAATAATTAATCTTATAACAAAAACTCATGCATTAGTTTATTTTTTACTTGTGAAAGGGTGCTCAAGTTATTAGTAGCTCGAATGGAATGATCATGGGACAGTCTGTGGTAGCTATTTTAGTGGGTTAGAAAGTTGAAATGAATAGACAAGTGGGTTTATAAGATACCTGTGTTTAATATGTGTTAAAGTACGTGAGTCATTGAATGATTAAGGACGATCGTTTGAGAGGGTTGTGAAGTCGAGATGAAATGTCAATTGACCAACTGTGAAAATTTAAGTGGGTTAGAAAGTCCAATAAAAATAACCTAGGGTTATTGATTCAGCTTTTAGGTCAATATAACATGTTAAGTTATTTATGTTAACTCACATGATACAAGCATACAATGTGTTTGCTGCTTATAAGCTTAGGTAGCTTGCTAAGTTGTTTACTTAGCCTCTCCATGTTTCAACTAATGGTAGAATAAACAAATCTAAAGCTACATATACTACAAAGGCTTGGACATGTGGTAGATGACCATGACCTCCAAATTTAGGGCATGGCATACGAATATTTTCCTATAGAGGACATAATGGGTTTACATGTGTTCCTATATTCATAGTAATAAAAAGTAATCATCAAATGAGTTTTCTTTTTGGTTTATCAAATTACTAAAAAAAAAATTAGAACTATGTGTTCCTTTAGATTATTTGGTATCTCATATTCTTAAACTAATTAATACCTAAGTGAAATTACTAGCAGCTCTTTCATCATTAAATTAGGAATGTGGTACTTTAGTGGAAATTCTATATGTTTGTGCAACAACTGCAACAATTATTAGCTTCAAGTATCTACATATTACTATCCATGCTCAAATACATTTATTCCTTTTGTTGGAAGTTATAAAGGGAAAAATTTGCACTCACCCAACTTTCTTTTTTCACAATTAATTTTTTTATGTATTTAATATTTTAAAATTTATACACATTGTGAATTCACACCTAACAATATTTTCTTAATAAAAATATATGGCTAAGTTGTAAACATAGCCACCAAAGCTAATGGCTTTATGTAGCCAAGTGGCATGAATATTGGTTTCTTGATGAAATGGACTAAGTTTGATTTCCCCCTCTCTAAATTGTAATTGTAAGTGGCCACAATTGTGAACATAGCTGCTATAAGGTATTATGGTTTTTTAAAAGGGAAAAATACACTTTTAGTCTTTAATGTTTACTTACTTTTTTTTTTATTTGAGTTCTTAACCTTTTTTTTTGTTCTTTTATTTGAGTCTTCAATATTGTTAAGATCTTATAAAAATGAGACTTTTATTAAATATATTATTTTTTATTTATATTAATCATGTATTGACTTCCAATTAGTCTTAGGTTGTTTGCCTAAGGTGGTGAAGATATATACAATTTTTTTTTTCAGTCCCTTTTCTTAACTTTAATTATTATTTTTGTATTTTTTATTATAATATATCATTAAATACATTTAATATTATCTTTTATTATGTTATGTAAATAACTATATTTAATATCATCATTTTTATTTAATTATTATATACCAATTTGAAGTTGATACGGGCTATAAATTGATGGAAAACTTAATAGATTTAATGAAGATCCCTTTTTGTAAAGTTCTTAAAATGTTAAAAACTCAAATAGAAGAAAAAAATATTAAGGACTCAAATAAAAAAATAGATAAATGTTGAGAACTAAAAACATACTTTTTCCTTTTTAAATTGTTACAATCCCAAATACTTTTGCCAAAACTATATATTTAATAATTATTTTAGATTTTATATATTGAAGTGTTCACTTCATCTAGGGGTAAATATGGATTAGATTGGTTTAATTTTTCTTTTGAACCAAACCAAATCATAAAAATGCAGTTTGGTCCTTCATTGCTTCAAACTGAATTATACAATTTGATTTTAATTTTTTTGTAAACCATAAAATTTTGATTTGGTTCAATTTGGTTTACTAATTAAACCATATTTTGTTTTATAAGAAAGTATATTTGCTTAACATGTAATTTTATACGAGCAATACTAAATTTATTTAATAGAACATGTATTATATCATATAAGAGATTAGTAAATTCAATATTTAAGCAACTAAAAAGTTTTAAATGTGTAATACAACTAATTTATTCGTTAAGTTAGTATATAATATAAACTTTTTATCAACTTATATATATATTTTTGCTAAATTATGGTCGTAAAGTTTAAATATATATATATTTCAATAAATGTAAATTAAAAATGATCTAAAATATTATGTTATAACAAAAGAGTTTTGATTTTTAATTATAAGTAAATTATTATTATATTTTTTAAAAATGATTTGATTTGAATTACTCTTTTAAACTAACAATAAATTTTCGGTTTGATTTGAATCGCAAAAATTTTCAAAACAAATTATAAACAAAAAAATATATATTTTAAGTTTAGTTTGATTCATTTTACAAATTAGTTTAATTTGATTGTTTTTTTTTACTGTTAACCCCAGTAAATTAAATATTTTTAATAGAAAAATATAAATGTGTTTACATTTTTATAAGTCATCAACTTACCACCCCCCCCCCCCCCCAAAAAAAAAGAAAAAAACAAAAAATTAACTTGTGTTTTTGTATTAAAAAAATCATATTTACTAAGGATTTATGTCCCTTCTCATTAAACAATTATTAATCACTACTTAAAAATACTACTCTTTTTCTTTTTTCCCTATGCAAAAAGCAAGTTTTTTTTTTAAAAAAAATTAACTTAACTTGTCTCTGCCTAACATGAAAATAGGTAACTTTTAGTTGTATGAAAAATATGGTACTGGACTGAATAATTATTTTTGTCTTATGTTTGGTCGACAAAAATGATATAAATACTGAACAAAAAATAAATAAGGTACCGGACAAAAACTCGATTTTTTCAAATTTTCCTAAATATCCTTCAATTTCTTTCCAAATGCTACCCTCATCACCTTTGTAATTTAATATATATTAATTTGTTATAATATTAATACAATTAACATTACGATTATTAAATATAATTTATAATTTTTATGATAGTTTTTTAAAATTATTAATATAATATTTATAATATATTATATTATTAAATATAACACAAATTATTGTAATTTATAATATAAATTATTAATTTTTTAATCAATAGTTTTACACTAGTTATTTTATACAATTCGTAGTATTACATAAATTAGTAGGCTCTTTAAATAGTATTTTTTTTATAATAATATAAAAAATATATAAATAACTATGATATCATAAAAAAAAATATAATTATCAAAATTATTATATTCAATACAGTATTTTGTAATTTTAAATAATAAATAACATAAAAACCCTGTTTAAATTTTTTTATCCAGCTTACTGTTTGGTACTAATAAGCAAACCTGCACAATACACCAGGATCAGTAGTAACAGCCCAAGCGATCCTTCATCACTTTCACTCTGCACAAGTTTCAGGCCAAGGTATTCACCAAACTTCTCGAAGACGAAGAGAGAAATATTAATATAATAATTATGGGAAACAACAAGCTTAGACATTCCAAGAACCATAACAACAATCATAACCGCAGAGGACAGTCCAGTAGAACACGAACCCATCATCAAATCACAAGGTATTATAACATTGATCATCGTTTCCTGTTTTCAAATTATTTTCACACTAGTTTCATTTATTATGACCGATGACAGATTTTGAATATCGATTTTGCACTTACAGGGAAGAAGACTCTCTACCCACTGACCCAGGTAGTGATTTCCTATAAATATCGTTCTTTTAGAGTGATGAAGGTAGTGTTTAGGAATGTGGAGTGCCATATGTTTGATGAAATATCGCAGTTAAAAAGGGGCTTTGTTTTTTGGGTTTTAGCAGGGAATGAAGAAGAGTCTGCAGCACCTAGTGTTCAACTTGCTATGTGGGTATGACACCTTTGGCCCTTCTGGATGTTTTTGGGTTTTGTCAATAGTGGCACTCATTAAGAACTTCTTGCCTTTTTGTGCAATATAGTAACTATGATCACGGGATATTTAAGCAAAGAGTTAGCTTAGTAGATAATACCCAATAACTCTTGTGACAATTTGCATGAGGTTTCGGCAAAAATCTCACTGAGGGCTTGTCTTGTAACTCCTAATGTAGCGCAAGTTATACTTGACAAATGCATGGCCTAGGGGTAGCCAATTCATTGCAGCAGTGGCCCTCCAGTTAACAAAAAGAAATCATGTGATATTTCATATATTGATAAATAGGCTTTCTTTATTTTATTATTATTATTATTATTTTTTGGGTGAGTATAATGGGGAAGGGGATTCAAAACCAGTCCATTCCATTATGAGATCGGCATTGATGTCACTAGCCTATAAGGGCCTGGCAATATAGGCTTTCTTTATGCCACTTATTAGTGCCCTTCATTTGTATTGCCATTAGTATTGGTTATGTGATTCTACTCCAAAAACCCATTTGAGAAAATAGTGAATGGCTATAGTTTGGAGCAATTCAGGTGATTTAAGGGACATGTGGCTTGTTTAATTGCTCCTTTGTCCTCTTAGGCTACGATTTAGCAATATTTTTTAAATGTAGAAAGATAAGTGGAGACTGGAGGGAGAAATGCAATTGCATTTGGAGGAAGAGAGATTAAAGAAAAGATCTCAATTGTCCTAGCTAATGTAGGGTTGTATCACTTAAGTTTGAGAAAAAATAAAATGTAGTCTAGCATGGAATATTTGAGATAATTTTATGATAATTGCATACACTTGCACATAATCTACGTAAAAAGCCTTTTCTCCAGTTATCTTTATATATTATCATAATAAAGAGCATTTTGAATGCTATATCTGAGATTTGCACCAAACTAGCATCATTGGATTTTGCTAACTTACAACACAAAACATGAAACAGAGACTAAGAGATTGGCCTAGTGGTCAAAGTCTAAGATTAGCATGATGTGGAGTTTTGGTTCAATTCCCACAAAGGTCATTTTTTGGACTTAAATGGTGTACTGATCCTGTAGGGTGCTTCATGTGTTTTGTGCCAATTATGGATATGTCTCACTATTAACAATGAAAAAAAAAAAAAAGAAAGTATTTAGTATGAAAAATTGCAATAATAGTTTCGAAATGCATTTTTTCTTACTGTAATCTTTTTTAGCATTACATATTTACTTTCTGGCCTTTGTTACACTTATTGTTGTTTTGGATGCACAGGACACTGCATAGGCTTGATTGCATTAGTAATAGTTTCTTCTTTGTTGGCTCAGGATTTCGGCCAATGTGATGCAAAAAGGTGCACAGGGCGCAAACTGGCAAGATTTGGCCTATTGAAAGAAAGTATCAGCTTCTCAGATTTCTTTCTTTTTCATTTAGATTAAGTTCTTCTATGCATGTCTCAAGCATTGCATGTATCTTACATCACTATAATGTCGTAAGAATGAGACTTGCATGTCCACCAATTGCCCAGCCAGGATGGTTTTCAATGTGTGCAGGCTGGTGTATTGGATGCTGATGCATGTGTTTATGTGGCTATATGTGTGATGTGTGGGCTTCTGCATGCATGTGCTGACATTCTGCATGTATACTTACCAAGCAGGAGTTAACATGTGCAGACATACACATTTATAGCTGGTACTGTCAATGGGATGTAGATATTCTGTCTGTTTAAAGATGATCTGCAGATCAGCAGCAAGGTTAACTACCCAAAGAAGAAGCTTTTATTTATTTATTTTTAATTACCAAAAAAAAAGGTCAGGAGAAGTTTTGTTCGGTTTTGCATTCAAAACAACTTTTCAACCTTAGTTAGGAGGGGTTAAATTGTAAAATGCTGTGAGCTTCTCTCTTTTGGCATGTAACTTCATATATTTGTGCAGGGGAAAAAATTGACTGAAACTCTCACATCATTGAGTTGCTGCTTTTAAGAGTTATGTTAATGGATCTTTTCTTTCATCAATTAGAGACATTTGTTTAAAAGTTAAAATCATTGCATTGGAGTAGTAAGCCTCCTTTCATATGCCTAGTCACAAAACAGAATTGGTCTTTTGTATTTTGCAATTTTAGTGACCTCTTTTTTCCTTCATTTCTTAAGAAATGGCAACCCTTTATACGTTCACTTGCCAAACTAAAAACGAATGTGGGATCATCTTCTGTAGATTCTTATGATTATCGCATCTTCTTTTTACAGCTATTTAGTAAAAAATTTGCTCTTCATCTATGCAGTAGCAAGTGAAGCTTGACTGAACTTATCAAGTTGAGCCTGAGCCTATACTCAGTTTTATGGAAGCTCAATTTTGGCTTTAAGTTTTGAATTGAGATTAATCAAGTTTAAGTTAAATTGAGTTTGGTTCAAGACAACCTATTCTTTAAAGAAAAACTGAGTAATAATAATAATAATAATGAGGTCATGATCTATTGAGTTCAACCGTTCAAGTTGACTCATTACTCTGGACTTGTCTTGTCTTCTCGCCTGGCAGGGCTACATATACTATTTTAGTGTATTTTTGGGCTTCAGCTGCTTGAATTGGTTGTGAGATGGTCAGATCTTTTATCTCATACATGCTTCAATGGAGCTTGAAACAGTTCACTCTTAGATTTGATCTGTCTGACATGGCTCTTTTGCATACTGTATTTGTTGATTGATTAATTGCAATTCTCAAGGCTTTTAAAAGTAGCCCAAGGGTCATATGCCCCAAAGTCACCAAGGGCTATTTACAACATGCGAATTGGACTTGTAGGGTGGTTCTTGTATAGGGAGGTAGATGGTTAATTTATTTTGTGCCTGTCTATTAGAAAAAATTTATCTAAAAGAAGTTTTGAAGAAGTACAGTATTCAATTGTGAAAATGAAGAAATTTGAGCTATGTTTTGTGGCTTTTCTGAATTTATTTGTGTTATTATACTGAGTGAGCAGCATCTAGTTGATTTAGTTTCTTGGAGATAATACAGCATGCCACCTTCAACTGATCATGAAACACTTGTACAGGAGCTGCGTGTCAATAGCGGGTTTGGTGGCGTTGTTTTGAGGTATTTCTTTTCTTTTTCCCAATAGCCCACATGCATTCATCTATATTCTTTCACCAACTTTGCACTGCATTGAGTGGAGGTCGATATAATTTTGGAGAGGCCAAATTCATGAAGCCCTGAATTTTGAAGAAAATTCATTTACCAGAAAAACTATGAACAAATATAGTGCCTTGACTCTGAAACGTACAAATAAGCTCCTCAAGTTTGCAAAACTGTTCAAATAAGTCCTTATATTGTAATACCATTAGTTGAAGAGCCTTAAGAAGTTAAAATTATTAACTATTTTCACTCCTATAAATTACAAAACTAGAAACTAGTAAGACATTAAGTTGTAATATCATTAGTTGAAAAGTTTTTAGAACTAAAATTTATTTACTATTTTTCACTCCTATACAGTACAAAAGCAGAACCTTGATGGTCCTGGTAACTATAATTGTTTAATTTCAATTAACATTTTTAACAAGGGGCTTATATGAATCATTGTACCAAGTTATAGGGGTTTATCTGCACATTTAAAGCTTAGACGCCTAATTGCTTTTTCTTCAAAGTTTTAGGGACTAGGGGCTTATTTGTGCAATAGTTCTTATGAATTTTATTTATTTATTTTTCTGGGTGGGGTGGGGGGCAGGGAGGCGGATGCAGTCCTGGCAATATGAAATTCCTACGAACTTATTGGGTAGAAGGTTTTGCTTCTCAAATTTCTATGCACAGCAGCTTTGTAAAAACCATTCTACATCCACTTTTCTTGTGATGTTTGACTTCAGAATTCATAGGCTCAGTTTTGGCTGAGAGCAACTCTCAGATGGGCATAATGATTTTTTTTTTTTTTGGGGGATAACTGGCATAATGATTTTTGGGGATAGGCTAGAACTAATCTAGCTGGTTAACAGACTATATTGGATGCAAGCAGAGGGAATCGATATGTGCTAATGAGCTATGAAACTGTTTACTCACATTCTGTTTGCATATTTATATCAATTAATTGTCAACACTATGCCCTTTTTCAGTTTGGTTTATGGTTCATGATGCATCTTATAATTACCTGCAAATATCTTCTAGGCTTAAGTAGAGATGATCCTGTATGCATACATCCATTTATATTGTACATCACTTAAGTGCATTTACACTTATTCTATACGCTTTTCCAAATTTTTGTGTAGCCCTGTTGGACAGCAGTGTGTCTCAAGGGAAGATTATACTTTGATCAAGAGAAAAGGATTAGCTGTAGTGGACTGCTCCTGGGCACGCTTAAATGATGTGCCTTTTGTGAAGCTGCGTTGTGGTGCCCCACGCCTATGTATGGAGTTTACTTTTTTGTTTTAATTTTGTTGAGTGATTCTTTTTTCAGTCTTGCTGATGTCATGTTCATGCACATCCCTTTTCCAAGAAGTCTCTTCCCAAAGGAATTTCAGCGTATTCGTCTAGCCGTTCCCTCTTATCAGCTCTTTCCATTGTGTCTTTCACATGGCTATCATAATCCAAGTAGAGTTTATTTAATTTCCCAAATTATTATACAGGAACCATGATGGCTACAGATAATATAAGAAAAAAAATTACATAGAGATGGCCTTCAGTTTTTGGGCTTTTGCAAGTTAGTGATTTGTGTTTTATTTTTGACAAACTATTACACTCCTGCCGTCGGCTCCACCAGGAATCACACCCTTCACACGCGTGTACCAGAGACGTGGAGCCAAGCCCAAGGAAAATGGAAGGCGTGATAGCAACCGGGAGAACATGGGGAGAAGTGGAGGACGTGGTAACGAGAAGGACGTGGAGTGGGCCCTCGAGGAGGTAGAGTAGTGGGGTAGTGAGAAGGCTAGTGATCCGCCTGTGCACTAGGAAAAGAGTGGAAATATGTAACTATTAGAATTATCTGCATGGCTATATATATATGTACGCAAAGGCAATGAAAGATCACCTGGAAATTTTATAAAGTTCAACTCCCTTGAGATCCTAGGTTCTCTCTTAACGAGCCTAAACAACTAAGTTACCATAGGAAAACTAGGACGCAAGGCCGAGTTCATGGCTAAGACAACTTCTAGTGAATCCCATAGACCCCACACAAGGCAGCAAGCCGCTGTTGCTAACACAAACATATGACTGGTGTTTTGCAACTATTTATTAATTTTAATTAGGAACACGTGCTAAATTTTGATTGGTTCGTGAATAATTAAATGAAATAATGTTATTTATTTATGTAATTTAATTTTAAAAATTGCAGAAAATAAATGGAAAATTAAAAAAAAAGGAGCAAAAACTACCTTGTATCCCCCCAAGGTGGTTGCCGGCCACTCCTTGACGTTGCGGTGGCTAGCAATTGGCCATGAAGTTGAGTAGTTGCAACCCAGCACTATTGTTGGGTCATGCAACCCACTCATAATGGTGGGTGGCTGCCCATCATCCAAGAGGAGTCGCTTGACCCCATGGGGCGGTGTTACAATGCTGGAAACTAGAAAAAATAAATAGAAAAATTGATAAAAAACCCAAGGTGTCACCCTAGTGGGGTGGTGGGTGGCTTGACTTTGACTCGTTGGGTTTTTTATCCTTCTTTTTTCCTTTTCTTTTTTCTTAAAAAAAGGGGGGGAGCACCCACTACCCTAGGTGTCGCATGGGTGGGTTGCCACCCACCCACCAGCTTCATGGCCCCAAGGTGGCTTTTGCTCTTTTTTTTTTCCTCTTCCTTTTTCTTTTGTTTTTCTTTTTTTAAATTTTTTGGAATTTTTAATTTTTTTAATTTAGATAAATGAATGTATTCTATAATATTATTTTATTTAATTAATTATTTATGAAATGAAAAAAGTTGGCATATGTTCCTAATTAAAATTAACAAGTAGTTATAAAACTGTGGTCGTTTGTTTGTTAAAAATAAAAGTCAAAAGCCCAAAAACACAGGTCATATTTGTGTAATTTTCCTTAGGTTTAATCACTATTACTTGGGCTCTTCATATCCTTTGTTATACCCATGCTGGACTCTGCAAATTCCCTTTGATTTTGAAAAATTCCCATAAGGGTATGTTCAATGGAAGATATTTTAATGCAGTGAACTATTCGTATTTCATAATGATTCCACTTGAAAAAAACCATATGCCATGTCCTTATGTTGCTACAAAAGTCAAATGTAGCATTTGGTTTATTTTTCAGTCTTAAGTTTAAGAGAACGAGTAGGGGAAAAATGTAGATTTGTTTGGTATGAGATGATGAAAAATAATAAGACATGTTGCTAATGTCCAATGTTACTTGTCCAAGCATGCTGGGGAGTAGTTTTGGACATTTTGCATCATTGTAAAATTCTTTACAAAGGTGTACATCTTGTTCTCTTTTTACCTCCTTAAAATGTTGGATGTAGGAAAACCTATTGCTTTATATGTTATTTGTAGCCAAATCTAGCCTTAGAGAGATGGGATTACACGGCATTGACCATGTTTGTTTTCCTCCTATAATCAGATGTTAGGATTTGAGGGAAGGCTTACTTGGGTCACCCTTAGCTATGAAGAATTTATGAGGAAATAATGTCTTCAATTTTCTTGAGCTTTTTCACATTTTTTTTAATTGTGGTACATTGACAATTGGCATTGTAGTGCCTTGGCTGGTGGCAGCTAATCCAGTGAACTATGGTCGACCATGTGAGCTGTCATGTGTGGAGGCATTATCTGCTGCTTTGATACTGTGGTATAAAAAGTTCCCTTTTCTTTTCCTCTTTGCTTAGAGGATTTTTTTTTGGTGCACTTGGTGATCAATCATTGACCTTATGCATCCTCATTGAAGTTTTGGATATATTTTCTTGAATTGCATCTGGAGTCTGCAAAAATAAGAGATGCTAAATGATAATCATTGTCATAACTGCCAGACTTTTCTTTCTGTCTCTCTCAAGTCAAAAACATCCATTGATTGCATCATCACGGGCAAAATGATGTGCAAAAATAAAAGTCCCTCCTGCATCCACTAGAATTGAACTGCCTTCCGAGGCTGGCCATAAGATTCAAAGATCTATCAAAACCTTTTTCTGGACACCTTCATAATTATTCATGTCTGCATCTGTATTTATCTGCTATTGCATGATATTTATTATCTTCACGTAAGAGTAGCTACTGTGTAATGTAGTTGCATTTTTTTCCATGACAGCGGTGAAGAGGAGACTGCAAATTTATTGCTGGGGAAGTTCAAATGGGGACATGCTTTTCTCTCTCTAAATAAGTATTTAATCCTCTCTCCCTCTCACTCTTCCCTCCCTTTCTTCTCTCTCTTTCTCTCTCTCACACACTGGGTGCATGTAAAATATCTGCATAGAAATCTTTCTGCATTTTCATGTATGTGGTAAGTTTTATTCTTATGCTCAGGTCAAGTATGATAAAAGTTGGGGGGTGGTTGGTTGTTGTGGGCACAGTGTGGAGATAAATATTAATTCTTTGATGTTGTTATTTTGTGTTGAGGTTTTCACTTTTCTTTGTCATCTAATTTAACTCTATGCAGACATGGTTTACAAATGCCACTTGTAATTTCATGCAACTTGTAAACCATTGACAGGAGTATGAATTTTCCAATGCCGAAAGTAAAAGGGTTTAATTGCAAAAAAACACAGGTTCATGTGCAGTGCTGTACCAATGGCTTAAGTTTTAGGTGCTTACATGTGTATCATGCTGGAAGATTTTATTAAGACTGATCTAGTACACAAGGTTTAGATGAGCAAACAAGGAGAATAAGATGATTATGTGATGAGACCTTACTCAGCTAGAAAATATGTGATGAGACCTTATACAGCTACAAAAAGGAGAAACAATATTGGTTAAATTGAGAGAATAAATGTGTGAAAAAGCGCTAATGAAGAAGACCTCAGAAAAAAATGCAGTTGCCAAATTTGAGACATTGTAAACCTATAATCTACACAACAGATGACTTTCTCTGTATTGAAGTGTAAAATATAAGACACATTTATCTATAGGTTTTAATCGATCTTGGATCTAAAGTTTAATAGGTTATCGAGCCAGTTTGAGAGCGAGGGGCAGTGTTGAAATGTAAAATATTGAAAACTGCTTTATCTAAAAGCTTTACTTTGTAAATCTGTTGGTTGTCTTTTCTGAACTCAGTTAAAAGAAGTGCATGTAGGGTGTTCCTTGGCCATACCTTTTCATTCTTTTCTGATCCACAAATTCATTCATTAATCATGGCAATGGAGGCTGCTGTGGTCGTTCATTTTATTATTTATTCGTTCTGAAATTGCCATTTGAACAAAATGGCAATGTAGGGTATGAGGAAAGAAGAATCATACCTTGAAATTTTGTTGTTTTTTGGGCCATTTAGGCCACTAAGAGCAAGAAGAGAAAGCTCTAAACTTTTTCCACCTCCTGCAGCAGCCTCAATCACCTGCTGTTCATATGGATTCTCCTCCACTTCCACCCATTCTTCCTCCCTTGCCTCCATGTCCTCCTCAAGAACCGAAAAGCATAATGACTTATTTGGACGTTTATGCCCTGGACTATACAGTTGATTACATAAAAAAACATAGACCTTTACTTTTTTTATCCATGTACTTGGCTTACAATACTTGTTGCTGTCCTTTTGCATTAGAGGTTTGAGGTCCTGCAACGATATTGGAATTAATAGTAGAAGATTCCTTCACATTGGAAGAAGATTTAGTAATACCAGCGGTCGTATTACTGAAGTTATTGTTGAATTTTGGTTTCCACAATGAACTCAAGTTCCAAGTAACCAGAACTGTAGTCATAGCAGGACTATTTGTGTATGCTGGTGGTGTATATTGTGGAGCCATTCCTTCATTGTGTCCAATTCTTCCAAATCTGCTGGAACTCATACTTTGATGGTGAGATAAAAATGCCATATTCAAACTCCTCAGCATTCAAAGAATTTCTACTGCTTCTGCCAAAGAAAGAGACCTCAGAATTCTTACATGAAGGCATATGTCCTCATGCTATCTGCCAAGCAAGTAGCCTAAGAGCTGTAATTTTGTCATCTCAGGCGCCAAAGAAGTTAAAGCCTCAAATTCCTGAATATAGGCTGATACTAGAGTAATTTGGCGAAGTGTTGACAAGCACTCATAAGGATTACTTGCAACTTGTCCTCTATATTTCAGCAACAACTCCTGCTTAAGTATTCTAGATATTGAATGCATTGTTGGAGCATTTTAAACCAGTAGATAGGTCTTCTGCACATCATCATAGCTGCCATAGGTGCTTTCCTATCTTCTCTTGTCGTATGTACTTCAAATTATTGTTCTGTTAGGGTTATCCAATGTAGTGGATTGAGACCTTCAAATATTGGCAGTGTCAAATCATTCGCATTGATCCGGTAATCCTTATCAAAAGTTGATTTGACTAAAGACACTTCATCTTTCTCTGACCTCTGATCAACCTTCTTCAACCTCCAATCTCCACTTGACAAATTCTGCTCAATTCTCCGATCCAATTGAGCATCTATAATGTCGTCTTTCTCCTTGAGAATTTCCTTTTGACATTGATCACTCCACATCTCCTGAAATGTATTTTGGATTGTAGCTAGAGACTTCTCCAAAGTTACAATGCTCATATTCATGCTCTTCTGTGCATTTGAAAATTGCTGTTGCAAGTCTGCTAAACTCTCTCGCAACTCCTCTTTAGTTTCCATCATATTCTTATCCAATGATTCAACCTTCTTATCTATTAATTCTACATTTTTCTCTAATGTATCAACATGTTGATCCATTCTAGTCATCTCTTCCACCTCAAAAGAGTTTCCCACAAACAGTGCCAAGTTGTTGCAACCATGGAAATGAAAATTAAACAAGAAAATAAAGTGAAGAACTAAGATGATGGATCTGACCTCAAGAATGATCTCCGAGCCAATTTCTTGCAAGAGAAGCAGTTCTTCCCTTTGGAAACTTCTCTGCTAGGGTTTATCTTTTTACGTTTCAGCTTACTTAACTAACTTCTTCATTTAACTAAACTACTATTTATATCTCTAACTCCACTTCCTATTTACAAAAATGCCACTTACCCATACTCCATACAGATGCCAAACGTAACACTCACTCTATATGGTCCCCAACACTACCACCACACATCACAACACACAGCAACTGAACAACACATCACAGAACACTACAACACTGATATATACAACCACAATACACCACACACACACAATACCTAAACACATACAATTACATAATATGTCTCTTATACACCCTCAACAAATGCTTATGGACTCTTGCGGTTGTATCATCATGGATGAAGGAATTTGAATATTAAGTTGATGATTGATGAGGGAGTTTCTGTGGGATGACTCTGATTTTTGCGAATGGTTTTTATAATCTTCTGAAACATAACCATTATTGAGATTCTGATGTGGATATTTTGTATAGAAAATGTTGCTTGTCCTACCAGTCATGGAACCCCTCAACTTCTATGGTGACTGAGATAGCTTTCCTACTCCACTCAATGGAAAATTGTGTTTTGCTCTAATTTTTTTTTTTTTTTTCTGAATTCATGTTGATGCAGGGAACTTTTGAAGGCATATTCTCAATGTGAAAATAGTACTGATATTATCGCAGTTCAAAATTCTTGGATTTCCCAACAGAGACAAATTCCAAAAGTTTGCCCAGATGAAGGAGGTATTCTCTAGTTAACTATACATAACTCTGTATGTTTGTTTAGATTAGAACTGCATGCAGAAATTAAAAAAGGAAGTATTCTCTTCCTTCACTTGCTCCTCTATAGAACAACAAGAATAACTACACTTAGGCCTCATTTGCGAGAAATCCACTAAAATATTGTATTTATTTTTAAATAATAGTAAAATAGGATACCCGGTAAACTTATTCCTGAAATAGGTTGCAAAGGCGTGGATCAGGAACACGCTATCAATGCAATTGTACTGAAGGCCCACTCCGTATAGATACTTTCAGTACATATCATGAATTTTTTTTTTTAATTTGAGAAAATATATCATTGAAAATTTTTTTATGCAAATTAAATTTTCTTTACTTGACTTTACATAAAAAAAATTTTCAATGATAAATTTTCTCAAATTATTATTTTTTTGTTTTAAAAAAAATTAAAGTTTACATAAAGAATAACAAAAAAAAAATTATAAATTTAAAAATTTTTTGCGATACGTATTGAAGACACATACCCAAAATATATCTTCAATGCAAATGCATTAAAGGTGCATTTTAAGAGTGCACATTCAGGTAGCGTTTAGTTACTAGTATTGGACAGGATAAGGAATACTAGACAGTACAAAACAAGGAGGACTGGACAAAAAAAATTTTTCTATCACGCTTGGTTTATTCAGTACTAGATAAGGGTTTTTGTGCTGTTCAGTATTTGGAATTGCAAAATACTGAACTGAACATAGTAAATTTGACAGTTTTACCCTTCTGTTATAGTAAATTTGTTTTTTGGCTTTCTATTATTGTTTTTTTTCTCCTTTTGGTTGTACATACAGCCTCAGCCTTTTCTGTAAGATAAAGAATTTCTCCCCTCATATCATCATATTCTTCTAGGCCTCATTTTTGTTTGGTCTAAAATAGTTTCCAGGCGTTCAAATGAAAACGGATTAGCATTGAAGATACCATTTGAATTTGAATCTTTTCACTTTTACACATGAAATTTAAAAATGTTATATTGGTATATCTAATTAAATATTTTACACTTAAAATTTTAGATGAAGGTTGAAAGTTGCTCTATATCAATACTCGATCAAAAACTGGTGAATAATATTAGAAGTAGTAGTCTCGCAGTAGCGGCGGTAGTAGTAAGCCGAAATGGTCTCTTCGGATGATCACATAGTGGCTGTCCCTTTTATGGCTAGCGGCCACCTTAGACCTTTCATAACACTAGTGAAGCAATTCCTCCGGCGAACAAACTTTAACATAACAATAGCCACCGCCCCTTTCACCCTCTGCCACATCCACTCCGTCCTCTCATACTCTAACCCGTGTCTCTACTATGTCGAGCTCTCCTTTCGAAGCACTGATCATGGGCTACAACTTGATGTCGAGACCACTGAGTGCTTGTCCTTAAAAGACATATTTACATTTTGTCATGCGACAACAACTCTCCAAACTCCATTCGAAGATCTCCTAAAAGACACGATCACTATCCGGCTGCCAATCTGCGTAATCTCCGATATAATTAACGGGTGGGTGATCGATGTTGCGAAGAGAGTAGGGATTACGAGTTATTGTTTCAACAGTTGTGGAGCCTATGGTGCAACAGCATATTTGTCTCTTTGGCTTAATCTGCCTCACCTATAGACAGATGCGGAAACGGAGTAGATCGAAGTGCCCGGATTTCCTCAAGGCTTTCGCTTGCATCGGTCTCAGATTCCTAAATATTTATTGGATGTAGATGGTAGTGATTCATGGTCGAGATATGTGCAGCCTCAGCTCTCTCTTTCCTTGACATCAAGCGGTTAGTTGATCAATTCTGTTGAAGAACTCGAGCCACTTTGATTGGATGTCCTCAGAAAGTACACGAAGCTCCCCGTTTGGCCTGTCGGCCCCTTGGTCCCTTCCTTCATGGTCGATAAGTCATCCAATGTCTTTGATTGGATACAACTAGATGGACAACATTCTAGCATCTCGGCTCGAGAATGCATCGAGTGGCTTGATTCACATAGCCTAGGTTCGACTCTTTACATCACCTTTGGCTCTCAAAACACTATAAGTGCCTCTCAGATGATGGAATTAGCTTTAGGACTGGAAGACAGCGAGAAGCCTTTCATCTGGGTGATTCGGCCACTGGTCGGTTTTGACATGAAAGGTGAGTTCAAGGAGGAATTGTTGCCTCCAGGATTCAAATAGAGAGTGAGAGCATAAGGCCAAGGCTTGCTGGTGAATGGTTGGGCACCTCAGCTAGCGGAAACATACGAACCTGACGGCGATGTTCGAACTTGTGGCCGATTCCACAATGAACTTCGGTGAAGGAGCGGTGCCGATGGGCTTTCCAACTGCCTCAATCCCAAGTTGGTGTGGCACTAGTGGAAAGGTTCATGAAATGGTTTGGGGAGCAGTAGCTAAACAAGCAAAAGAGAAGTATGAAGGGTAAGTTGGGGATTTTGAAAAAAATGAATTTTTGTCCAGTACCATATTTTTTATATTGAATTACACACGGTACAAAAATTTGCCATTTTGTCCAATACTACATTAATTTTTTGTCCAATACTTTCTTCATAAATGGCAACCAAACGGAGGACAAGAAAATTTGTCCTGTATAGTACCGGATTTTGATGCCAACAAAACGCAACCTCGGCGCAATTGTATTAAAGGCGCGTACTTGGAATGCATCTTCAATGCATTTGTACCGAAGGTGCGCAAATTGCTAAAGGCGTGTTTCCAATTTGTGCCTTCATCACGTATTTTGGGAGTAAATTTATCGGATATCTTATTTCGCGATTATTGGGTAAGGTCGGTGATATCATTCTGCTATAGAAGACAGATTTTTAATCTCTTAGGAGACAGTTTGAATGATTTGCAAATCATGACATACTTGCAGAAGGTCTGAAGGATTCTGATTTGTTCAAATGTTGTTTCCTTATAAAAGTTTATATATAGTTGCCATTTAAATTTAACTTTTGTCTTTTTTCTTATAATTGTTGAGGCTTGTGACTTGTGCATTTCAGTTATCTTTATCTATTATACTAAGCCAATAGCGATATGAATCACACTCCAGGATATAGGATAAATCCCATAACATCTATACATGATATCTCTCTTAGCATTTGAATGCGTTTCTTACAATTTAAAAGCATGTCAAATGGTACAAAGCTGAAAATATAACTTTTGCTTGCACATTCGCTTCACTTAGCAGGGAACTTGTAACCATTAATTGCGTGCCTTTTTTTCTTTCTAGAGAATATTACGAGGATAAAGTTTAATATTCATATCTGCACTCTATGTTGCAACAGGGGAGGACACAGCCTCTCGGAGTGATAAAGAAGTTTCTTATGATTCAGACGATGGGCTTCCGCCTTTGGAAAGGAATATGAATCACTTAATCTTGCAAGAAAGTGAAGAAGATAGCGAATAGATACGATCCTCATCTTTGGATCTAGTTGCAGAAATCTAGGAATACCTGCTTACGGTGTTGATGGATCCATGACCGGTGCCTTTCGGCCGATAATATATTTACTTAGATTGGTTTTATTTCTTCTTCTTTCTAGAAATTGTTTTCTGCCCATCAAAGTTAATTATAGTTTTCTCTTCCATATCTTCTTCTCTTGGTGATCATATATGATAATATAGTTCTTTTTTTTTTTTTTCTTGAATACTCCACCTATAAATGCTCTGGTTTGGGTTTTGGATTAAGGGTTGGATTAGTTTGCACTAGACTAGGCACTCGGGAGAGAGTGATAACGTCAGTGTTATGAGCCAGTAACTTATCAAATTATACTTTAACACTTTATAAATTTTACTGGAAAAAAAATCCATAAATTTCAAAATTAGTGTTTTTTTTTAACTAAAAAGGTTAGTATCTTTTTGTTACCAATTTGTGGAAGTTTGGAAAATCTTTATTATAGTTGAAAGTTTATATGCCTATTTCAAAAATTTGGGAAAATTATTTATAATATTCTCGATAATTTATCTAAGATAGTATCTACTAGATCAAGGCATGGCTACATAGGGCCTCAACCTAACTTGCCCTAGAGAGAATTGGTGGTTGTTAATTCTCCAATTGGGGAATTGGAAATCAGACCCAAAATAACCGATTTTGGGTTGGTTTCATGGAACTGCCAGTTTTTGGTGGTTATAGGTATCATAAACTAACCATTCTAATTCCCCCCCCCCCCCCCCCCCCCCCTGAACTTTCTGCTTCTTATATGTTTTCTTCACTTCTCACAGTCACTTTTGCACAATCGTTGCTAAATAATATATGTACTTGTTCCGTAACACATAAAAAATAGTAACCAGACGTAGCTTTATTTGTCTTATTAAAGTGTAAGGAAACATGATTACATCTATATGATTAGTTTAATACGACAGACACATGAGAAGCAAGTATACAGGTGCTGGGTAATATAAATAGAGGTGTGGGTGCGTGGGATTATGAGAATCCAGCTGAAAATGTGAACTGATGAACATGGTGGAGTGAGATGAAATGTAGTGCCTTGGGAAATTGTAGTTAACCATGTGTATGATGACTTTGATGATATTGTCGATCATTAGCTTGTAAGACAGTAAAGGCACATGCAAAGTTTAGATACTATTAAGCTTTAAATTATAGAATTTAATTATAAGAAAACTATGGATGAATATTTTGATTGGAAAGATAAGGTAGTGAAGTTGTTTGAGCGTTAGATGAATATTTTGATTAGGAAGATAAGGTAGAGAAGTTGTTTGAGTGTTATGATTACAGGGATTAGGCAAAAGTGTGATTGGCAACTCTTGATTATACTGGGTATGTTGCATTGTAGTGGAAGAACATAGTGAATCATAAAAGAAAGAATAGTGAGATGAGGGCAATGTCACTATGTAACAAGAGATGAAATAGTTGATGCATAGAAGATTCATGCCGAATTATCATCGGCATAAGTTGTTTATGTGGTTATTGTCTCCTAGACAAGGAGGTATGAGTATGAACGAATATGTGAAAGAGTTGGAGATGTTGATTATTATGCATAATATGACTAAATCTCGGAAAAAGATGATTGCGAGATTTGTAATTGGGTTGAAATAACTTTAGAAGTTTAATGCACTTGATGAAGTCATCTAGTTATCAATTAAGAGATGTTAGGGTATCTATTAGGTATAGGTAATCAAAACTTTAATACAACCTTTTTTAATCCCGTAGGGAGGGGGAGACCCCATATTATACCAGCATCTCTTTTGGTTCTTCGGTCATCCAGAGGTGTATATTCTCATTCTACCTGGATTCGGTATCATAAGTCATATCGTTTTGACTTTTTCGGGAAAACCGGTCTTCAGGTATCTAGGCATGGTTTATGCCATGATCAGTATAGGTGTTCTTGGATTTCTTGTTTGGGCTCATCATATGTTTACTGTGGGCCTAGACGTTGATACCCGTGCCTACTTTACTGCAGCTACCATGATCATAGCTGTCCCTATTGGAATCAAAATCTTTAGTTGGATCGCTACCATGTGGGGGGGGGTTCGATACAATACAAAACACCCATGTTAGAAGTAAGGAAATGAGACGACTCTTTCTTGAACTATATCATTAACCGATCTTCCCCTCCACACCAATCACGAGTTTTTCTCCGTTCCTCTCGTATATCGTCGTAACGCCCTTAATGCTCTTTCGTTTGGTAGGGCGACGAAAGGCTACTTCAATCTAGGAAAGAGCCGGAAACTCGAGAGAGTAGCCTTTGGAAGCCTTCGCCTATAACTAAAGTGTCATGACATAATCAAAGGAGTGATGCTGACTGAATCTAATCCATAAACCCGGAAAGAAAACAAAGTTCGTTCCCTTTCGTCAAGTAGTTAAAGTGGGCATACGAACAACTTTAGCTTTGTTCCAATAGAGTCTAAGGCAAAGCAAAGAAGGAGGTGGAATGGAGAAAGGAAAGGGACAAGGGCGGTCTTGCTTGGTGCGAAGGCTGCAAGTTCGGGGGTAAGGTACAATACTAAAGGCTAGAGTTATTACTTCTTGAGATAGTCGAGTTTATTGGGATGTCATGGTTGATAAAGTAGTTTAGTGGAATGAGTGTATTGATGATAGGCATGTAGAGAGAAGTGTAGAGGGCTCAAACTTCATAGAGTTCTTTTAAGAAGTCCGTAGGAAAAAATGTTTTTACACATGAGTGGACGTGGAACCATATATAGCAGGGAGGTGAGACTTACCTCTTTTCTTTTCTTTTTTTTGTTTTTGTTTTTATGAAGTACATCATAATATTATTTAATACCTAAATAAAAAGAAATTTTTAAAATTTGAAAAAATAATCAAGAATTTATATAATTTTTAATCAATGATAATTAATGTTATTAATTACCATGGAAAAAAAATTAAAATACCATTTAAGTAGCATAAATGTAATTTCAGAAAAGTAAAATGATTTTCAAGGGATTTAAACCCAATACTTCATTCAGCAAAACTATACCTAATCACTTAGCCAATTACAACACTTAGTTAAATTTTACCTATTATATGTATTTTTTTCATATTTAATAAATTTCAATTATAAATATTTTCTCTGAGCATGGAGATTGGAGCCCTAATCGGTCCTTACCTAGGTTTTCCCCTAGCTACATTTTGTTGCTTAGTGTTCAAATCGTAGGGCAATTATAGTTAGAGGAGGTGATTTGATTGGAGGAATAGAGGAAAATGTACAAGGTGAGATAAAGATTGAGAATGTAGTGGAGGAGTCTACTGGTGGTGTAGTGGATTCTACCCTACCTATGAATGGGATTAATTAGAAAAATATTTAGTGTTACACCATCTATTAAAGATGAGTAATGTGAGAATGTTTTTCACATTAAATGTTATGTGGGGAATGCCATATATTTGATTATTATTGATAGTAATAGTTGCACATATGTGATTGCTTTAGTGATGGTAGAGAGCTACCCACACTGATGCATCCTAATCCATATAGGTTGTAGTGCTTTGATGACAAAAGGAGGTGTTAGAGTGGAGAAACGGGTTAAAGTGCCAATCTTAATCCCAATAGTTATGTAGATGAGATTTTGTCTAATGTCGTATCGAGTGCATTGCATATACTATCGGGTAGACCATAATTGTATGATTGTAGGATGACTTATTATGGATTTCATAATACATACTCCTTTTGGAAAGATGATAGGATGATTAAATTGCATGTTGTAAAACTTTAGATCGGGAGCTTGCATAAGGAGATACATGGCAAGAAGAAGAAAAGTTTGATGATAAGACGGTAGGATGAGTGACATGAGTATGATGGAGTTGGCATTAGGGATTTTGTTTGATATGTGTGTTGTTAAGAGAGCTGGATCTTCGGTTATGGATGGTTTGCTGTTATAAGAACATCGGTGCAAAAGGATTTAGATGAGGATGCCTTGAGGTGTTTCATATTTTAGATAGTGCATAAGCTAGGGAAAGCGATGCATTTTTACTTACCTTTTATTGGGTTTTCTTCTTGTCGGTACTTTTTAGATGACTGATCCTTGGACTTTAAAGAATTATGTGCTCTAAGATTTCAAGCAAATCTTCTTGAGCTTAGGGTGTTGATGAGGATCATATTCCTCATTTTAGTACTTTGGAGACTTAAAACCAATTATGATGGCCTTGGCGAACTTTACATGGTAATATATTACCTTTTACATGGGAATATTGGAAATTCATTAACTTTACATGGATTTACTTTTAGCTTTAAATGAAATGACATGGATTATAGAAGAGGGCACTAACTTCCAAGCTTTGATGCGTATAGTGTTATGTTTGGTTAATAAATTTGAGTGGGGTAACTTGGCTCGTTTGTAGCCTATGGGTACGAGATAAAATTAAACCTAAAATGCTAGGTATATAAAATGAATAAGCATATAAATAAATAGATGGTTGAATAATGAATAAAGATTAAATCATATTATATAGACATTAATTTTGGGGTTTTAATTATATATTATACATTATATAATATATATATATATATAATAGCGACTTTGCTTATAAGTTTACCTATGGGCACATTAATGAGCCTTCTCGCAAATCTAATTTTTAATGATATAAATGAGTTGGCTTTCACTTGTCCTGATTAAATGTAACAACTCATTACATCAAGCAAGGTATATTTAACAATTAAAATCTATCTTTAAAGCATAAATAAGGTGGTGCAAAAGCATCTAATCTTCTTTTAATGAGACATAAACCTATTTCTCTTATCCAGTGACCTTAAAGAAACAAGCTAAGTTAGCACCAAGTGCTTACGTAACACGTTTTCAATCCTTTATAGGAAAAGTGAGTGCAAGTGAAAAATAAAGAATGAAAAAAAAAATGATCCTGAAATTCGAATGCCCTAAGATGAGAATTAATCGAAGAGGGGAAATTTCAGTTGGTATGAGTGACAAGTTGAAGCCAAAGAGAGGTCTTAGGCTAAAACCTTCTTTTCCCAAAGCAATGCTAATGGCAATTTACAAGGAAAACTAGTTTATCTTGGCCGTCTAATCATTAAAAAAACAAGACTACTTGAATTCGATAATCTAAACAGGTTTAAAAAAAAAATGAATGAAACCCAATTATATAAAATTCAAACTTATTTTATACATAACCTGGTTTAGAAAGTTGAAAATATGTGAGATAACTTCAATAGATCCTATTTCGAGCACACTAATATAAGACTGTCTAAATCGTTCATTAATTAGTTTTCCTTAAAATAAATGGAGCCTCACACAAGTTTTACTTTCAATAACAATATCACATTTATGCTATCGTGTTAAAGCTAATTCTTTTACATCTTACAAGTACCGGAAAACCATATGTTAATAAGGGATGCATGCTTTACAATCCAAGCACTATTGGATTTATTTAAGGGCGAGTAGATACACTTGGAGCATAAAATCTACTTTATCCTACATATTTCGAATTATATTATTTTAAATAAATATTGTTTGATATGAGTAAGAGGTGATGGTGTGGTGTTAAGAGAAGTGAAGGAATTGTTAAAGAGGAAAAATAAATCAATAAATAAATAAAGACGTAGATACATCTATGTAAGGTATTGAAGGTATTATTTTTTTAATAGGAGTATATTTATCATGATATTCTCATATCAATAAATTAGATTGTCATTTGAATTTTTATTTTCGAAAAGAGAAAAAAATGAAGATTTGTTTCCTTTCCTCACCATTATCAGTGATGAATTTGCATGGAGAGAAAGTTAAAAACCTTTTATGAGGTAGCACAAACTTTAAATAAACTTCTAAAATAGGTGTTTTCATACTAAATTTGCTTTTCTTTAAGAAATTTGGTTTGTCTTTTTCTAGCCTTTTAGTGTTTCTTTAACAATTTCTTATTTAGAAACAAATTACTAAAAAGATAAGAATAGAGTTCAAAAGTGGGGAAAAGGAAATAATTAATATAGTTTTTAAAAAATCCTAAAAATAGAACACTTTTAAAAATAAATCTAAAAAATATGTTAGTTAAAATAGTGACTTGAAGTCATGATTTTAAATTATATTAAATTGTGTTAAAATTATGTTTAGACATGATTTCCAATAAAGTATATTTTTATTATATTAAAATTATGTCTTCAAGTCATGATTTCAATGCAATTTAAAATTGTGTTTAAATGTTGTATTATTGAGAATATTTTTATAGGGAAATTATTTTTAAGATTTTTTTTTAGATAACACAATATTAATTTTCTTTTCCATTCAAATGTGACCTTATTATCTATATTATTCAAACGCCTCCGGTTTTGGTATCTTTTTTTAATTTCTTTAAGATACTCCTAAAAAATATTGGAAAAACCTTTATAATCCAACTTAAAAATTTTGAGGGTAAAACGATAACTTCATAAAATCTCTCTCTCTTTTTTTCCTACTTACACCATATTTATCACTCTATTTGTGTTTATAATTAAATTAAGTCTATTGAGGCAAAAATTAAAATTTGGAACAATATTTGTTACTTTATTTGTGTTTATGATTAAAGAGAGTCTATTAGTGCATTTATTATCTATAATTAATTGTCGATTTCCATTTTCAATTGAAAAACAATTATTATGAGTTAAATTTCCTTATTATAAAATAAAATGCCTACGAAATTTTATAAATATGAGCCTATCAATCCTTGATTCTTGATAAAGTTTTATCTTTTGGTTGGATGAAGCTTTTATCTAATATTATTTTTTAATCAAATAAGCAAATATGCACCTCCTATGAGTACATATAGGGTGAATAGGATATAAGGTCATATTTGTACTCTGCTCTATAAGTGTAAATTCACAAATTTTAAAATTAGAACCTATCTCTTAATACCTTAAAACTAGCCTAAAACCCATGCCTTATAGAACCCATAAGGTACAATATAATATGTAAAATCTATAAATTTTAATAATATATTTTTATAACATTGAAACTCTAAACTAAATTTTTGCTAACTCGAAACTTTCAATGTTTCCATAGCTAACTCAATACAATAAAATCTAGTATGAAATTTAGTAAGCATTTACAAGTGAATACTTTTACCCTAATGAGAGGCAATTTTTACATTTCAACTTTACATTTATGCTTCTATATATGCTAGCTTTCTAACATAATAAAATCCTACTGTTATTTTTAACTATCCATCCTCTTTTTATACATCATTACTATATTTTTCCCTCTTATATATATATATATATAAAGTAAAGGTGGTTTCATTTTTTTAATTAATAAGTTCTTTTCTTTTTTCAAGATCCTCTATCATCAAATTAAGTTATCTCATGTTTTAGAATGTTTTGTTAGATGAGAAATGAACAAAACAACTAAAAATAAGAGAAAAGAAACGAGTGAAGAGAAATGAAGTTTTTATTTGATAAAATTTTCTGTATTTTATTTTAATAAACACTATTGTTGGATGAATAATTTCATAATTTTTACTTTTCTTTTTATTCATTTTCACCCAATTTTCTCTAAGGCAATCTACTTATTCTATCACTATTTTTATCATAATCATTAATCAAATTCATGATTTTTGTTTAATTCTTAATTTAACTAATATAATCTATAATATTTCAAAACTAAAGATACGTTTGATTTATAAAAGTGAAATAGAATAGTTTGATTATTTAATTTTTTAAATATAATTTTATATCTATTCTTGTAATCTTAAAAGAATTATAATAAAATATATTTTATTATTTAAAAATTATAATTTTATTCATATCTTATTTCATTTTAAGAAGAAAATACGCTATAAATGATATAAAATGAAATGCTCGATCCTATGTTTCACTAGTTCTCTTGTAAAATTACGTACGTGGCTCAATGGAATGCAGAAAAACCCATCATAGACAGTAAGTAAATGAAGGGCATTTCGGACAATTCACGTAACAAAAAACTTCCTAATCCCATCTTTATTCGATAAGGCACTCCGGAAGCATTTCAGAAAATCAAAACCCTAGAACGCCCTTTCCTCGTCATTCTCTATCTCTCTCTCTCTCTCCTATTTTTTTTTTCTTCTTCTTCTTCTTCCGAATAAAAACCAGAGAAAGAAAAAATCTCAAATAAATCTAAACGAAAATTTTCTCTCTTCCTCATTTATCTTTCCAATATTTTCCCTCTCTATCATTCTCCTTTTTTCTTTCTGTGTGTTTTCAGGAGAACGGAAACGGTTTTGTTGCGTCGAAGGCGAAATTTAGTGGTGTTTTTGTTGGTTTTATTTTGTATTTTCTTATTTTCTCTAACGGTCGGTTTTGTGTTGTGCAATTAGGGTTTCGCAGCTTCGACACTCTCTCCGTGGTACCCATTATCCTGGTGAGTTCTAGATAATTCATCCTTTTGCCCTAAAGAATCAATCTCTCTGTGCTCGCATTAGGGTTTTAATCTGTGTATTCGCATTAGGGTTTTCACGCAATAGAAACACGACTGATCTGTTGTAATTTAGCTAGAGTCTTGGAAGTTTGGGTGGTTCGATACTTCGATATTGTTGTTAATTCGTCGAATGTTCTGTAATGGAATTGTTGCATTTTGTGGTGATGTGGGTGATACTAGCGTAAATGCTGTGATGGGGTTTCTGCGGTATAGCACTGCAGACTCTTGTGTGGTGCATTGTGGTTTAATAATTTGTGGCAAATCCTGTCATCGCGATGAGTAAAGTGTATAATGTAACTTCTGTATCATGTATCTGACCATTGTAAAAATATATTATTTTTGTGTTACCCATTTTATGAGGTAAAATTTTGGTTTCATAGTTAGAGAAATGCGTTCATTGTAAGTTGGGTGTCATGTATCTTCGTAAAATGGAGATCGCATCTTATGGTATACTATACTTTTTATGTGAATGACGATACTTCATCTCTGGTTGTGACACAGAAGTCATAAAATGCGGCATGGTAGATTTCACTCCCACAATCTGATAGAAGCATTGAAATTCCTAATAGTTGTTAATTAAGGGATGGAGGGGATGCTTTACGATTTGGAATTGAATATGTAGAGAAATCTGCTAAGATGGCTCTTGTATGAGCCCTTGTGGTTCTACTATTGGCTATATTTGAGCCCTTATTTTATTACCTGAAAGAGAAAATCATGATCTTTGGGTCTGGCAGCTATTCTTCTTTTTTTTTGTTTCTCATTCGCTTCTGTTTCTGTTTGTCTTTTAAAGGGTAATGATGATGCCTGGTGTTTAAGACACATGGATGTAGTTAATGTTTATAAATTTGGAGTTTTTAGCTGAATTGATGATCTAAATTTTGGATCTTTTTGTATCCTGTGTTGGCTATGGCTCTAGAGAATCATTTGCTCTCTTGTACTAGTAGCCACCTTTGGTTTGTCATCTGTCTTGAATCTGGTGATTTATGTTTAATTGCTATGCGCATGTGCCATCAATTGCATTTGTTGCTTGGTTGTCAATTATGCTTACCACTTGATGATATGTGCAGACTAGTTCCTACTAGAAAAAGGAAAAACTAAGAGATGTCGTCATATCCGATTCTTGACAACCGTCCAATTGATCAGTGGAAAGTGACGGAGTTGAAGGAAGAGCTTAAAAGAAGGAAGTTGACCACAAAGGGTTTGAAGGATGATTTGATTAAAAGATTGCATGAAGCAATTCGGGTTGAAAGGGAAAATGAGTTGGACAATGGAGTTGATAGCGATCCTCAGGCTGAAGCAGAAGTAAAAGATTCAGAGACAGTGTCGGTTGTTTCTGGAGGTGCAGTTGGTGAGGGTGCTGCAAACGATGTGAAGATTGATGATGCTAGGGTCCAGGTTGATGTTACGAAAAATTCATCAACCTTTAATGAAGCAACTGTTGAAGGAGTGGAAACTGCTGTTGGTAGTGATGTCGGGAGAGCAGATGAGGGTCCTGTTGCTGCCCCATATAATGTGGAGGCAAGCATAGAGATTACTGAGGCTGTGGTGGCTAGCACTACAGTTACTGAGACTGTGGTGACCGAGACTGTTTCTCCAAACTCTGCAGAGCCTGTCACTACAGTTACTGGGGAGGCTGTTTCTCCAAACACAGCAGAGATGAAACCTTCAGTGACTGAGAGTTTGGTGAAAGAGCAAGCATTAATGGAGCTTGACCTAGAGAAGCCTGTTATTCAGGATGGGGATGCGGATGGAACTTTGAAGACGCAGGTGGAGAACGAGGATATGAAGCCTCCGCATGAAGATGTCATCCTTGCTTCAGCTGCTCTAGGCAACCAGGTATCTGAGGTCAGCCCTACCTTAGGGAATCCGGTAAAATCTGATTCTATTTCTACTGATTCTGTCTCAATTAATGAAAAGAATGAATTTAAGGATAATATAATTGCTGATAATATCAAATTAGAGTTAGATGTTACTAAACCGGAGATGGTGGAACCATCATCCAGTCATGTTGTTCCGGAGAGTGGTGACTCACATCCTATGGATGTTGAAGAGCCACATGGGATCAAGCTTGCTGTTAAGGATGAAAATGATGGTAATGCTCCAGATGAAGACTTGAACAAGAATAATGAAACTGCAGATGTGGGGTACTCTGAAAAGTTGAATTTGGACCGCAGTTCTGGTGATGATTCAATGGATGAAGATGTGCCAGAAAATAAAGATGCTGATTCAGGGCATAGAGTGGAAAAAATTGGAGATAAAGATGAGAAAATTGATGTTACAATGGTGAAGGAGGAAATAACTGTTGACATTACCGGTGGTGTTGATGAGAAGGACATAAAAATTGAAAAGGATCATTCTTCTGTGCTTGCAGAAAAAAGAAAACTTCGAGGTAGGAGCTGTACTTTGGAAGTTTTGATATCTAGTTCGTTTCACTTGCTGTACTCATTCTCCTTGCCCTTTTAATGGTTCTTCAACATTTTTAGGCAATTGGCAATATTGCTTTACAGCTTTTTATGTCTATTTATATTTGCAAGCTGTTCTAGAAGATCAACTTTTGATCGTTTCCATGTAACTTTTGTTAAATTTAATTAATACACTTATGCAACAGTGTTTTGGCTCATAAATGTGAAATATCATCCCACCACCATTTCGTAAAAAATGCTTCGTTTCACCATAACAATAAATAAAAGTCACCCCTGGCATGTATTCTCTAAATAATCTACTGGAAGCCTGAAGGGCTCATCCAGATGGATTAAGTTTGTATCCTTCAGGTATAAAGAGTTGGCCTAGTGAATAAGGCCAATAACTCATGAAAAATTTCATGAGGTTATTGTATTCAAATCTCATCACTTACATCTATTTGGGGCTACACATGTAACTTGAGCTGTGATTATTTGGTGCATGGATCTCGTGGGTGTGGTTTGCATGCTTAGAGGTAGCCTATCTGTTCATGGACAAGCCGTTTCTTTTGGAAAAAAAGTTCATATCCTTCACAGTAGGCCAATATTTCTGGAGAAATGAACTTAGATTGCGGATTTTAAGTTTAAGAATTATTTACTTTTTTGTCATGAGTAAGTCAAATATAATCCTTCTTGTTATTTTTCTGCTTTCTCACTTTGGGATATTTACCGATGTGTGCAGATTTTGGTTACCCTGTCCCTGTGACTAGCTTCATTGCTTTTAGTTAATTGCTCAGTTGAGAGTTTAATGTTATATAGTAATGGTTGCATTTATATATTGCTACAGCTGAGCTGTTGTCTCTTTGTTTTCTTTCATTTATTTGTATTGAGGTGGCTGTAGTATGTAATAGTGATAAATTTTTTAGGCAAAGTTAATTAACTTTTCAGTCAGATCTCTAGGACAAGCAACATTTTTCTTCTACTCATGTTAAATATCACTTCTATGCTTGGTGAATATTCGAAAACTTTCTGATCCATGTAATAGAAGGTAGGTTTCTAATGACAATGTTTGGAGTTCTGATTACAGATCAAGGAAGCAATGAGAATAGTGAGCCTTTAAAAAGACACTGCAAGTGGAAGTCTGAGAACATTAAAGTTCCTGAACCACAAAACTCAAGTGTTACACCAACAACGACACCAGGGGGATCGGCTCAAACCACTGCATTTAAGCGTAACTTCTCTCGATCTGACTCTACAGCAACTGATGATACTCCTAAGGAGCGAATAGGTAAGTCATCTTTGTTAATCTGTTTGAAATTGTTGAAGATTGCTCAGTAACCGTCTATCCATCTTTCTCTTTCCTTGCAGTCCCTCCGTCGCAAAAGACTCCTACAAATTCCCTGAGGATTGATCGATTTCTGCGTCCTTTTACCCTAAAAGCTGTCCAAGAGCTTCTAGGGAAAACTGGAATGATCACAAGCTTCTGGATGGATCATATAAAGACTCATTGCTATGTATCTGTAAGCTCTCTCCCCTCCTTCGATGTATATGATTTATTGTTCATACATGTTGAAGCTTGTTGTCACATGGTTACTTTGTTGTCTTGTGCATTTTAGCTATAGATTTTGTCCAAGTTGGTGATGAAACTCACTTTTTTTTGTTGATGATTATTCTGTTCAGTACTCATCAGTTGAAGAAGCCATAGAAACTCGAAATGCTGTGTACAATCTCCAGTGGCCCCCAAATGGTGGACGCCTCCTTGTGGCTGATTTTGTTGAGCCCCAAGAAGTGAAAATGCGGTTGGAAAATCCTCCTCAAACATCTGCTCCAACTCTTACTGCACCTGTTACTAATGCTGCTCCTGCTACTCAGGCTGCTGCTAAGCCTCCGCCTTCTCCTCGTCAGCAAATGCCTAAGCAGCAGCTCCCTCCACCTCCTCCTGTCCCTGCTGTACCACCCACTTCCCACCCACCACGAGAAAGAGAGCGCCTGCCCCTTCCACCACCCCCTCCACTTCCTGAGAAAGCCGACTCTACCATTGTGACACTGGATGTTCTTTTCAGGAAAACAAAAGCAACCCCTCGGATTTATTACTTACCTTTATCAGAGGATCAAGTTGCTGCTAAACTTGCGGCCCGGGGAAGAGCAACTAGGCAGTAGTGGTCGATTATGCAAACTGTGATCATAGTCTGGAGTTGCGTTTGTGCAGGCCAGTGTTAGGTATTTGGTATTTAGTAAGCAGTCTGGGAGAAAGGATGTGAAAGAGACTATGGCATTTGGCATTGGGGTTCTCAGAACATTTAGTCAAGTTGTTTTAGAGGGATATCAAAGACTCGTAATGTAGACGTGTTAGTTTTAGTAAACCGTATTCCTGGTAACATTGCTCTGAGTTCAGCCCTCTGATGCTGCAGACCATTTTATTAGAGATGCATATTGTTCCATAAAACTAGATTTTACTGGATGATGATGTTATGTAGTTTCGGTTAATGGGGTTTTTGTTGTTAAAACAGGTGAGAAGAGGTGCTTGTACTTCCTGTGCAGCTAATGAGGCCAGCATTTCGGTCCGAACATTGCAAACCTAAAATCTGGCTTCTGTCTGGTTTACCAGACTTTGTAAATCCTTATACACAACGAAATAGCCATGATGTTACACCCTTTATAATATATAAGCGACTGATAAATTAAAAGGTAGAGTTGAGATTTCTCCCTTTTATTATAATGAAGTTCAAAATCTTTTGATTCCTTTACTGATTTCAAATATGATTGATCGGATCAACTAACACACTCGTTATATTCTCTGTATGGTAATGTATAATTTTGTTTTGACACCCTCCCTCTTTAAGTAGTCATAAGATAAGGGCCAGAGTGTTGTACTGACAGAGAGAGAGTTTAATTGGATTACTTGCTTCGATTTATTTATATTTCTATATTATTTATGTATCGTGGTGCATTATTTGCTAGTGCAAGTATGAATACAAATACGTAATAGCGGCCTGGCTATATAGAACGTGTGAATAACAAATAAATGGAGGTGATGGTGGTTGCTCATTTAATTTTACTTTTCCTTAAAGCAATTACCATGTGCTAATGGTATGTTTTACTTGCAATATCGAAAGAAGAAAATTTGAGCACCAAGCAATAGCTAATTTTAATTGCAAAGGCAAAATCAGAGTAGTAGAAATTTCATTTTTCTTTGTCATGCTATACAATCATTTTATAATTAATAGTTAAGTGTATGTCCCTATTGCTGCTATTTTGAGGACACAAGGTAGCTTTGTTAAATGGTTTGGGATTATCGAGCACAAACATTTCTATTCAAGTATCGACGCAAATCGTATAGAATAATAAATTAGAAGCCTAAAAAACCCCTTTTTTTATTTTTTAATTTGTGGGAAACACTTTATTAAATATCCTATACGATCGGACTAGCTTGAATTCTCATTTATGGAGAGTAAAATGATGATATAGGGGTTTTGTTGATAGGCCATTTCGACTATATGCTCAAACTTAGTTTAAGCCCATATCTCACATAGGAAACTTGGTTACAAGCTTAAGTGAAATCTCAGCCTTTTTATCCATGGCCTCTTGACTCGATCAATTGCAGATATGACTCATTGCAAATTGAGTTGCCTATCTCTAACTATTTGAACACCCCAAACCTGTAAGAACGAATGTGTCTCATGTTCTCTAAGAATAACCACAGTTGTGCCATATGTTCCACAAGAGTAAACGCATATCAGCATTACCTATAAATACCCAAAGCTATTTACTGGTAAAGGATCAGAACCTTTGACCCTCTTAGCTATCTTTCAACTCTCACTCAATGTTCTAACTTGAGTATCGAAGTGACAACACTGGATAGCCCAATACCCCATAGCTCATACTTACTTGCCAAATCCACAAATAACATTTGGCATCGTCATTTTGCAAACCATGACCATGATTAGTAGCATTAGTTCCAAATCTAAGAACATTGATAATTCACCTTCCTAAACACTCCACCAAACCAATCTAACACACTTACAACAACAAAACCCCCCAAGCAAAGAAAATAGGTTAGCTCGTTTAGACTAAATGCTTACTAACCTTCATGCTGAAAACACTTAGCTTCGTGAGTGAGTGGACCAACTCTAGCAACAGCAACGTTCTCCTCCACGCACATATGTTGTAAAGCATGACGACGATTAGGAAAGCACCCAATCACACCCATTTGCCTTCCTGGTGGTTGCTCAAAACACAACACCACCTACACTACCACTACTACCTAATCCTACCACCTTGCTTAGTCAAGCTGCACCCCCATCCCCACAACAATAGCCATTTGAGGGGCACTTCCATCGTTCTCTACACGAGGTTGATGTAGGGGAGTTGGAAGACATAATTTAGAGACTTTCCAACCTACATGACAATAAGAAATCTAATCCATGGGATTAGTACTTGTTTACCTAATCTCCATTTACATGGGGAGATCTAAGATGAGGCGCTTTCCTCTCACGTCCATATCCTAATATTGAAATTTTACAATGCTACCATCGATCCAAGTGAACACTTGAACTACTTTATGTCTCAAATGCACCTGTTAAGATGCAGTGATGCAATCGCTTGTAAAGGCTTACTTGGGAATCTAAAGAAGTCAACTCAAACATGGCATAACCATTTGAAGCTAAGCTCGATCTCGAGTTTTAAGGAGCTTAGCAAGTAGTTTTATTAGCATTTCTTGGCCAATAAAATGCTAGTAAAGGATCCCTCTAGCCTTAATCTCATTCGCTAGAAACAAGACAAGTCCAATAGAGATTACTTATCTAGATTCACATCCTTAACATGCAAGTCGGCCTCAATGCTTCCATAATGTGGGTGTGCTCCCTAAGTCACTTCTTCCTATCCATTTCTAAACACAAGTCAGAAAACTTTGATGAATTCCATAGACAAGTCACGAAATTCATTACCATGGAGGATAATATAGGAGCTTGTAAGGAGGTCGACCAAACCAAGTTGTATAAAAGGAAAGATGGCAAGGATCGACCTACCATAAAAGATTGGCTTGGTCTTAAGAATGATGAAGACTCATCCTACGTGTAGAATAATGGTAAGCACGGTAAAAAGCTTACCATTCCATTCTATGTAAACTACACCTCCCTCAACCAACCTAGAGGCGAAATACTCCTCAAAGTGTGCAATAGGGGTATCCTTACATGACCTGAAAAACTCAAGGGACCCCCCTCTAGAAGGAACTCAAATAAGCATTGCGACTTCTACAAAGACGTAGGACACAACATGGAGGATTTGTGTCTAATTAAAAAATGCTTTAAAAAACAACATCAGAAAGGGGTACCTCTTCAAGTAAATAAAACAATTGTCTTAATGAGGCCAAAAGGCCAACATAGAGGAGGCGAGTTGAACCGGATAACAAAATGGGTAGTTTTACCGCTAACCAACCCAATAAGACCCTTAACAACGTAGTTAATATGATCATCGTAGGACCCTTAAGGGGTGGACAATCAAGTTTCAACAATAAAACTTATATTCGACCCTAGTAGGTGATGAACCTACACAATAAGAAGCTTAGAGTGGACAACTCCATTTCCTCTTTGGAGGAGGGCTTGGAGGGTATTTAGGGTCCACATGATGATGTGCTTGTCATATTAGCCTGGATTGGTGGCTTTGAAGTTTAGAAAATGCTAATTGACACAAGAAGCTTGGTAGACATCATCTTCAAAGTAGCATATGATTAGATGAAGCTAAAGATTAAGGCTAAATTGAAGTTGTATAACTAGGACTTATACGGTTTCTATAACCAACTTGTTCGGGCTACTAGGATAATCTCCCTCCCCATGGAGCTTAGAGATGACAACAATGTTGCTGAACAACTCATTGACTTTTTAATGGTTGATTGGTGGTCTTTCTATAATGTCATAATAGGAAGACCAAGCTAGAATGCCTTTCGAATGGTCCCTTCCATGGCTTATTCGAAAACTATGTTCCCTACCTTAATGGGAGTTAGTGTATGTCGAGAAGACCAATAGTTAGTATGGTCATGCTACCTATAGGCACTGAACAGGGGAGAGTTTCTCATTATCAAAACAAGGCCGAAGAAAAGTTAGGTAATAGGGGAGAATGTACTAAGGAGATTAAGACGATATAGCTTGGCAGCAAAACCGAATAGATAATGTAAGTGGGAAAGCTGACACTTGAAGAACTAAAGCAATGTCTCATTGACTTCCTCTGGTCCAATAGTGATGCTTGATCTCCATCTAATATGCCAGGCATCCTCTTAGAGATAATCACACACCACCTTAACATTGACACCGCCTTTAAGGTGGTAAAACAAAAAAGATGTCATTTTGCACCCAAAAGATAGGCGATTATTGAGGAGGAGGTGCAGAAGTTGCTATAGGTGGGTTTCATGAGGAACCCTACCCTACTTAGCTGGTTAATTGTGTACTGGTCAAGAAGTCTAATGGGAAATGATGCATGTGCATTGATTTCACTTATTTAAATAAAGTTTGCCTAAAAGATTGTTTTCCCCTCTTAAGGATCGATTAACTAGTTGATTCAACCTCGGGCCATGCTCTCTTGAGCTTTATGGATGCCTTTTTAGGCTACAGTCAAATCAGAATGCATGAATCTGACTAGGTCCACACTTTGTTTGTCACTAATTTTGACACATATTGCTATAACGTTATGTTATTTGGCTTAAAGAATGTAGAGGCAAATTATTAGCGCCTTATGACAATGATGTTTGGCTTGCAGATTGGGCAAAATGTGGAAGTTTATGTAGACGGCATGATCATCAAGAGCAAGCAACCTATTGACCACATTGATCATCTCCAAGAAACCTTTGACACCTTAAGAGAGTATAACATGAAATTAAATCCGCAAAAATGTGTTTTCAGGGTTACTTTAGGAAATTTCTTAAAGTACATGGTTATTGTCAGAGGCATAGAAGCGAATTCAGAAAAAATTGAAGCCGCCATGGAAATGTGCCCCTTAAGAACTGTTAAGGATGTCTAGCACCTCACAAAGGTGAGTTATTGCTCTAAGTAGGACTATGTCCAAGTTAGTAGAAAAGTGTATGGAGTTCTTCAAAATTTTGAAGAATCTATCAAACTTTTAATGGATCGAACAATGCCAAGCGGCATTTAAAGATTTGAAGGCCTTTCTAACCACTCTTCTAGCATTATTTAAGCTAGTCCATAGTGAAGAGTTGTACGTATACTTACCCGTAAGCGAATAAACTCTTTTCTCAATATTAGTTCAGGTTAACAGAAGGCAATACAAGCCCGTGTACTACGTAAGTCATATTCTCCAAGGACCTAAAATAAGATATTTTAAGGTAGAAAAGTTCGCCCTAGTAATGATGGTATCTGCAAGGAAGCTCCAACCACACTTTGAGGCCCACCAAGTGGTCGTCTTAACAGATCAACCATGTACTTTGAAGATATCTAGATGTTGTGCAAATGCTTTGAAGATTGTGAAGTCTTCTCAAACTTACAGCTAATAGTTCAATAGGTTAAAGAGGACTATTTAGTCAAGGATAACAGTATGATTAGATATCTAGATGTTTTGCAAATGTTAAGAGCAGAGTTTTTGGATTGGAATATCACAAAAATTCTATAAGCCAAGGTCGTTGTTCAACTTAATTTTAACGCACTTGTCCTTCTACCCATTGATAGAGAAGGTCAAGCCTTCGAATAGCTTGCACTTTGGTCAGCAAGTTAGATAATACCAACCTATTGCCGATTTGTTTCTCTCAATGGTATAGAAGTACCAAAAAAACTTGTGTGTGGGTTTTTTCCTATGATCCATATACAACACCTCGAAGGCCATTAAGATTCAAAATGAATTTAGGACGAGTTGACAAAGGCTGACTTAGTGATAATTAAAGAACACCTTCTAGAACTCTAAGAATGGTAGTTAGACCTCAAACTCAACGTGTTTGTAGTATACAAAGAAATCTCGCTTTGCCACCAAAGCAACCCTATTGAGTGAACCTAGCTTGACCACCTATCACCCTTTTAGTATAGGCTTGAAGTACAAGGATGCACTCTTAATGTCAGCATTAGAAATTTTTCTTTGGACATCGTTGGGTTTGTTGTTGTCCACTATAGCGTTGTTGTAGAGCGGTACCAAAGGTTTTTTACTCTCATTGTTGTCGTCATAGATGTCCCTTAAAAACTCATCCATAATCAACCATTTGCTTACTTTCGTTGTCGTTTTTGTGTCATTGGACTTGGTGTCATCATCCGTCATCATCGCCACCACTTTTGGAGGGGGAATAGCCCTCTTAGGCTCTAGTGTCAACACGAGCCCTTGCTTTGTGATGGTGTGGGATGAATTTAATCCAATTTTTGACATACTTAAAGGGAAAATGAGGGTTTAAGAAAAGAGAGAAATGAATTAGATGAAATCAGAGAACTTGGGTGTAAATTGGAGAAGATAATGCACTTTGAATAAAATGAAGCAAAGTTAATTCTCTCTCTCCGGTTTGGGTATTTATAGTTGAGCACAAACACCAATGCAAGTAGATATTGAAGTATACCTTGTTGAAAGGACCCTAAGCTAAGAAATCTTGACATGTGGTGCCAAGCTAAAATAAACAACTAGGATTTATCTGCATATAACCGTCATATCAGGGTCAATCATTTAATGCTTGACACATGTTCATTGGTATTTAATCCTCATAACACGCGCATAAAGGCAATTTAAATTGAAACTTCCTTGAAAAGCCAATCGACGAACGCTTGGACAACCTCTCCATTACTTTACCCTCTCAAAATAGGTTGTACCTCTTCATTCCAGCTCGAGGGGTCACCATTACACCTTGTGAAGGTTATCCTCGGTTCTATGACTTTGGAGGTCACACCTTTTTAGTCTGGCTCTATGATTAATAGTTTTTGCTACTGTGACGATTTCACTGAAACTGTTAACACCCTTGAAATAACTCGAATAATATGCTTAGTTTAGTTTGTAGCTTAAGACCATAAGTCGGACCATTAGGTCAGCTTGTATGCCTACACACATATATCTTAATGGCTTACCTGGTATATATTCTCTTTACTACCTAGCCACTAAAGAAAGTGGGGGGCAAATGTTGATAAGCCCTTTCAGCTACGAGTTTAGGCTCGACTCTAACTCATATCTCACGTAGGAAGCTCAGTCATGAGCCTAAGTGAAATTTTGGCCTTCCTACTTATAGCCCCTTGACTTGATCAATTGCAAATAGGACTCATCACAAATTGAGTTGCCTACTCTCCAACTACTTGAACACCTTGAATGTGTAACCACAAACATGCCCCATGTTCTCCAAAGATAACCATAGATGTGTCCTATGTTCCACAAGAGTAACTGCACATTGGCACTACCTATAAATACCAAAAGTTGTCTATTGGTAATGGGATTGTAACCTTTGAGCCTCTTAGCTATCTTTTAACTCTCACTCAATGATCTAACTTGAACATTAGAGTGGTAATGTCGGCAGTCCCATCACCCCAATAGCTCATACTTTCTTGGTGTTTTATGGCTTCACTTACCTCACTGTCAAATCCACAAACAACAGGTTTGAAAACATTTTTTTTTTCATTTTACTCATATGTAAACATTTATATCAACTAATCATGAAATATTGTATTAGTCTTCAGTGAATGATACGTTTAATTCTATATGGTTAACAAAGGAGGGAAAAAAAAAACCAATGTTAAAGCTAGATTTTTCTCTTCATCCTTTAACTAAATCTGTGCACCATCTTTACTCATTCATGAAATATTTCTACTCCATCATTAAGGAGTAGATGTTCTTTGGTAGAAACTAAGAAGTGATTATTAAAACCACCTCTCCAAGATACACATTGTAATGTTGCTTTAAATGTGAACAAGAAGTCATTTTGATCCAATCGACTTACTTGAAGCAAGCCTTAAATGGCAATCTCAATCCATTGGAGCCAAGTCCATTTCTTAGTTTTAAAATGCTCGAATTTGGGTACATTAGCTTTGAAAATTTGCGGTTTGTGTATACTCAAAGCGGCCCACTCAGTGTAAACCAACCTTACGAACTAAAGGAATCTACTAAAATAATGCAATTAAAAAAAAATTACAAAATAGGGTACATAAAGAAGTTATTCCAAAAATAGGTTATGAAGTCGCAGATCTAGAACGCGCTTTCAGTACAATATATATTGAAGGTGTGGATTGTGTCCATGCCTTCAAAAATTTGCTTAATTTTTTTTATAAATTTTAAATCAATATTTATAATTTTTAAAATTATGATTTTTTTTATTTTGCTATTCATATGTGAACTTTTAATTTATTTTAAAAAATAAATTTAATTTGAGAAAACTTATCATTAGAATTTTTTTTAATGAAAAATCATGCAAAGAAAATCATAAATAAACTTTGTGAAAATAATTATAGAAAAAATCTTAGAAACAATTGTTAAAAAAAATATGAAAGCATAGATATAAAAATAAGAAAAAAAAAATTAGTAGACAGTGTTAATAAATTTATCAATTTCAAATAGCAATTTACATCAATCACAAATTTCAATTAAAGATTTACATATCAAATAAATAAGAAAAAATAGTATCATATCCCTTATTATTCTTTCTCTTAGTGAACTGTCTTATCAGCTGGGCAAATGCATTTCTAGGCTCTCTTGACAGCCTTGAATGTGAAATAGGAGGAGCATATGACTCTTGTGTTAGATGGTGCTGGGAGGCATTGTTGAAGTCACGAGGAGGCACTGGACTCAAATTTGTAGTACATTGTAAAGATTCACCTTAATACATCGGTTGCTTACCGAAGTGTTTTTTCTACGGAGCAGTTGGTGTAAGGACAAAACCACTAATAAAATGGTGATGTGGTGAGACATATGTGCTAGGCATTAAGGCCAAGTTGTCGTCCATCTCATCAGCATCTAATGGGAGTTGTTGGTCTTGTATTGGATATTCCTGTGCTTGAGTCTGGCTTTGGGGTCACCTACGTCCTGTAGTCTTATGGCATGTAGGAATCGACTGCTATTGTTGCCAAATGTCAATAGGTTATACCTTTGCCTCAACCTTCATATCCTGATCCTAGTAAGCTTGCGGGTATAGCGCTATCCCCCCATGATCATGTATAAACTCAAGACCATGATCAGCTAGAGTAACAATTGTATCATGGTCTAAGGATAGGTGGATTTGCCACAATGTATTAGCATGCATGTTACAACAAATCGTAAATTGAGTTAGTATTGGATACATAATGAAGCACCTAGCTATTGTTTATGTTGTACTTACCCGATGTCCAAAAACTACTCCTATGCATCCTATGTATCGATGGTTGATATATCTATATCATGTCTTGTATCCCTGTTACACGTTATGAGGGCCCTCCATGTCTACTAACCAGGCTAGACACTCATACCATAAAGCGATGTATGGTGCATGTTGTACTGGCTAGTCTGTATCAATCCTCTCATACAGGTTGACTTAATGAAGCTCTGGCTGTGTGTTCACATCCTGTGAGATATAGTTGAAACCCCCAAACTGCCTAGTGACACAATAGAGGAAATGCCATTCTATTATGTGGAAACATATGAGTGGCACTCAAGCAGTCCAAATGTATCTGCTTACTCTATATAATGGTGGTGGGATGTGAATCATATTACTTGTGTATGGCTCCCACTCGACCTCAAGGATAATAATTAAAATTTAAGGTTAACGAAGCATATAATGAAATTGAAAAGTGAAACGATTGAGGAAACACCTACTCATCATTTTGCCTATCGAGAGCATCCTAATAAGCCCTAATGACATGAGTTAGGTGATATTGTGTGTCCTAGCTTGTCCTCCAACATGTGGCTAATGGAGCTCCAGCTTCTATAATAAGTTTGTGCTAGCTGACAGGCGTTATGTATGGGAATCTATCCCACACCTAAATTTGTAGAAGTATCACTACCCCTTTAATCTCGTGGGCCGATGTAGTGGATGCTACATAAAGTTGGCGATATAGCTAAGCTAAACATGCGGACTTCTAGTTATACATCCCTATCACATTGAAATGCTCTAGTAGGGACAAGAACATGCTATATACGAGGGAGCAAGATTTATCAGCAAACATAAATAAGCTAAGTAGCTGCAAGATACATGCCTACGTATGATGCTAAACTTGCTCTCCATCGATGTCATTTTGCAAGATACATGCCCACGTATGAAATGTGTACGCCTCTAGCCTCCACCACTTTACCAAGGCAGTTATCATATGCTAATCTAACTGTATGAGGGGCAGGCGACTCACATCTTGGAATCTTGCTAACTATAGTAATGACTCCATTTGAAGATTTACAAGGATAATGTTCTTAGCACGCCGAAGTGATCACCTGTACAATCGAACAACAAACCATGATTGATCCTAAAAGTTAAGAAGTGAAACATTGTACTATTGGCAATGAAACATAAAGTGATCAACAAATTACATGTCATTTACCTCTCCATCCTAGACGACTTATGAATGACATCCTTTTTTCTACGCTAAAACAGATTAATCGAAGAGTCCAAGCTCTATTTAATCTGCACAACAAAAACAAAACATATTAGCATTAATAGCAAAATAATTTTAAGATAGTTTAAATAATAAACCAAAATTTATCATTTAAAATTAATACAAAATTTTCAAAAATTAAAATTTTAATGATTAATAAATAAAAATAATAATTTTATGATAATTTAAATAATAAACCAAAATGTATTATTTAAAATTAATACAAATTTTTTAAAAATTATTTTTAAATAATTAATTAATAAAAAAATAATTTTATTACAATTTAAATAATAAACCAATATATTACATTCGCAATCAATACGAAATTTTTACTAATTATTTTTTTAATGATAAATTAATAACAAAATAATTTTATGACAAGATTTACATAAATCATGTCTAATACACTACAAACTAATAACAAATATTGGCATTTTATTAAAAACAAAAGACTACGAAGAATTACAGCTACTATTTCCAAATAATAAATTTTAATTATAACAAAATTTTGAAACAATTTAAATAATAAACCAAAATTTTTTACTAAAAAATAATACATAATTTTTAGTGTGTATAATGTTAATCTTCTTCCCATGCTATGTACAGCAACATTTACATAAATTATATCTAAGACATTACAAACTAACAATAACTACTGGCATTTTAATAAAAGCAGTAGACTACGAAGAATTATAGCTAATTTTCTATGGTTTGATGAAAAGTAATATAATAGGGAAAAAATTACATTTTTTACAAGAAAAATGTATTGAAAATATAACCTAATCAAGCTTTTTTAGCTAAAATTTGCATATTCAAGTTCACATGTAGTGATACTGTGCAAATTAGTAATGTCACTTTATAATAATTTTTTATAAGTTTACATGATCAAATGAAATTATTGGACAATAGGAGAAATTTGATGAAATTATTGAATGGTGGGAGATGTTAGCAGAAAAAAAATTTGTCAAAGTAGTTACTTGAAGGCATATGATTTACGCTTTTAATACAAATTGTACTACTTACTTGGAGGCATTAACATGATGTACATCTTTAGTTTTGCCAAAATTGGTTCAACTGAAAGCACATTTTAGGTCTGCATCTTTGCTACCTAATTTCAAAATAAATTTTCTGGGTACCTCATTTCGTAATTTTTTTAAATAGCATTATTTTAGTTTATTTCTCTTACAAACTAACCAATTATACCTTACAACATGCTTTATAAATTTGTCATTTTCCTTCATTAAAAAAAAAATCAAACTCAATCTAAAACTCGGTTTGTTTTTTTTTTTAAAAAAACATTTTTTTGAAACCATTTTCTTTTTTTTTTTTCATCTTGTTTGTTATACTAGAAAATGGCCTCTATGTAGAAAATGTTTTCCCTTTTTTTTTTTTTACTAAAGAGAAAAATCTTAGTTTTTTTTTTTAGAAAAACAACTTATTCTTTTCAAAATGGAATGTTATTTTTCGAATTGGTCATTGTAAGAGTTTTGATTCTAATAAAATGTAATCTATAATAATTTTATTATAACTGATGTGTAAATTATAATTTAGTTATGAAAAAAATATAATTGGAAAAAAAATGAAGATGTTAAAAAATATAAAATTCAACTAAAGAGGTTATCATAATATATATCGTAAAATCATTTTTATTTATACTTTTATTTTTAAATAAAATGTTTGAAACAATGTATTTATAATAACATATTACATTGATTTATTTTAATAATGCTACAAGTTATATAAAATTTACAAGTCAAATACAAAAAAAAAAAAAGAAAAAGAAAAAGCTTTTTCAACATACCTCTATAAATATAGCCAAACACATGAAGAAATATCATTTTTAAAAAAATAATTTTAAAGGAAAATATTTTACACTAATAGATAGTGTTCCTTGAAACAAATTGGACCTAAAAAGGCAATTTACATCTTTATGTCTTTGATGTTATCTTCCACTTTTGTTATTTGTGAGTCTAAGTCAATAATGATCGTATCTAAGAAGGCAATTATTTTCTTATGTCATAATTTATTGTATATTTATCCATAATTTGATTAAGTAGAACTTTGTAAGCTAAATTGCGAATATGCTCCCATCAACTGCAATAAAGGCAATTTTGTTGTCTCTATTGTTGAATTTGGGCAATTCAGTATTTAAAGTTTTATTTTTTTATAATTTAGTGCTTTATAGATATACTAAATTGTACTTTATTTAAAAGTAAGATATTAAATTGTAAAAGAATAAAGCTTTAAACATTAAATCGCCTAAAACCAAAAGTATAGACATTAGAATTGCCTTTATCCCCCACTAACTTTAATATTATATTAGAAAATGCTGTACGTGTATTATGGGTGCAAAAGAAAAAAAAAGAAAATATGAACATCTACACGATTAACACATTTGATAAAAGAAAAAAAAAAAAGAAAAATCATAACATAATAAATAGTGATGCATGTAACCCTAGGTATGTAAACCTAGAACCTCAACGATGCTAATTGGTTTCAATTACCTTGAGGATCGTCTTGAATAAGCGATGCGTAAATAGACCCCAATCAAACTTGTTGACTGTAACCTAAGTTATCAAAAGTTATTCCTACTAATTCGGTTAAGAATCCTATGGAAAAGTTCTTTTGCAAAAGAACAAAAAGAGGTATTTCGTATCTCACGAAAAAAATGTGTTTTCATATATCAAAGTTGTCTTTTAGCTGGCCCCTAGTACGGTCATATATATAGCACACAACACAATATAGAAATCCTAAGTGACCTATTTTATCCTTATTGTTGTGTCACCAAGTAGGCAACTAAATAACATGGAAAACAAACCAACAAATAATAACAAAATCGAATGTATTCTCTAATGTAGTGTCTACGCAAATATATAATATTCCTAAAATATTTCATCATTCCATGGTCACGTGAATCAAGTTGACACAAGTATGTTTTCCTTTTGTGTAGCTTGATTCCCGAGCCTGCAAGTCCATAACTAGTCCTTGTAGAGCTTTATTCATCTTTTTAGCTCTAGCTTGGGTCATCGGGCCTCCAATGCCATGTAATGGATCATGGAATTTTGGCTCCTTCCTTTTTCATGCTAACTGATCCTTATCAAATAGAATAGAGAAAATCATAAAACAATGAAATTCTATGATAAAGCATTGGTAGTGGATGGTTATTTAGGATAAAGTGAGGTTATATAGAATAGTGAATAGAGCTCGTATAGCCTAATGGCATAAATATTGATCTTTTAGTCGGATGTAGGGTTAGGAAAGCAAGCTAAGCGGGCTAGCCTGGCCTATGGGATCAACAAAATTTCTAGCTTAACCTGTGTTTTTTTTTTTTTTTAGGTTAACCAGGTTGGCTCGTATTAACCTACGGGCTAACAGGTCAACTTGCATATTTTTTTTTTTACATTTTTAAAGTTAAACGAGTTATTGCAAGCTAGCTAGCTTTATATGCAAGCTGAAATTTTGTAGATCAATCCGCATTTTTTTTATAAGTTAAACAAACCAAGTTGCATGACCTACTCTGTCTGCACAACTCTAATAAGATGGACTAGATTCAAATTCCCCTTCCCACTATAATCACCAAAAAGAAAAAACACCCACTAAAATATCTCTTTTAAATATTACACGATTATGTTTGAGGACATTTTTATACTATTTTAGAGTACTTCTTTAAGAAATTATTAAAATAAGGTTGTGGAAAAACCTAATATACAAGTAGAGTGGCTAAGACATACAATATATGTACCTTTGCCAGATTTTAATAGATAATATTGAGGGCACATGTAGTATGTGTGTCTTTACTTGGCATAAACATTTTATAAATAGAACGCATGTGATGGATTTGCCTTCTTTACAAAACATTTACACTGAAGGTATATGTACCAAATGTGCCTTTAATGCAAATGGTGTATAAAGAAAGGCATATACATTATAAGCACTTTCTTTTATAACCCACTATAGAACAAAACATATTAGTAACTGCCATACATGTAAACTAAATCAAAAGAAATAAACACCTAAAAGAAATAAGCACTACATATTTAGAATACATCAAATAAGAAACACCAATTGCCCAAACACCAAACTCAAAAACTCAAACTGTAAACTCTAGATACTTTAAAATCCATAAATTCTAAATTGCACAAACTGCTAACTCCACAAACTCTTAACTCTAACTTCAATATCAAAAGCAAACCTAAAAATTTCAATATAATCTCCAATATTAAACTCAAAGAAACTTGATATGAAGAATAATATTTATTTATCTTAACTTTCTTGAAAATAAAAATCAATATACAAATATTTGGTTACAAACAATAATGAAAGGTACCTAAATAGGCAATATTTACACATCTTTCTCTTCCTACTACTCTTTTGATGAAAATTTAATGGAAATTTAGAGAATATTGAAGTTTATTGCTCGTGTGGCAAATGTGATGAAGGATCTTCTAAAGGTGACTCATTAAAACGATGAGGAGGCACTAAACTAAATTAATTAGTAAAATGGAGTTGTGTGCTACCCTTCCCAATATCAATAGCCATATGTGATAACTCAAGTTGTCTCTTCTGAGGTACAACTGGAGTTAAGAGTGAATATATCTGAGAATCGGGATTTAAGGGGTTTAGGGGGATGGAGGGGAGGGGTTAGGTGTAATAAAGGAGCTTGAGACTACTATTGAACTATCTATGATAATATCGAATATATCATGTCCACTATATGGCATCAATGATGTGCTGGGATATATAAGATAAACTAAAGAACGCAATCTATGAGATTTGGATCTATCGGGCATATCTTCCTCATGATAACTACGGTCATCCATTTGTCACCCCCTCAACTCTAGGTTACCTCTACCTTTAGGACAAGATTATGCCATATGCTTAAGGGTTATTGGCATTGCATGTGTTGGCTCTAGATGTCACTAATCATATGCATGCTTTTTAGTATACTACATGGAACAACATTATCCTACCATGATCCTCAATAAACTATATGCTTCCATCAACAAGAGAAATTATTGACGATAGATTAGGTGCTAGGCAAGTCCTATGAAAGGTGTCATCCTAAATGAAGAAACATATGAAAATGAGTTAGTAAAAGCTATATAATAAGTTATTAGACCAGTTTAGAGCATTAGTTACTAAGTGTTTTAAGTACAATTTTAATACTCCCCACATATTGCCAATTGATATGTTTATACCATGGAATATAATCTAGATGAACTTCATCGCTAAGCTCTAATTGCACCAATGGAGAACGCATTCTTACTACACACCTATATAAGGCACATGCAATGTTGGCTAGTCTATGTCAATCTTGACATGCAAATAAATCTTATATAGTCAAGTCTTTGTGTTGATATTAGTTAGAATCCACTAATAACCACCAAAATAACGACATATATAATCCAAAAAACACTACTCTATTATGTGAAAGAATATAAGTGGCACTTGAGCCATCTAAATTTGTCTTCCTACACTGTAGAAGGGGAGAAGCATCTTAATGAGATCATCGGGATGGGGTTGCCAATATTCAATGCATAAGAGTTAGTGCTAAGATATATGATATCATATAGAAAAGTGAAAAGCAAATATATCATACTTGATTTCTAGTTTATCGGCTGAATGCATCCCGGTAAGCTTGCATAATGTGCTTAGGTTAGTGTGTGATATCTTGGTCCATCCTCCATTGAATACTTAGGGTCTCTCCTCATTCAAGGCAACATCGTAACGGTTTAAGGGGAAATATATGGGAATTTATCTTAAACTCACACTTGTAGGAGGATCGTTGCTCCCCCATTGCCTATGCAATAGATACTACTATAAAGCATAATTGTTGATACAACTAAGTTAGACAACTGGAGCCTAAGCTATACTAGTTTGTAACTATGAAGCCATAAAGAGTGGCAAAAACATGGAGTGGACAAGGTTGTGTATGGTGCTTAACCCAATAGCCATTAGCCCCAACACGCAATACTTTGAATCTACACCACAAGCATGATAGGTTGATACAACCTCCTCTAATATGCCTCGACTTAAGTCTCTCTCAAAGTACAAGCTTGCAATCATCTGCCTAACTAAGGTAAGTGTTCCTTGTCATTGTATGTCTATCAACTAGCAAGTTGAGCTATACCTCAACATCTTACAAAGTGAGGGTGGCCTCTCTAAGAGCCATGTGAAATGTGTGTATCTTAGGCCTTCACCTCTTTATAAAGGTTGTAATGAAGTATTAATCCAACTAAATGAATAACAAGCAACTTATCCCCCAAAGAACCGACCTATTTAAGGTATAGTATCATACATGGATCAAGTGGAATATCTTCCTCCTTTCTTAAAGATAGTGATAACAAAAAACCTTTCCAATTTCTTCTTACACGTTCAAAGTCTCCATTTATAGTCATTGTCCTTCTTTGCACAAAAAAAAAATGACAATAAGGTCTTGTTTGATTCTTTAATGTTAAAGTTACAATGATTTTTAATATGGTATATCTTAATGGTTTGAATGAGAACAGCTTTAGTGTTGAATCTTTTGTGCTTCTTAAACTCATCACTATATTACATCTTATTCACATTTTCTTTAAAAGTGATGTAACCATCACCTCCCTCGATGTTGAAAAATTAGATCGCAAATCTAACCCCAATATCAGTTGTCTAACTTTCTTATGGGTTTTTGTGGTGTTTGCATGGTATGATGTGAGACTAGAGGATGTGCTTTAGGTATATCATTTACAACATTTTCAAAAGGACCCTCGTCCTCTTCAAAAGACCTCCCATCATCTATGCCCATTACAATACGTTCCACGTTTATATTGTCTTTAACTAAACCCTAAAGCATTTGGCCAACCTCTTCCTTGATTGGATTTTCAATATCACATAATGGTTCATAAACCAATACGAGATCAAATGACTAATTGGCGAATTGTTCATCATTTGTTGTCCTTATTGTTTCCTATGAGATGAAGTATTGATTTGGAATATATGTTGTTTAGATGAAGAACTTGATTTTTCATAAATATTAGTATACAATTGAATGCAATCCTTATGACCCTCTCCAAAACTTCAACAATTTAATAAGGTTCTCAACATCACCATCATCATTCCTAATGGTCATCAATTTATATGATATATTTCCCTAATAGTTGGTAGGGTGCCTTTGTAATATTTCAATTCCAATGCTTCCATATATCCTATGGAGGAATTCACTATAATTGGCATTTTTTTTTTCATTTTCAATTTCTTAAATCCTTATCATACTCTAGCCTCTTATTACAATTCACAATTGTTTCATGTGCATGTATAATAAGTTTTACAAATCCAATCATTTTCAACTTATTAACATAACTTGCAACCAATTAGTCCTATAATAAATTTCACAAATTAACTAGTTTTTTAGTATCATGTATGGTAATGAGAGGGATTTTCAACGCCTTGTGATATTTGAGATCTTTTTTGAAATTCAATGTCTACTTAAGCACCAAACAAACCATTTTCACAAAGAAATTCCGTAAGAGTAAATTTCATAAACATGTTACATAGATGAATAACAATTGTCAAACATGATAACTTCTGCATATTCAAAATTCTTGCATTCAACAAGTTTTATAATTATTAGTCATACAAGATATTATATTTATATATATATATATATATATTTATATAAACTACTCATTTACAACTGGCATTGTAAAATCTACACATTGAACATGTATATCAAATTAAGGTTTCATAAAACTACATATCAAATAACTTCACAAAACTACACATTCAAAATGCTAATTTAAGGAGAAAAAAATTGCATACCTTTGAGAGTTGGGTTTTTGGATAGTAAGAGATCACTTGAGAATTGTGTAAGGAAGGAGAGAAAGCGAGAGAATAAAAGTGAAGGAGGTGAACTTACAAAGCGTCTTGGTATAAAAGTGGACAAAATAAAAAGCGTATGTGATATATAAATCTTTCTTTATAATGCATTTGCATTGAAGGCATATTTGATATATGTAAACACAAAAGAATAAAGAAAACATAAACAATATATGTATTTACTTTTAAAAATTTCTTAATTGTATTAAAACAATACGTATTATATGTGTTTTTAATATAACTTAATAAAGTTCAATGAAGGCATGTATCCTCAATCCTTGCTCACTAACTTTCTCAATGGCCCTATTTAATACATATATATATATATATATATATATATATATATATATTATGTTTTAAATTACATTATTTTGCAGGGGAAAAAACCTATTGGAGAATCTTTTAAATTAAACATAAAAGAAATCGAATTATTATAGACACCACAGAAAGCCATGTGCTTTAATATAATATATATGAAAAAAAATAATTATTTACCAACATTATTAAGGAGAGACGAAAAGGGTAAGAACTTTCAAAATCCCTCTTAATTCTTCGTTTTTCAAAAATTCAAAAACCACTCTCTCTCTCTCTCTCTCTCTCTCCTCTCTCTCCTTCTCCTTCTCCCTCCCCCACCCCTGCCCGGTGGTTTCACTTCCATTAGGTTTCCTTAGTTTCCGACCGGTAAGAAGTTGATTTTTTTACAGAATTTTCTCTTATTCCCTCCTTTTTTCCCCCTTAATTTGTCTTTCTCGTTGTTCTTTACAATTTTAGGGTTTCTAAAATTATGCCGAAAATGATCTTGGAAAAGTTCGTGATGCTAGCTAGTCCTATGTTTTGTTCTTTTGAGTTCTTTATTGAGTGGAAATATGGTTTTTAATTTTTATTCTTTGTTCATTAGCAATGATATTATTCGAAAGATCTGTGATTTTTAGCTTTCCATATTCCCGATTGTCGCGTGCACATCGCGCGGTTGAATGTTTCATGGTAAATGACGAATGGTTAGTTAACATGCACACGCACACGCACACACACACACTCATTTGTAGATTTCTTAAAATTTGTTATTTTTGAGGTGCTGGTTTGCTGATGATCCGAGTTGAAAATAATCAAAGTTTGGGCATCGGATGGAAAAATTTTATAAGTTCAGGCATTTTTAGGTTAGTTGTCTCAGGTTTTTTATTTTAGGTTTAACTTCGAACCGTAGTGTGTAAATCTCTTAGAACCAACCCTCCTTTCCAAACTCGGGAGAAGCTCTCGGCTCATAAAGTTCTTTCTTTAGGTTTTTGCCCAGGGGATGATCAACCTGGGACCATAGCAGGCCCAAATGCTGCCGTTCTTATGTAGTTACTTTGGCTTGTGGTTATATCAGTCAGAATTTGTCAATAAGACGGGCTTTTGCCCTAGCTACACTCCAAATATAGTTTAAATCCTTTTGTTTGGCGATAAATTCTTGTAATGTCTATTAATATTGTCTCCATTAGTCTACTGTTGTTTTTGGTTTTGGGAATGGATATGAATGGATTTATGTACTTACTGAACACTCACCTTGTGTGCTTCACAAGAGCTGCTGATAATGGCTGGTTTAAAGTATTCTTGTTTCCATTATGCTAATTGATACGTTTTTCTTAGTTGCTTCTGATCAATGTTGGCTTTTTCTTGTCCTTTGAGTTAGTATTACTTATATATATATATATACACGTTTATTTGGCAGTATATCTGTCAGAATCATTTTGATAAGTAACAAAACTTCATTACAGTGAAGCTATGCAAGTATGCAAGCAAAGAAGCTATAAAAGCTTCATAAAGATGAAGCTACACCAGTATAAAACACTATGCAAGGGTAAGTTCAAAGAGCAAGATAATGAGAGAAGAAAGAACTAAACTGAGTCAAAGCCTGTGAATTGTCCAGAAGAGAAACGGAGATGGGAAATTACTAATGGAGCAAAGGTTTTTTAATAACATAATGGATCCAAATATCAGGACTTCTTTTCTGAGGGTATTTAGTTGGTGCAGCTATCATCTGCTGAACTTACGACCCAATTTTATGCAGTTGCTGTATCTTTTCACATTGAACTGGACATGATTTAATGGGGATATATTTTGGGAATGTAGTTCATTTTCAAAAGGTCAAAGGAATGCTAATTTTTGTTGTAGAGTCTGGGGATAGTTGTAATGTGCATTTATTTTTTTCGTCAAATCAATGGCTACTTAAGGAAGAAAGTGAAAAATGCAGAAGAGATTAAAGATTGAAGTCTTTTAGTGCTCTGGTTAAGGACTAACATTTCTTGGTTCCCTAACTCTCTGTAGTATCAAATATCTCTTGTTATTACTTTCTTTCAAACTTTTAATCTGGGTGGAATGTAGGAAAAGGGAAAAAACTCAGGGGGGTTGTAAATTGGAGTCGGATGGGTTATTGCATGAATTTAGCTTCAGTTCTTGACCTGTACAAAAAAGAGGTTTGCTTATTTTGTTTTTACTGCCATGCAGATTCTTATTTGTAAGGGATGGCCACAAAATCAGCAAACATGCAAGGATTCTTTAGGCAAAAGAAAAAGACAAAACCAGCTAGCTCTAAGAAGTCCTCATCAAAGAAGTCACCAACTCATGCTATGTTTAATGGTTCTGATGTGCCCCAGCCATCAGCACTCATATCCCATGGTTCTCCTGAAATGAAAGGTACTATATATTTTCCTTGCATGTTGTTTATGTGAGGACATATAGAGTCTGAAGTAGAGGAAAGGAGACATAGCTTTCAAGTGTTGATATGAATAGTTATTAGTAAAACAAACAAATGGGGAGAATTTTGAAGCAAGCAAGTAATGCTGAATTGGCATCCCATTCTTGTGCAGATGATTATGATGGAACTGTGGAGGTACTGAGGCAATTTGACATGAACATGGCATATGGACCATGCCTTGGAATAACCCGACTGGCTCGATGGGAGCGTGCGCAACGCCTTGGAATGAACCCTCCCAAAGATGTGGAAGCTCTCCTGAAAGGAGGAAAGGCAAATCATGAATGCTTGTGGGATGGTCGCGTTTAGGCTTCACTTTGTTTTTTCTACTCGATTTGTAGCTTGTTAAGTATGTACAACCTTTTTGTTTAATCTTCCATCTAGGAAGCATTAGTTTCTATCTATTTGAGTTTAGAAGTCCTGTAGGAGTGTCCAATCTCCTCGTAGTGGTTTCATGACTGAATCTTTCTAGTTCAAATGGATAAATGAACCATCAAGGGAATCGGAATTGTTGGGCTCTCTCTGGAGCTGCAGTGTGTGGGATATGAATCTGTACCCATCCTAAGTTTCATAGCTGAACCTTAAACTGGGCCAAACTGGGCGTTGCTTGATCGGAAGGTCTAGCCGAATGGAAAGATACATAAATGCGTACGAGTGCCACTGATGGAGTAGAACTCGTAGTATTTAATATTAGTTGCAAATGCGCTTATTTTGTTCGCTCCACTTGTGATTTACTCTATCATCTTTGTTTTTGAATTTTAAAAAATCTTTGCAAAACGAGCTTTTAAATCCTATGTTATTTTGTGGGTCTTGGATATTATAATTAAAAATATTTAAGTGAAGAAAATGGATAAAATCAAAACCAAGAAAGAAGCCTTTTTTTTTTAAAAAAAAAACGTTAATATTTTTTTATTTTTCTATTAAAGGACCTGAAAGTACATTTTAGAAGATTTAGAGGGTAGCTTAATTATGAAGATAGGCTGTAAATGCATATAGAGAAATTGTAAGGATGCTTATGTAGAAGTATATTTTGACCCTTTTTTTTAAAATATGTTAGTTTATTTTGGCAAAACAAAAGAAAGAAATATATTGGTTTATCTATAATATTAGAAGGCATGGGTCTTCATCAGTGTCTTGGGTTGGCAAAACTTATCTTCCTTGTTACCCAACAAATATTCGCCTTCGCCTAACTAAATAACGAACTTCCCTTAAGAGAAAACCGCCAAATCCTAGTATTCCACTATCCTAAATGAATCTTCAATGCCAATGCAAATTTAAACATTTTTTAATGTAAATTTTGTATTTTATGTGATGCTCTATATGAATGAAGTTTCATATAAATTATAGAAAAAACTTTATACTAATATATAAGTTTAAGGTAATATTAGTTATAAACTTTTTCATTGAGTGAGTTGAAAAGATAGTTATTTTTAGCTTGAAATGTTATAAATAGTTACAAAGCCAACTCACCATAGTAGGTGGATGATTCAAAGATGAATAAGGGTAGAAGTTGTTGGCCTGCTTTGATCCAATTTAGAGAAGATCTAATTTGGAGAAAAGGTTCAAGGAGGATGGGGAGTGTTACTATGATATGAATCTTAGGATACTTCCAGGATATTGGTTGAAGGTAGTAAGAATAAACCAAATTAATAAAAGTTTTGCACTATGTGTGGATTTTCAATTAAATAGATATATATATAAAAGATTACTACAATTAATAGATGTCTATAAATTATTCTAAATTGGTATGAATACTATAATTTAATTATATAATTAGATATTACTAATTGTAGTTTTATATAACTATTTGATTGTTGTTCCACATTTCAATGGAATGATATGTTTTGAAAGAGGTACAATCCTTCAAATTATAAGAATGCACCATTATATATTAGGACTTATGTCATTTTATATTAGACAATGCAAAAGTTGGAACACTAAAAAATGACAAAAAGTCACTATCGAAGAAGTACAATTAGAAAGAAAGAAAATGATAATATCAAAAGGGTATGAAGGTAAAAAAGCTTTTGAACTTATATATTATAATATATTGCACATTGAAAAGAAGGAATAATTGGGCCTAATTATAAGGTTTTGTGATGATTAAATCGTGTGTTTGTGATGATTAAATTGTATGATTGTGAGAGAGGATGGGTTTTGTTATATAAAGTTGAGGTAGAGGATATAAAGTCAATACTAATTACAAACTTTTAAGTTAAGTAGTTTAAATAGACTTAATAATCATATATTGATTTAGTTATTGACTACTTTTGATTGGGACATTGCATTTATTTAGTTAATTTGACCATTCATTAATTAAATTTTTTTTTTAAAAAAAAAATAGACATATGTACTATAGATGCATGTGTTTGTTAATGTGAATGACATTTTATAAATTTTATCATCTAAATAGTATAAGAACAAATGGTTCAATCATTATCAAATACATAATTCTTAATGAATTTTCTTCGTAATTTTTCTCGTTGTTTATCATTTTTCAAAGTGAAAACTACTTGGCCAAAAAATACATGTAAACTCAAACTGCTAATTATTGATGAGAAAATACCAAGCCTAATGGGCCTATATAACCTTATTAATTGCATAAATTGCCATTCATTTTTTATTTTATCATTGTTGCATTTTATAATATCATGGGATAATATAAAGCCATCACGTCAAATTTACTTGTTTTTTTAATTTTATGCATAAAAATTAAAATTGTTAAATGTCATATCCAATTGATTTTTTTCTTATTAAACTTACCGCTTCAACATCATTGAAAAGATGACATGGCTGACTCTTATTGGTTAAAGAGTAAACAATAAGTTGTAAAGTAGTATAATTAACAAGTAAAAGTTTCATTGATAATAACATTTAGCAACTCTACACTTTAAATATAAAATTGAAAAAACATTTAAAATTCGGATAATGCTTTTGACATTATCCCTAATATTATAGATTGGAATAATATAATAATTTTATTCACTTCACTCAATTTTTCCCCATCTCATTTGGTTTCATGGGAAAACTTTTGATATTGAAAGAGAAAAAATTTGTTTGTTTATCTTTTTTTGATTCTTAAGAAGAAATACTTAGAGAAGATTTAGGTTTTCAAAATGAATTTCTAGATCTCTAGATTTACTACCGTTATATGCAGATTTTGGCCTTTGGACTCCTAAACACGTAGTTAGCCTAAGCCTTTGATAACAATGGGATACATTGGAGACATTCCTTAACATGTAGCAGTTTTCTATGAAAGCATTGTAGAATATTCAAGAAGAAAGATCTTTGTACACTTGTTACAATCCTAGCAATTGACCTCATATATAAAAGGCCTTTAAGACATCCTTGGTAAAGAATTTTGAAAATTTTAAATTATAGATTGACATCATTGGTTGAAATTATCCACTTATACTCTATTGATTCGAGTGTCAAAGTGTACACACTAAAGCCATCCCCAATACTCTTTCTTAACTCGCATTTGTTCTTTTGTAGACCTTTATTTCAAACTAATCTAGGCCCACACATGCCACTTGTGAGCCTAGAAGAATTTTCACCAACTTATTTGGCACCCATTGTGATGTCGAAAGGTTGAGAGCCTTGTCTTGTTAAACATTTCTTTTGCTAACATGAAAGGAGTATCAATCCGATGGGGATCAGCTAACATCAAGAGTTCAAGAGTCAAAATCCAATGACCCGTTACATGGTATTGGAGGTCCAATGACAAGAGCTAGAGCTAAGCGGATGAGAGAAGTTTTGCAAGGATTAGTGATGGAGCTGCAAGAGAAGGAACCGAGCTTTACCTAGGGAGAATCGACATTTATTCACATTATCCAAGCTTCCAAAGAGGATCCCGAGAGAACCGGCCTTGAATGGAGGACAGAGGCTGACACGGTTCCGGGCACGGCTTGAGACACGGCCTGAAGGTCTGTCACAGACTCTGACACGGTTCCGGGCACGGCTGGGGACACGGCTTGCAGAACTTTCACAGAAGCTTACACGGGTTAAGACACGGCTTGGGACACGGCCGTGTACTACGCTCGTCACATGTTCAGACGCGAATATTATTATTTATTTCCACGTGTACGCTTAGATTTTTCCCCCTTTTAGGTATTTTACGGGGCCATATAAATACTCTTTTGTCAGACCAATTGAGGGATAGTTGTTGAATACACATTTTGAGAGCTCTCTCTCTTTTGTTCTTTACGAAAGAACTCCTTTCGATTTCTTCGATCTAAACGCTCGGGGAAGTCATCTTGATAACTTAGGTTTCAATCAGCAAGTGTGGTTGGGGTCTAGTTCCGTTCATCACTTGTTCAAGACGATACTTGGGAATCCGATTTCAAATCACGATTGACGGGTTCTAGGTTTAATATACCTAGGGTTCGCATCATTTGGTATCAGAGCCTCGCCTTCTTGATTCAAGTAATTCTATCCTTTTCGATTAATTATCGTTGTCTTCTTTAAAAAAAAAATTGTTTTATTTGTGTAGGAATTCAAGTCATTCGATTATTGTTATTTTGTTCGTATCTGTCTGGAAATTCGTCAATTGGATTTCTCCGCAAGAATTTCCATTAGTCGACGCAAAGAATCTAAATTCTCCTGTCTTACAAATTCATTAAGGAATTGCTATTGTTCTGTTGTTGTTTCTCGTCCGTTATCGGGGGGGGGGGGGGGGGGGGGGGGGGAATTCTACGGCCATTAAAGTCGTCGATTCCCTGAGCAAGGCAAATTCGTTGCCTTTTCCACTGCGGCCACTGCAAGTCACAGACAAATTAGATTAGGTTCAAAAAAAAAAAAAAAAAGAAGAAGAAGAACATTTCAGTAATCTAGTATCTATATTTTTCCGTTCATTCGAATTGTATTCATTGTGTCCCTATTGGAGTCCTTGTCCGTGTTTCTCTTAATTGGCTGTTGAATTGGAACCGTTTGTTTAAAAAGTTGAGTTGCCTTAGTGGTTTATGTTAAAGAAATTTTGATTGAGTTCTGATCAAAGAGCCTATAAGAGCGAGTTGTGAGGATCATCTATTTACTGAACGAAACACGAGTGAATCTATATCTGTGAGTGTAAACAGGTGAGGGAGTGAATTGTGAGGTTTATATTTTTTTTTTGTGTTATTTCTAACCCTTTTGTTGCAGCAATATGTCTGATCAAAGTCCTACTAATGGAGAGAAGGGAGGCGTAGATAAGAAATTGATGTTTGAGGCATTATTCGGTGAGATGAGAAAAATGCTGAGTGCTGAAATGGAGCAAGTCCATGAGAGGTTGGATAAGATGGAGCAGAGTAGGGAACCGTCAGGTAGTAATGTTGTGGGGAGAAGAACCAATAGGCATTCAAGAGGGGGAGTGAGTATAGAAGAGAAGGAGGATACTGATTCAGGGGAATATGGTTTCATGAGGGAGAGAAGAGATACCCAACGGCGAGATGGTAATTTGGGTAGTATTAAGATGAAGATACCTTCCTTTCAAGGGAAGAATGATCCAGAGCTGTATTTGGAGTGGGAGAGAAAAGTGGACCATGTATTTGATTGCCATAATTACACTGAGGAGAAGAAGATAAAGTTAGCTGCAATTGAATTCTTTGATTATGCCAGTGTATGGTGGGATTAGCTGGTGCGTAATAGGAGAAGGTATGGTGAGAGGCCTGTTAGCACTTGGAATGAGATGAAAACAATTATGCGGAAGAGATTTATCCCTAGTCATTATTATAGGGATTTGCATAGGAAATTACAGGGGTTGACACAAGGGTCCAAGAGTGTAGAGGATTATTATAAGGAGATGGAGATAACTATGATTAGAGCTAAAGTAGATGAGGAAGATGAGGCTACAATGGCTAGATTCATCAATGGGTTGAATCGGGAGATCGCTGATGTAGTAGACTTACAACATTATGTGGATATTGAGGAATTGTTGCATAAGGCGATCAAGGTAGAGAAGCAGTTGAAGTATAAAGGGAATTCTAAATCTTGGGCGACTTCTAACTCTTCATGGAAGTCAAATTGGAAGAAGAACACTGCAAACTCAAAACCAAAAGAGGATGTGAAGGCTAAGAGTCCAGTTACTTCCACTAAAGGTAAATTGACACTAAACCATTCACTAGAACTCGTGATGTCAAATGTTTCAGGTGTCAGGGGTTTGGACATATTGCATCTCAATGTCCAAATCAAAGGGCCATGATCATTCGGGATAATGGAGATATGGAGAGTATTAGTTCCAGTGATGATGACATGCCACCATTGGAAGATTGTAGTGATGTGGACGTTGAGGGACCCGTGAGTGGGGAATTGCTAGTTACTAGGCGAGTCCTTAGTACTCAGCCTAAGGATGATGGTGAAGGGGTTCAGCGTGAGCATATTTTTTACACCCAGTGTCATGTGCAGAAGAAGGTATGCAGCTTGATTATTGATAGTGGTAGCTGTACTAATGTTGCTAGTACCTTATTGGTTGATAAGTTGAGGTTGAAGACTTCGAAGCATCAGAAACCATACCGGTTACAGTGGTTGAATGAGTGTGGGGAAGTGAAGGTGACCAGGTAGGCTCTTATTTCATTTTCTATTGGGAGTTATCATGATGAGGTGATGTGTGATGTAGTTCCCATGCAGGCTAGTCACATATTGTTGGGGCGACCGTGGCAGTTCGATCGGAGGGTAATGTATGATGGGTACAAGAACCATTACTCTTTTGTTTTAAACAAGAGAAATGTGGTTTTAACTCCCCAGAAACCATGGGAGGCTTGTGAGGATCAAGTGAGGCTCGCAAAAGAGTTTAGAGAGAAACATTTGAGTGGACAAGAAAAGAGTGAAAAAGAAAGAAAGAAAGAGTGAGAGGCAAACACATGTGAGCCAAGAGAGTGAAGAGCTTAACACACTGAGTGGAGAGAAAATTGCAGGAGAGAGTGGAGTTGCAAGAAAAAGTGAGGTTAAAGGTGCAATAGTGGCCAGGAAACAACTACTTGTACTCATGTACAAGGATTTATATTTTACTACCACTAACCTTAACTCTTCTTTGCCAAGTGTGGTTGTGTCTCTTTTGCAGGAATATGGGGACTTGTTTCCTGAGGAAGTCCCAAGGGGATTGCCTCCACTAAGAGGCATTGAGCACCAGATTGACTTTATCCCAGGTGTTTCCATTCCTAATCGGCCAGCTTATCGGGCCAATCCAGAGGAAACTAAGGAGATCCAAAGGCAGGTTGATGATCTAGTAGAGAAGGGGTTTGTGAGAGAAAGCCTCAGTCCATGCTCAGTTCCTATCATCCTGGTTCCCAAGAAGGATGGAACATGGCAGATGTGTGTTGACTGTCGAGCAATCAACAAGATCACAGTTAAGTATAGACATCCTATCCCTAGACTTGATGATATGCTTGATGAGTTGCATGGTGCCTGTTTGTTTTCCAAAATTGATTTAAAGAATGGTTATTACCAAATTCGCATGAAAGAGGGAGATGAGTGGAAAACGGCTTTTAAAACTAAACATGGTTTATATGAGTGGATGGTAATGCCTTTTGGATTAACAAATGCGCCTAGCACATTTATGAGGTTGATGAATCATGTTCTTCGCGTTTTCATTGGAAAGTTTGTTGTTGTCTATTTTGATGATATCTTAGTTTACAGCACGACTTTAAATGAACATATTCAGCATTTACAAAGTGTGTTTACTGTTTTGCGAGAAAACAAGTTGTATGCAAACTTGAAGAAGTGCACCTTTTGTATGGAATCTGTGGTTTTTCTTGGATTTGTTGTAGATGCAGATGGGATTGCTATGGATGAAGAAAAGGTGAAGGCGATCAGGGAGTGGCCAACACCTAGGAACGCAAGTGAGGTCAGGAGCTTTCATGGGTTAGCAAGTTTTTATAGGAGGTTTGTTAGGGACTTTAGTTCTATAGCTGCTCCTTTAAATGATCTTGTTAAGAAGAATGCTGAGTTTAGGTGGACTAAAGTGCATGAGGAGGCTTTTAATGTTTTGAAAGGTAAGTTGACTAATGCACCATTACTTATTCTACCTAATTTTGAGAAGGTTTTTGAAATTGAATGCGATGCTTCTGGGAAAGGTATTGGTGGTGTTTTGATGCAGGAATCTAAACCGATCGCTTATTTTAGCGAAAAACTCAGTGGCCCTGCTTTAAATTACCCAGTCTATGACAAGGAGTTATATGCTCTGGTGAGGAACTTGCAAACTTGGCAACATTACCTATGGCCTAAGGAGTTCATCATTCATTCCGATCATGAGAGTTTGAAGTTTCTGAAAACTCAAGGTAAGTTGAACAAGAGACATGCAAAGTGGCTGGAGTTCATTGAGACATTTCTGTATGTGATTAAATACAAGCAAGGAAAAGAGAATGTGGTGGCTGATGCACTTTCTCGAAGGTATTCACTTTTGACTTCTTTGCATACTAGATTGCTTGGATTTGAACTCATTAAGGAATTGTATGAGACTGATGTTGATTTTGGTCAAATTTGGGTTGCTTGTGCTGAGTCTGGACATGCTGACTTTTATAGGCATGATGGGTACTTGTTTAAGAAAGATAAGTTGTGTGTGCCTAAAAGTTCTGTGCGTGAATTGCTTGTGAGGGAAACACATGGGGGTGGTTTAATGGGACACTTTGGTGTTAAAAAGACTTTGGATATTTTGCATGAACACTTTTATTGGCAAAAAATGAAGCATGATGTGCAAACTGTGTGTGACAAGTGCATTACATGTAGACAGGCTAAATCCAAAGTAATGCCCCATGGAGAATACATTCCATTACCCGTGCCTAATCAACCCTGGACTGACATTTCTATGGATTTTGTGTTAGGGTTACCACGGTCTCAAAGTGGAAAAGATAGCATATTTGTTGTTGTTGATAGGTTTAGCAAGATGGCTCATTTCATTGCCTGTTCTAAATCTAATGATGCACAACATATTGCTGATTTGTTCTTTAGAGAGATTGTGCGATTGCATGGCTTGCCCAATTCTATTGTGAGTGATAGGGATGTGAAATTCTTGAGTCATTTTTGGCGTACTCTGTGGAATAGGCTAGGCACTAAGCTGTTGTTCTCTACTGTTGCACACCCTCAAACTGATGGTCAGACCGAAGTAGTCAATAGGACTCTTTCAACCTTGTTGCGTGCTGTGATTCATCAAAATTTGAAACAATGGGAGAAATGTCTACCCCATGTAGAATTTGCATATAATAGGACTGTGCATTCCACTACATCTTACTCTCCATTTGAGATTGTATATGGTTTTAATCCTTTGACTCCACTGGATATTTTGCCTTTGCCTGTTAATGAATTTGTTGATCTTGATGGAAAGAAAAAGGCAGAATTTGTGCGGGAATTGCATGCTCAGGTGCGGGCTAACATTGAGAAGAAGAATGAGCATTATGCTCGCCAGGCCAATAAGGGTCGTGTGAAGGTTGTCTTTCATCCAGTAGATTGGGTGTGGGTGCATCTGAGAAAGGAGCGATTTGCCGAACAGCGAAAATCTAATTTACACCCTAGGGGAGATGGGCCATTCCAAGTGTTGGAACGCATCAATGATAACGCTTACAAGATTGACTTACCAAGTCACTATGGTAATGTAAGCGCAACTTTTAATGTTTCTGACCTTACTCTATATGATGCAGGTGATTCGATGACGAATCTTTTCGAGGAAGGAGGGAATGATGGGGATCAGCTAACATCAAGAGTTCAAGAGTCAAAATCCAATGACCTGTTACATGGTATTGGAGGTCCAATGACAAGAGCTAGAGCTAAGCGGATGAGAGAAGCTTTGCAAGGATTAGTGATGGAGCTGCAAGAGAAGGAACCGAGCTTTACCTAGGGAGAATCGACATTTATTCACATTATCCAAGCTTCCAAAGAGGATCCCGAGAGAACCGACCTTGAATGGAGGACAGAGGCTGACACGGTTCCGGGCATGGCTTGAGACACGGCCTGAAGTTCTGTCACAGACTCTGACACGGTTCCGGGCACGGCTGGGGACATGGCTTGCAGAACTTTCACAGAAGCTTACACGGGTTAAGACACGGCTTGGGACACGGCCGTGTACTACACTCGTCACATGTTCAGACGCGAATATTATTATTTATTTCCACGTGTACGCTTAGATTTTTCCCCCTTTTAGGTATTTTACGGGGCCATATAAATACTCTTTTGTCAGACCAATTGAGGGATAGTTGTTGAATACACATTTTGAGAGCTCTCTCTCTTTTGTTCTTTACGAAAGAACTCCTTTCGATTTCTTCGATCTAAACGCTCGGGGAAGTCATCTTGATAACTTAGGTTTCAATCAGCAGATGTGGTTGGGGTCTAGTTCCGTTCATCACTTGTTCAAGACGATACTTGGGAATCCGATTTCAAATCACGATTGACGGGTTCTAGGTTTAATATACCTAGGGTTCGCATCACAATCCCTCATGATGATGCCCTTATAACTGTTTTCCCCTTCCTATAGTAGATTTGCTAGTTGATTTGGCCTTGGGCCATGTGCTGCTAGGTTTCATGGATGCTTTCTTAAGCTATAACTAGATCCGAATGCATAAACTTACTGTGTTTACACTTCATTTATTACCCAGTTTGGGATGTATTATTACAAAGTCATGCCATGTGGTCTCAAAAACTTTGAAGCCACTGATTAGAGGTTTGTTACAAAAATGTTTAAACCTCAAATCAAATGTAATGTAGAAGTCTATGTAGATGATATGATTGTTAAGAGCAAGAAGCCCAAAGAGCACTTGGCTAACCTCTAAAAAACCTTCAAGATACTCATACGACATAATGTGAAGCTGAACCCTCAAAAGTGTGTGTTTGTAGTAGTTGCTAGTGAGTTCCTAAGATATATGGTTACAGCTCAAGGACGAATAAGCTTAGGGACACAAGATGCTATAGACTCTCTTTCAAGAACTGGAAACAATAATTAAAGACTACAAGATGAAATTAAAACTTTAAAAAAGAAAAGGGTGTTTTGAGTCAAACAAATGTGTTTTTAACTAATAAAAATGGTAATGAATCTTCACAAACTGAAAATTTATTTTTAAAACAAGAAATGAAAGGATTAAAAAATAGAGTTAATGATCTCTTACAATCAATTAAAAGCACTTTTACTAAGTTTGATGAAAGTAATGAAAAATTGAAAATGCTTTTAACAAGATAACGAATAAAGGCAAATCCCAAAAATATTTGATTTATATTAGATATGTAACCCCCTAAGACAATCAAAGAGGTCTAAAGACTAGCTAAGCAAATTATTGCATTGGGTAGATTTGTATCCCAATCAATGGAAGAAGTAAAAGGGAAAAGGAGATAGAAGAGAAAAAGAAAGAAAATAAACATAGGTAGGAAGAAGAGGGTTGGATGGAGGGAGGAAGAATATATGTATATATATACTTCTATATTTGAAAATTATACCATAATATTAAAAATAATATCCTTTTCTCTAAAACAAAATTAAAATCATTTTAACATACATCTAAGATGAATATGGGTTAATATGTGTAAAGGGCTAAAATAAATTTTGAGTTTTAAATCTAATAATGACTTGGATTTGACTTTTTGATCTAAAGTCATAGAGCTCATAGAGTCAAGTTTATGATATGTGATGGATTAGAGAGATTTGGTGCGGTAAACTTGAAGTAGGGATTGTTGAACTAACTTATTCACTCTCAACCCTTTCTAGGATATTCATGCACTTAGAAAGGTTTTTTATGGGGTTAGACTTGAAGGAACTCATGGGAAGATACATTAATAAGAGGATTCATCTCAATTGTTGATTGTCTATGTGATCCAATGAACATTATTAATGGCCAGACTCTGTAAATATTAGGAAGCTCATTTTCATTGGACATGATTTAGAGATTAAAGAAACACTATAGTACTATTAGACCACTATCTTAAAGGATCAAATAAGCCTCAGAATGACGATCACTCTATTTCTCATCAATAATAGTGGGATTGATGTTGTATAACTTATTCACCTATCACATATGTGTTTGAATTTCTTGAGATAGCTTGCTGCTCTCTCCTTACTCATATTTTAAAGTCATCTTTATGTATCATTATTATATCACTCTTTTGAAGTTACGTAAAGCACAAGACTCATGCTGTATACATATGATTATTGCAACTGAATTCTTATATCTCTAATATGAAAATTTATGAGATCTTTAGATTTAATCAATTTAATTTACCATTAATTTAGTTTAAAAATAAAATAAGAATTAGTTTGGATTATCTATTAATAATATAAATTTATATAATAGTTAATTATATCAGACTCAATACATAAAATTATAAATATATATGATAAGAGGAGGAAGGAATAATAATAATAATTACGGTGACAACACTATTACGCTAGTTTTAGGTTTAATGAAAAACTTACGATGGGAGTTTTCCGAACCATCGTCACGTCACAGCCTTCTTGTCTTGTCTTGTTAATTTTGTGCCCAAGATCCAAATTCTTCACAATTCCCTCAAAATCCCCCTCTTTCTCTCTCCTTCGTTCCTCTTACTTTCTCTGATTACCTTCGCGTTTCGCAAACACCTCTCTCTCTCTCTCTTTCTCTCTTTTCCCCCACAACGCCATTTCTAGGGTTTTCCCACACCAACACCAAACAAATCCCCTACTGTCCCATCATATAGACCTTTCTTCCCCCTTCTCTCTCTCTCTCTCTTTGCTTCCCGCTTCATTACTCCCTCCTGCTCACATTCAAATTCATCCGAATTACGCAGTGAAAAATTGTCCTAGTTTTGTTTGTAGTCAATTACATTAAAGGATTCTACTTTAGTTCTCCACGCTTAGCAAGATGACGTCTATGTGATGTCATGCGACTCCATTACCCTGATCGTGCGGAAAGGCACAAAATGAGCTGTAGTAGTAGTAGTAGTAGTAGTGGAACATATTGGAAGTTTTGATTTCTAGGGTTTTCTTTGAGGGTTTGATTTTTGTTAATTGATATTGGGATGAATAGTGTATTTAGTGAACAGATATTGGCGGATAAACTTTCCAAGCTCAACGGCACCCAGCAGTGTATTGAAAGTAATTTCCTTAAACCCTTTTCTTATTTTTCATTCATTTTCTGCTTTATATTTAGTGGACTTATTTTCTCTTTCATATCAGTTGAGATTGAATTTCGTAGATTTGGATATGTTATTTTTAGGACAAACTGTAATTCCACGTGGTTAGACCTTCTAGGCTTTCAAAATGTGGTTTTTTCTTCCCAAACTGCCGCTGGTAAAGGCTAAATGCTGCTTCCAAGCCTAATTTTTGGGTACTTAGGTTGTGGGAGGTAAATGCACTTGTTAGAAACTTTGTGGGGGTGACAAAACCATGTTCGTGAATTTAGGTTTATCCATGCCTGATCAATGGTATTTGCGGATATGATTGAAATCTCTTGTTTTGTGTATTTGATAATTTAGCCCTTGCTTGCCATTAGGATATATATCTCTATTTTCTTAGAATGCTGTATAGTTTAACCATATATTATGGAAATGTGGAATTTGGATTATATTAGCAATTGCTGATTCTGTATGGCTAGTCCATCTATTTGCTATCTTTGTGTCCAATCTTTAATTGGTAAGATGAAAACGGCTGCTGTTAATTAGGATTCGTCTCTTTAAGATGATAGCAAAATACAGTCGTAATTTTCTTAAGTATAAAATCAGGAGATCCTTGAAAGGTGATTTGAATTTTAACAACTGTGCATAAATTGTTTAAGGATAGAAGGATCTTGATGAGATATAAAACTTGTAAGGATATGTATATGGTGGTTGCATTTTGTAGAGTCTATATCCAGGAAAACCTACTATTTAGAAAGATAATGAGGTTGTCATAAATGGATTTTTCACTCTTGCTGTAAGTTATATGTGTTTCTTTTCAATTTTGATTTACTACTGTGTGGTGCTTGCTGTATAGGCTCTTCATGCATGATTAATAAAATTCATATTGGAAAAAACTGTTGAGAATGCTGTCTTTTTTTATAAAACAATTTACTTGTTATGTCATTGCAATGATAAATTTAATTAATTCATTAAATTTGTTTGTTTTGGTATCCAGTTATGAAGGCAAATCCTGCAGTAGTGCAATAGAAATGTCTATTGTCTTTAATCATATTAGACATTAAATTACCGTTGCACTTTCTGTTTTAAATCAATCATTTGATCCTGTTTTTCTTATGGAATTCTTTTGTTAGCTTTGTCGCATTGGTGTATATTTCATCGAAGTAAAGCGGAATTGGTTGTTACGACATGGGATAAGCAATTTCACGATTCGGAGATGACTCAGAAAGTTCCCCTATTATATCTCGCAAATGATATACTGCAGAACAGTAAGCGTAAAGGGAATGAATTCGTTACTGAGTTCTGGAAGGTTCTTCCAGCTGCTCTCAAGGATGTTGTTGAGAAAGGGGATGATCATGGAAAAAGTGTGGTCTCTCGATTGGTACATGTCTTCACCATTGGATGTCTGTCTTTAGTGAAATGTATCTTTATTTCCACAATATGAATGTTAGTTTTTATAGTTCTGTGGTCACTGTATGTTATATTTTTAGAAACTGGTAAAAGATGATAGATACGGATTATACCATACCTAATATTGATTTTGCAGGTTGGTATATGGGAAGAAAGGCGAGTATTTGGATCTCGTGCTCGAAGTCTAAGAGATTTAATGCTTGGAGAAGAGACCCTTCCACCATTAGAGTTAAATAAAAAGCGTTCGCGTTCTGTCAAAATAGTTAAGAGGGATTCACGCTCCATTAGAACGGTGAGATTGACAGTAATGAGATGCCTTTATTGGTACTCTTTTTGTCTGAGAATTTTATAGTTTGAAATATTTGCATTGTATTCTAAATATAATGTTGTTTTGGTTTTAGAAACTGTCCATTGGATCCACAGCTGAGAAGATAGTGTCAGCATTTCATTTGGTTCTTACTGAACATCTTCATGAAGATTTGGAAATGAGTAATTGCAAGTCTGCAATTCATCGTGTGAAGAAGATGGAGAAAGATGTAGATGTTGCTTGTGCCAGTGGTATGTTGTGCCTTTGATTTGAAGTTGAGTTCTATCAGGGAATAGGATAGATATTTTATAGTGCATTTTTAGAAAGTGGTATCAGTTTACTTTTGTAACATATTGCACATCTCATGGAATCTCAAACTTACTGCTGTCTAAGCATTTTCTTCTGTCTTCAGCAAAAGGTTTGAAGCGCAAAGAGTTGGCAAAGGAACTAGAAAATGAGGAGAACATATTAAAACAGTGTATTGAGAAGCTTAAATCAGTTGAAGCAAGCAGGGTAGCGCTTGTATTGCAGTTGAAAGAAGCACTACATGAACAAGTATGTATTGTTACTTTCAAATTTTTTTCAAGATAAACCACAACATTTCTCATGAAACCTGTCAATGGTTCAATGCTGTACCTTAATGCTTTTGGTAACTTGCTTGTACATATTTGCTGGCAGGAATCTCAACTGGAGAATGTTCGAACACAGATGCAGGTATCCACTGTCAATCCTTTAACTTTTTGATTGAGTGGATGAAAATCTGGTTCAGTATTGGTGTTTGACCTTTAAGTCGAAGCTTGCTTTTGGATGTTAAACTGCAAAAGAAGGTTTTCATAAATTAAATTTCTGCACCCAATGGAAAAGGCAAATTAAATGAATTTTCTCTTTGCTGTCTTAGTTTGTTTCAGATTCATTTTCTGCTTTCTAGATGTAGATATAAAACATTGAGAACTTCCAATTAGCAGCATTTTTTTCTTGTGTACGTTATACTATGGTCAACAAGTTCAATGAATCAAGTTTTGACAAAGGATTTGGTAATATAAATACTGCTTTTCTCAAAATAATGAAAAGTAAGGTTCAAAGTAGTAATTGAAACGAAGATTTGGGGTTGTAGTAAGGAACTGTGTTAATTTTCATCTCACCTCATTATTGAATGCGTGTCTAATGGATCTAACTAAAGATATCTCATCAATGCTTTTCAGGTAGCAGAGGCACAAACAGAAGAAGCTGCAAGCATGCGGCGGATGCTTAGTGATGAAGATTATGTATTTAAACCATCTAACTCTACTGCTATGGCCACTGAAAGTGTTGATGTTGGCATGAAAGCAGGGCAGACGCCCAAGAGGACCACTGCAGCCATTGCAGCTGAGGTTGCGGACAAGCTGCTTGCAGCATCTAGCTCCTCTAAAATGATTATGACTTCTGTCCTGTCTTCGTTTGCTGCTGAGGAGGCGAAAAATGCTGGTTTAACTAAGACTTCCAACACATCAAATTCATTCTCTTCTTCAGTGTCGAAAGCTGAAACAATTGTTCCAGCTTCAGATTCTGGAGCTTTTATGCCAGCACAGCCGCCTACGACACCTGGACAGTATCAGTCCGTTTTAATGCCTCAACAATCTCTCCCAGCGCAGGTCTCAACATCTCAACCTCAGTACCATGTGCTCACCAACCAGCCTTCCCAGCAGTACTTGCAGCCGTCTGGCGGTATTGTAGCCCCATATGGCTATGGTAACTTTCCAAACTTGTCACCTTCACCTCCTATGCCCCCTCCGCATATGGTGAGTCCCATGGTATCTTTGACGCAGCAATCGTTACAAATGACACCAACGCAATCAATACCTATGGCTCAGCAACCAGTGATGTTAAATCAGCAGCAACCCATACCATTAACTCAACAACCTCCAGGTCCTCCTAGTTTTCGGCCACTTCAGCCTCCTGGAATGTTGTATTATAGTCCCTTGCAGCATTCCAAGTGATTTTCTTCCCTTAATTGGTAACTGCCTTTCTTACGTTCCTTTCACCCCCTTTTGGAGCTGGTTGAAGAGGAATTTGAGATTTTTGTTTTTGTTGTATTCGTTTTGGTTGAGGAGTGAATATGCAGCCGTGTAAACATCACGCCAAATTACCCGTGCTGCAAGAGCTTACACGTTTTGGGTTTTGATTGAGGGGGGTCAGGATGTGGCTTCAGCCTAAAGTAGATAATACATCTCATCCAGATTTCAGCTCATATTTCCTGTAAAATATATTTATTTTGGGGTGGGGATATCTCCTATACTTTTAGGAAATGGAAGATGGTGGATATGCATTTGTAAAATCTTATTAGGGGCTCCTTGGCTGACAAAAGTTTGGAAATCCAAATTTTTTATCCCGACTATTTACTTACTTTTGGATAGACGAACTACTAGCTTTTAGGTCCAAGAGATTGAATTTTCAAGCAGTAAGTTAAGAGAAAAAATCCGATTCATATAAATGCATATAGCAGTGACACAGATATAAACTAATACACCTCCGACACCAAGGCGTCGATACTGTGAGGCTGCAGAATAAAGCAGATGGATAAGGAATTACACAAGAAAATGAATGGCACAAGATCATATTAAGGGCAATATATGCGATTAGCGGGTGCATGAAAAACTTCACAACTCTTACATAAAATATAACTAGCAAATGCTGGGGTCAAACGATGGTTTGGGATTAGAACTTGTTGAATTGGCGATTCTCATGCAAATTGGACTAAAACTAAGGAAAAAAAAAATAAAATTCTAAGGGCCGTTTTATGGGCTAATGAACCAATTCGAAATTAGGGTGTCTTAGGTAGGGCTCATTTCATACAATTTTAGCTCGTAAACTGTTGGTTTATGGGCTGAGTCGAAGTTGGGTTAACCCTTTCCCTAATTTAGGCACATCTAATGTGAAAAAATGATACATAATTTTGTAAATAATATATGCATAGGATCATTTAGAAAAAATTCCTGTTTTTTTTTTTTTCAAAAAAGGCAAAGTATTTTGTTCAATCAACTAAAACAACATTAAAACCCTCCTTAAGGAGTCTTGAAAGGTCTAGTAACATGATATGCTAGGTGCTTATATGGAGGAGATGGGGGTTGGAACCCATATAGTGCACACACCACCTTTTTTTCCCTTAAGATGCAGTCTAATTAGTACAAGACTACAAGAGTATGCCTTTCTTTTAATAAGATTAATAGAAAAGGAAACAAAACTAGTAAAAAGTCTTAGAATATCTTCCGCTACTGGCTTTATATCCTATTTGGCCAAATTAGACTTCAACAAATTGTAGAGAATTTGAGAATCAATTTCTAGTTTGATCTTCATCTAACCACATTCTTTGGTTGAAGTCACACCTTCCAGAGTAGCACAAGCTTAAGCCATATCCACACCTAACAGCGAAACAACCGAACCTACCCTAGTAGTGAAGTTGCCCTTATAATCTCTAATCGTCACTCTAATGCTTGCTTTTCCACTGCATGAGTACCAAGCTCCATTTGTATTAACTTTGACAATACCTATTGACGCAACGAGATAGTGTGACAAACAAGATCAATCGGCGATTGATCTTAGAAAAGTACAAGAAAGGGATAGAGTCTCGCTCTTAAACAAGTTTCAATTCATAATATGTGATAAGATATGATAAGATGAACTAAAAACCAAAAGAATACTATAAAACCTTAAAATGTGGATCAATAAGATCTTCAGCATGAGCGTGTAAAAGCCCGTGCACCATTCTATGGACAGAATCCTTCGACATACCATGTTTTCCTCCGACACCCACCATAACACCCCCTACAACATGTGTGCTTGCCCCATTTTGCTTAACACGCCCACTAGCATGGGCATGTTAATGCCCGTATCCATGTCACTGTGTCGGATCCCGTGTCTCCTTCATTCATGTTGATGCTCGTCTGTTATGCTTTGCATTATTCTCTCCCACCTTAGAAGAACTTGACCTTGAGGTCTCTTTTAGATACAAGGGTACATTGTTGGGGTAAAAAGAAAATAGATTAGCCACATTGAATGTCTTTGAGATGCCCATATTATTAGGCTATCCAACTACATATGTATGTTATTAATCCTTTGCACTATCTAATACGAGTTATACTTCTTAGGTTGCAGCTTGTTGTACTTCCCCACTGGAAATCTCTCCTTTTATAGGAACACCATCACTTGATCATCTACTAAGAACAACTTCATCTTATGATGTTTATCCATTGCTGCTTTGTCCTTGATATCTATTTGCCTTATCTTTCCTTTCACTCCTACTGTTAATACTTGCCTCACACTCGACGTATGTACAGTTTTGGACTCCCTTATAGGATCATCTATCTCCTTTTTTGATTGCTTAATTGTGAGGAATGAGTGCTCCTCCACCTTAGAAAGTTTAGCACCATTCACTAATTTGAAAGGCGAGAGAGTAAATTTCACCTCATCCTTTTCTAACCTATGCACATTCTCCCTACCCGCATACTAGGCATTGACATCATACTAGCAAGGTTTATTGAGCAGTACGTGACAAGCATCCATACCTACTATATTACAATACACCTAATCTCGGTATCTATTAATGGAAAAAAGGTACTTTGCAGTGCTCTTTAATCTCAATATTCTCTGTTGTCTTGATCCATCCAATGTTATATAGGTTAGGATATTTCTTTATCGGTAATTACAACGCTTGCACTGCTTCTCTACCTATGATATTTTCACAATTGTTGCTATCCACTACCAATTCAAGGATTCTTCCATCAATTGTGCATTTGATATAGAACAATTGATGCCATTGAGTCTTATCCTCCCACTTTGGTATCGGCACCAAATTTCTGATTACATAGGCCTGCTCATTATACTCATCTTCATCCTTGTAATACTCATTACCCCCATCAGACTCACAACGAATTCCATCTTCTTTTTCCCTTCCTACTAAGTTAACCATCATCTGTTGGACACTCATTAGACCAGTATCCTAGTTGATTACAATGGTAGCACTTCCCCAATATAGGCTTCGCATAAAGGTTGTTCTGTCGTTGTGTATCCTTTGTTTCAACTGGCGTCTTGCTTGTGGCTCTCTTTTCTTTCTTTTCAGTAACTACTCTTGGTAACTCAGATGTGGGTCTACTCTTCTTAACTATAGGTATACTTGAATCTTCTGCCCTAGATCTCCTACTTCCACCATCAAACCTACTACTCTTCTCATGTAGCATCGATTTAGCTTTGGGGGCGATGTTTTTAACCTCATTAAAAATATGTAGAACATGTATCCTAATTTTGTCCCTAATTTGCAGTTTCAAACCATCTAAATATCTAGCCACCTGCTGACCCTCACTCTCCCTTAAGTCATGCCTCTCTGCTAACCGTATGAATTCCACGGTATACTCATGTACAATTCTCTGCCCCTAGTGACACCTTTGATATTGCTGAAAAAGGATCTGCTCATAATCGAGAGGTAGGAATTCTGTTGGAGTAATTGCTTCATTCTATACCAGGTTCTCACTGGTTGTTTAGCCTCATGGTATCTCCTACTCTGAAGCCTCTCCCACCAGGCTGACATACCCCTTTTCAATCTATAAGCTACTAACTTTACCCTTTTTCCCTTAGGAATTTCCATAGACTCAAAGAATTTATCAATTTCAGCAATCTAACCAATAAAATCTTTAATATTTAAATTATCGTTAATGTTGGGAATGTTAACCTTCAACTTGAATTCTCCGCTGTCTCCATAATCAATTCTGTAATTATTCCTCTTGTATCTACCACCACCACCACCTCTTCTATGTGGCTGGTCCTCTCCTAACAACACATGGTCTTCCTCCTCCGAATCATCCTTATACATCTGTAACTCATGATTTGTAGCTACAGGTTTGATAATAGAATGATCGCATGCATACTTTGCCCTAGGTCGAATCCTACTACCATTCTTGTCTCTGTTGGCATAGAATCCCATCACATCAAAATGCTTAATCAGGTCATCAAAGTGCTGTTCTAAACGCCAGAATCTCTGATCCATGTTATTTAACACCACCCTTTGATGTTGCACCTTGGTTCGCAAGGCTTCCACATCCTAAGCAACATTGGAATGTGACCGCTTACTAAAGTACCGTCTCCTGACATCGTGGCAGGAATTTCCCACTTTAATACCAATTGACGTAGTGAGTTAGCATGATAAACAAGATCAATCAACGATTGATCTTAGAAAAGTACAAGAAAGGGATAGAGTTTCACTCTCAAACAAGTTTCAATTCGTAATATGTGATAATATATGATAAGATGAACTAAAAACTAAAATAATACTATAAAAACCTTAAAATGTGGATCAACATGGTCTTCAGCACGAGCGTATAGAAGCTTGTGTACAATTTTGTGGACAAAATCCTTCAACACGATACATTTTCCTTCGACATGCCCCCCGGCATGGGCATGCTTGCTATTGTATCACTTAACACGCCCACCAGCATGGGCGTGTTAATGCCCATGTTTGTGTTGCCGTGCTGGTTCCTGTATCTCCTTCATCCGTGTTAATGCTTGTCTATTGTGCTCTGCATCACCTATTTCTCGAGGTCTCTAATAAAAAAAAGAGATGTGATGTTGCTGATTTGCTCAGCAAACATTGTTCAATACAATTGCTTTGCAATATTTTGTACAATGAGCCCTAAACATACACGAACCATCGACATCCAATGTTTTGGGTCTTCATGTATTTGTGAAAATGTTTCCCATTCCATGATCCACAAATCAATTCTACTTATAGATTGCACATCTATTTTCATTCCTAGAACATCAAACTAATAGCCCTTATCTAATCTCAAAATAAAAAGATGTACTCAAATGTTTCTTCTTTATGGCAAAAATAATACCAAAGACTATGACACAATTTTCTTTTACACAAATTACTACAAATGCTAATTGGATTATTACAAATTCTCCATAGCAAGGGTTTAATTTTTGGCATACAATCTAATGACCACAAAATCTTTCATAAATTGGGACTCACTTGGTAAGATGATAATGGCAAATTTATTTCCATGTTTTGTTCCTCTTTCATCAAGCACCTATAACCACTTTTGACCTAGTAGATACCATTGCTCTCCAAAGTCCAAATGATTTTACATTCATCACACACTCGGCTTAGTGGGATCTTACAAACATTAAGCACTATCTCCCTATCACAAGTGTCCATCAATTTGTCCATTTTCCAGCACCTTAGGTTCTAATCAATAAAAGATGAAACTTTAAAGTTATTGCTCTGCTGGCTTGCATCAATAGGCAATGGATGCTCGTGTATTCCATAAGGAATCCGGGGATCAGAAAAGCAATTAATGTCTCCCATTGCCTGCTCTCCATAGATAGCCATTCTTAATCACTTCTCTTCCCACTAAAATACTTTGCCAAACCCATGATGGAGATCCTTCTTTACATATTAAATAATTTGGAAAAAAAAAAAGAAAAAGAAATGTTGGGGTCGTTGCTGGCTACCTAAAGCGGAGGTAACTCACGGTCTTATCGGAGTGAAGGATCGCAAGACTCCAATTACACCACTACCATCACCACTCCGAGTCACCTGCGAATTCCACAGCGGAAGTTCAGCTTTTTTCCACAAGGTATCATGCATGTCCCTTGATAACCTCGCCAAGCTCAACCTTTCCTTCCGTAGCTCCCCAAATGGCAAGATCACTCAGCCCCAATTCTCTTCCATCTCTAAACACGTTTCCTTTCACTGCGATGTTAAGGAACACAATACTTTGCTCGCTTTCTCCTTTCGATGTGATGTCAGGGTTCCTCCTTTCTCTCTGTTTTCTATGAATTATATTGCATTTTATGCATCACAAGACAAATTGTTTTACTGGAAAGAACTTCACTCTTTTACAAATTAACATCAATTAGTGTATTAACTATCTAAAGAATCTATGCGACTGGGAAATGCAGTTAAATACTGTCATCGACTCCTAGCCAAGGTACATATTATAGTTCTTAAATGCAAAATTATATTTGGACATCAATTACAATTCACAATTTCTTTGATGGCCTATCCATAAAGTGCAATAAGAACGAAAAAAAAGAAGAGAAAGAATAAATCCACAATAGCACAAGCTTATACTAAAATGCATAAATAATAAATCTCAAAGATGTAAAGGCAAAATTGTAGCCCCAAAGCTGTCTAACTACAAGCCAACACCACCAAACAAATCATAAACATGAGTAAAGCTTATTAACACAATGAGCAACAAGAGTCTATAGAGAAAGTATGAGTAGTTTACTTAAAAAGGTGTATATTCTACTAAGTTTGAGCCAATTCCCCATTAATCTTTCTTAATCTAGCTCCTCCCATACGACATTGGTAAAACCCTGTATTTAAGACTAAAAGGTGATGTAGGCAAGAAATTCCTAAATATTATAAAACACGTTGATCATTAGAATTATTGAAAATTGAAAACTCTAAATCGGAGAAAGAAGAAATCGAAATTAAAAGTTAAGTTATCAAAATTAAAAAATGGTCTAACAAATTTGGAAGCTAGTTGGAATCGAAAATTTAGAGGCCATCTTATCCACAAAGTCATTTAGAATAAGAGGTGTGATTTTATAATTTAAATTGGCTAGGTTTTGAAAGAATGACATGAGTAAAGTTTACAAATTATAGACCACTTAGATCATTAGAATTATTGGAAATAGAAGACTCTAAACCAGAGAAAGAAGCAATCGAAATTAAAAGTTAAGCCATCAAAATTAGAAAATGGTTTAACACATTTGGAAGTCAGTTAAAAACAAAAATTCAAAGGCCATTTGATGCACAAAATCATTTAGAAGAAGAAGCGTTATTTTATAATTCAAATTGGCTTGGTTTTGGAAGTTATTTTCGAAGTTCACATATTGATTTTAGAAGCTATTTTCAAAGCTCGCATGATGAGTCAAATTAGCTCATTTCCAGTATATGTTGGAGTGTAAAAAAATCTTAGTCTATTTAAGAAATTTAATATTCTATTTCCTTTTTTATTTTTTTTAGGTTTAGGAAAACTATTTTCTTATTTCCATGTCTATTTTATTTTGTTTCCTTATTAGTTTAAGAAAGTCTAGATTTGATAGGTATGATGCGGGTTTGATATCTTGTTATCTTTATTCCATTTCCTTTCTTATTTCTAGGGTTTTGAGTTTATAAATATCTAAGCAATATAATAGATAGATTATTGAGATGATTATTAATCATTATGAATTGATTACTCTTTCATATTTTGTTTCATGCTTCATGTTGTGTTAGTTGATATAGAGCGGGATGGCAATTGGTGATAGTGATGGCAACGGCCTTTGTGACAGTTATAAGGAGAGGCTAGAGTCCCTTTTTAAGTGAATGACGCGTTGCAATGTTTGGAGTAACAGATGAATCTTAGACTCCCACAATTCAAGGAATGTCTTAAGGAGATTGTAGATTGTCTTGATGCTTTGAGAGTTAATATTCATAGGAGGCAAAGGCCAGGGGTAGATTTGGCTCGTGGAATCCATATTGATAGACTTATAGCTACTCATAGGCAACACACTTACAATGGTGAAGATTAAAGGCAAACTCTTCTACTCAAGTGGTTGGTGTTATTGCCCATCCAATAGGATTAGACTCAGAGGCGCCCATTATTCAGAATTAGGTGTACTATTAATAATAGGGTGTTTGGACTCATCATAGATAATGGAAGTTGTGAGAATATCATGGGAAGAAAAGTGGTGGAGAAATTAAAACTCCTTGGGTGTAAAGTATATTTTGATGCCTTTGACAGTAAAGTTGGAACCATGAAATAAATGTGCATGTTTGAAAACTACTTCTAAAATTGACTCGGAAGCTAAGAGGCACAAGAAGTACATGTATTAGCAAGCAAGCAAGTAAAAATGTGTCCTTTATTGCAAAGATGTAAGGAAGGTTTAATAGATATCCAGGAACAATTCCTTGCAGACAAGGTTGAGGCTAATGTAAAGGATAAAGGGATTGAAGATAGGGAAGATAGTGTAAAGGATGTTTATAAAAATGTTGGAGTTGTAGAGACCCCACCAATGGTTATTGAAGAGGTTAAAAATTTGAAGAAAGTAGAGGTTGAAGAAAAGGTTATTGAGGAAGTTATATGTGATGTTAAGAATAGTTTTGTTCACGATACAAAGGGGAAGGAAGTAGTGATAGTGGAGGATATAAATGTAAATTGGAACAAAAAATTTTATGTTCTTGAATCTTCAAAAGAAAAGTTTCCATAACAGTGCATGTTATAAGATGCTTCCAAGGATTTGTTTTGTTCCCTTACAATTGTTCCATAAACAAACAATTGGCATAAGCTTGATTGATATGATTCATGATGAGTGGTGCATGTTATAAGATGCTTCCAAGGCTTTGTTTTGTTCCCTTACAATTGTTCCATAAACAAACAACTGGCATAAGCTTGATTGATATGATTCATGATGAGTGGGTAGTGCATACAAGGGAGGTGGGGATTCATGAAGATGCTGAGGAAAGTCATGAGAGAATGGGGATACTTCCTCTAGGTCCAAGTGAGCACCATGAAGGTCATAATAAGCTAAGTTTATATAATGAGAAGACTTTGTTATTAACTTTGGAAGACATGAATGAAGAAGTTGTTGAGTTAGAATCAATCTTTTCTTTCTTAAGTTAGATAATTGCTAAACACTAATTTCAATGATTCATTGTTGAGTATATATTTTCTTCAAGAAGATAATTTATATATTATGGATGCATTTATGAGGAGATTATTTATGAGAAAGGTTTGCTCTAAGAACTTTGTAGTGTATGAGAAGAGATGTTACATTGATAATATATATTAGAAGTCTCTTTATTGGATGGACATGTTAGGATGTGTGATTATAGAGATGCAAGTCATTTGAATATTACAAGTATTTTATAAGTGCTATTATTTGCATGCTCCCATGCTACAGTTGAGGACACTTAATCTTGTTCCTTTACTAGAGTCATGTATTGCTAATAAGCATTATCATTCTAATGTGACTAAGAGGGCATGTGGAATGTTAATGGATGATTTTTGCTTTGGTGGTGGATGTTTATAGAGTAATATGAAACATGTTCTTGGTAGTAGTGTACATGGGTTGGTTATACATGGAAGTTGTTTACTATTATTTGGCATTATTAGAAGATTGAAATTTTATGGGGGTATTACAGGCATGTATTATTCTTGCTTTTGAGTAGGATGACTTTTACTAAATGAGTTATTGTAAAACATGGTCTCATTGCAGGAGTTTGTTGTTCAATTTAATTATAAGGAATTGATTAATAGAATACATGATGAATGGAAGGAAGCTAAGTTTTACTTGGGGAGTATGTGTTTGAGACCAAGGAATGTGTGGCTTGGCCTTGTTGAGTGCTTAAATTTAGAAGATGCCATAATTGTTGAATGAGTGGATGACTAGAGAACTAATGCTGTCATGTTATGAAAGTTATATATCCAAAGAGGATATGCAAAGCACATACTAAAGGAAATGATAGTAGAGCTTGCGCTTGGGATGGCTAGACCTTTTTTATTTATCTTTTTTTTTTTGTGTTTTATAGATTTGTATTTAATTTTAGAAGAAATACAAGATTATTCAAGTTGCTAGAGCTTAGAGTAATTTGTACTCCTTTGAATCAAAACTTAAGGTCAATTTTTTCTCAAGTGGGGGAGAATAACACTAGCAAGATAAGTTTACAAATTATAGAATACTTAAATCATCAGAATTATCAGAAAAAGAAGACTCCAAACTAGAGAAAGAAGTAGTTAGAATTAAAAGCTAAGCTATCAAAAATTAGAAAACGGTTTAGCACATTTAGAAGCTAGTTGAAATTTGAAATTCAAAGGCCATTCAATCTACAAAGTTGTTTGGAAAAAGAGGCGTGATTTTATAATTCAAATTGGCTTAGTTTTGGAAGTTATTTCCAAAGTTCATATATTGATTTCAGAAATGATTTTCGAAGTTCAGAAGATGAGTCAAATTAGCTCGTTACTAGTATATGCTAGAGTGTTAAAGAATCTCAATCTTTTTAGGAAATTTAATATTCTATTTTCCTTTATTTATTTATTTATTTTTTGGTTTAGGAAAGCTATTTTGTTATTTATTTTTTTGATAAAATTACAATTGAGGAGATCAATATTTGGAGTCAAGTTTAAATAGAATATTGGATTTTCAAGTAATTAAAATAAATGATTAATGTTATACTAAATGGCTCAAATTTGAAGATAAAATACTTTTATTTTAAATTTCTTTTGTTTTTATTTGTTACCAGTTAGTGGATCACTTATCTTTATAGTTATATTAAAAAAAGAAACACTTCTAAGTATCTTATTGGCATAAAACAATTTGCTCTATATAAGAAATGCACTTTTGTATAGCAATGCTTACTTTGTATAACGCATGCATTATGTAATATTATAAGCTTAGGTACCAGCTCGTATCTCTTTGCAATTTTGCTGTTAAACAGTGTAGTGGTTCCCCTAATAAGAGTCAATAGATCCAAGTCATTTGACACTTGTCAACAACTATCACTGGCATTGCCTTGTTGTAGAATCATATCTTTAGTGCATCACAATAAGCTTAAGAGTTTCTAGTGTTGCCTATAATCAAACATTAGTAGTGAAGCAATCCCTTCAAAAATTAATGCTAAGTCTAGGATGTCCCTTGCACTACTTAAGAAGAAATCGAAGATTCATAAAGTAGTGAAGCAATTCCCTTAGCTTCGCTCAATCACAAGTACAAAAGGTATCCATTCCCTAATGATTTGACTTGGCTTCTATGATCTTAGTATGGAAATTGATGTATAGGAATGTAAGACATAAGATCAATGCATGTAATGGCCACACCAAGTGACACTATATACGTGTTTGTTTTTCCGCTGCGGGCAATGCTCATTTTGTGTGACGCTTGTTGTGTGATGCTTACTATATCTAATGCTTGATATGTGTAATGTTTACTACCCATGATGCTTTGTGAGACACTCATTTCATGCTACACCCACTTAGTGTGATGCTCATTTTGCAGGGTGCACACAAGATGCTTGGTTTATATATGCTCACTAGGTGTAACTTTTATTGAGCATGACAATCACTTTGTGTGAAAAGCCTACTATGCAAAACACTCTCTCCAAGTAACACTAGTTGAATGCGATGCTCCCTACACCTAACACCCCCTCTAAGCTATAGCAATTGCATGTATAACACAATCCATGAGACATATAATGTGTGAATATTGCACTTTGTAGCATTTAGTCAATTTTAATACATCTAATATATGATCTTATTACTGTCATTTAGGCTTAAACCATTAATTTAAAAGAATGAATATGACAAAGTAAGCATAATGAGTTTTCATTATGTAACTCAACAAAATTTGGGTATAAAGCCTTGAGAGATGAGATCAATCTTTCTTACTTCACAACTATAGCATTAAAAGATAGAGACGTTGGCAAAATTCTTGGAACATAAAAATAAGCTACTTGTTCACTTGGGAGGAATGGTTATTCCATTCTCCCCTTATTCTTCATGAATTGCTATTATAGTGTTTAGTTCATTTTTCAACTTATAATAACAATTCCATGAGGAATTACAATTCCTTAAAATGCCGAATTATAATTTTTAGTTTAGATATAAGAATTGCAATTCAAAGAAAAAAAAGGCCCCCACTACCCATATCTTCTTGTTCCTCTCCAACATAATCATCATTGCCCTCTCACATTAGTCATCGTTGGCTTCTTTATCATTGTTGCCATCATCAACATAGTCACTGTCATTATCACCATTGTCGTTCGCATTTCCTTCCTCATCGTCTTCTATGTCCTTTACCATTAAACCCACTTGGTAGTCATCATTGTCTTCTTCACCATCGTTGCCATCATCAACAGTCACCGTCGTCGTTGTTGTCTTGATGTAACGCCCTAGAACCCAAGATGCTAAACCCACCACGTGTAACTGCCATACAACGACATGTTAAGGCTTTAAAACTCTATACAATTAAACTTGTTCATCTCCATATACATTTATACCAATATAACCTCAACATTATAAAATGAATGACTCTCAAGTGAGTTATTCCAATCCACATTAATTAAGTCAACACACTAATCTTAGTTTACAATCCATAATAAACATCTTACCACATATATAAAATTTAGCTAATTAGAAGTCTACTACTATCTTCATGTTTTTAGTTCAACCACTAAAAAGTTCAATCACAGATCTTCCTAAATTCTCCATCAATCTTTGTCCACATAATAGTAATGCTCTCTCTCATTTTCATCCACATAATGCCCCACCAAATTTCCATTTTCATCATAGTTTATTAGTTTATCATTTTTACCTGCAACTAAAAAAAATAGAAGAGCTGATGAGCCTAAGCTCAGTACATGAATACCACACTCATGTATGCATGCTACACAATATCATTATCATAGGCATATATGCAGTAGTAACCTATAACACATTCATTCATCGGGTTATATATATCATCATTTAATCAATCATACAATATAGAGGAATTCATGACCCTAGTACACGTATAATATTTATACAGATATAGTCTTAGTGGGAACTATTATTATGAGCCCTGTCTAACCCTAATCTACCTCAAATTATTTCGATACACAACTCCATTAGGGACAATATGACATACCGACCATCAAGGTGCCCTCCTAAGGAACTGCCACTACAGACCCCTAGATTGAGTCAAGCGCAAGCAATCATATAACCAAGTTCCTCATTCTTTTAATCAACATTGAAACACATAAAATATGTTGAATAACTACCTAACAATCACATACATCAAAACAAGGTAAACACGTTCCTGTATAGTTATTCCTATCACAGTCCTGCTCTTCTCTAATAAAAGTAAGTAACACTGTTCAATTACAAGGAACTACACTTAGTTCGATCCTACAAGTAATCTAAGTTTACTTAATTTATTACGTATTTTTTAGTCATATAATTCCCTTCCTCGAGGTATTGTTAAGTTTAGTACATGTTTTAGAATTGAAATAAAACAAAATGAAATCAAATAGGACGTGTTCTTAGACGACATGGTCAAGAAGGAAACCATGTAGAGGAGCATGGCCCATAGCATGGTCGTGCTAATGGCTGTGTATCATTTTGTAAAATTTCTAATTTAACACGTCTAAGTACACGGTCGTGTGTACCTTACTATAAAATTCTCACTTTAACATGCCCAAGTATACCGTCAAGTACTTGATCATGTACATTCCTATTCATCATGAACCCTAATGTTTCTTCTCCAATTTCATTCATAAGCCTAATTTCTATGATTCTTATCCCAATTTACTATTGTATTATAAAATGCAAAAGTAAAATTTGAGTCTAATACACTTACTTAACTCGGATTGCACTTAAAACTCCTTATTCTATTGATCCCTTGCTTGTTCCAATTTGTCTTTTAACCTGATTCCTATTGTTATAAGGATAATGACATCTTAGATCCCACATTCATCATCATAGCTAAATATATAAGCGAATCACATGCTTTCCTGTTGGATTTACCGTGTGATTGTCCTCTAGGTCACCTTAGTTCTCTGTAGGGTTCTCTCTCTCTCTTTAAGTTTTTAGTTAACAGATGTGTAAATGGGAAAAGAGGAAAACCTTAGGTTAGTGTAGCTTTTATAGTCCAGCTAGGAAAAAAAAAAACTACCCCTGTTCTATCATCTTATTTACTAAATTGTCCTTAGTAATATATTATATTATATTATTATTTTTATTACATAATTATTAATGTATATATTATACTTGATCTCCTTCATCATCATCTTCCATGTCTTTCACCACTAAGCCCACTCACAGTAGTCATCATCATCATCTTCATCATTGTTGCAGTTGTCAACAAAGTCCCATTGTTGTCCTTATCTCCTTCCTTATCATTTTTCATGTTTCTCACATAATTCAAGAGCTGGTTTGGGGTTTTTGAGTTACTCTGCCCAACATTTGAAAACCCTAAAAATTGGTGGAATCGAAAATGAGGATGAGAGAGAGATCAAAGAGGAAAAATGTAAACTTTATCGGCGATTGGAGCTTGGATAAGAAAATGCAACATGGAATGAGTGGTTGGATTCATTTACGTGATGAATGGATATAAATTCACACTATCAAATGAAGAGAGAGAGAGAGAAAAGATGAAGGTGGAAGATGAGGGCAATATGATCATTTTAATTATATTACATGTCTATTCTTAATATGCATTTTTTCTTTTTTTTTTAAGTGAATAATATAATAGCCATTACAGTCATTCTATTTAGTAAAGTAAACAGAGATAAGCTAAATGTACGAATATCAAGAGAATAAGTATTACAAAACAAGCCATACACAAGTTATAGATGTCAAAGCAGCTTAAAACTATAGAAAATAATTATTGTAAGGCGTTCAATGAAGTGAGTTGCAACAGTATGAAAAAGCCTCAGCTCGTTATGTAAATTATACTACTCTTAAGGATTTAGTGAGGTTACCTCACACGAATTCATAAAAACCAGAAAATGTCATGTTAAATGATATCCATGTAATGATAGCTGGACCATATATAGACACTAGACAGTGCCATAAGCTATAGGCTAGAAGCACTATGCATTGGTAAAGTGAAAGAAGTCGTAGAACTAATCAATGCATTCGATAACGATGTTGCAGGGAAGCGGGCGAGGAACTTAGCCCCTCATGGTGAGAACATAAAAGCCATGTCTTGTGGGGGCTTGTCAGTTCCTGTGTCTTTAAACTCAAAGCATCTTGTTAGTAGCTACCATTAAGTGATTAGAAAACAAGATGTATGTTAAATTAACCTCATTGTCATGCTGCCTCTTCTAAGGAAGCGGGCATAGTCGGTTAAGTACAAAAAGCAAACGAATCATGCTCTACAATATTGTTTTATTAATGGTTATTAAAATTGTGATTCTACTTGTTATGGATTTACGATGTTATGGGGTTTTTCTTTCAAATTACATTGAATATAAAATCATTTTTGTATAGATTGTGGTAGAATTACAAGTATATACGTTAAACTTAGTAGATCTTACGTTTTTAACTAAAGTTATTAATTCTACCTATTTAAATCAAATCATAACTTTTTTTTTTTTTTGTAAAAAACAATTGAAAAAAGAACTTAGTTTGGACTCTATTTGTCCTTCTTTTATGCATGTAAGATAATGCATTAAGATTTTTTTTTCATAGAAAAATAACTAAGTTTCTTTATTATTATTATTATTATTATTTTTATTTTCATTATATATGTCAAAATTATTATAGCTAATGCAAGCAAATCTATATTCTTTAAAAGCCGTTTTATATAAATTGTAGAGATTTACATTTCTTAGTTTCAATTCTGATTTTATAGATCTTCTAGCAACTATCTACAGCTTGTAACTTCTAGCTTAAACTGCAATGTGGTAAAGCAACCAGCTCACCAATCTGCCAAACACTATTAGCATAGTCCTGTTGTCAAGGTGCTTATCTTGTACTTATCCATAATAGAGCAATACATCCAAGGGTGCAACCTTCTGTTATTGGTGGAATCTGCAAGTGTTTTGTCAAGGTGCTTTCTATCAACTCTTTTATTTGCATGCATAGATTGATATCGTTTCTCCATTCGAATAAAAGCTTAATTAATTTTTTAGAACCCATTTTGTAAAGTTCAAGCTTAACTAGTGATGCAGTTTATTAAAATTCTTCAAACTATTACAATTATGAAAGTTGGACTGTTTTGAATGATGTATAACTTAGCTGCAAAATGATTAAAGTCTTGAGGACTTATCTATATATTGCTAGAAGTAGACATGAAAACTTTGATTGACTTGTATGTATATTATTAAAAGTAGACCATGCAAATTTCATAATGTAGGATTTAAACCTTAGGTGCCTATTTGTCACTTGTCAGGCTGACGGTCATCTGATTCATTGCAATATATCACTCATAAAAGAATAAAAAAATAGAAAATATAAAAAAATTAAGAAAAATAAACTTATACAAAGTTAAGTTTGACATTTATTTTTGAATAATATCTTAAAGTTACTTAATTGTTGTACCCAATCAATTTTTTTACTTGTTAAATATACTTAATTTTTGAAAATTTTAAATATTATATCTAATTAAACTTTTATTTATCAAATTCACTACTTTTATTTAATTTAAAAAGATGACGTGATAAACACTCATTAGTTTAAAGATACAAATGCAAACAATCAAAGATAAGATAGTAATTTCAATAGGCAAAAATTTATCTATTATGGACATGGTGTTATTTCTATGGATTGTTAGAGAAAATACATATTGTGGGAATTTTAAGCACCCCCAAGGGTGAAGCTTGGAAGCAATCTAACCTTATCTTATTGGCAGCTCACTAGTGAGTAGGGTTGGGCATAGGAACCCTCATTAGACTAGCAAACTAAATATATGTTAAATGAAAGTACGTCAAATTCGTGATTTTATCTAGAATTTTGAAGTATAAAATTGATCAAGTTGTATAAAACTTGTAAAATTGCATATTTAAATTTATAATTTTATAAAAAATTTATACTTAATTGATTTTACATCTATTTTAATTATGAAAAGTTTTATAAAATTATAAATTTTGTAGAATCGGACAACCGACTTATGATTTTAACAACTACGATTATGGGTGGAAGGTTAAGAGCAAGATAAGTGTCTGAAATTTGTGTGCCTAAGATGGGAGGTGAGTTGGGAGTTTGTGATATTTCTTGCTTGTAAAAAAGCTGCCCAAACAAACAATCTGGAACCTTTGCATGGAAAAGCTTATTGCTACGCTGGCTTCACTCCTGTATCTAAATGGAAAATAATTTTTGGAATTTTAAAGCTCCATGGAGAAAAACTGCTTGACCTTGTTTCCTAATGGTTCTTAATGGACCCATCCATTCATTGCGGGCATTCTATCCAATTGAAAGATGCACCTCCCTGGCTTCCCACAGGTAGCTCTCTCGTCCTCTGCAATATAATAGGAAGCTTTGACTAAGAATGGCCTTGTCGACGAGCAAGGGCTGAGTTGAAAGTAAATGTGACTTCCATCCAGTTGTTGCAACAACCAGATATTATGACATTTACTTCAAAATCACCGGCTTATGTCGTGCTGGGATGACAATGACATCGGTTATGCTCTTTGTTAACAATCTGATGTTTACGGTTTTCTTGTTGATTACAGGAATCAGGACAAGATGCTTACAAACTTGTAAGCAAGAAACAGAATACACTAATCTGTTGAAGCAAGTTTAAAAAAATAGAAGTATTATTTTCAAGAAATGTGAAAAACAAAAAATTAGTTATTTTAGTTGTGTATCATTGCTATATATATCTATTCTAGGTGGCAGTTTTGTCATCATGTCTGCTATCTGATTGGTGATTGAAACATGAGAAATTCTAAGAAATCCACTTTGAATATGATGTCTTGTAAAATGAATGTCTACTTCTGTATGCTTCATGTACCCATGTAGATATGGATTTTCTGCTATTTGTTGTGCTGATTTGCCATATGAATGTAAAGTAATAGGAAGCTTTACTGGAACATGGAAATCCCGAAGTAAATACAAAATCCATAGGAGCTCTTTAGTTGTCGATGCCATGCTTCTGTACTCGGCTTTAGTTGAGGATGTTGATATTGTTGCTTGCTTCTTAGTTTTCCATGAAATCAATGATGATCCACGAAAAATGCAATATCCCATAAGTGATTTTCGATCTATTGCATTTGCACCCTAATTTGCATTAGAGTATCCATTAAGAGATAACGTTGAGGATGCTATATAAAATAATCCTTTATTAAATGTTCTCTTTAAGTACTTTAAGACATGAATAACTACATGGAAATGTGTTGTTTGAGGGTTGCTAATGAATTGGCTTAGTTGATGTACTGCAAAGCTTATGTCCGGTCTTGTAATTGTTAAATATAACAATCTTTCCACAATTCTTTTGTATGTTGCAGGATCTTAAAGCAATGAACCCATTTCTTGATCAAATTTCAGATGTAGTGGAAAAGGTGTCTTCTTTGGTTTTGCTATTGTTATTCCCACATATTTTAAAATGTCCAATAAGAATTTTCTTTGATTAATCATAAAATCATGACTTGTTATGCAAACTTCAGTACCTAGGAAGAATCTTACTTCTCTAAGATCTTTTATAGTAAATACACTGTGTAAATCTATCTTAACTTTGTTAATTGCTTGTAATGAATTCCTTGCTATTAGAGCATCATCCACGTATACGACCACTACTGGGAATTCCTCCTCCTAATTCTTGGTAAGTAAGAAGTAGTCATTTTCAGATTGTAAAAAACCAAGAGAAGAGATAAATTGAGTAAACTCCCTATTCCATTGATGTGAAGCTTGCTTTAATCTGTATAACGATTGAATCAATCTGTAAACTTTGCTTGGTGATGAGATCTTATATCCTTTTGGAGGTTTCATGTATATTTCTTCTTCTAAATATCTATGTAAAAACTCATTGTTCACATCAAGTTGATGAACATGCCAAGAATTTATAGTTGCTAGTGCTAAGATCATTCGAATAGTAGTTAGTTTCGCAATAGGGGAAAATGTGTGTATATAATCAATTCCTTCTGTTTGATTATACCTAGTTGCAACCAACCTTACTTTATACCTTTCTATTAAACCATTAGCTTTATATTTAATTTTATATATCTATTTGGATCTAATAGCTTTCTTTCCTGGTGGTAAATCAACCAACTCCCAAGTTTGATTAGCTTCAAGAGCTAAAATTTCCTTTTCCATAGCTTCTATCCACTTTCATTCATTCTCAGCTTCTTGATAATTTCGTGGTTCATAAATGGATAGAACATGTGCTATTGATGCTATGTAATCTTTAGGATATTGGTTTAGATTACTAGGATTAAAGATTGGATACGAATTTCAAGATTTATAGATGGAGTTATTGATTCTACACTGTGTACAAAATTTGCAACTATGTTGGAGTTTTCTTATCTCTAGAAGATCTTCTAATGCAAGTATCCTTATTCATAGAAACAAAACATTTAGGTGATGCATTTGTAGAAGATTTCCTAATGTAAGTAGATGTTACTCCATTATCCCAATTTTTAGAAACTAGACATATAGGTGGTGTAGTAGTTGTTTCTGATTCAAATCTATCAGACTATTTTTTGATGGAAATAATGAATCTAAATGTTCTAGATGTTCACTTGTAACATTTTCCTTAAATGGAAAAACATGTTCAATGAAGATAACATCCCTACTCACAAATAATACCTTCTTTGTAAGATCATACAATTTATATCCCTTTTGATTGTGCGGATATCCAAGAAAAACACATCTTTTTTCCTTTTGCATTAAATTTGTCTCCTGTTCTATTTACAATGGTTACATAACATAAGTAACCAATTGTTCTAAGATCTAAATATGAAGGTAATTTGTTAAAAATTACTTGATATGGAGACTTTCAATTGAGTTTCTGTGTGGGCATTTTTTTTTTATAAGGGATGTTGTAGCTAGGATGCATTCTCCCCAAAAATGTTTTGGTAGATTAGCTTGTAATCTAATGGCTCTAGTAGTTTCGACTAACTACTATACCATTTTGTTGAGGAGTGTATGTTGTTGTTCTTTGATGAATTATCCCATTTTCTTTTAGGAGTAACATTAAAATGGTTTTTAACATAAGCTATGAAGTTAACTAAAGTAGAAAATGTTTGTTGTTTGTTTTGTAGTAGATATGTCCAAGTAGTTCTCTACTCATATCATTGACAATTGTAAGGAAATATTTTGCACTAGTAATTGGTGGTGTATGGTATGGTCCCCAAAGATCAACACGAATAAGTTCAAATGCATGACAAGATACATATTTGCTAAGGGGAAAGGATAATCTATGAGATTTTGATAACCTGCAAGCATCACAATAGAAATTATTATCTTCTATTGATGGAACACCACTTGGAATATGTTTCATTTTTAATATAGAAATATGTCCTAGCCTACTGTGTAAGAGTTTTAAAGAAATATTGTTCAAAACACTATGTGACAAGGACATATTTTTATAATCTAACACTGAACATGTGTTCAAAATATAGTCCTCGTCTAGCATCGACTTGAGCAATTGTCTTCCTAGTTTTTTGGTCCTGAAATATGTAATATTTTGAATAGAATGAAATAATAATATTAGTTCCAAATATCAATTTACTTATTGATAATAAAATGCAATGGAAGTCTGGAACAAGAAGAACATTATTAAGTTTAATATGTTCATTCAACTCAGTTTTTCCAATTGTAGTTACTTGCTTTATAGAGCCATCGGGTAATTTAATATGAATTAGCTGACAAAGAAATTCTTTTGTGGAAAAAATATTTGGAAAAGGAATCATGTGATCAAAGGCTCTTATATCAACTATCCATTCGTGCATCACATTATTGGTTTGATGTAAAGAAGCTATGAATGGATCAGATATAGCTATGGAAGGGTTATTAGTTATTTGACTTGCAAAATTGATAGAGGAGATGTCTAGATTTTCTAATGCACCTTTCCCTTTCATCATTCATAATATTTCATGACATATCTTTGATATTATTTCATTTTCTTTAATTTCTAGTTTCCCTGTAGATCGATTTGTAGAAACTTCTAAAGGATTGTTTGACTCATGGTTAGCATTTCCAGCAAGTCTTGATCTGACTCCTTTCTTCTCTTTTATTCCTTTATACCAATCTGGATATCTAATGAGCTCAAAGTAAGAATCAACAGAATGTCAAAAATTTTTGTAGTAGGAACATATTAGTTTACTTTTATGTTTAGTCTTCTTATCTTTTCCATCACCTTATCCATATTTTTGTTGTGATTTCACAGAACATGGGGAAACTTCATCATTTTTTATTAAACTTCTTGATATTTGTTTCTGTTTTTCCACTTGAAAAATCAAGTAATAAGCTTTACTCATTGATGGTAAAGGCTCCAAAGATAAAATGTGGCTCTTTACATTTTTGTATGCTTCATTCAAGCCCATTAGAAATTGAAGCAATCTATTTGTGATCTTTAACACAACATTACAAGAACAAATTACTTAAGGCACCATAAATGCATTATGGAAAATCATTTATACTGCTAAGTTTATCCCATATTTTTTTTAATTTGTTGTAATACATGGTAATTGAATTATTTTCTTCCCTCACGTTTATGATTTCATGTTGCGGTTGGAAAAGTAAAGGCCTGTTTGTTTGTCTAAACTTTTCACAAATGTCATCCTAGAGTTCTTTGGTAGAATGAGTTTACATAAATCCTTCCCATAACTCCTTTTTCATTGAATTAAGAATCTAGCATCTAATCATATAATTGCAATGAATCCATCTTCATGCATCAATTGAGTCTTTTGCAGGTTTTGCATATTTTCCTTTGATAAACCAAGCTTTGATTTAGCCCCTAGTGTGAGCTTTATTGATCATCTCCATCCTAAAAAATCTATCCCAGTAAAGATTATGTTTGCAATTACTGATTTGGAGTTATATAAGAATAAAGTGGATCATTGTAGGAACGATCCACTTGTTGGTTTGACATTTTTACAGACGAAGGTTTCGTTTCAAGAATTGATTCTACTCAACTTGATTCTACTTTTGTTGGAGAATTTCTTCAAGATTTCGAAATTCCTTGCTCTGATTCCATGTTAACGATCTAATGTTTACGGTTTTCTTGTTGATTACAAGAATCAAGACGAGATGCTTATAGACTTATAAGCAAGAAACATGGTACATCTAAAATGAGGAACAATAATCTGTTGAAGCAAGTTTCCGGAAATAGAAGTATTATTTTCAGGAAATGTGAAAAACAAAAAATTAATTATTCTATTTTAGGTGACAATGTTGTAATTCATACCACAAAACTTAAAATACTGATTTTATTATTTTTATGGTAAACTATTGTATTTTATTATATATTACTGCATATAATTTATCTAACTATTAGCACTCTTTTACGTATGAGAGGAGAGGAGATATTGGTTGTATGATTTGAGGAATAGTTACGTTAAAGGAGCTTGTATGTACGTTGTCTTTTCTATCTGGTGGATGTACTTTATGCCATAACTCCGTATGTTCATACTTCAGCCTTCCAAGAATGAATCATTATGAATGTAATAGACACCGATGTGTTTCCACATTTAATAATTTCATTGTGCACTACAAGTACTATATGTCAAAAGAATTTGGAACCAACATATTATACATCGGATGAAGTCGAAGGATTTCATGGAGATCCGCGCAATCCAGGGAGTGTTTTGGCCATTTTCTGTCCCGTGAGGGAAAGGATTGGACATGGTAAAATGTCAGTGTTATCTATTAAGTAATATTTTGTTAAATTGCATGGTTATGATAAGGATCAGCGACTTCCATGTACTATCTTGTGAGAATTGAATGAATGGCCTCATGTGATTCGTCGCATGAGGCTTTTTGGCAATCCCATGAAATTCTACCAAGAAAGTACATTGATTGTTGATGCCAATTCAATTTGGTGGTTCAAAAATATACAAACCACACGCATATAAATCCAATATCATATTATTCCACTTAAGATACCGTTGCCAATGCTATATCCCTTGATATCAAATGATATATCACTACTCTCCCACTGGAGTAGAACAGGATTGATCTCTCCTATTTCCACCGACTAGGCTGAGTTACAAGAGGGGAAAAAAAAAGGAAAAGAGAAGCCAACACCAACCAACCCTAACAAGAATATAGACCCATTGTCTAAATTGTTTTCTATAATTACTACAAGTTTGGAAAACAAAACTACAAAAAAGAGGAAAAGAATAGTAGTTTGAGCAAAAGTTCTCTTGAGATCACCATCACTTTCATATACAACTATAGGCAAATGCCACGAAAAACTTATTAACGGAAATTATTAGATGATATTGCACTCCAACGCAATCAACATTTCATTACCTTTCTCAGTATGAAATCCCTTATAAAGAGGGGCAGGTGATACGCAATTGCGCTTGCAGTGGATAAGTGTCCGGAAGAGAACCAAGCTGGTGGATTCTTCCTTAGAATAGTAGCCACAGCCTCCTTTGCAAACACATCGGAAGGCGTCGATTTGTGTCCCTGAGAATAATGTGCTCTTTCACGTAATACTTTCTCATATGGCTTATACAGCTGCCATTCAGGCATCTTATTGTAGCTGGTAACAGCAGAATTTCCGATGTTCGACTTGATAGCACCTGGAACTATGTTGATGACATCAATCCCAAGCAGCTTCAGCTCCAGTCTGATCATCATCCAAGTAAGACACATTCAAAACCGGATATCAGCCATGATTTAGTCTGTATGGTGGAACAGAGAATTTAAAAGCATGAGATCATATCCTAACTACATAACATCAGAACATACTCCTTAAGTTTCTTGAATTATTATATCCAGAAATTTCATGTCAGCACATTGATGTGGTGCAACAAGCTAAGGACAAAAATATACATCAATTTTACAACTGCCAGATCACTATCTATCCCCAGTGTTCTGCACATGTCATGGCTAATCTGGCATTCTATTTGAACTTTCTGAAAACATAATGGCTATGTTGGCATATTAAAGACAACTAGCAGCAATTATATATTGATATGTACATTTTCCATTGCCTGGATATACTGCATCTTCATACCAATTTGGAATTCCAGGGCATCCAAATAAAACACTAGTTTCTTATTTATATGACTAAATAGAGGTGATCAATGAGTGTATTGATTAGAACACATTCTGGGGGTTTCTTACTATCATTGCATAACAAATAGTGAGATGGCAGGGATGAAGATTAAGAGAACTGTTTTCTTGTATAGATGCACAGTGCTTATGGTTTATGTTAAGTAACAGAAAGAAAAGCAATGACTGGAGTGGGAAAGTTAGAGTTGAAAAGAGGACTCCTCACTTCTTTCTCTCTTTATGAGATAAAAACATCATACTCATTCAAAATTTGCTTATTTCGTGAATCTTTTGGCCCCAAAATTATCTTGAAAAGCAGAAACAGCAACATGGTCAGCACGCTATTATTTGACATTTTGAAGCATATGTGTATTTTTTTTTTTAGGCTGCTACTTAAATCACAAGGAGATGCTCACAAGTCACATAATCTTCCCACTGCATGGGGATCATGGATTACTGAAGGTCAGATGAATGTATCTGGCTTGGATTAATAGAATAGACCAGAAAGGATATTTTCCAGGTCTTAAAAAATCCAATCTCCAAACTGAGAGCTTCCCCATAATCAAGAATTTAATCTTATTCCATCATAATTCATATAAGGGTTTCATAAATTAGCGATGCCTAACCTGAGAGTATCTGTCAATGCATGAAGAGCGGCTTTTGATGCAGTATAAACACCAGCCCAGGGTCCAGGGGCCATAGCAGCAACACTTCCAACATTTGCAACTTTTCCCTTTTTCCTCAATGCCATGTGAGGTACAACAGCTTGAATCATTCTCATGGAACCTGAACCGATTGTTTAAAATGCTTACAGCTGAAGAAGTTAGTTTAATTTGTATATCAGCACAAGAAAAAAGATCCTAACAACCAACTGTGATGAATCAGCCCCAAATGGCCTGTTTTCAACTTGTTGCAAGATGCATGTTACCCACAACAATACCCAAAGGTTCTTCGGCTGGGTATATTTGAGGCATGCTAAGACGCCAAGTGAGGGTGCAGCTGTCCTGACAGCTGGGTCATGTATTCTTTTTATTTTGTTGTTGAATTTGGTTATGTTAGGTGGTTGTTAGTGTGTCATGTCCGGTGTCCATGGGCAATGGTTCCATGTTTATGTTGCTGTAATTATGTGCTGTCAGTTCGGTTATGTGGTTGTTGTAGTGTCTTGTTCTTAATCATTGTAAGGGATAGATAGTGGTAGTGTAAAAGGAGAAAAGGGCGTGACAGTTGGGAGCAGTGAGGAGTGGTGTGGGAGTAGTGGGGAGGGCTGGAAGCTGTAACTACTGATTCTATGTACAAAAGAACGGATTCCAGCAATGAAAGGTTTTTACGTCTTTTCTCAAAACACAAGTGAATGAGGAAAATTGAGATTGTTGGGTTCTCTCTAACAAGCCCAAACAAAGATTGCAAACATAGGTAGATAGGGGAGGAAAACCCTAAAGATTAGAGTAGAGACTGAATTGGAAACCGAGGAGTTGAAAAAAAATTAACAAAGAAGGATCCTGTAACAAAGTGGTATCAGAGCCGGATATCTCGGATGACATCAAAAACCTCCAGCACCAGTTCAAAAATTTCCTCGCCATGTATTAGGCGGACTGCGTGTAGGTGGAAGAACTGTTACTCCAGTTGGCAACCCTCTCCAAGGAAATGTTGGCCCAGAAGGGAAAGTTGAAGGAGACAGAAGAAACCGCTGGAGGCAGCTCACTGCCAAATCAAACGCCTTGAAGCTAGGCAGCGGCCGGCAAGGTAGAGCAAGGCATGCTGGTGCCGAAGTACACATGCCTTGACTTCCCAAAGTTCAATGGCAAGTTAGACCCACTAGGTTGGCTGAATCGGTGTGAGCAGTTCTTCCAACACCAGAAGACGCTGGAGGAGGATAAAGTGGAGTTAGCAGCTTATCACATGGAGGGTGAGACCCAGCTTTGGTTTGGCAGGATGGAGAAGGACCGACCGGAAGTGGGTTGGCCTGTGTTCAAGCTGTTATGTAATATGCAGTTCGGACCCCTACTCTAGAGCAACCCCTTAGGGGAGCTGGCCAAACTGCGGCAGTTGGGCTCGGTGGAGGAATATTGACACCGGTTCACCTAGGTTGTGGCCCAAACTCCGACACTAACCTTGGAACAGCAAGTGGCTTTGTTCATCAATGGGTTGCGCGAGTCAATCTCAGTCGACGTGCTGATTTAGAACCCACAAGACATGACCCATGTCATGACGCTTGCCTGACTCTACGAAATAAGAGGGGCGGCCTTGAGGGCAGAGGTAGAGGGCCAGAGGAAGAAGTTCGTGGTAGTGGCTGAAGCGAAAGTGCCATGCAAGAAATTTGTGGCAGCAACAAACCCTAGCGCAAAGCCCTACGTGCAGAAACTTGGTAGGGCCGAGCTAGAGGAGAGGTGGAGGAAGGGACTTTGCTTCAATTGTGACGAGCTCTTCACCATGGGTCATCATTGTAAATGGTTATTGTGGCTCAAGTGCCATGAAGAAGGACCGATGTGTACAGAGGAGAATGAGGAGGAAGGACTAGGGGAGGAGGAAGAGCCCGTTGAGATCTCCCTACAAGCAATGGTGGGCGTGGGTAAGCCGCAAGCAACGAAGCTGCAAGGTCGCATTGGCACACACACGGTATTGGTCCTCGTCAATTCCGGCAGCACCCACAGCTTTGTGGACGCAATGGCAGCAAAGAAACTAAACTTGCTGGTAGAATAGAAACAGGGCATTAGGGTGGTGGTCGCCAATGGGGAAAGCATCCAATGCAAGGGGGGTTAACCTCACTCTTGTGCAGCAAGTGTTTGGCATAGATCTCTATACCCTTCCTTTATGTGGAATAGAGGTGGTGTTAGGGGTGAATTGGTTGAAATTGTTGGGAGCAATTGATTGGGATTTTCGTGAGATGAGGATGCAGTTTTGTGTGTAGGGGAGAACCATCAAGCTGCGAGGGTTACCGGATCCTGTAAAGATAACGCTGCCCTAGTTGTGATACAGAAGGTGGAGAAACAACATGAGTTACAGCAGCTGTTGGCCGAGTTTAACAGCGTGTTCCAGCCCCTTTAGGGGCTTCCACCGGCTAGAACTTGCAACCATCAGATTCTGCTCCTACTGGGCACTCCTCCGGTAGTCATCAGGCCCAGCAGAAAGGCAAAGTTGAAAAACAATGCAAGGACATGCTAGCTAAGGGGATCATTCAGGTGAGTCATTCCCCCTTCTCTTCACCGGTGTTATTGGTTAGAAAGGCTGACTGAAGTCGTTGATTTTGTGTGGACTACTGTGGTCTCAATGAAAAAACTATAAAAGACAAGTTTCCTATTCCGATTATTGAGGAATTAGTCGAAGAGTTGCATGGGGCCAGCTACTTCTCCAAGCTGGATCTAACATTAGGATATCATCAAGTGCGCATGAGGGAAGAAGATATTGGGAAAACAGCATTCCGCACTCACCACAGGCATTTTGAATTCTTAGTGATGCCCTTTGGTCTTACAAACGCGCCTTCCACCTTTCAAGCCTTAATGAATGAGGTCTTCAAGGGCATCCTCTGGAAGTTTGTGTTAGTTTTCTTCGATGACATCCTTGTCTATAGTTGCACCTGACTGAGCATTTGCAGCACTTGCAAAGAGTCCTCGCACTCCTAAAAGAGCACCGGCTATACTTAAAACAAGTAAAGTGCGGATTTTCTCAAAGTAGGGTGGCCTATTTAGGCCATACCATTTCTGAGGAAGGAGTGCAAGTTGATCCGGACAAGGTGGAGGCAATGCTGAACTGGCCAAAACCCATGTCCATCACAGCCTTGAGGGGTTTTTTAGGTTTGACGGGATATTATCGCAGGTTTGTAGCAGGGTATGGGAAGATCACGGAACCATTAACCAAGATGCTCCAAAAGAACAGCTTCCAGTGGACGAGGGAAGCTGAAACAGCCTTTGACATGCTCAAAACAGCCATGACTGAAGCCCCTGTCCTCGCGTTGCCCGACTTCTCCCAGCCCTTCATTGTAGAGTGCGATGCGTCAGAGGGGGGCATAGGTGTGGTACTCCAACAGCAAGGGCGGCCCATCTCATACTTTAGTCGCCCCTTCTCCCAACAACACATGAAGTTGGCTGCCTATGAAAAAGAACTCATTGGGTTATCAAAGGCAGTGCGGCATTGGAGACCTTATTTATGGGGACGGAAATTCCTAGTGCAAATGGACCACTATAGCTTGAAATACCTGCTGGAACAACGTGTGATGACCTCACCCCAGCAGCATTGGATCAGTAAGTTATTGGGCTTTGATTTTTCCATTGAATACAAGGTTGGACGTGAGAACAAGGTCGCGAATGCCCTCTCGTGGAAAAATGAACAACCAGCGAGTCTCTTGGCAATCTCCTGTCCTCAGCTGCAACTGTTCGACCAAATCAGAGAAGAAAACCTCCACAACAGCGAGATGCAGCAACTAGAAGCCAAGGTAGTGGCGAGGGAACTAGGTCCACAGTGGACAGCATGGGATGGCTTGGTTTTTTTCAAGAAAAAGGTTTACCTACTTCCTCAATCTCCTTTATGCTCACTGATCATCGAAGCCTTGCACTCCCCTAATCACGAAGGATATCAGAAAGCCCTTCACCAGATCACAAGAGATTTCTTTTGGAAGGGCCTTAAACCGCAAGTACAGCAGTTTGTTAAGGCGAGTGAACGTTGCCAGTTGAAGCAAAACCGAGCAGCTGAAGCCAGCAGAACTGCTGCAACCTCTACAAGCTCCTACACAGACCTGGGCAGATATCTCAATGGACTTCATTGAAGGCTTTGCCTATGTCTGATGGGAAATCCGTACTATTTGTGGTAGTTGACTGTTTCTTGAAGTATGCTCACTTCCTAGCCATTAGCCATCCATAAAAAGCCACCTCGATTTCACGGATATTCTTGGACAGCATCTTCAAGCTCCATGGCCTTCCTGAATCAATTGTTAGTGACAGAGATGTCACATTTACCAGTGCTTTTTGGAAAGAACTCTTCAAGCTGCAAGGGACATGGTTAGCTTTCACTTCCTCCTACCAGCCCCAAAGCGACGGACAAACAAAGGTGGTAAATCGCACCCTTAAAATGTACTTAAGATGCTTCACGGGCGATCACCCAAGGAAGTGGACAGTGTGGGTAGCATTGGCCGAATTCTGCTAAAACACGGGGTTTCATACGACGATACAGGCCACCCCCTTTGAGATCGTATATGGTAGATGCCCCCACGCCTCCTGTCATACTGCTCAGGTGCTGCCAAATTAGAAGCCATGGAACAGGCATTGCTGAAGCGCAATCAGGTTTGGCAGCAGCTACAGCACCAGTTGGCAATAGCACAAGCAGCGATGAAGGGTCAATATGATAAGAAGCACCGCCAGCTTGACTTCCAAGTGGGAGAACTGGTTTGGCTTCACCTACAACCATATAGACAGTTGTCAGTGGCTTCTCGACGGCATCACAAGCTCGCCCCAAAGTTCTATGGACCTTTCCCAATTGAAGCTAAAGTCGGAACAGTGGCTTATAAGCTGACGTTCCCTCCTCAAGTGAGAGTACACCCCGTTTTCCATGTTTCGTCCCTAAAAAAATTCATTGGTGTCCCATCAGACCAACTGGTTATTCCAACAGCACATCAAGGCGTCATCATTTTGCAGCCGAAAGCCATCCTCGACACCCATCACACCAAACACCAGCTGGAAGTCCTTATCCATTGGGAGCACTATTCACCAGTAGAAGCCTCATGGGAACCAGCCGAGATGATTATACAGCGCTACCCAGCATTCACGTGTGAGGTCATGCGCACTCTTGAGGGGGAAACCACTATTACCCACAACAATACCCAAAGGTTCTTCGACTGGGTATATTTGAGGCATGCTAAGACGCCCAAGTGAGGGTGCAGCTGTCTTGACAGCTGGGTCATGTATTCTTTTTATTTTGTTGTTAAATTCGGTTATGTTAGGTGGTTGTTAGTGTGTCATGTCTGGTGTCCATGGTTGATGGGTCCATGTTTATGTTGCTGTAATTATGTGTTGTCAATTCGGTTATGTGGCTGTTGTAGTGTCTTGTTCTTAATCATTGTAAGGGATAGATAGTGGGTCTAGATAGTGGTAGTGTAAAAGGAGAAAAGGGCATGACGGTTGGGAGCAGTGAGGAGTGGCGTGGGAGTAGTGGGGAGGGCTGGAAGTTGTAACTACTGATTCTATGTACAAAAGAAAGGATTCCAGCAATGAAAGGTTTTTATGTCTTTTCTCAAAACACAAGTGAAAAAGGAAAATTGAGATTGTCGGGTTCTCTCTAACGAGCCTGAACAAAGATTGCAAACATTGGTAGACGGGGGAGGAAAACCCTAAAGATCAGAGTAGAGACTGAATTGGAAATTGAGGAGTTGAACAAAATTAACAAAGAAGGATCCCGTAACAATGCATTACTTTTTTAGCTTTCCACAATAGATGTTATAGGCTTAAGTGAACATTGAGGTGCAAATTTACAGTATACTAATTTGCCATAGAGTGCATTATGCTTTTACCATTGAGCAACGCACCAAATTATTCTAGTAGCAAAATGCTAGAGATAGATATTATAAGTAAAATAAGTAGACAGCAAACTGCAATTTGATTATCTAAGTGACTGAACCTTTCTCAGTATAGCATTGAGGTAGCGCAATTTATTGAAGATTAATTAACTATTCATTACAAGACTTGCTCGGTTATGTTATCTTGGCTATACAAGAAGTTGAAGAACATTTTCTAGTCAATGAAATTTGCAATGCATCTTTTGGGCCAATTGAAGGGAAATGAATGAATAATAAAACACCTTAATGTGGATTGCAACCAAATGCTTTAAACGTAACTTTAACCCTCCAATAAATTCAAACTTATGTCTCCACTGCGGGACTGGAAGCCTGTCCCTTAAGGCATGGGAATCAAAGTATGGCAAAGGGCCACCACACCCCACTTCAACAAATGTGAAGTATAATAATGAAGGTACCTGTATTCTGTAGTAGGTTTGCTATTGAACCAGTCATCAATGCTAAGACCTAACCTTCAGCTTGCTACCATTTACTAGCCATCAATAGACCTCCCTAATGCATGAAATTCTGGAATAACGCATTAAGTCATACAAGATACCAATATTTACACACCCGGATTTAATGTTGTCTAATGAGAATCCTCAAGTATTTTGAAGTTCAAGGTATACAAAAAAAAGGGTGGAGTATTTGAAATGTTTTTCATATGAAATCCAAATAAATACCAGAAACAAGCAAAGAACAGTAATGGTATATGAAGTTTTTTACAGTTTCTCTAGTTTCTCCAACTGCTTTCCTGATTATTATTTCCTTACACGCTTAACCTCTTCTTGACAAAATAATTTCAAATCTAAAATTTTTTGCCCAGTTCTATTTCACTGTTGCTAGCAGCCACAAGACAAGGCAGAAAATGGAATCCCAGCAAGAGACTATTAATAGAATTCCGAAATTTTAGGGTCTATCTTGAAAATTTTTCACTGCTTGTGGGGGCAGTAGCAGTGCTAACCCCAAATCCGCCTTACCTCCTATAGCATCTTCTGGTAGCTCACTTTTCTCATAAATTCACTTCGTCTATTTAAATCCATTGAATAAATTCTGGCAGGGCAAGAATGCGTGACCTCACTTTATTTATGCAGTTTAACAGATCAATCATAATAAGAACAATGGCACTAAAGGCTTACTGACACTGGATGGGGTTTAACTACGCGGATCCTATTTCGCATCACACCCGTAAACCGCATCACCTATAATAAGTAAATATTTCATATTACAATGAATTGATTGCCCTCACGTACTTTGTGTCTTCCTGAAAAGGAGGGGCAACTTTACCACCAAACGGATTCTTCAGAAAAGTACTGTTATCATGCCCTTCTGATTTATGGATCCTGTCGAAAACTGGAACATCTACTGCTCAGTCGACATATCAGACTAGTCATGCGCTTAATGCACACTAAGTGCGGTCCGGTTGACTGAACTGTCTAATGATCCGTCAGATGCTCGCAGAATCGAAATCATAGAAATTAAAATTTTCTGATTTGATAAGCATTATTTGAGTGGCTAGAAAGGCCTACTGTTCAATGACTTTTGAATTACTGCATCCTAGAAGAAGAAACATGATGTAAAAAGTTAGGGGGAAAAAAAATGAGAAAAGGATTACCATAAACGTTGGTGTTGAAAGTCTGCTCCATAGCAGATAATGGGATCTCAGCAAGAGGACCAACACACTGAACGCCAGCGTTATTAACCAAAATATCCACACGTCCAAACTTGTTAACAACATTAGCCACAGCTTTCTGGACACTTGTGTCGGATGAAATATCAAGTTCCTGAAGGAAAAAACGAGGGTCTTGTTCCAAATCCGACATCGATGATATCGACCTACCAGTGGCGACTACCTTGCATCTCTCAGCAGCAAAGGCGCGTGCCATCGCATGCCCTATGCCACCCTGAGAACATCCTGTGATGAGTACCACTGGCGGTTCTAGTGGTTCTTGTTCCCGCATGTTGGATTTGGGTTTCCCTTTTTTTTTCAGGTGCTATGTGTAATTGGGTGGTTTTGGTGGTGGAAATATGGAAATCCTCAGAGATAACGAAGCCCGAAAATGAACAGGAGCTCACCGACGACAGTGAGTTCGGTTTTGTTAGCTCAAGGGGGCCTGCTTTCCTAGGGTATTGTTTTTTCCCCATGGATGGATGCACTGATGTGGAAGGGGTGTCTGCTTCTTCTTTCCCCCACCCCACCAAACACATGGTGGGACTCACATTCCACTATTTTCCAGACATTAAGAAGGGAAAAAGAATACAAATATACACCTACAACAATTGGCCAATGGAGACAGGAGTTCTAGGTCTTACTCGTTTCCATTTTTCTTTTTAAATACTTAATATATATGACTTGTTTATTTATTTTTATAAAAATACCAACTAACATCTTAATTTTCAATCTACAAAATATATATTTTAAATCCCTTTCTATTAAAAATAAATAAACTTTTATATTTTAATACCTATTTTTTAAACATTATTTTTATTATAATTATGAAGATAAAATTCAAATAACATAGTTTGATTTATATTTTAATAAAAAAAATTGTTAAAAATTATAAACGTTAACTTAAAAAGGTCTAGTCTAGTCATAATGATTTTTGCTTGGAGGTAGTTGGGCAATGAAAGGAGAGTAATGGGCTAATAAATAGAATTAAGTGGCATCCATGGAAAGTACAAACTTCTCCCGTTGGAATGATCGTTGGGTAGTGAAAGGAGAGTAATCTGGGCTAGCTAATAAATAGAACAAAGTGGCATCTACTGAAAGTATAAACTTCTCCAATTTGGAACGGAATTAAGGGGAGGGGGTGGAGTTAGTTGGTTAATCACACCTTTTGCCCTTAATAACGTGGATGGCATGCGAATCCTCCATGTATTGTAGGAAAAGAATAAATGCTAAACTATTAAAATATAATGAAATAATTATCAATTTATCATCAACAGTAATCTTATTATTATTATTCTTAAACATAATTTCAAGAAGATCATATTATATTTGTCAATAATTCAAGCAACGGAATCATATTTTATTTTGTACATTTAAAAACAAGGTGACCCTTTCGTTTCTAGAGAGAGACAATGCTCTCCCTTCTCTCTAACATTGCTGAACTTAAACCCCCTAAAACGCCACTTTTTTTAGGTTAAATCAAACACTAAACCTTCAATTATTAATATAAAATAACAAAATTAATTCACACATATGGCAAGCGGTTTATCTAACCACAAGCAATTTGGTGGTTTCCACCATTCACTAAGAGCAAGGTTTCCTTAAGGTTTTTTTCAAAGGCACAAATTTGGAAACTAGGGCTCCACTTCCAAGATATCTGAATCGAATTCCCCTATTGTAGCTAAACCATACCCAACCACGGTAACCAAAGATTACAAGATGGGAGAAAAGGACACTGTTACATTGGATGTCCAAGAAGGTGAAGAGGATTTTGGTCATGACAGAAATTCCTATATGGATAAAGGGAAGGTATCTTATACCAATACAAATAGTCAAGCCAAATCCTTCAACTCCTTTGGTAATTCTACATTGGAGCAAATGAATGACGTGTTAGATGAGATTAAGAGACAAAATAACAAATTGGATTAGCCAAATCCACCACCAAGAGGTTTCGCTGAAGTTGTTGGAGCCACAAATCCCGACCCCTAATGATCAGAATTTAAATTGGAATATCATCCTCCCATCTCTCATGGTGTGCTACCTAAGGTCAGACCTCCTCCCTTGGTTGCTGTTCAAAGAGAGAAGAATTAGGAATACACCCTTATAGGCTTTTTCTTGGGGAAGCAAATACCATTCTCCCTTGTGCAAGCTAAGGCACTAAGCATATGGAAGGCTTACAAGATAACAAGTGTCCTTTGCAACAAAGATGGATTTTTCCATTTCCGTTTTGCAAATGACACATTCCTTATGAGTGATTTTTTTGGGCATTCCTTGCGAATACCTCCATTCAGTGGGGGTAAGCTACATTACAAGTGCTGTTGGAAAGCCTATCCAAGCTGGTACATTGATGGCATGCCAAGCAAGAGCTAATCAAGCAAAAGTAAGCTATATACCTAGTGGAATTTGAAAGAGAAGGTAGAACATCCATGTAAATATTGGTTGAATACCAATGGTTCCCACCACGTTGCTCAACATGTAAAGTCTTTGGACATACATGTAACACAAGTAAGCTTGCGAATAGTCAACCATCTAAAGAAACCTCCACTAAGGAAAATAGGACATGGGTGAAGTTTTGACGTAAGGGGAAAAATAACAAAGGAGTTGGTACTCCACCATCATCCCCTAAAAAGAATACTACGGTGCTTAATGAGGAGGTATACTCTCCCAAAAAACATTTTGATCTCAAGAAGGACCCACAAGAGGAAAAGTTGGAGGCCCCAACAGTGAACCTAGTGCATAGAAATTCCAACTCTAATGAACTAATCGACCTAGTGCTAGATTTCATCCTATCCCAAATTTTTGAAACTCTAGTATGCAGAGGGAAAGTGGATGAGAATGAAAGTAAGGTAGAGGAGTAGAAGGAAGATGAGGGAAAAGAAGGAATAAAAATAAATGTGGAACTTGGAAGCACTAGTAAGGAACCAAGTAAGGTACAAAATGAGGCTACACTAGCCAAACAAAAATTGTCCAATAAACTTAGAAGCCATGAGATGGTAAACTCGACATCTTCAAGTGATAGGAGGTTATTTGGTTTAAGTGGCAAGAAGAAGAAGAAGAAGAAGGTCTACAAACGCTAAAGGCGTTACACTTAATCATTATCTACTCATCACAATGAATTTAGCCTCAAGGAACATAAGAGGTCTTGATAGGAATCAAAATCTTATAAGACTTATCACTAGGGCAAGAGCCAAAGGATTATAAAAATTGGCGATGGGGGTCCTCTTTGAACAAACCGACCCCAGAATAATTTTTATACTAACTTCTTTTCTATTACTCATGTGTTGTGTATTCCAGTAGGCATACTTGTCGGGTTTCACAAGGCGATGGACAAACTCACTAAAACTCAACTTGTGGGTTATTCATGGATTGACCTAAACCGAAGATGAACTGGACCAACAAATTATTTGCTTGACTTGAAGAACCGGCTCTTTGAAGACTATCTTTGTATTTGTTATTTTATCTTTAAATTGGTTACTTTGTAATTATTTTGGAACATTTTTATTTGGTTGCATTTGTTGAATTAGGACCGGCTACATTAGTGGCATAGATGTAATTTTGGACATTTTAACCCTAATTGAAGCAGGTATAAATACTTGCTAATTTGGGTTTTTAGAGAGACCTTTTGATAATTGGAAAAACACACCTTTATTGCCGTGAGGAGTCCCCTTGTATTGCAATTGATCTGTTATCAATTTCATCATTGAAATTGTGGCGAGAACCAACTTGAGTGATTGTGAGTAATATCAATCATTTCTTGTTATTTTACAAATTGCACTTAGTGAGTCTTATCTAGGTGCTATTTGTTGGTGATGAGAGCCATGATGGGAGCCAAGCCAAAAGATGGAATGTAGATCCTCTTGAAGTGCCACCTGGACCGATCACAAGAAATCGAGCAAAACGATTCAAGGAAGCACTTAACTGGTTGATAAAGGATGTCCACGAAGCCGGAAAGGATTGGAGCAATCATGAAGCCGAAATGGATTGGAACAACCATGGGAATGCCCTTGCTCTTGTACAAGTCATAACGGATACGGGTTGAAGAGAGCGTATCTTTACAAGGCACGGCCGTATAGTGAGTCTAGAGGTTACACAGAATCATACACGGTCGTATACATGGTTCAAAGGCACAGCCGTGTATATGCTCTACGCCAACTCCAACGCCGCCGGCCTTTAAGTCTTTGTTTTGTTATTTTTTCGCAACTTAATGATGTTATGTCGTTTTGGGTCTTTATTGTTACGAATTGTAAACCTTACTATAAAGCTTCTAGGGTTTAGAACGAATAGAAAAATAGAATATACAACATACAAGTTTGAAAACACTTTTGAGAGAATTCCTCTCTTGGTTCTTTAAAGAACTACTCTAGAACTTATCGGATTTTCTTCTGTGGCGTTCATCCCGACTTATCAATCGGTCCTTCATCCCGATTGTGGCGTCTACATAATATACCAAGGTTCTTGCCTCACTTATAGGCAACGGGTCGCGATTTCCACTCGATTGTTTGGCATCTTGGGTAGCAATTCCGAACGTATTGGTATTGGGTTTCGTCACATGTTGGCGTGGTTCGTATCGGTTGGTTCCTTATTTTGTTCACGTGAATTTAGGGTTCTATTTTCAGATTTGAAACATTTCAATTTGAATTGGAATCTTAGTTCATTTCCTTTATTAACCATTGATATTCTTGCAATTGATTGTTCTATACATCCATTTAGCTTCCATTTTTCGTGAATTAGGGTGAATTTGTGAAGTGGTTGATCAAGCTAATTGTTGTTGGTTGTTATTGTTGTTTAAGCCTATTGGAGTATGTTATGTGCTTGAATCATTTGAAGCACATCATCTTTTTGGTATCGGAGCAATTTGTTTCATGCAAATCAGGGTCACTTGGCAATTGATCATAACGCCATTTGTGGGCTTGTTTGATTGATTTTTCAATTGGCATTGTATAATTGCAATCCATCAATTGAAGTACATCATTTTTTTGGTATTAGAGCAAGTTGTTCATACAATTAGGGTTCATTTGGAAATTGTTCTTCACGCCATTGTTGGGATTTTTTGAAGTAGTTCTTCAATTGGTTTCATGCGCTTGAATTTGATCATTTAGGCACGTCAGGTCTTAATGACCCTCTAAAGTGTGTGGAAATAAGAAAGTTTTGTGTGGAGAATGGAGTATCGGTAATGGAGTTGCTGGAAACTCGTGTAAATCAAAATAATGAAAATAGGGTTAAGTTGAATCTAAATGCTAACTAGGATTTTGGTATCAACTCCATGACAAGAAAGAGAATATGACTTATGTGGGACCCAAGAAGCTAGAATATTAGAATTGAGAAAGAGCACAAGTAGTTCTCTCACTGTTATTGCACTTATCTTAGTTTCAATCATTCATTCTATGCTTCGTTTGTCTATGCATTGAATTCTAAAAATGAGAGGAAATTACTATGGAAAGATTTAATTGAACTAGCTCCTTCCTTGGCTGATCATCCGTGGGTGGTCCTTGGGGATTTTAATGTGATTAAATCGATCCATGAGAGGAAAGGGGGTAACATGAGTAAAACATCGGCAATGATGGATTTTGTAAAGTTCCTAGATGAAGCGGAACTTGATGACCTTTGGTTTGGAGGGAATTTTTACTCTTGGTCGAATAAACAATTGGATAGCCCAATCTTGAAAAAATTAGACAGGATATTAGTTAACCAAAGTTGGCAAAATAACTTTCAATTGTGATACTAACTTTGTTGCCCCTATTCTTTTTTATCATTTAGTAAGAGTTTTGCATATGGAGCTTAGCATAACAAAAAGGAAATATCCATTCAAATTCTTTGAATTATAGATAAAATCGTTGGATTTTTTCCCCAAGGTAGAAGCTATTTGGTTACAAGAAGTTAAAGGATCCAAAACGTTCCAAGTGGTAACTAAGATGAAATGGCTTAAGAAGGAACTTAAAAATTTAAATAATTTTCCTATCTTTCAACAAGAGTCTTGTTAGCAAAGGAACATCTAATTGCGACTCAAAGTTCAATTGCAAATGGAAATACATCTCTCTTTAACCAAGAAAAAGAAGCATTTAGGGAATACTATCTATTAAGAGGAGTAGATGAGGAAATTAAAACGACTTTCTTTAACTAAACAGACAATAAAGCCCCTGGTTAGGACGGATTTTTTGCCAGGTTTTTTAAGGCTATGTGGCACATTATTGGGGAGGATATAATTAATGGGGGTGAAAGAGTTCATGGTGTTTGGAAATATGCTGAAGGGGTTGAATTGCACTATGGTCTCCTTTGTACTTAAGATTGCTAATTTTGCTGATTTCAGGCCTATATCTTATTGTAATACAATTTACAAGGCAATCCCAAACTACTAGCCTTAAGAATAAAGATGGTTTTACTGTTGCTAGTGGGGAAAGAACAATCTACATTCATTAGAGGTCATTGTATTTCAGATAACATCTTTGTTGCCCAAGAATTAGCCAATGGATACCACAACAATAAATGAGCTCTAAGGTATATGCTCAAAGTAGACATCCATAAAGCCTATGATACCATAAATTGGAGCTTTATGGAGGCAGCACTTACTAGCATGAACTTCCTTGCACACTTTATCAAGTTGGTGATACATTGTATCTCTATCCCTAGATTTTCTTTCAACATTAATGGTGAATTGGTTAGCTTCATCCCTAACTCAAGAGGTCTTAGATAAGGTGATCCTATGTCACTGTATTTGTTTGTACTTAGCATGGAAGTATACTTAGAGATATTAAGGCAGCTTACTAGTAGTTCTAGATTCTCATATCACTGGAGATACAAGACAGAGTGACTCATGCATCTTTGCTTTGCAGATGACCTTTTGATCTTCTGTAAAGGTAATATGGAGTCAGTTAGAGTGATTAAGGAGTCTATGAGAATATTTGATTCTATTTCGGGCCTTAAAGTAAACAGAAATAAAAGTCTTGTGTTCCTATCTAATGTACCACCTATAGTAAAGGTAGAGATACTCCAGATTTTGGAATTTAAAGAGGGAAATCTCCCCATCCATTATCTTGGGGTACTACTACTTGCTTCTAAACTCCACAAATCAGATTGTGAAGCTCTAATTGATAGAATTTTGGCTAAAATCAACTCATGGACTTCAAAGTTCCTATCTTATTCCAGATGACTTTAGCTCATCAAATTAGTGCTATTCTCATTGCAAGTATATTGGGCATTAATGTTTATTCTACCAAAGAAGGTAGTTGATTCTATTGAAAGGCTTATGCCTAACTTTTTATAGAGTAGGAGGCCTAATATTTCAATGAAAGACAAGGTAAGATAGCAAGAGGTGTGTACCCCAGTTGATTAAGGGGGTTTAGGCATTTTTAAACTTGAAACATGGAATAAAGGAACCTAACTAAAACATATTTGGTATTTATGTGGAGACTTAATAAGAGGTGTTAGGGGTGAATAGGTACATTTTAACTTTCCTAGGGGATCATCATTCTAGGAGACTAAAATTCTCTTTAAGTTTTCTTGGAGTTAGAGTAAGTTTGTTGAAGCTTCAGTCGCTAACAAGAAGCATGTTTAAGTGAGAAGTGGGTGATGGCCTTTCTATATCTCTATGGTCAGATTTTTTGTTGCTAACTGAGCCTCTAAATCTAATACATAGTCTTAGAACGATTGCTACTTTAGGGCTCCCCTTAAATGTTAGGTTGTGTTCTATTATACAAGGCAATGGTTGGAAATTTCCACAAAACATTTTCCGGAATGGATTTACAATACCTTCAAATATAATCCCTGATCCACATAAAGCTGATAGGTTCACCTAGAGTAAGGATGTATCTGGAATCTTCTCTATCAAGAGTGCTTACAAGGCTTTATCAAATCACAATGGCATTGTCCCTTGGGTTAAGGTGATTTGGAACAAATACTCTATGCTACGACATTCTGTTATCATGTGACTAGCTTGGAAAAGGAAACTTCACACTTTAGACAAGCTCAATAGTCAGGGAGTGTCTACCTCAACAACACGTTACCTATGTTCAATTGGGAATGAGAACCATGACCATTAATTCTTTGAGTGCACATTCTCTAAACAGGCATGGAAAGTAATTCTGATGGAACTTAAATGCCTAACATCCTTTCTCTCATGGCAAAATGTAACCATGGGCCTCATGCACCAAATGCCTTAAAGCAACCCTTCGACTCCATTATGGAGAGTAGCATTTGCAGTAACAGTATATTGCATATGGAGAGTAAGGAACTCGACTCAACTTGGGTCTTCATTACTTTTGCCGATGTCCTTAGCCAAACAGATTCTAGCTTGCTTTAAGATTCTTGTACCTTGATTTGGTTGACATTAGTTTTTAGAAAATTTTGTAAAATTTTAATTCTATGATAGAATTTTCTATGACAAAATTTTGCTGTAACTCATTACTGTGTTTAGCGGTTGTACATTCTCTTTTTATTAATACAATTACTTATTTACCAAAAAAAAAAAAAGAAATCATATTTTGTTTGTTTTAAAGTCAGCCATTTCTTAGAAAGTTGATAACCATTATGATCTTTTCATCAACCTTCGTGGAAAATTAAAAATCCTTTTTTCCCTATGCACTGGTGTTAGATATAGGGAAAAGTAAATAAATATTATTATTTAAAAAAATATAAAAAATATACCAACTAGAAAAATATTAAAAAAAAATATGCCATTAAGTATCAATTTTGTGCAAACTCTAATAAGCCTATATTTTTTACTTTGGTAATGAAATTAATAATTTATTCAATTTTTATAATGAAATAATCATTTCTTTTACAATAAGTAAGTTTTTTTTTTTAATATTAGATTTTGATTGATAGGTCATTATGAGATTCTATTTTGTAATTTCAATGGTACTAACTGATACCAAATTAAACTGAAATCGGTAATTGAAGTGCTGATTTTAGTTCAATTTCTAACTAAATTTAGCACTTCAAGTGCTGATTTTGTATAAACTACAATCGAGTTATATTTTTTTATTTAGGTAATGATATTAATTAAGATTTATTCATTTTTTTGAAATGAAATAATCGTTCTTTTTGTAACAAATAAATTCTATTTAATATTAAATTTTAATTAATACATCGTTATAAGATTTTATTTCGCAATTTAGGTGGTATTAATTGATACCATATGATAGAAGATAAACTATACTTATAATGATCTGTAACCAATTTTTGCATTAAATTCTTAAACTATATAGCATAACTAAATGAAGAAATCGAAAGTTTTAATTAGACATGCAATGGTATATATATAAGTATAGACCAAGCATCTATAGAGAAATGGCTATAAACATATAATATAACATAGAGCTATGGTTGTCTCCTCCTTCGTTGCTTGACCATATGCGCACTTTAATTATTTGGCATAGGATTAAGCTAAGGCTGCACCATCTAATCCATATCTATCTGTGTAATCTAAGTGCCAATTAAACCTAAATTAGGTGAACCATATGGAGGAGGCATATAAAAAGGAACGAGAGTAGGTTCGACTTGAGTAAGACCCTCACCTATATCACCATCACTATAACTAGGTCATGTCATATGTGGAGTTGGAGGAGTGGCAGGGTAAGTGCTGGAGCCCTCTTCGAAAGGAGTGAATGGGCTTGGCTTGTTGTAATACATTGGACTCTAAGTAAGGGATGTGGGAGGTGAGTCTTCATTGGTATTCTCTAATCTCTAGCTGAGCATGTATATGATCTCATCCTCTACCCTGGTCTTGAACTTGAGCACATTGTGCTTAGGGGGCTATAGTGGTGGTAAGTCCTCCTATTCATCTACATCCTCTACATGGGGTAGTGCATCGTCCAGATTTAGACCCCTGAATCGACAAACTAACTTAGCCACTTTAAGTGTCTTAGATAGAACAACACTGTGTGGCATCTTAGGTAGATGCTTAATGAAGTTAGCTTACAGAAAAAGAACAACATAATATAGTTAATTTGCATAACACAAAATATAGGAAATAATATAATAGGAAGATTAGATATGTACCATGTAGCCTAATATGGTAATAGTTTGACTTATGTACTATTGAGTGATCCTAATACCAAACAATGTACCTTAGGACCGTACTGTTTAGTGAGTCATAAGTTGGAATTAAATGGATAATTTGTTATTAATGATCAGCTCACTACTTTAACTAGGTTGAGTGGGTAGTGACCTAATTTGTCTTGGTCTTACTTCACAAGTCAAGCTAATGGAGCTTTGTAGATGTGTTAGTGTACTAAGGTATTATTTGGATGCCTTTAAGTTAGCAAACTACCTAGTTTGGAAAGTACAATTCAAAGAAATGAAAGAAAATAAGTGGTACTTAGGCAAGCCAAATATTGTTGCCCTCTCGACAATAAGCTGGCAACATCGCTATGTCTACATACGTGCACGAGACCCAAACTACTTAAAAGCTAATATGTTAGAATAGCCACAAGTCATAAACTTTTAACAAGTAGAACAATGTAAAGGAGGTTGAGAATACTTGCTCGGGGGCTTGGCAGTCAAATGCATTGCGGTGTTGTGTCACTACATGGGTTAGTAGTTGTGTAACATCGAAATTGCACCTTATCTACATATGAGTGGTCAATCATTGACCAGTGTTGTCATTATGCGACGCAAAGGGGTGATATGAGGGAAGTGCTCTCATGCTTAAATTTGTAGTATAACCAATGGACCACTAATCCTAGATGCCTCAATGTGCAATGCAATATAAGGGTAGCAATATAGCCAGGCTAAGCATGCTGCCCCCCATGCGTACTGCTTGGCTGCTTAAAGGTTGGATAAGAGGGGGAGAAATATCAAATGCACCATGCTTTATAATTTATTAGTAAAGATCATACCTCCCATCAATTGTAAAATATGTGCTCCTGCAAATCACTAGATGGTGATGTCATTTGCATTTGGTGGTAGATTGTTGAAATTATCTCTCAGTCACATCCATCTAAGCTATTTTCCCTGAATAGTTGATATTAGCGGCCTCACTCCCAACAATCGATGGCAAATGTCATACCAGTCCAATTGCATGATACTAATGACAACCTGCCTATACAGGAAAGTTTTGTCAATTGTAATTAATGGCCTGAAAACATTGGAAAAATTCATTAAGCAATTCAATTCACCTTGGAATTTTCATATACTTACAATAAGATTGGTTTTCTACAATACCTGCAATGGGGAAATGCATGGTCCAAATGCCTAGAAGACTATCTAATATCATGTGCCCTAGCTGTCGAAGTTTAGACATTTCCACTCTATGATCGTGCTCGGGTTTACCTCCTGGATAGTGATCAGTAGGTGTGGGAGTATAGCACATAAATCCTCATATTTTCCATATATGAGTTCAATGGCTTTTTGCTTTACTTCTCAAACTCTCTTGAGGTGTACAGTATATATAACTCCTTATAAATGGAGGTTTGTAGTTGTTTAATTTTCACATTTGGGTCCACTTCTATCTCAAATATAAGACATCTAGTCATAGTAGTAGAGTCTAATTAGGGATGATCTTGGTTAATCCCGAGGTTAATGCATGTATGAGGACCTTCGAATTTTGTCATCTGAAAACACCTAGCATTCTTTTTCAAACATGCATGAAGTCTCCACTTACAACCGCTACGACTACTAGCATAACTCATAGCCTAGAACTTTGGAGATGATTTATTAACAATTTAGTTATAATGATTTACTATATGATATATCTTGATTGCCTGTATCGATTACTCTTTCATCTTAAAGTGCATTCCTACCTTAAACTCATTGCTGAAGCTCTAGTTCCCCTCACTTGTATACTGATCGTCTACATATCTACTACCCACATCACCTGTAAAGAATGGCACGGGTTCTGACCTCCTAATAGTGTCGACGCATTTTGGAAACCCAAGCTACTAATCTTTTATTTAACTTAACTCATGTGGCTCATCTATTGTCTATAGCCAACCCTCATCATTCTCCCCATCATCTTCATCATTGGATGAGTTAAGACCCAAATCATCATTAAAAGTATAGCAAGTTACCTTATTTTTAACATATGTCTCATTCATTGCTTCATCTATACCAATGTTATGGATCTTAGGCTAACTACCATTAAAACCTGCTTCTTCAGTAGTTTCTATGTATTGAGATTTAGGTACCTGAGTTGGAAGCAGATCATGAATTATATCATCCCGTCTTAAATTGGTATCCATTACCTAGAATGCACTAATGAACTTGTCAACATTTGGTTCACGTCATAACTATCACTAACTGGCATCACATAGTAATATAGACCTTACCATATATTATTGGACACCTATGGATCAACTTGATCCAGTTGGTCGCACCATCAATCCAAAGACGAGTTCAAATAATACCTAATAATTGCTCATAAGTTGAATTGAGAGGAACTATCCATAATGTTCCCATGTGCAAAGTAGATGATTCTAACCTTAGAGATTTTCTTATCTAGTAGCTTGAAATATTACAATAACAAATGGGTTGTCAAATAATTATCATTTGTGCATTGGGCAAGCTTGTAACTAATAATATAAAACAAGTCAAGAATGCACACTCAATGAATATGTTAAAAAGGAATTACATTAACAAAATATGAGATTTTTCTAATAACACATTTTTATTGCCCACATCTACTATCAATCATGGAACATACTCATAAAACTACTAAATGCAAGGATATGTTTTTTACTAGTAAAAATAAATATATATTTGCCAAAACAAGCTACAAAAGGTAAAGCTAAATCTCTCCTTATTCCATTTCCTTCACTTCCTTTCCTCACATTCTCTTTATTCTAAGCACAATATAAAGGTAACCACTTACAAATTTATTTTAAATGGGGAATTCTTCAATGCAGTTTTTTTAAAAATTATATAATTCCTTATGTTTTTAAATTTTTATTTTTCTTCTTTTTTATCTATATTATATAAACACATGAACCTATTTTAGTATTCACATCTTTTATAAAATATTTGTATATATAATAATCTATATTATTAAATATATAACTTTTAATAAATTAAATACATTAAAAGAACCTCACAAGAAGGCGATTATATTATAATTCTCTCCCTACTTATCAATCAACTTTCATTTCATGAACGAACGTTATAAATATTTACTTGGTCATAATTATTTATATTTGATATACCTATCCCACTTTCTTTTATACGATTTCTTTTGTTTTTCAATTCTTATTTTTCTTCCTTTTATCTATAAACCTATTTTGATATTTCACATTTTTTATAATATATGTAATTTGCGAAATAAATAAAATCGCGAAAGTGGGCTAGCCTAGCTGGTCCGGACCATGGCTAAGTGCGCGGGGGGGCTCGGTCAGACGTTTGAATCGCGGTGGAAGCAGTTTCCGCGTTTTGCAATTTTTTCGACTTATCCAGGACACGTGGCAGCATCTGATTGGCTGGAAGAAACGCACGCGCCGGGCGCGTGATCGTCTCTACCTCGAGCCCGAGATCGCCGGCGAAGAAAAAATTCGTATTTCGGCCGTTTTGATTCGATTTTTTTGCACAAATCCAACATATCTTCAACAAAAATAAGATAAACATTATCTAATTAAAATCAAATCGCAACAAATCGTTGGATGGGCACGAATCGGAGTTGGTTTTTTTTTAACCGAAAATCCGATCAGCTTCAATCGGAGAAAATCCGAGCTTATCCAGCTCGTTTTGAAGTGCCTATAAATAGAGGAGGAGATGAGGAAGCAAGATCACAGATAAGAATTGCGAGAGAGAGAGAAAAGAGTGTAGATCGGAGGAAACCCAAAGTTGCGACCGCCGATCGGAGTTGAGCCACCGCAAGGAGACGTTCTGGGAGTAAACCACCGCTACCATTGGATTTAGCACCCTCAAGAAGCTAGGATTCGCCACTTCACCCGCCGCAAAGGACCACCGGAACGCCGTGAACGAGCCAACCCCACCACCGTGTCCGACCGATCCGACCCGACCCGATTCGACCCGACCCGCGCATCAACCCGGATCCAGGTAAGTCGGATTTTCCGGATTTTTTCATTTTTATTTAATTAATTATGTTTATTTATTTATTCCGAATTAATTAATTTATTTATTATTTGTTATTTAGTTATTTATTTCTGTGTTATTTTTAATAAATAGGAAAATGTAGAAATTAGATTTTTCTAGAATTTAATAATGTAGAAAAATAAAAAAAATAATAAATAGATAAATAAAAAAATAAAATAATAATAATAAATATAGAAAAATAAAAAAAAATTAGGAAAATAAATCATAAAATGTTAGATGTCAAATAGGATAGACAGTGAACAAAATTCCCAAAAAATCACAAAAATCACAAAAATTCCCAAAAATCACGAAAATCAACAAAAAATCCCAAAAACCACAACCCCCCCCCCCCCCCCAAATTCTCAGAAATCACAAAAATAACAAAAAAAATCATAAAAAGTCATAAAAAATCATAAAAAGATAAATAAATAAGTTTTAGCACTTAGAAAAATCATTTTCGTCAAATAAATCAAAATTGATGTTTTCCCTACAAAAATCATTTTCAAAATGAAATCAAGCTTAGGCTTAGAGTTTTAGGAAAAATCCCAAAAATGGTAAGAACATAAATCGAAAGAAATTTCAAAATTAAAATTCACCAATACACTAAAGATTTTCAGAAAAGCGAACTACAGCTTGTTTGATCCTGAGTAGCAGGTACGTAGGCACCCATCCGGGTCAACCCATAAAATAAATGAAAAATCCTTTTTCTTGAAATAAATTCAAAGACATAACAAAAATTAATAGAAACATAATGAAACACATTTCTAAAGATGAACAATTTTAGGAGATTAGGTGGTAACCGTATAGGTTTTAATAGGTTAGCCTCCGGACTTAGGAACTCTGGTTTTCCCTTTTTCTCTTCTCACAAAAACGAGAAGAGGAAATAACGACGACTAGTAGTCCAAATTAAGACTAATCCGCTCCTTTAGTCTTAATTCACTTTTTCCCAACAACAGTTGGGTGGCGACTCCAAAAATCAAACGAAATTCCTAACTCAAGTCGATGATCTATATTAGATGAGCATAGGGTCTAGTTTAGATCGGATTAGGAATGGGAATTCAAAAATTAGACTCGACAGGATGGCGACTCCACTAGGGAGACATACCAGCAGGCTAGCCACCTGAATCTCTCCAAGCCGTTCTCTTAAAAAAAATGTGTTTCAATCATTACTTTGTTACTAACTTTGCAGGATTTAGTTAGATTTTAGTTTTTTTACTGTGGGGGTTTTGCATGCATACATATGTTTGTGTGAGTAGATGCGGTCGAACCCGAACCGTCCTAGAAACCTAAGACGGGGAGCCATTGTGTAGGTTTCGAGCGAAGTGAGCTGATTCACCGTTCGGGACCGATTAGGCTACCCCACCCTATGCTTCGATATGGCCTGAGATCCATTTCTTCGAGAATGCGGGAGGCCATAGAGCTCGGGAACCAGTTAGAACCAACCTACTTGCATACATAACATCATACGAGGGGTTGACAATTGGATGACAATGTAATGGTTTGTTATTTTGTCCTTGGAGTTCAGGACTATTTCCCTGTAACATTTTCATAGCTCTGTTTGTAACTAGGCTCTTTCCTATTGTAATAGATGGCTAGCAGTGCAGTCAACCGCCTCCTCCGCAAAGAGATTCGGGTGTACAGACCTTTGGACCCAAAATTGGTACTGGACCACTGGTTTACCTTGTACAACCCAGAGGAGCAGGCCTTCATCCAGCAGAAGATCGGCCCCATCCTCTCACTGACTAAGTCAGAGGCGAATTTACCTATGGTCCGGGCCATGCTCCAGTTATGGGAGATCGAGCCCGCAGCTTTCTTCATCGGACTGCATGAGATCACCCCTACCTTGGAGGAGTACACCCAGTTGCTACAGGCTCCAGCACTGACTGATCAGATTTACATGCCAGACCTCGAGGCCGGGCCAGCCGGCACCTTCAGTAGACTGCTAGGCATCCGCAAAACAGCGGTCAACAAAGCCCTGGCAGACTGTAATGGGTATTGCATATGAATGGATGACTTAAAAGCCTGGTTTATTGCCCGAGAAGACAATGGGGACAGAAAGGACATCCTGTGTGGAGACCCTAAGACTTACAGACAGAGAAGGGTGAACGCTTTCATCTTGACAGCCTTTGCCACCATACTGTTCCCCACCGGGACCTTCTATATTCACTACCGGGTTGCAGAGCTGGTAACCCAATTCCTGGAGGGAAGATCTTACATCCCGGCTCTACTGGCTGAATAAATCCGGAATTTGAATTTCCTTAAGAAGAAGGGCCATGGGATCCTCCGCTCCAGCATCAACCTTCTGCTAATATGGTTCGTAAGCCACCTCAAGTGCTTCGGGCTGAACATGGTCAGGAAAACCCTAGCCCAACAGGTGGATCTGGTGGGTTCTTGTATAGAAAAGGTGAAGTTACCCGATGACATTACCAGCTACAATTGGGTAGATCTACTTAGAAGCCTTAGCGCCGAAGATATTCTATGGATAACTAGGTGGAGTTGCTGCAATAAAATCATCTTAACCTGCAGTAATTTCCAAGCAGTGCCATTAATCGGGATCAACGGATGTATCGGATATCACCCCAACTCCGTAGTCCGCCAATTCAGTATCGTCCAAGACATAGTTTATCGGCTTTCACTCGAAGCAGTCACCTTTGAGTACCAGGATCCGAACCTGCTGGTAGCCGAGAAATTTGCTAAGCTAGCAGAGGTCAAAGCACTTTGGGAGGCCAGAATCGAAAGCCCGAATGTGGACCTCGGCGAGCTAGATGGCGAAGTGGGAAAACACCGAGCCACCAGAGAGTTTGTAATCCGTCAGCTATACCAGACAGGGGAAAGAGCATACCGGGTTCCAGACGTCACCCAGCCAAGACTAGATAAGATCAATCCAGAGACAGAGATCTACCTGGAGCAGGTCAAGGCCCGGATGGAAGTATATTTCGAAGCTGCAGACTATAAGAAAAACATTTGGAAGGGACGCTTCAAGGAATCTGACCAAAGAAATAAGGCCCTGGAAGCACAATTAGAGAAGTGCCAAGCCAGGGTCAAGGAACTAGAAGCCATCATCAGTGGGAAGCCTGAGCCTCCACTACAGAAGACCAAAAGAGCTAGGAAATAGAGCATTATTTGTAATCTTTCGTTTTTATTGAACTTCAGAATTATTAAAAGTGAAGTTTTAATAATACATTGTCAATCAGTTGTCAACCCTTTTATCTTTTAGCATCCGCGTGACACATGCATATCATTCTTGCATCTATCATACTAAAAAAGAAAAATGCGCGCCAGGTATCAAAATAGCTTCCAAGTAATCGAACCCACCCAGAAGCCCAGTCCTTACGCGCTCAAGAGCAAAAATGGCCAACAGCAGTGACAACCGCCACAACACCAACGCTGAAGCTGCCTCAGACTCTAGGATCATATCCCTAGAGCAAACGGTCCAACAGTTGGCTGCCCAGGTTCACCTCTTGACTGAAAGCATCGGCCTCCTGCGCAACACCCAGCCGGCTCAAGAAGAGTATTCAGGGGCCAGGAAGGGAAAAGCAGTGGAGGGACAACCTCCGGAATACGAAGAAATCAATTCCCACCTTAACCCAGCCTTCGAGTATGAGCCGAAGGTCAGCCAGGGGCCGACCTCTGATGATCTGAAAAAGGAAATGGAAGAGAGACAAGGAAATGGAGAAGCGACTCTTCCAGCAGCTCAATGACAAGATGAAAACTATTGAAGGCCCTAATGGTTTTGAACAGGCCGGAATCACTAACCTGCCAGCATACAGGGAAGAGGCATACCCTGACAAGTTCAAGACCCCAGATTTTGAAAAGTATGATGGGACCGGCTGCCCCAAGATGCATACCAGGCTATATGCCCGGAAAATGAGCAAGTATGCTCAATACGACCAACTCATGCTCCAGACCTTCCAGGACAGCCTCACAGGCCCCGCATTGGTCTGGTATGCCCACCTCGACTTCAACATTGTCAACATCTGGGAAAAGCTAGCCCGGGCCTTTTATGATCAATACAAGTTTAACATCGAAGTTGCCCCATCTGTGATCGATCTGGGGAGTCTCCGAAAAAAGACTTACTGAGCCGTTCAAGGAATATGCTCAGCGTTGGAGGGCCCAAGCCGCCAGGGTAGCCACTCCGATGTCTGAAAAGGAATTGACATCCATATTTGTCAATACCTTGGACAAAACTTACTTTTCACATTTGGTAGGTCAGACTTCTTCCAGTTTTGCAGAAGTAGTGGCTGCAGGTTGCAGGATCGAGAATGCCATCACCACTGGCAGGCTCCAATCAATGGAACCTCCTAGGGTCACACCAAGGCCCTTAGGAGGAAACAGGGTCAAAGAACCCACAGTCAGTACAGTGCATTCTAGTAAGGCAGAAAAACCTGGGACTCGGGTAACTTTCCAAACCACGAATACCCCAGCCCAGCAACCTACGACGGGTCATACACAGGTCGCCAGGCCCCCAAGGCAGTTCACTCCAATCCCCATACCGCTCAGTCAGGTCTTCGCCCGGTTGAGGGCAGACAACTTGATTAGTTTCGAACTCCCCAACGACCGATACAGGCCCAAAAACTTCGACTCCAACCTCAAGTGTGACTATCACATGGGTCAAGAGAGGCACTCCACAGATAGGTGCTGGAGGCTCCGGCACAAAATCCAAGACTTGATTGACGCAGGGATCATACAATTGGATTTTGTGAACACCCCAGCACCCAATGTCAACACCAACCCATTGCCCAATCACAGGCCTACCATCAACATGATCACGTCAGAAGAGTCAGCTCCCAAAGAAGCCCTTAAACAGAATCGGACTGAGCAACCCGCTTCGGGAGAGACTCCAAAGGCACACATTAAAGGAAGATGGTTATCCGGGGACCCCACGGTTGGCACTTTGGGAGAATCACACGGGAAGTTTCAGTACCTGGTAAACTATTCTTACACCCCGACTGAGCAAGGGCCGCCTAGTGGGTGGGGGCCGGAATTTGAGAAGCAAGACAATCTAGCAAAGGAAGAGGGAAAGACCATCAACATGATCAATTCTCAGAAGCCCCGGGTTATACGATGCTATGAGGGACAATCAGTCGAGGTGCAAATCCCGAGGAAAAGGTATGTATTCAATGTTCCCGTACCAGCAGAGAATTACAAGGCTGCACCATTCGACTATCGGGCCCTCGAACAAGAGCGACCTCCTATAGTGGGAGGTATCACCCGCTCTGGGAGATTATACGATCCAAAGTATAAGAGCCCGACCGAAGAACCCAATACGGAGAAAATAGAGGAAGTGGAAGAGGGTCTTGCTGCATTTACAAAGATGGTAAAGGCCAGCGAGTACAAGATCATGGAACAATTGAATAAAGTTCCGGCGCAGATATCTCTCATGGGCCTTCTTACCACATCTGAGCCCCACAGGGAAGCACTCTTTAAAGTGCTAAAACAGATTCAAGTACCGGAGGGTATTGCTACAGACAAGATGGGTCACGTGGCAAACTCTATCTTTACTATGGATCAAATATCTTTCTCTCCAGAGGAGCTAGGAGAAGAGGGAGACCAACATACCAAGCCACTATTCATAGTGGTCTGGTGCAATGACACCATCGTCTCCCGAGTGCTTATCGACAACGGGTCATCCCTCAACGTCTGCCCATTGGCAACACTCGACTTATTGGGGGTCGATCCAAGCAATATAAAACCTAGCTCCACAGTGGTCAGAGCCTTCGACGGGTCAAAGAGGGACATTGTGGGGGAAGTGAACCTACCAGTGGAAATCGGTCTACAAGTATTCCACATCTCCTTCCAGGTCCTCGACATCCCAAGGTCTTTTAACCTACTCCTGGGACGACCCTGGATACATGCTGCTGGTGCCATTCCCTCTAGTCTCCACCAAAAGGTCAAATTCATCACAAATGGGCAGATAGTTACAGTGCTGGGCGAGCAGGATTACGCCATATACAAGGAGACTGCCATACCTTACATCGGGGATGAAGGTTCAGAAGACCTGGGGTTGCAGATTTTCAACGAAGTGAATGTGATGACCAGCAAGGAGGGCCATCAGTTTAAAGAGGGGCAGCACGGGACCTTCGGACTGGGGTATGTTCCTACGGCCGCGGAAGAAGCACAAGTGAGGAGTGTTAAAGGCAGAATAAAGGGGAAGCTGATTGACACCCAGATGTGCATCCCACCTCTCCAACAATCTTTCCGAAGGGCAAATACCATTCAAGAGCTTCGAATAAACAAAGAGGACAACAACAAAGGGGAATCAATCTCCCGCATGTCCAACCAACATCCAGCTCTGAACAACTGGTTTTGTTTTCCTATCAATAGCGCTAGGTTAGCTCAAGAGTAGAAAAAATCATTGAACAAATTTTATTGAGACTATTTATTGAATTCCATTACAGTTTGTTTCTTTTATTTTTATATATGATTTCATTTTTTATGTCACTCAGATCTCCCACCATCGAACATCAGGGATATTTCACGCAAGTAGAACGTAAAAACGCTGATATCATTTCCAACGCTGCTGGGTCAGTTGTTGAAGACGATATCTTAGATCACGAAATAATACAAGAAAATTGGCTAAAACATGAACAAAGCGGAATCTCGATCGACGAGCTTGTGGAGACAGTAAATCTAGGCAACATGGAAAACGTTAAGAACCTCAAAATCGGGACCAGTTTGAGTGCCGAGCAAAAATGTGAGATAACCGAGCTATTAATCGAATATGCAGATGTGTTTGCCTGGTCATATGGCGACATGCCAGGGCTAGACCAGTCGATAGTAGTTCACAGGCTTCCCACAAGGGAAGATGTCAAACCTAAAAAACAAAAACTAAGAAGATTTAGGCCCGACATCTTGCTAAAAATCAAAGAAGAAGTCAAGAAACTACTGGAAGTAGGGTTCATCGAAGTATCCGACTACCCAGAATGGGTGGCAAATGTAGTCCCCGTTATAAAAAAGAACGGAAAAGTGCGCGTATGCGTGGACTTTCGGGACTTAAACCAAGCCACGCCAAAGGATAACTTCCCCCTACCTCATATTGATGTTCTAGTGGATAACACTGCGGGAAACCATCTCTTCTCATTCATGGACGGTTTCTCAGGATACAATCAAACAAAAATGGCCGAGGAAGACAAGACCAAAACAACCTTCATCACGACATGGGGAGCTTTCTGTTACAAAGTCATGCCCTTCGGTCTGAAAAACGCCGGGGCAACGTATCAGAGAGCCATGGTCGCTATACTTCACGATATGATGCATCGAGAGGTTGAAGTATATGTCGACGACAGGATAGCTAAATCCAAAGAAGGAGAAAGCCATATAGATATCCTGAGGAAATTGTTCAAACGACTGAGGAAGTTCCAGCTTAAGTTAAACCCGGAAAAATGTACTTTCGGGGTTACAACGGGGAAATTGTTAGGGTTCGTCATCAGCCAGGAGGGCATTAAGATTGACCCTGACAAGGTAAAGTCCATATTAGAGTTACCTTCCCCACGCTCCGTTAAAGAAGTAAGAAGCTTGCTGGGGAGATTAAATTATATAGCTCGGTTTATCTCACAACTCACCGACAAATGCCGGCCGCTATTCCGTCTGTTGAAGAAGAACGCCGCAATAGAATGGGACGACGAATGTGAAGAAGCGTTCAGGACAATCAAAGACTATCTTATAAAACCCCCGGTCTTGATAGTCCCGAAACAAGGAACACCCTTATTCTTATACCTCACCATACTCCCCGAATCCATGGGATGTGTGTTGGGGCAGAAAGATGAAGAGGGAAGAGAACGTCCCATATATTATTTGAGCAAGAAGTTCACAGATGGGGAACAAAGGTACTCAGAGGTGGAGAAGACGTGTTGTGCGGTAATTTGGGTCATGCATCGACTAAGGCAATACACCCTCTACTATCATATTGAGTTGTTGACAAGACATGATCCCTTGAAATACTTGGCAGAGAAGCCAGCATTGATGGGTAGAATCTCTAAATGGCAGATGCTTCTATCCGAGTTTGACATCACGTATGTAAATCAAAACTCGATAAAGGGACAAGCCTTAGCCGATCAGTTGGCCGAACACCCTGTCGAGACAGATACCCAAGAAATACAAGTCCAATTTCCGGACGAGAACATATTAACAGTAGAAGATATGCCGGTAGAAAACTCTGGGAGAGAGCAGAATGGTGGGTGGAAACTATTCTTCGACAGGGCTGCCAACGTATTCGGGTATGGGGTTGGGGCAGTATTGATATCCCCAGACGGCACTCAATTCCCGGCAGCGACAAGACTTACATTTTCCTATACCAATAATATCGCGGAATATGAAGCATGTATTCTTGGCTTCAAGATGGCCTGCCAAATGGGAATCCGCGAATTAGAAGTGTACGGGGACTCGTCGCTCATCATACTACAAACAAGAGGGGAATACAAAACTAAAGACCCCAAACTGGTACCGTACCATCAACACTTGACAGAGCTGATTGAGGAGTTTAAGGCAATCACCTTCACGTACATCCCGAGAATTCAGAATCAGTTCGCAGATGCCTTAGCCACACTAGCATCCGTGATTCAAATAACAGGAGGAGCCGAAGTACAACCGATGAAAATAGACATCGAAAGTCGGCCCGCTTATTGTTTGACAATTGAAAAGATACAAGATGATAAGCCCTGGTATCACGACATCAAGACCTTCTTCCAAGAAGGTAAATACTCCGAAATGGCTAGCAAGAATGACCAAAGAACGCTCAGAAGGTTGGCAAGTCATTTCTTATTAAGTGGGTCTATACTCTACAAGAGATCATATGATACCACCCTGTTGAGATGTGTGGACAAAAATGAAGCATGCGAACTCATGAAGGAAATACATGAAGGGGTATGTGGACCTCATATGAACGGCTACATGTTGGTCCGAAAAATCATGAGGTTAGGGTATTACTGGTTAACCATGGAGTCGGATTGCATAAAGTATGTTAAGCACTGCCATCTGTGCCAAGTATACGCAAACCAGATCAATGCTCCACCCAACGAGCTACATTTGTTATCAGCGCCGTGGCCTTTCTCCATGTGGGGAATCGACATAATCGGCCCAATCACTCCAACGGCATCCAATGGCCACAGATTTATACTGGTAGCGATTGATTACTTCACCAAATGGGTAGAAGCGTCATCATATACCAACGTCACAAAAGGGGTAATAGTCCACTTCTTAAAAAGGGACATAATAGCCCGATATGGAGTTCCTGAGTCGATCATCACCGACAATGGTACCAATCTCAACAATAAATCGATGATAGGTTTATGTCAACAATTCCACACAAACCATAGAAATTCAACCCCCTACCGACCTCAAATGAACGGGGCAGTAGAAGCAGCTAACAAAAATATCAAGAAGATCATCGAGAAAATGATAACAACTTACAAAGATTGGCACGAAATGTTACCATTTGCTCTCATGGCTTATAGGACTTCAATAAGAACATCTACGGGAGCTACCCCTTACTCATTGGTATATGGTATAGAAGCAGTGCTACCAGTGGAAGTCGAGATACCATCATTCAGAATTTTGTCAGAAACTCAGTTAACAGAATCGGATTGGGTAAAGAAAATGCTTGATCAGCTGAATCTGATTGATGAAAGAAGACTTACCGTGCTATGTCATGGTCAGTGTTACCAATAGAGGATAGCCCGAGCATTCAACAAGAAGATGAGACCGTGGTACTTCAAAGAGGGCGATCTAGTACTAAGAAAAGTTCTCCCGAACGCCCAAGACTCCAGAGGAAAATTCACTCTAAATTATGAAGGCCCGTATGTGGTGAAAAAGGTTCTGTCAGGTGGTGCTCTAATATTAACTCAGATGGATGGTCCAGAATTGAGAGACCCCGTCAACACAGATGCTGTAAAGATGTACTATCCTTAGGCAAGGGAATTGAAATTTTGCCAATGTTTATGAAAGCCAATATTCGATATAAAGTTCGTTGAGTCGAGTTTTTACTTTTCTACAAGCAAAGCTAATATCCCTGAATGGTCAACAATCTCATCACAATAAATACACCTAAACACATTACCTACCACTTTGTCAATGAAAGATAAACACTAAAATGATAATGAATCTTAATGTAATTTGTGATATAATTTTGTCTACTCCTAAGCATTAAAACTGAGCGCATTATTAGGATAACATTACCGTCGGAAGAGCTTTGTGCATAAAGAAAAGAGGCACATCAAGATTTTCAATCTAGTGTCAAGATAAGAAGAAAAGAAGCAGGAACAAACCAACACGAAGGTTCAGTTGTTTGGTTGCTATCCGAGATAAACTGGCAAGCATATTAAAATAGGTAACTATCATCATATCATGAAAGGCATCACATCATCTAGCCTAGTAAGAAGCATGTTCAAGAGTACCAGATGAGTCAGCTCATAATGAAGTACGTGTCTAGACATTTTCCTTTAATAGGGTTAGTCAGCCCAATATGGGCACTTTCCCAGAAAAGCCTGTTCTTAGGGTCAGCTCATAAGGGCACCTTTTGAGACAGTTCTATTTTAGGTTAGTCAGCTCTTGGGGCACTTTCCTAAAAATCAATCCAAGGGTTAGTCAGCCCAATATGGGCACTTTCCCGAAAAAACCTGTCTTCAGGGTCAGCTCATAAGGGCACCTTTTGAGACAGTTCTATTTTAGGTTAGTCAGCTCTTGGGGCACTTTCCTAAAAATCAATCCAAGGGTTAGTCAGCCTAATATGGGCACTTTCCCGAAAAAGCCTGTTCTCAGGTGTAAACACCCCATTTTTGCCCTAGGAATCAATAATTTTCAATAATAATCAATTTTCAATTTTTCCTAATTTTTCCCAATTTTTCCTTAATTTAGCATAAATAATAAAAATATTCAAAAAAATGAAAATAAATAGGAAAACACTTCAATTTTGAAAAATGATTTTAGAAATAGCAATAATGAATAGTAAATAATTTTTACAAATTTTTGAAATTTCAAAAAAATACAAAAAAATAAAAAAATTGCATCGCATATGTACAATTTGCGATGTAAATAAAATCGGGAAATTGGGCCAGCTCGGCTGGCTCGTGTGTGCGCATGGGAACCGTGTGAAGGCTGAAGGTCGCGAGTTCGAATCCCCCCGCAGGCGCTCGGCAAAAATTTTTCGTTCTTTTCCCTGGAGCTGCCACGTGGCAGCATGTGATTGGCCGAGGGAAGTCACGCGCGTCGCGGGTGATCGTCTTCTTCGCGAGCCCAGCCGGAGGAAAAAATCCGACAGAAGTCCGACGAAGGCGAAATCGGCCGTTTTCTTTTTAATCTTCTAGATTAAAGTCGAGATAAGGCCAAATCCATCAGATAAACCAAAGGAGCACAAGAGATTAACATCAAATCGCCGGGATAAAATCAAATCTAAAAACGAAAAAAATTCGGATTTATCCAAATCGGCCGATTTGAGCTTATCCAAGAGGTTTTCCGGACGCCTATAAATAGAGAAGAGCAGGAGGAAGCCAAAGCACGAAGAAACACGAAGAAAAAGTGAGAGAAAGAGAGAGAAAGGAGCAAATCGGAGTACGCCGAAGAAGCTTGGAGCCGCGACCATCGATCGGAGTTGAGCCGCTGCAAGGAGACGTTCTGGGAGTAAGCCGCCACCACCATCGGATTCAGCACCCTCAAGAAGCTAGGATTCGACACTTCACCCGCCGCAAACGACCGCCGGAACGCCGTGAACGAGCCAACCCCGCCGCCGTGACCGATCCGATTCGACCCGTGCACCGACCCGACCCGATTCGACCCGCGCACCGACCCGGATCCAGGTAAGTCGGATCTTTTCAGATTTTTTTTATTTTATTTAATTAATTTATTTGGTTTATTTATTTATTCCGAATTTGTTATTTGTTATTTATTATTTGTTTAGTCATTTATTTATTTTTGTTTTATTTTCAATAAATAGGAAAAATGTAGAAATTAGATTTTTCTAGAATTAAGTAAAAAAATAAATAAATAATATAAAATAATAATAAAAAATAAAAAATAAAAAAATAGAATAAAATAATAAAAAGATTAGGAAAAATAATAATAAAACTTTAGATTTCAAAATAGGATAGATAATAACTTAGGATAAAATGTTCTAGCATAAAAATTACAAAAATTTATAAAAATCACAAAACTTATAAAAAATCACAAAAATCATAAAAATCATGAAAATTCATAAAAATTTAAAAATTATGAAAATAGAAGAAAAATTAAGTTTTAACACTTAGAAAAATCCTTTTCTTCAAATAAACTCAAAATTGATGTTTTCCTTCAAAATCATTTTCAAAAAAAAATCAAATTCAAAGTTTAGGCTTAGAAATTTTTAGAAAAATCCCAAAGATGTTAAGAACATAAATCAAAAGAGTTTTCGAAATTAAAATTCATCAACACACTAAAGGTTTTTCAGAAAAGCGAACTACGGCTTGTTTGATCCTGAATAGCAGGTACGTAGGCACCCATTCGGGTCAACCCCTAAAATAAAGAAAAATCATTTTCTCAAAATAATTCTCAAACATAATAAAAAGTAACAGAAACACAAATGAAACACATTTCTAAAGATAAACAATTTTGGGAGATTAGGTGGTAACCGTAAAGGTTTTAATAGGTTAGCCTCCGGACTTAGAAGCTCTGGTTTTCCCTTTTCCTCTTTTCACAAAAACGAGAAGAGGAAAGAACGACGACTAGTGGTCCAAATTAAGACTAATCCGCTCCTTTAGTCTTAATTCAATTTTCCAAACAAACAGTTGGGTGGCGACTCCAAAAATTAAACGAAATTCCTAACTCAAGTCGAGGATCTAGATTAGATGAGCATAGGGTCTAGTTTAGATCGGATTAGGAATGGGAATTCAAAAATTAGACTCGACAGGATGGCGACTCCACTGGGGACCCATGCCAGTAGGCTAGCCACCTGATTCTCTTCGGATTGTTATCTTTAAGAAATGTGTTTCTTTTCTGTCACTAACTTTGCAGGATTTAGTTAGATGTTTACTATGGGTTTTTTTTTTTTGCATGCATATGCTTGTGTGAGTAGATGCGGTCGAACCCGGACCGTCCTAGCAACCTAAGTCGGGGAGCCATTGTGTAGGTTTCGGGCGAAGTGAGTTGATTCACCGTTTGGGACCGATTAGGCTACCCCACCCTATGCTTCGATATGGCCTGAGATCCATTTCTTCGAAAATGCGGGAGGCCATAGAGCTCGGGAACCAGTTAGAACCCACCTACTTGCATACATGACATCGTAAGAAGGGTTGACAATTGGATGACAATGTAATGGTTTGTTATTTTGTCCTTGGAGTTCAGGACTATTTCCCTGTAACATTTTCATTGTAACTAGGCTGCTTCCTATTGTAATAGATGGCTAGCAGTGCAGTCAACCGCCTCCTCCGCAAAGAAATTCGGGTGTACAAACCTTTGGACCCAAAATTGGTACTGGACCACTGGTTTACCTTGTATAACCCAGAGGAGCAAGCCTTTATCCAACAAAAGATCGGCCCCGTCCTCTCACTGACTAAGACAGAGGCGAATTTGCCTATGGTCTGGGCCATGCTCCAGTTATGGGAGATCGAGCCCGCAGCTTTCTTCATCGGACCGCATGAGAACACCCCTACCCCGGAGGAGTATACCCAGTTGCTACAGGCTCCAGCACTGACTGATCAGATTTACGCGCCAGACCTTGAGGCCGGGCCAACTGGTACGTTCAGCAGACTACTGGGCATCCGCAAAACAGCAGTCAACAAAGCCTTGGCAGACTGTAACGGGTATTGCATACGCATGGATGATCTAGAAGCCTGGTTTATTGCCCGAGAAGACAATGGGGATAGAAAGGACATCCTGTGTGGGGACCCTCAGACTTACAGACAAAGAAGGGTGAAGGCTTTCATCTTGACAGCCTTCACCACCATACTGTTTCCCACCGGAACTTTCTATATTCACTACCGGGTTGCAGAGCTGGTAACCCAATTCCTGGAGGGAAAATCTTACATCCCGGCTCTACTGGCTGAACAGATCCGAAATCTGAATTTCCTCAAGAAGAAGGGTCATGGGATCCTCCGCTCCAGCATCAACCTTCTGCTGATATGGTTCGTAAGCCACCTCAAGTGCTTCGGGCTGAACATGGTCAGGAAAACCCTGGCCCAACAGGTGGATCTGGTGGATTCCTGTATAGAAAAGGTGAAGCTACCCGACGACATTACCAGCTACAGTTGGGTAGATCTGCTTAGAAGCCTTAGCGCCGAAGATATTCTGTGGACAGCCAGGTGGAGTTGCTGCAATAAAATCATCTTAACCTGCAGTAATTTCCAAGCAGTGCCATTAATTGGGATCAACGGATGCATCGGATATCACCCCAACTCCGTAGTCCGCCAATTCGGTACCGTTCAAGACATAGTTTACCGGCCTTCACTCGAAGCAGTCACCTTTGAGTATCAGGATCCGAACCTGTCTGTAGCCGAGAAATTTGCTAAGCTGGCAGAGGTCAAAGCGCTCTGGGGAGCCAGAATCGAAAGCCCGAATGTGGACCTAGGAGAGCTAGATGGCGAAGTGGGAAAACACCGAGCCACCAGAGAGTTTGTAATCCGCCAGCTATACCAGACAGGGGAAAGAGCATATCGGGTTCCAGACGTCACCCAGCCAAGACCAGATCAGATCAATCCAGAAACAGAAATCTACCTGGAGCAGGTCAAGGCCCGGATGGAAGTATACTTCGAAGCTGCAGATTATAAGAAAGACATCTGGAAGGGACGCTTCAAGGAATCCGACCAAAGAAACAAAGCCTTAGAAGCACAATTGAGAAGTGCCAAGCCAAAGTCCAAGAACTAGAAGCCGTCATCAATGGGGAGACTAAGCCTCCACAACAGAAGACTAAAAGAGCTAGGAAATAGATCATTATTTGTAATCTTTATCGAACTCCAAATTTTCAATATTAATAAAAGTGAAGTTTCAATAGTACATTGTCAATCAGTTGTCAGCCCTTCTACTTTTAGCATCCGTGTAAGCATCTTGTGTGAGCATCTTGTTTACATATTTATATCCGTATGAGCATCTTGTTTACATATTTACTAAAAAATAAGAACAACCAATAAAAATAAAGAAAGAAAGAAAATTGAAGAGTTACTAACAATAAGAGATCTTTTCAAGGTCCTAAAAGTTGCTTATAAATGGTCAGCTTAACCTAAAGCTCATAGTCACTTGCTCTAAACATAAAACCAAGGACCTCTATAACCAACTTAAAAGACCCCATTCACTTCAAAAGGTCTCCTCATATCTTGATTTAGCCTCAAAATGTAAAACGTCCCGACACACTCCAATCCTAAAAGCTGCACTTGAAGTTTCCTTTCCATCAAAAGTCATCTAAACCAGACACAGATTTTTTTTTAGTACACTTTCAAAGTAGCTATGGTCAATTATCAATGAGGGTATAAAGAAGACTACTCCAAATCCTTGAGTCTTAAGACCAAATCGCTTGGACACCATGAGAAGTGGAGAACATAGGCAAAGTTAATAAAATGGAAGGGTATCTTGGTTTAAAAGGTTTAAGATGACAAGAGGCAAACCATGTCCCAAACACTAACCCTTAAACACTTGAGAGTTTAGTGTTATTAATGTGAGGTTTTGGACTCATTCCTTAAAGGAGGTCTATCTTGAATTTGATACGTTAAATCAAGATAATGTTAGGCATTCATCTTTGCTACCCTAAACACAATCATCCTTTGATAAACAAGAGTTTCAAAATTGAACCTCACCATCAACCACCCCACGATGGAATACTTGGGAAGATAGAGACATCAATAGTGCTTGCCCTAGTTGCAACAATTCAAAATTTTAGCCGTAGATAATTTATTTGAGATGAAGAGAAGTCCACATTCTTAGAAAATACACATGAACCACATGAAATGATCACCATTGGGCCTAAAAGAAAAGAAAAGAAAAGAAAATGGAAAAAAGAGAATGAATGAAAAAAAAAAATGAAAATGACGAATGAAAATGAAAGAAAAAGAAGGAAAAGAAAAAGAAAAGAAGAGAAATGAGAAAAGCCAAGAATGTAGCTAAACCTATAAAAAGCCCAACAACACTTGAAAAATACCAGGGCCAAATACGAGAGTAGTTCAAAGATATACTACCCTTTTCGAAGACTTCTCCAAATCATTGAAAATAACTTATCTTAAGCAAAAATTGCTAGGGCAAGTACTATTCCAGTTCTTTTTCTCAAAGTTTCTTGACTTACAAACCCAAGTTGAAATGACGATTCTTTCAAAAAAAAAAACCATTAACATACTTTTCTGAAACCAATAACCAAAAGAGCCTAAATTGCATTACAAAGTATCAAAAAGTCCTAACGGATTAAAGCGTATTACTTACAAGAAAGACCATAATTTTTGGAGTAGAAGTCAAGAGTGACATCTAAGCCGAGAGATTGTAAGGAAGTCCTCTTAGATTAAACCAATTAAAAACAAGATATCCAGTTATAAATGGAATGAGGGAATTTACTCATTGGCATTGTTTAACCTTAAGTACTGATGTTCCCCAAGAAGAAGATATGAGTCTTGATTACAAGAAACCTCTCAAGAGATGATTGATTAAGCTAAGACAACACTTTGTTTCTAGGATTAAACCAAAACCTCTAAGAAAAATGAGGCAAAAGAGTAAGTGATTATTGAGCAGTAGGGAATGCTTACCCTTTATTTGTATTTTTAGGAGCCTTGTCAGATTCTTTACTTGTTAGAAATGCTCACTAAAAAAAAAAGGAACACTTTAATATTTTTCCACATTATCCTTAGGTTTCAAAAGACCATTTTTTTGAAAATTTGCAGAAAAATTTTAGTTATCACTTGTTCAGAAGTCTTAAGTCATCTTGCATTTGATTGTTATTGAAAAAAAAATGAATAAGATTCTCACTTAGGATATTCTTCCTTTAATGGGGTAGTCAGCCCAAAGAGGGGCACTCCCCTAGATCTCTCGAGGTTAGCCCACATGGGGCACCTTTTGAGCCATCATTTTCATTTAGGTCAGTCAGCTCTTGGAGCACTTTCCTAAAAATCAATCTAAGGGTTAGTCAGCCCAATATGGGCACTTTCCCGGAAAAAAAAAAAAAAACCTTGTTCTCATGGTCAGCCCATAGGGGGCACTTTTTGAGACAAGTCTAATTCAAGGTTAGGCAGCCCATAGGGGGCCCTTTCCTAAAAACCTTGTTCTCATGGTCAGCCCATAGGGGGCACCTTTTGAGACAAGTTCAATTCTAGGTTAGGCAGCCCATGGGGGGCCCTTTTCCTAAAAAAACCTTGTTCTCATGGTCAGCCCATAGGGGGCACTTTTGAGACAAGTCTAATTCAAGGTTAGGCAGCCCATAGGGGAGCCTTTCCTAAAAACCTTGTCCTCATGGTCAGCCCATAGGGGGCACTTTTTGAGGCAAATTTCCATTCTAGGTTAGGCAGCCCATAGGGGGCCCTTTCCTAAAAACCTTGTTCTCATGGTCAGCCCATAGGGGGCACTTTTTGAGATAAGTCTAATTCAAGGTTAGGCAACCCATAGGGGGCCCTTTCCTAAAAATTTCCATTCTAGGTTAGGCAGCCCATAGGGGGCCCTTTCCTAAAAAATTTCCATTCTAGGTTAGGCAGCCCATAGGGGGCCCTTTCCTAAAACTTTCCATTCTAGGTTAGGCAGCCCATAGGGGGCCCTTTCCTAAAACTTTCCATTCTAGGTTAGGCAGCCCATAGGGGGCCATTTCCTAAAAAAAACCTTGTCCTCAGGGTCAGCCCATAGGGGGCACTTTTTGAGACAAGTCTAATTCAAGGTTAGGCAGCCCATAGGGGACCCTTTCCTAAAAACCTTGTTCTCATGGTCAGCCCATAGGGGGCACCTTTTGAGACAAGTTCAATTCTAGGTTAGGCAGCCCATAGGGGGCCCTTTCCTAAAAAACCTTATCCTCATGGTCAGCCCATAGGGGGCACCTTTTGAGGCAAATTCTCAATCCAGGTTAGGCAGCCCATAGGGGGCCCTTTCCTAAAAACTTTGTCCTCATGGTCAGCCCATAGGAGGCACTTTCTGAGGCAAATTCTTCAATCCAGGTTAGGCAGCTCATAGGGGGCCCTTTCCTAAAAACTTTGTCCTCATGGTCAGCCCATAGGGGGCACTTTCTGAGGCAAATTCTTCAATCCAGGTTAGGCAGCCCATAGGGGGCCCTTTCCTAAAAACCTTGTCCTCATGGTCAGCCCATAGGGGGCACTTTCTGAGGCAAATTCTCAATCCTAGGTTAGGCAGCCCATAGGGGGCCCTTTCCTAAAAACCTTGTCCTCATGGTCAGCCCATAAGGGGCACTTTTTGAGGCAAATTTCAATTCTAGGTTAGGCAGCCCATAGGAGGCCCTTTCCTAAAAACCTTGTTCTCATGGTCAGCCCATAGGGGGCACTTTTTGAGACAAGTCTAATTCAAGGTTAGGCAGCCCATAGGGGGGCCTTTCCTAAAAACCTTGTCCTCATGGTCAGCCCATAGGGGGCACTTTTTGAGGCAAATTTCCATTCTAGGTTAGGCAGCCCATAGGTGGCCCTTTCCTGAAACTTTCTACCTCAAGGTTAGCCCATAGGGGGCACTTTTCGAGGCATTTTATCAAAGGTTAGTCAGCCCATGAGGGGCACTTTCCTAAACCCTCCCGATTAGTCAGCTCTCGGGGCACTTTTCGGTCATATTTCTTTCTAAGGTTACAAGTCTGATAAGACGCTTCCTATCATCATTTCTCATACATTTCTACTCAAAGCTTGAGATATGTCCTGTCGCCAATTAGTTAGCTCATAAAGCACTTTTTGGAGAAGGAACATTACCTTGAATCATTTGGAACATCTTCAAATCGTAGGATTATCAGCTCTTGGGGCATTTTCCTACCAAAACCTAATTTAGGAGGCCAAAAATGGCGTCTTTTGTTTGTCTTTGTAGTTAAGTTTTTCAAACTTTACTACAAAGAGGGGCAGCTGTAAACACCCCATTTTTGCCCTAGGAATCAATAATTTTCAATAATAATCAATTTTCAATTTTTCCTAATTTTTCCCAATTTTTCCTTAATTTAGCATAAATAATAAAAATATTCAAAAAAATGAAAATAAATAGGAAAACACTTCAATTTTGAAAAATGATTTTAGAAATAGCAATAATGAATAGTAAATAATTTTTACAAATTTTTGAAATTTCAAAAAAATACAAAAAAATAAAAAATTGCATCGCATATGTACAATTTGCGATGTAAATAAAATCGGGAAATTGGGCCAGCTCAGCTGGCTCGTGTGTGCGCATGGGAACCGTGTGAAGGCTGAAGGTCGCGAGTTCGAATCCCCCCACAGGCGCTCGGCAAAAATTTTTCGTTCTTTTCCCTGGAGCTGCCACGTGGCAGCATGTGATTGGCCGAGGGAAGTCACGCGCGTCGCGCGTGATCGTCTTCTTCGCGAGCCCAGCCGGAGGAAAAAATCCGACAGAAGTCCGACGAAGGCGAAATCGGCCGTTTTCTTTTTAATCTTCTAGATTAAAGTCGAGATAAGGCCAAATCCATCAGATAAACCAAAGGAGCACAAGAGATTAACATCAAATCGCCGGGATAAAATCAAATCTAAAAACGAAAAAAATTCGGATTTATCCAAATCGGCCGATTTGAGCTTATCCAAGAGGTTTTCCGGACGCCTATAAATAGAGAAGAGCAGGAGGAAGCCAAAGCACGAAGAAACACGAAGAAAAAGTGAGAGAAAGAGAGAGAAAGGAGCAAATCGGAGTACGCCGAAGAAGCTTGGAGCCGCGACCATCGATCGGAGTTGAGCCGCCGCAAGGAGACGTTCTGGGAGTAAGCCGCCACCACCATCGGATTCAGCACCCTCAAGAAGCTAGGATTCGACACTTCACCCGCCGCAAACGACCGCCGGAACGCCGTGAACGAGCCAACCCCGCCGCCGTGACCGATCCGATTCGACCCGCGCACCGACCCGGATCCAGGTAAGTCGGATCTTTTCAGATTTTTTTTTATTTTATTTAATTAATTTATTTGGTTTATTTATTTATTCCGAATTTGTTATTTGTTATTTATTATTTGTTTAGTCATTTATTTATTTTTGTTTTATTTTCAATAAATAGGAAAAATGTAGAAATTAGATTTTTCTAGAATTAAGTAAAAAAATAAATAAATAAAATATAAAAATAATAATAAAAGAATAAAAAAATAAAAAAATAGAATAAAATAATAAAAAGATTAGGAAAAATAATAATAAAACTTTAGATTTCAAAATAGGATAGATAATAACTTAGGATAAAATGTTCTAGCATAAAAATTACAAAAATTTATAAAAATCACAAAACTTATAAAAAATCACAAAAATCATAAAAATCATGAAAATTCATAAAAATTTAAAAATTATGAAAATAGAAGAAAAATTAAGTTTTAACACTTAGAAAAATCCTTTTCTTCAAATAAACTCAAAATTGATGTTTTCCTTCAAAATCATTTTAAAAAAAAAAATCAAATTCAAAGTTTAGGCTTAGAAATTTTTAGAAAAATCCCAAAGATGTTAAGAACATAAATCAAAAGAGTTTTCGAAATTAAAATTCATCAACACACTAAAGGTTTTTCAGAAAAGCGAACTACGGCTTGTTTGATCCTGAATAGCAGGTACGTAGGCACCCATTTGGGTCAACCCCTAAAATAAAGAAAAATCATTTTCTCAAAATAATTCTCAAACATAATAAAAAGTAACAGAAACACAAATGAAACACATTTCTAAAGATAAACAATTTTGGGAGATTAGGTGGTAACCGTAAAGGTTTTAATAGGTTAGCCTCCGGACTTAGAAGCTCTGGTTTTCCCTTTTCCTCTTTTCACAAAAACGAGAAGAGGAAAGAACGACGACTAGTGGTCTAAATTAAGACTAATCCGCTCCTTTAGTCTTAATTCAATTTTCCAAACAAACAGTTGGGTGGCGACTCCAAAAATTAAACGAAATTCCTAACTCAAGTCGAGGATCTAGATTAGATGAGCATAGGGTCTAGTTTAGATCGGATTAGGAATGGGAATTCAAAAATTAGACTCGACATCAGGGTCAACTCATAAGGGCACCTTTTGAGACAGTTCTATTTTAGGTTAGTCAGCTCTTGGGGCACTTTCCTAAAAATCAATCCAAGGGTTAGTCAGCCTAATATGGGCACTTTCCCGAAAAAACCTGTCCTCAGGGTCAGCTCATAAGGGCACCTTTTGAGACAGTTCTATTTTAGGTTAGTCAGCTCTTGGGGCACTTTCCTAAAAATCAATCCAATGGTTAGTCAGCCTAATATGGGCACTTTCCCGAAAAAGCCTGTTCTCAGGGTCAGCTCATAAAGGCACCTTTTGAGACAGTTCTATTTTAGGTTAGTCAGCTTTTGGGGCACTTTCCTAAAAATCAATCCAAGGGTTAGTCAGCCCAATATGGGCACTTTCCCGGAAAAACCTGTTCTCAGGGTCAGCTCATAAGGGCACCTTTTGAGACAGTCCTATCTAAGGTTAGTCAGCCTAAGATGGGCACTTTCCTAAGAATTTTATCAAAGGTTAGTCAGCCCAATATGGGCACTTTCCTAAAAATCCGTTCTCAGGGTCAGCTCATAAGGGCACCTTTTGAGACACTATCACAGGTTAGTCAGCCCAAGATGGGCACTTTCCTAAAATCTATTTTAAGGTTAGTCAGCCCAATATGGGCACTTTCCTAGATTCTCCCGATTAGTCAGCTCTTGGGGCACTTTTCGGAAACATCCTTCCCAAACAGTTGCTAGTCTAACAAGACGCTTCTGTCGACAGGTAGCCAGCTCATAAGGGCGCTTCCTAAGTAAATTTTCTTTCCAAGGTTGCAAGTCTGATAAGACGCTTCCTATCATCATTTCTCATACATTCCTACTCGAGGCTTGACATGTGTCCTGTCGCCAATTAGTTAGCCCATAAAGCACTTTTTGGAGAGGGAACATTACCTTGAATTGTTAGGAGTATCTTCAACCGTAGGATCATCAGCTCTTGGGGCATTTTCCTATTAAAAACCTAATTCAATAGGTCAAAAATGGCGTCTTTTGTTTGTCTTTGTAGTTAAGTTTTTCAAACTTTACCACAAAGAGGGGCAGCTGTAAACACCCCATTTTTGCCCTAGGAGTCAATATTTTCAATAATAATCAATTTTCAATTTTTCCAAATTTTTCCATTTTTTTTCCTAATTTAGCATAAAATAATAAAAATGTTCAAAAAATAAAAATAAATAGGAAAACACTTCAATTTTGAAAAATGATTTCGAAAATAGCAATAATGAATAATAAACAATTTTTACAAATTTTTGAAATTTCAAAAAATACAAAAAAATAGAAAAATCACATTGCATATATGTAATTTGCGAAATAAATAAAATCGCGAAAGTGGGCTAGCCCAGCTGGTCCGGACCATGGCTAAGTGCGCGGGGGGGCTCGGTCAGATGTTTGAATCGCGGTGGAAGCAGTTTCCGCGTTTTGCAATTTTTTCGACTTATCCAAGACACGTGGCAGCATCTGATTGGCTGGAAGAAACGCACGCGCCGAGCGCGTGATCGTCTCCTACCTCGAGCCCGAGATCGCCGGCGAAGAAAAAATTCGTATTTCGGCCGTTTTGATTCGATTGTTTTGCACAAATCCAACATATCTTCAACAAAAATAAGATAAACATTATCTAATTAAAATCAAATCGCAACAAATCATTGGATGGGCACGAATCGGAGTTGGTTTTTTTTTAACCGAAAATCCGATCAGCTTCAATCGGAGGAAATCCGAGCTTATCCAGCTCGTTTTGAAGCGCCTATAAATAGAGGAGGAGATGAGGAAGCAAGATCACAGATAAGAATTGCGAGAGAGAGAGAAAAGAGTGTAGATCGGAGGAAACCCAAAGTTGCGACCGCCGATCGGAGTTGAGCCACCGCAAGGAGACGTTCTGGGAGTAAACCACCGCCACCATTGGATTTAGCACCCTCAAGAAGCTAGGATTCGCCACTTCACCCGCCGCAAAGGACCACCGGAACGCCGTGAACGAGCCAACCCCACCACCGTGTCCGACCGATCCGACCCGACCCGATTCGACCCGACCGACCCGACCCGCGCACCGACCCGGATCCAGGTAAGTCGGATTTTCCAGATTTTTTCATTTTTATTTAATTAATTATGTTTATTTATTTATTCCGAATTAATTAATTAATTTATTATTTGTTATTTATTTATTTATTTATGTGTTATTTTTAATAAATAGGAAAATATAGAAATTAGATTTTTCTAGAATTTAATAATGTAGAAAAACAAAAAAAATAATAATAAATAGATAAATAAAAAAATAAAATAATAATAATAAAATATATAGAAAAAAAAATTAGGAAAATAAATCATAAAATTTTAGATGTCAAATAGGATAGACAGTGAACAAAATTCCCAAAAAATCACAAAAATTCCCAAAAAATCACAAAAATCAACAAAAATTCACAAAAATCACGAAAATTCCCAAAAATCACGAAAATCAACAAAAAATCCCAAAAACCACAAAAATCCCCAAAAATTCTCAGAAATCACAAAAATAACAAAAAAATCATAAAAGTCATAAAAAATCATAAAAAGATAAATAAATAAGTTTTAGCACTTAAAAAATCATTTTCGTCAAATAAATCAAAATTGATGTTTTCCCTACAAAAATCATTTTCAAAATGAAATCAAGTTTAGACTTAGAGTTTTAGGAAAAATCCCAAAAATGGTAAGAACATAAATTGAAAGAAATTTCAAAATTAAAATTCACCAATACACTAAAGATTTTCAGAAAAGCGAACTACGGCTTGTTTGATCCTGAGTAGCAGGTACGTAGGCACCCATCCAAGTTAACCCATAAAATAAATAAAAAATCCTTTTTCTTGAAATAAATTCAAAGACATAACAAAAATTAATAGAAACATAATGAAACACATTTCTAAAGATGAACAATTTTAGGAGATTAGGTGGTAACCGTATAGGTTTTAATAGGTTAGCCTTCGGACTTAGGAACTCTGGTTTTCCCTTTTTCTCTTCTCACAAAAACGAGAAGAGGAAATAACGACGACTAGTAGTCCAAATTAAGACTAATCCGCTCCTTTAGTCTTAATTCACTTTTTCCCAACAACAATTGGGTGGCGACTCCAAAAATCAAACGAAATTCCTAACTCAAGTCGAGGATCTATATTAGATGAGCATAGGGTCTAGTTTAGATCGGATTAGGAATGGGAATTCAAAAATTAGACTCGACAGTCTTAAAATAGCTTAAATGAGAGGAAATATGGGGTTAGGTGATGGGAATCTACCCAGCGATCATGATGAACATGGAACTTGATTTGGATGATGATCCAAATCACTTGCATGCATACATATTTTTCTTTATCTAATAAAAGTTTGAATGATAATCTAGCAGGTACAATGATCATTCTTCATGGGATGCCACATGAACTTCACTGTTGGTCAATTTGGGGACATCATCGGATTCACATCCAATGGCCTGTTGTGATCAACATTAACTCAATGAACCAACTCTTTGAAGATTATTATCTTTTGTACTTGTAATTTATTTCTTTGAACCATTTATTTTGTAAGTTTTTAGGACATTTTATTTGGTTGTATTTTGAGGATTATGGACCAACCATCCTTTAGTGGCATAGTTGTAATTGTTTAGTCATTTTAACCCTAAATGGAGCAAGTATAAATATTTGCTTAAGTAAAGTTTGTAGGAGAAGTTGAGAGTATACACATTTTGTTGCCCATTTTCATGAGAGTTAGGGTTCTTACCCAAATTTTCATAAGACTCTTATCAATTCTTCAAGGAATTGTGGCAAGTAGCAACTAAAGAATTTATGAGTCATATCATTTCCTTAGTTAATTCCTTTTTATGCTAGTGTGTAATATCTAGTTTTGATTAAGATTGTGTTCTTTGGTTCTTGAATTCACGTCAATTGTAGGATCAATTTTATCATTGTACTGTTTACAATTTAGTGGAAATTGGTTCCTATATTGTCTTGTTAATTGCAATTCTTCATTTGCGTGGAAGCTTATTGTGTAAGAAGTTCACGCCAATTTTTAGTGTTGTTGGTGATTGGATTTACATTTGATATTGTGTTGTGTGCTTAATCCAATTGAGTACATCATCATTTGGTGATAAGGTTGTTTGATTTACAAATTGGATTCCAAAAGGGTTTAGGATTCATGCCATTTAGAGGGTTGTTGTTCAGATTTGATTGAAGTTGTTTCAATTGCTTGTTTGTATATGCTTTGGTCAAATTAAGGCATATCATTAGGGTTTTCAAGTTTTTATTGATAGATAGAGAAAGGGAAAATAAAGTCAAAGTCAAATGAGAAAGTAGATTGAGGGAAGAGGGAAGAAGGAGATTGGGCGGAGTGACCAAGGCTAAAAGAAATTGACACTTCAAGTGCCGATTTCAAGTGGTATATTTCTTGGATATTTTCCTAGTTGATATAGTTTTAAGAATTTTTTAAAAAGTAATAATATTTATTTTCTTTTCCTATTGGATTTATGGGTAGCCAATAATGAAAAAAAAAAAAAACAAACTAAGATGTTATGATCTTATCTACTATTTTAACGAGATTTGTTTAACCTACGGTTGTAAGTAAGTTAAGCCTACTCGCAAGCTACTTAAGTTTAACTTGGTGCTAGCTCAAGTTTAACTTGACTACAATCAAGTCAAGCTTAAGCTTGAATTCGAGCTTTAAAATTCTCAATTTGATTCACTTGTGAACTTAATCAAGCTTTTTTATATTAAAAATATATTTCTCACGGATCAAAAGTGAGAAAAAGAGAGAATCGAAGCCTCGTTGGAATTCTTCAACCCGCGATCGCCGATCGAGCTCGAAACCACCACTTGGAGGCGATCTTGAAGAAAACCACCGCCACGGTTGAGTTTCCCATATCTTAAAAGCTTGGAAGCCGCCGGAACACCATCAACGAGCACTCCCAATCGCCGTGCCAGATAGATTTGGCCCAACCCGCTTCGACCCGATCTGACCTGACCCGAATCCAGGTAAGTCGGATTTTTTGATTATTTATTATTATTTATTTATTATTTAGTTATTTTATTTATTTTTTTGAATTTATTTATTTATTTATTTGTTATGTATAATTCAAAAATAGAAAAAATATTGGAATTTAGATTAGTTTTTTCTTTTTTAGGAATTAATCTAGGATGAATAATAATAAGAATAAATAATTATAATAATAAATAATAAAAATATGAAAATATATAAAGAAAATGATAAAAATATATATTAGAAAAAAAATAGCAAAAATTCAGATTTTAGTTTATGATAGATGAATAATATAGAAGAAAATTTTTCAATAAAAATTAATAAAATTATAAGAAATTAATAAAAATTAATAAAAATCAATAAAAATTTATAATATTAGAAATGGGTTGAAAAATAGAAAAAATGAAATTTTTATCACTCAGAAAAATCATTTTCTTAAATAAATCCAAAATTGGTTTTTTTTCCTAAAAATTACTATTTTCCAAAAAAAAAAATCAAATTATCAAGCTTAGGCTTAGATTTTTTTCAGAAAAAATACTAAAATAGTAAGAATGTAAATCAAAAGTAATTTCATAATTAAAAACCACCAACACATTAAGGTTTTTTTTTAGGAAAAGCGAACTACGACACGCTTGATCCTGAATAGCAAGTACGTAGTCACCCGTTTGGAGCAACTTTAAAAAGAATAAAAAATCATTTTTTAAAAATAATTTATTCAAAAACACAATGAAAAAAAAAAACAACAAAAAATAAAAATAAAAGACATTTCAGATAAGGTTTAGATTTTAGGAGATTAGGGTGGTAACCTTAAGGTTTTAATAGGTTAGCCTCCGAACTTAGAAACTTTGGTTTTTCCTTTCCTCTTTTCACAAAAAACAAAAAGAGGAAATTACGCTGACTAGTGGTCCAAATTAGGATTGATCTGTTCAATTAGTCCTAATTCAATCTTTCCTAACCACAGTTGGGTGACAACTCCAAAACAAAACGAAATTCCTAACTCAAGTCGAGGGTCTACATTAGATAAGCATAAGGTCTAGTATAGATGGGATTAGGAATGGGAAATAAAAAATTAGACTCGACAGGATGGCGACTCCACTAGAGACTTCTCCCTAGTAGACTAGCCACCTGAATCTCCTCAAATCGCTCCTTTTTGAGAAATGTCTTTTGATTGTTATATCGTTGCTAACCTTTCAGGGATTTAACTAGATTTAGGATTCAGTTATTTACTTTTGCTGTTGAGTCTGGATGCATGTAACTGTGTGAGTAGATACGGTCAAACCCGGGCCATCTTAGGACCCTAAGACGGGGAGGGGGGTGGCATTGTGTAGGTTTCGGGCGAAGTGATATGATCACTGTTCGGGACTGATTAGGCTACCCCACCTAATGCTTCGATATGGCCTGAGATCCATTTCTCCGAGAATGTGGGAGGCCATAGAGCTTGGGAACCTGTTAGAACCTACCTATTTGCATATACGAAGTCATGGGCTGACAACTGATTGATGATGTAATACTCTTGTTTTGTTCATGGAGTTCAAATACATTTCCCTGTAATGTTATCATTGTAACAAAGTTCATGTTGTAATTAGAAATTTCTATTGTAATAGATGGCTAGTTCCACAATTGACCACCTCCTTCGTAGAGAGATCCGAGTATGCCAACCCCTGGACCTGAAATTGGTATTGGACCACTGGTTCACCCTGTACAACTCGAAGGAGCAGGCCTTCATTCAGTAGAAAATAGGGCCCATCCTCTCACTGATGAAGATGGAAACGAACTTACCCTTGGTACGGGCCATGCTCCACCTATGGGAAATAGAGCCCGCGACTTTCTTCATTGGGCCACATGAGATTACTCCTACCCTGGAAGAGTGCACACAATTGCTATAGGCTCCAGCACTAACCAACGAGGTGTATGTACCGGATCTTGAGGCTGGGCCAGCCAGTATCTTCAACAGACTCTTGGGTATCCACAAAATAGCAATCAATAAGGCCTTAGCAGACTGTAACGGATACTGCATACGGATGGATGAGTTGGAAGCCTAGTTCATCGCTCGAGAAGATAGTGGGGACAGGAAAGACATATTGTGTGGGGACCCTAAGAGTTATAGACAAAGAAGGGTAAGCACTTTCATCCTGACAGCCTTCGCCACCATACTCTTCCCCATCAGAACTTTCTATGTCCACTACCGAGTCGCAGAACTAGTGACCCAATTCCTGGAAGGAAAATCTTACATCCCAGCTCTATTGGTTGAACAGATCCAGAACTTAAACTTTGTCAAGAAAAAAGGCCACAAGATCCTTCGCTCAAATATCAACTTTATCTTGATATGGTTTGTAAGCCACCTTAAGTGTTTTGGGTTGAACATGGTCCGGAAAACCTTGGCTCAACAAGTGGACCTTGTGGACTCATGCATAGAGGAGAAGATAAAGCTGCTTGACGACTTTACCAGCCATAGTTGGGTAGAAGTGCTTAAAAGTTTCAGTGCTGACGACATATTGTGGACAGCCAGATGGAGTTGCTGCAACAAAGTTATCTTAACCTACAGTAACTTTCAAGCCGTGCCTTTAATTGGTATCGACGGATGTATAGGTTATCATCCCAACTCAGTGGTCCGCCAGTTCGGTACTATTCAAGACATAGTTTATCGGCCCTCGCTGGAAGCAGTCACATTTGAATACCAAGATCTGAACTTATTAGTAGCTGAGAAATTTGCTAAGCTGGCAGAGGTCAAAGCACTTTGGGAAGCCCGAATGTAGACCTCGGAGAGCTGGATGGCGAAGTGGGCAAACATCGAGCCACCAGGGAGTTCGTGATCCACCAGCTATATCAGACAGGGGAAAGAGCATACCGGGTCCCAGATGTCACCCAACCTAAGCCAGATAAGGTAAACTCAGAGCTGGAAATCTACTTAGAGCAGGTTAGGGCTCGAATGGAAGTATATTTTGAGGCTGCAGATTATAAAAAGGATATCTGGAAAGGTCAATTCAAGGAATCTGATCAAAGAAACAAAGCCTTAGAAGCTCAGCTGGAAAAGACCCAAGCTAGATTCAAGGAATTGAAAGCTGTCATCAATGGGAAACCTGAGTCTACGCAGCAGAAGACCAAAAGAATTAGAAAATAAATCTATTGTACTTTTTCATTTTTTTCAAGTAATGAACTCCAAGTTTCCAGTATTAAGAAAAATAAAAGTTTCAATATTATATCAATCAATTGTTGCCCCCTTTATTTTAGCATCTGTGTGACACATGCATCGCATTTTCATGCATACATCATACTAAGAAAAAATGCGCGCCAGGTATCAAAATAGCTCCCAAACAACCGAACCCTCCCAAAAGTCCAATCTGCACACGTTCAAGAACCAAAATGGTAAACAGTGGTGACAACCACAACAACACAAGTGCTGATGCTACTTCAGACTCTAGGATCGTATCCTTGGAACAAACGGTCCAGCAGCTAGCTGCACAAGTCCACCTCCTGACTGAAAGCATTGGCCTCCTTCGCACCACCCAGCCGACTCAAGAAAAACATTCAGGGGCTAGAAAAGGGAAGGTAGTGGAGGGGCAGCCTCTAGAATATGAGGAAATCAATTCCCACCTCAACTCGGCTTTTGAGTATGAGCCGAGAGCTAACCAGGGTCCGACCTCTGAGGACTTAAAGAAGTAGATGGAGGAAAGACAAAAAGAGATAGAAAAGAGACTCTTTCAACAACTGGCTGACAAAATGAAAACAATAGAAGGGCCTAACGGTTTCGAACAGGCTGAGATCACCAGCTTGCCAGCATATGGGGAGGAGGTATACCCCGATAAATTTAAGATCCCATAATTCGAAAAGTATGACGGTACTGGATGCCCTAAGATGCACACATGGCTATACGCCCGGAAGATGAGCAAATATGCTCAATATGACCAACTGATGATCCAGACCTTCCAGGATAGCCTTACAGGTCCTGCCTTAGTCTGGTATGTCCACCTGGATTTCAACTAGGTCAATACTTGGGAAAGGCTTGGCCGAGCGTTCTATGACCAATATAAGTTTAACATTGAAGTCGCCCCCTCAGTGATTGATCTAGGAAGTCTTCGAAAGAGACACGCTGAGTCTTTTAAAGAGTATACTCAGCGATGGAGAGTTTAAGCTGCCAGGGTAGCAACCCTAATTTCTGAAAAAATGTTGACATCCATATTCGTCAACACTTTGGACAAGACCTACTTCTCACATCTGGTGGGCTAGACATCATCCAGTTTTGCAGAAGTAATAGCCACAAGGTGCCGGATTGAAAGCGCCATCACAACAGGCAGACTCCAAACAATAGATCCTCCTAAGGTCACATTATCACAAAGGCCCTTGGGAGGTAACAGAGCCAAGGAGTCTACCGTCAGCACAATCAACTCCAGTAAAGCGGACAAGGCTAGGACTCGTGTGACATTCCAGATTACGAGTGCCCCAGCCTAGCACTCCCCGGCAAATCACACCCAAGCTGCCAGAGTCCTGAGACAGTTCACCCCAATTCCGATCCCACTCAGCCAGGTCTTCGCTCGACTGCGGGCGGATAATTTGATCAGCTTCGAAATCCTAAGCGACCAGTATAAGCCTAGAAACTTCGACTCAAGCCTCAAATGTGACTATCATATGGGCCAAGAGGGGCATTCCACATACAGATGTTAGAGGCTCCAAAACAAAATTCAGGATCTAATTGACGTAGGGATCAACACCCCAGCGCCCAATGTCAACACCAATCCACTGCCCAATCATAAGCCCGCCGTCAATATGATCACATCCAAAGAGTTGGCTCCCAAAGAATCCTCCAAGCAAAAGGTGACGGACCAGCAGAAAAGGCATTCCTGTCAAACTCCAGAGAAAACCCCCAAATCACATATCAAAAAGAGATGTTTAGCCGGAGACCCAACAGTCAGCACCTTGGGAGAGTCACATGGGAGATTTGAGTACCTGGTGAACTATTCTTACACCCTAACTGTGTATGGGCCGCCTAGCGGATGGGGGCTGGAGTTTGAGAAAGAGGATAACCTACCAAAAGAAGGGGAGAAGTCTGTGAACGTGATCAATTCAAATTAAAAGCCAAAGGTCATAAAATGCTATGAAGAACAGTCAACCGAAATACAAACCTCGAAGAAGAGATATGTATTCAATGTCCCAATACCTGCAGAAAGGTATAAGGCCGCACCATTTGACTATCAGACCCTCGAGCAAGAGTGACCCCCTATGGTAGGAGGAATCACTCGCTCTAGGAGAGTTTATAACCCAAAATATAAAATCTCAACTGAGGAACCCAACACGGAGATAGGAAAGGAAGAAGAAGAGGGACTCGCTGCATTTACAAAAATGGTCAAGGCGAGTGAATATAAGATCATGGAACAACTAAACAAGGTTTCAACCCAAATATCACTCATGGGCCTCCTTACAACCTCCGAGTCCCACAGGGAAGCACTCTTCAAAGTGCTCAAACAGATCCGGGTACCAGAAGGCATCGCTACAGACAAATTAATTCATGTGGTAGATTCTATCTTCACCATGGACCAGATATCTTTCTCCCTCGAAAAGCTGGGAGAAGATGGAGACCAACATACAAAACCACTATTCATAGTGGTGAAGTGCAATGACACGATTGTCTCCCGAGTACTCATCGACAACGGGTCGTCCCTCAATGTTTGCTCATTGGCTACTCTCGACTTATTGGGGGTCGATCTAAGCAATATTAAACCTAGCTCGATGGTGGTCAGGGCTTTCGACGGGTCAAAAAGAGACATAGTAGGGGAAATAAGCTTGCCGGTAGAGATTGGTCCGCAAGTGTTCTACATCTTTTTCCAAGTCCTCGACATCCCAAGATCTTTTAATCTACTTTTGGGAAGGCCATGGATACATACCGTTGGAGCTATACCCTCAAGCCTGCATCAGAAGGTCAAATTCATCGCAAATGGGTAGATCGTCACAGTATTGGGAGAACAAAATTATGCCATCTACAAAGAAACCGCCATACCATACATTAGGGATGATGGTTCCGAAGACCTTGGTCTCTAGATATTCAACGAGGTGAATATGGTGACCAGCAAGGAAGGCCATTAGTTCAAGGAAGGGCAGCAAGGGACGTTTGGACTAGGGTACGTTCCTACAGCCCAAGAAGAAGCACAAGCCAGAGGTGTCAGAGGTGGGAAGAAAGAGAAGCTAAACAACACCCAGATGCGCATTCCACCCCTCCAATAATCATTCAGACAAGCAAATACCATTCAAGAGCTAAGGATAAGCGAAGATGACGTCAGCAATGGGAGCCCAACCCCTCGCACGTCCAAACAGCATCCAGCTCTCAATAATTGGTTATGTTATCCTATTGATAGCTCTAGGTCAGCTCAAGGATAGGGAACGATTGTTAAATAATTTTTATTGAGACTTCTTTACATAATTCAATAAATTACAGTTTGTCTTACTTATACATATCTGCTTTCATTTTACTTCACCCAGATCTCCTACCATCGAACATCAAGGACATTTCGCGTAGGTAGAAAATAAAAACGCTGATATCGTTTCCAACGCTGTTAGGTCAGTTGTTAGAGGCGATATCCTTGACCACGAAATAATACAAGAAAATTGGCAAAAACATGAACAAAGCGGAATTTCAATTGACGAGCCAGTGGAGATAGTAAATCTGGGAAGTGTTGAAAAACCTAAAAACCTCAAGATTGGGACCGGTTTAAATGCCGAGCAAAAACGTAAGATGACCGAGCTGTTAAATGAATATGCAGATGTGTTCGCCTGGTCATACGGTGACATGCCAGGATTAGACCAATCAATAGTAGTTCACAGGCTTCCCACAAGGGAAGATGTCAAACCTAAAAAATAGAAATTGAGAAGATTTAGGCTTGACATCTTACTAAAGATTAAAGAGGAAGTCAAGAAACTGCTAGAAGTAGGGTTTATCGAAGTATCTGACTACCCAGAATGGGTAGCGAATATAGTCCCCGTTCTGAAAAAGAATGGAAAAGTACGCATATGCATAGACTTTTGGGACTTACACCAAGCTATGCCAAAGGATAACTTCCTCCTGCCTCACACTGATGTTCTAGTGGACAACACTGTAGGAAACCATCTTTTCTCATTTATGGACGGTTTCTCAGGATATAACCAGATAAAAATGGCTGAAGAAGATAAAACTAAGACGACTTTCATCACAACATGGGGGACTTTCTGTTATAAAGTCATGCCCTTTGGCTTGAAAAACGCCAGGACAACATATCAGAGGGCCATGGTCGCGATACTTCATAACATGATGCATCGAGAAGTCGAAGTATACGTCGATGACATGATAGCCAAGTCTAAAGAAGAAGAGAGCCATACAGATATCTTGAGGAAGTTGTTCAAGCGATTGAGAAAATTCCAGCTCAAGTTAAATCCGGAGAAGTGCACTTTTGGGGTCATAACAGGCAAGTTGTTAGGGTTTGTCATAAGCCGAGAAGGCATCAAAATCGACCCTGACAAATTAAAATCTATATTAGAGCTACCTTCCCCACGCACTGTCAAAGAAGTAAGAGGTTTGCTGGGAAGATTGAATTACATAGCTCGTTTCATTTCACAGCTCACAGATAAGTGCCGACCACTATTCTGTCTGTTAAAAAAGAATGCCGCAGTAGAATAAGACGACGAATGCGAAGAAGCATTCATGACGATCAAAGACTATCTCATAAAGCCTCCAGTCTTGATAGTCCCGAAGCAAGGGAAGCCTTTATTCCTATACCTCACGATACTCCCTGAGTCCATGGGATGTGTGCTGGGGTAGAAAGACGAAGAGGGAAGAGAGTGTTCCATATATTATCTAAGCAAGAAATTCACGGATGGGGAATAGAGGTATTCAGAAGTAGAGAGGACTTGCTGTGCTCTGATTTGGGTCATGCACCGATTAAGGCAATATACCCTTTACTATCACATTGAGCTATTGACAAGACATGATCATCTAAAGTACTTGGCAGAGAAACACGTTTTGATAGGGAGAATCTCCAAATGGAAAATGCTCTTATCGGAGTTTGATATCACATACATAAATCAAAACTCGATGAAAGGGCAATCTTTAGCCGACCAATTGGTAAAACACCCTGTCGAGGGAAATTCCCAAGAGCCACAAGTTCGATTCCCTGATGAAAATATATTAACAGTGGAAGATACATCAATAGAAGATTATGGGATAGACGGGAATCCTAAGTGGAAAATGTTCTTCGACGGAGCTGCCAATGTATTCGGTTGTGGGATTGGGGCAGTGTTGATATCTCCAAACGGAACACAATTCCCTTCTGCAACAAGGCTCACATTTCCATATACCAACAATATCGCGGAATATGAGGCATGCATCTTTGGCCTCAAAATGGCTTTCCACATGGAAATCTGTGAATTGGAAGTGTACGGAGATTCATCACTTACCATATTACAGACGAGAGGGGACTATAAGACTAAAGACCCCAAACTGGTACCATACCATCAGCATTTGACAGAGCTAATCGAAGAATTCAAGGCAATCACTTTCACATACGTCCCAAGAACTCAGAATCAATTTGCAGATACACTCGCCACACTAGCATTTATGATTCAGATAGCAGGAGGAGCCGAAGTCCAACCATTGAAAATAGACATCGAAAATCGGCCCACCTACTGTTTAGCAATTGAAAAAGTATAAGATGATAAGCCATGGTATCACGACATCAAAACTTTTCTCCAAGAAAGCAAATACCCTGAAATGGCTAGCAAGAATGACTAAAGAACACTCAGAAGGTTAGCAAGTCATTTCTTATTAAGTGGGTCTGTGCTTTACAAAAGATCGTCTGATACCACTTTGCTAAGATGTATGGATAAAAATGAAGCATGTGAACTGATGAAAGAAGTACATGAAGGGGTATGTGGACCTCATATGAACGGCTACATGTTGGCCCGAAAGATCATGAGGTTGGGTTATTATTGGCTAACCATGGAATCAGATTGCATCAAATATGTCAAGCACTGTCATTTGTGTCAAGTGTACACAAACCGGATAAATGCTCCGCCCAACGAGCTGCACTCATTGTTAGCACCATAGCCTTTCTCCATGTGGGGAATCAACATAATTGGCTCAATCACTCCGACAGCATCCAATGGCCACAGGTTCATATTGGTAACCATTGATTACTTCACCAAGTGGGTAGAAGCTTTATCATATACCAATGTCACCAAAGGGGTAATAGTCCGATTCTTGAAGAGGGACATAATAGCTCGATATGGAGTTCCTGAGTCAATCATCACCGACAACGGTACCAATCTTAATAACAAATCAATGACAGGTTTATGTCAACAATTCCACATAAACCATAAAAATTCAACTCCCTACCAACCTCAGATGAACGGAGCAATAGAAGCAGCCAACAAGAATATCAAAAAGATCATAAAAAAATGACAACTACTTACAAAGATTGGCACGAAATGTTGTCGTTTGCTCTCATGGCTTATAGGACCTCAATTAGAACATCTACTGAAGCTACCCCATATTCATTAGTATATGGCATTGAGGCAGTCTTGCCAATCAAGGTCGAAATACCATCATTTAGAATTTTGTCAGAAATGCAGTCAACTGAATCGGACTGGGTGAAAAAGAGACTTAATCAAATGAATTTGATTGATGAAAAAAGATTCACTGCATTATGTCACGGCCAGTGTTACCAATAAAGGATGGCCCGAGCATTTAATAAGAAAATGAGGCCTCGATGCTTCAAAGAAGGGAATCTGGTGCTAAAGAAAGTTCTCCTAAATGCTCAAGATTCTAGAGGAAAATTTAACCTAAACTATGAGGGTCCATATGTGGTAAAGAAGGTATTGTCTGGAGGTGCTATGATATTAACTCAAATGGATGGTCCAGAATTGAGAGACCCCATTAATGCAGATGCTGCTAAGATGTACTATCCTTAGGCAATGGAATTGAACTTTTGCCATTGTTTATGAAAGTCAATATTCAATACAAATTTCGTTGAGTCCAGTTTTCATTTTTTACAAGCAAAGTTAATGTCTCTGAATAGTCGATAAATCCAACCAAATCTCATTAAAAGCAAATATTCCTAAACACATTACCCATCACTTCACCAATGAATGATAAACATAGAAATGATAATGAATTTCAATAAATTTTGTGATATAATTTTACCTACTTTTGAGCATTAAAACCTGGTGCATTAGTAGGATAGCACTACCGTCAAAAGAGCCATACGCACAAGAAAAGAAGCGCATCAAGACCTTCAACCCTGTGTTAAAGCAAGAGTAAGCGAAGCAGGAGCAAACCAGCACGAAGGTTCGGTTGTTTGGTTGCTATCCGCGATAAGTTGGTAAGCATATTAGAACAAATAACTATCATCCACATATCATGAAAACATCAAATCATTTAACTCAGTCAGTAGAAGCATTTTCAAAAGCATAAGATTAGTCAGCCCACAATAGGGAACTTGTCTAAAAATCTCCTTAAAAATGTCAGCCCACATTGGGGCACTTCCCTAAACATTCTCTCTTAGGGTTAGCCCATAAGGGCACTTTTTGAGATGTTCCTCCCTGTAGGTTAGTCAGTTCACCATGGGGCACTTTCCTAAATATCTTTTCTCAAGGTCAGCCTGTAGGGGTATCTTTCGAAACATTTCTTCCCCAGGGTCGCAAGTTTAATAAGACGCTTCCCACCATAGGTTAGTCAGCCTACAATGGGGCACTTTCTCAACGTCCTTCCAAAATGTCAGCCCATAGGGGCACCTTCTAAGGCATGCCCTCTCACTATAGGTTAGTTAGCCCGCGAAGGGGCGCTTTCTTAGACACCCTTTCTTGAAGTTAGCTCATAGGAGCATTTTTCAAATCTATCGATAAGTTAGCTCATAGGAGCACTTTTCAAATCTATCGATAAGTTAGCTTAGAGGAGCACTTTTCGAATTTATCGATTAGTTAGCTCAAATGAGCACTTTTTGAGTTTATCGATTAGTTAGCTCAGAGGAGCACTTTTCGAATCTATCAATTAGTTAGCTCATAGGAGCACTCTTCAAATGTGTTGATAACCGATTAGTCAGCTCATAAGAGCACTCTTCGAAAGTATTTTCCCGAACAGTCGCTAGTCTAGCCAGACACTTCTATTGACATGTAGCCAGCTCATAAGAGCGCTTCCTAAGACAATCTTCTCTTCAAGGTTGCTAGTCCGATAAGACGCTTCCTATCATTAGCCATTCCACTTACATTAAAACACTCCTAAACAATCCTTGAGATGTTTCCTATCGCCAATTAGTTAGCCTATAGAGCACTTTTTGGGAGGATACATTTCTCTAGATTGTTAGGTTATTTCCTAAGCAGTAGCAACCATCACAAAATACTCATGGGAAAATGATAAAAATATATATTAGAAAAAAATAGCAAAAATTCAGATTTTAGTTTAGGATAGATGAATAATATAGAAGAAAAATTTTCAATAAAAATTAATAAAATTATAAGAAATTGATAAAAATTAATAAAAATTTATAATATTAGAAATGGGTTGAAAAATAGAAAAAAAATGAAATTTTTATCACTTAGAAAAATCATTTTCTTAAATAAATCCAAAATTAGTTTTTTCCTAAAAATTACTATTTTTTTTAAATCGAATTATCAAGCTTAGGCTTAGATTTTTTCAGAAAAAATACTAAAATAGTAAGAACGTAAATCAAAAGTAATTTCATAATTAAAAACCACCAACACATTAAGGTTTTTTTCAGGAAAAGCGAACTACGACATGTTTGATCCTGAATAGCAGGTACGTAGGCGCCCGTTTGGGGCAACCTTAAAAAGAATAAAAAATCATTTTCTTAAAATAATTTATTCAAAAACACAATAAAAAAAACAACAAAAAAAATAAATAAAAGACATTTTGGATAAGGTTTAGATTTTAGGAGATTAGGGTGGTAACCTTAGGGTTTTAATAGGTTAGCCTCCGAACTTAGAAACTTTGGTTTTTCCTTTCCTTTTTTCACCAAAAACGAAAAGAGGAAATTACGCTGACTAGTGGTCCAAATTAGGATTGATCTACTCAATTAGTCCTAATTCAATCTTTCCCAACCATAGTTGGGTGGCGACTCCAAAACAAAACGAAATTCCTAACTCAAGTCGAGGGTCTACATTAGATGAGCATAGGGTCTATAGTATAGATCGGATTAGAAATGGGAAATAAAAAATTAGACTCGACATAAGTTAACTCAAAACTCTATTTTATTCTTATTTTCTCCATGTGCTGTATGATACGGCAAGAGTTAAGACCTACCCCTCCACAAAGCAAAAGTTCAAAAGTTATACCCTCTTCTTGTAAACATTTGTAGCAATCCCAATCACCACCAATAATACTTTTATTTTTGTGATTTTTTATTATTGTTTAATTATCTTCCATTATCGTATACCACTTTGATTTGTTATATGCTTTTTGATTTCTGATTACGATGAAAGGAGACAGTTCATATTTTGTAATGGGATTAGAAATAGTAGTAGTGAAAATTGCTGTTTATCTTTCATGTGGTGTCCTATTTGTATAATTGAATTGTTGCTTGTCTTTCATGTGGTGTCCTATTTGTATAATTGAATTTTTGTTCATCTTTCACATGGTGTCCTATTCGTATAATTAAATTTGTTTGTCTTGTATCATGTATGGAATTAATTAATCATGTTATGGTGATAGTTTTTACGTTTTAGTTAATTTTAGAGGACTTCTTCGGTTTATTACCATGATTATTTAATTATATTATCATGCATATCTAGAAAATTTGATATTATAGTTTGTCTTGGTGGTAGGATAGACTCTATAAATTTGCAAATGGACAATTATGAGAGGATTTGATTTTGAAATGATGTAAATAACAACATGGTAGCATAGTAGATAAATAATCAATAATAACAAACCAAAGTTGAAGGACCGTAAGCATATAATGCAAAAATAGAAATCTCTATCTCTAAGATCTTGATTATTACTTTAGAAAATCTTGAAAATTTGTAGTGATTCATGACTCAATTCCATCACTTAGATTCTAATCCTCTTTAAAAAATTAATTTTAGTATATCAATGTGTTTCTTTTCTATGACAAGACTTGTCATATTTGCAAAATACTCTTAAACGGTTTTTAAGTCTCACAAATTGAAACAAAGTTTGAGGGTCTTCTAGTGCATGTATCATTTTAATTGCCTAAAAAAGGGGCTTATTGATTTTTCTAATTTTTGCAATCATATTTGTTGTCATTTTTAACAATTGACACTTTGATTCTGATTCTTATGTTTTTCATGGATAAATTAAGAGGTTTCATGCTATTCACGGATTGTGTTTTTCTAATTTCTATAATAATAATTGTTTTGAGATTTACTTGAAAATGTAATACTTAGTCTCAATTTTCACGGGAAGATTAGTGGTATATGATCTTACATGTACTATTGTTAATGGAGCTTTTTATTGCATTGCTCATGGTTGTGGTGTATGGTAATTTTGATTTATATTTTATTCTTTCACTTTTCCTTAGGTAGCATCTATAGTATTTTTACTTATTTATCTATTTTTCTTGAAGCATTGTAATAGTGTCTTCTATACTAGATGCGGATGTTATTTCCATTGTAGAAGAACAACACCAATTGCCAATTGATGAAATAGTTTTAGATAATGAGCCAGCTTTTGAGAAGGACAACTTAAATCCTAATGTAGAAACTAATGAAGAGTGTGATGAAGAAGCTTAATTTCATGGAAAGAAAAGGTTGAAAACTTAAATAGTGTGGGAAGAATTCAAGGAAGTAACTCTTCTTAATGGTACAAAGAAAGCTTAATGCTCACACTATAAGAAAAAGCTTACGATTCTCATAAGTAAGATCATTACTAATTTTAGATGTCATTTAAATATATGTGTGGAAAGAAAGATTTTTCAAAGTCAGCAAGTAGGCTCAATTTTTTTGTTGATTGGTGTTAGATAAGAGAAGCAAGAAATGATCCTTGATATAGTAAATGGTTTAAATTTTAATACTTCAAAAATCTCAAATTGAGGTCTTAATTAAAAAAAAAAAAGTATAATCTCAAGGTTTGTTATCCACTTTTTTTTTTCTTAGTAACAAGCCACTTTTAGTCATTAATTATTTTACGTTTACCATGTAATTAATGGGATTATTAATTTGTAGCCTAGCTTTTGTGGCCATGTACTTCTTAACTTGATAGGATAAGGCTAGCTTATTTTCCAAGGGGGTAAGGATTGTGTTAGAGGTGAGTAAGTGTGGATGAATAGGGCATGAAACTTTACTTTTTCTAAACTATAGGTTTTTAAATTTTGGAATTAGAATCTTCTCTATAATATTTAGTAACAACCTTATAATTAGAGGTATACAAATAGGTTAAATTGGTCAATCGAGCCTAACTCACTTTGGCCTACGAGTTAAATAGACCAATTTATGATGATTCATTTAACAAATGTGTCAAAATTTGTTGGCCTTAACCTAGCTCGTATAGGTTGGCAACTTAAATGAGTTGATCCAATAAGTTAGTTTATTTAACCAATATATACTTTTTGGTGGGTTACTCACTTATGTATTTTAGTGGATCATATTAGCTAACCTACAGCCCACTAACAATATATTTTATTTTTTTCATTTAAAATTGCATAAAATATAAAGTCTATAACAAACTTGTATCATTTTTATAGTCATGTGATGAATTAACTTGATATTTTATACTATAATATGGATATTATAATTGTAATATCTTTATAATATAAATATTCTAAAATGATGGAAGAATTAAGGGATGGAATTGGTGAGGAAGATGGAAAGACTAAGATAAAAAAGTAAGAAAGAAGGGTGAGGAAGATGATGATGAATGATGATATATGTATGAGTTTTGTAGTTTATTATATTAGGTTTAAAAGTTAAATGAATTAGTGACTTAGAGTTATGTTGTAAATGTAATATGCAGTTAGGGTAAGTTATGCCAATTTTTTTTTCCTTAAGTTAGTTGGTTGGCTTGTGGGTTAAATGATTTGGGCTAGTTTGGCTCGCTTTTTAAATGGGTTGAAAATGTCAACCTTAACCCATTTTTTAAGTGGGTTAGAGGAGCTGACCCATGAGCTATAACCCATTTGCACAATTTTACTTATAACCTATATCTTGTATAACTTGCAATTTACATGGCATTTTACAGAACTTGGGAAAGTTTTTATTAAATTTTTGTAATATTAAAGCTTTAAGGTAAATCTTTTGATAACTTGTCAATATTTCCACAATTTCTTAATTAGGAAATTATCAATTTATCGTATGATACTATCACAAAATTACAACTTATCATGAAATATAGGCTCCACTTGCTCAAAATGAGTACTAGCACTAAATTCATTCTAACTTTTGAAATTTTAAGTTGCACTACAAAAGCCAAATCGGGTTAAGAAAGAAGTCAACAATCAACATGTAATATATATTGGAAAAATAAATTAATTGATTGATTTCTCCTACTCGATTCATTCATGAACTTATTTGGTTAAAGACACCTATTGTTTACAAAGTAAATAACAAGGAAAAAAATGAGCACCCACATGGAGAAAAAAAGAAGAAGAGGAGAGAGAGAGAGAGACTAATGGAGATCAAATAACTTTATAGGAAATTAGAGGAAACTATGCAGTTTGCAACAACAAAGGAAGTAATGGTAAGGTTTTTTTCCTTTTTATTTTTAAACGAGGTTAGTAACATATGAATAATACTAAGTAAGAAATAAGATTAAGAGAGGTAGAAAGTAGACATTAGAAAATGTACTAAAGTTTCTAATGGAATGATGGGTTTAGGCTATACGTGTTTTCTCCCCTCTTCTAATAGAAGGTACAAGCTAAATGTTTAGGTAAAAGAATAATATTACATTATATCTAATATTATTAGTTAATAATTTTTATAGATGAGTACAAGGTACTATGGGATCTATACCTTATATAAATCTTAGAATAAATTTCAAGATATGTATAGAGTATCGATATGTTGTAATCGCACCTCACTCTATGACAAGTGGATTCTAGAAAATTGTTCCTAGATGCCACCTTATGGTCTTTAATACTATAGAGGGTTATTTTAGTAATTGGAAACCTGATTCCATGCCATGAATCGGTTTCATGGGCTAGTGACAAGGCTTAGAAAACTGAGCCAATTAGGATGTTTTGGGAAGATTTGGCTTAGTAGAATCAAAATAAAGATCACTCGATCAGTTTTCTTACTTTATGCTTTGCTTGGTTGTTTCGAGTGTGAAAAGTAGGCTAAAAAAAAAAGGTTTTTCAAAGTTTATTTAAGCTTTAAAAGAGGTGATATGGACGTAGACAAAGCCATGAACTTATTTTTTAGTGAAGTGTGCTTTGTTTTTATTTTAAAGGCATTGGGCTTATCTAAACCCATACCAAGTTCAAGCCTAAGCTCATGGAATATAAGAAAAGGAAGGCATGAATCATAACTATTAGATCATCAAAGTGATCCAGCGGCTGTTAGCAATATCAAATCTTAGTCATCCATTTTAGAATGATCCAACAGTTGAGATTAGCCTTCAAAATCTATAACAGGAGGCTAATTCTCTTATTTGCATTACATTTGACACTTTTCAAGGTTTGAGATGAATGTTGAAGCTTTATCAAAACACATCTATACAAGATCAAACCAACTACTTTGTGAAAAGTGGATCTATAACACTCAAGAACACATAATCAAATCTATTATCACATGCGCACATATGAGATATTGAGTTTGCTTATTCCTCCACCCATGCCTCTTCCTATCACTTCCATACATGTGTCATCTAATCAAGTAATCTCTAAGAATGACCCATATGTGCATTGCATGTGATCAATCACTAACAACAAACCCCTATACAAATTCTTACTTGAAACCTACTCAATTAAGAAGGGTAGAGTAGTGCATAAGTTTCAATAGGGTTACCAACTTACTCCTAATTGTGCATAATTAAATCTTAAACCTCTAATCATATTATATTAATTTATAATTTTTTTGAGATCATGATTCTATCCACAATGCATATACATCATTACATGATGTGTATTCTAAAAAGCCCTCTTGTTGAAAATATATTGAATTAGAACCTTTAGAATAGGCATAAACCTAATGGAAAATAAGTAATAAATAGTGGAAAATTTACAAGTAAAGGGATTAATGTTTAGTCAAGTTCAAATAGAAAACGAATTTTTAAGTGGTTAAAATAAATAATCAACTTTATGTTAAGCAAAGTAGTTAGACCCAGATTAGACTTTGACTTGGATAAAGGCTAAGGGTCAAGGGTTAAACCAGGGTTGGACGGAGTTGAACTAGGGTCATTAAATTCATCAAATATAATTTATATTTACGTAAAATATGTGTAAAATATTAAATTCAATTGAATCATGTACTCGAATAAATGAAAACTTGATCAATTTCACACCAATTTAAATGGAAATAAGAAACATAACTTAATAAATTACATGTTTAGATGAATTTATCAACTTAGAATAAACATAAATTCAAAACACAAATGTTAAAATTATATATTTTGATAAAATATCATTAACTCATCATCATCATTGCTCAATTCTAAGCCTTGTGAATCACTTCTGGTATCACGAATAACTCCAAGTACTCTAAATTCACTCCTTCTTCAATTTCAATGTCATTTAAAAACAAAACACTAAATGTTAAAGCATTTTCTTATTTTCATTAAAAAAAAATCGAACATTGTCATAGATCTTGACAATGGTCATCATCGATAATGGGGATTACATTATCCTCATTTATTGCTTGCTCCAGAATGTCATCATAATCAAGTTCAAGTGGGGAGACTTGATCATCTTTTGTTATAAAAAAATCCATATTGTCAATGCCATTTTAATCAATTGGGTTGTAGTTCATTCTTTTATAATGATGCTTCAACAAAAATGAAAAGATAAGTACAAATGGGTTGATTACTAACTATTATATTATTATTTAAATACCTATTTTTCAAATTTAAGTTGTATATCACTTAAATTTGAAAAATAGGTATTTAAACATTATTCTTTATATATATTTAGTAAGTATTGATATTGTTTTCAATTTCTTTTTTTCAATATTAAAAAAAAAACATAAGTTTCTACATTATGATATGTTTGGGTTGTTTGGGTCAAGGTCTAACTAGCTAGGTTAATTGGTTTAGGATAGGTCTTTACTAAAGTGGGTTTTTGGGATCAAATTAGCCTACCTTATGTCAAGGGTCATAGTTGAACCAACAAGGTCAAAATGGGTTTAAATACTTTGATGCTAAGTGGATAAAATATGGGGTCAAATTTTCAAATGGTTAAAATAAAGAATCAATATTATATTAAGTAATTTAAATAAAGGATTTGTTACTATTTCTTAAATATACTAAGTGGTATAAATAGATAATCTATTATTGTCTATAGTGGATTTTACTAGATGAGCAAAAGTATATAACCTAAAATTCCCACATGCAAAGGAGAATTTTGAAGTAAAATTAAGCTAAATGAGACCACACATTTCACGATTAGTGGCCTCACATGAAGATTTGGCCTAGATTGAGTCAAGTTGATCTGAAAGCCATCTTTATCACAATTTTATAAAAATGCCGGTTCAATTGACGTAACGAATTAGTCTATAAAGGCATTACTATAAGTAGCAAGTTTATGGTGAAGTTTTGGATGCATAAATAAGAGTTATATTAATTTATTCAAATGATCAAGTTAGTTTGTTTATAAATGAATCAAAACATTCTTTACTTTGATCATCCAAATTAAATTATTTAAGAGTGCATTTCAAAAGATACTATTACAATATTAAAAAACTTAATACTTGTTTCATAAATTAAAAACCTTTTATTATTGCTTGTGTAAGGTGGGGTTACTTTAGTTGGTTGATCATATGTAGTAGGCATATCAATGGATTGATACAGTGGATCAAACTTAGTGTTCTTGATTGTTCTTGATAGATATGCTAGTTTGGTCTTTTGTGGAGCCATTTAAGTAGAGTTTTGATGTTTGTTTGAAGCTAACTAGTACTCATAATAAATAAAACGAGAGGGGGAACCTCTTATTTATAGAGTTTGGAGATTGATCCTAATCATCAGATGGTTCCAAGATGGATGGTATTAGAGGAAAATCTAGTGCAATGATCCACATTTCAAGCTTACCAAGTTAAGTCTCTTTAAAATATTCCAATTGGACTTAGTTTCTTGATCCTATCATTAGTTCAAGAAACAAATTCATGACACTAAATTAGGTGAAAAGTGCAATTATTGAAATGACCTTCCACAGTTTGCTATGTTGATTAAGCCATGGAAAATCTTTATCAAGAATGCAATAGCAATGATGTGAATCATAAATTGAAAATGAGGAAATTATTAGTCAAGGTATAAGGTGACATAATGATGATTTTGTGTACTTAAAAGGAGGAGATTTGAAACTCTCAACTTGTGGAAGTGGATAGTGAAGTTCAGTGATAGCAAATTTTACAATGATTGAGGAGTAAGCATGATATTAGTTTATGACTTTAAACATAATGAATATTAAGCTATAACTAGATATTACTTTATGAGCCAAGTAGGTGAAAAAAAAAAAGCCATTAGGTTAGCTATTAACTAACATGAAGCTGGGATGTTATGATGTTCTCACTTGATGTCTAATGCATATATAATATTGCTTCTATTTTAAAGAAATATAAGTATTTAATGATGTGCAAAAACAAATAAAAATTTAACATATGATCCATTGTATCATTAGGACTCCTATGAATGATTATAGAAATTTCTACATATTACTTTTCTATTTTTCTATACTCATGATCTTCTAGTCTCGCTCAAAGTTAGAAATGAGAGTGGAGCCATTTTCTGTACTCTAGTTGGTTGATCATGTGCAGTAGGCATATTGATCGGCCTAGGAAAAGTCTTAATCTAATGATAAGTGAAGGATGTTGCTAAATGAGGCATAAGAGGAAGAATAGACAAATTTGATATTTCAAATTTACACATGTGACAGCGGATTAAACTTGGTGTTCTTGATCGTTCTTGATAGATATGCTAGTTTGGTCTTTCGTGGAGCCATTTAAGCAGAGTTTTGATGTTTTTTTGAAGCTAACTAGTACTCATAATAGATAAAATGAGAGGGGGAACCTCTTATTTATAGAGTTTGGAGATTGATCCTAACGTCAAATGGTTCCAAGATGGATGGTTTAGTGGAAAATCCAGTGCAATGATCCATATTTCAAGCTTACCAAGTTAAGTCTCTTTAAAATATTCCAATTGGACCTAGTTTCTTGATCCTATCATTAGTTCAAGAAACAAATTCATGACACTAAATTAGGTGGAAAGTGCAATTATTGAAATGACCTTTCACAGTTTGCTATGTTGATTAAGCCATGTAAAATCTTTATCAAAAATGCAATAGCAATGATTCGAATCATAAATCGAAAATGAGGAAATTATTAGTTGAGGTATAAGGTGACATAATGATGATGTTGTGTACTTAAAAGGAGGAGATTTGAAACTCTCAACTTGTGGAAGTGGACAGTGAAGTTAAGTGATAGCAAATTTTACGATGATTGAGGAGGAAGCATGGTAGTAGTTTATGACTTTAAACATAGTGAATATTAAGCTACAACTAGATATTACTTTGTGGGCTAAGTAGGTGAAAAAAAAGCCATTAGGTTAGTTATTAACTAACATGAAGCTAGGATGTTAAGTTGTTATCACTTGATGTCTAATGCGTATATAATATTGCTTCTATTTTAAAGAAATATAAGCATTTAATGATGTGCAAAAACAAATACAAATTTAACATATGATCCATCGTATCATTAGGACTCCTATGAATGATTATAGAAATTCCCACATATTACTTTTCTATTTTTCTATACTCATGATCTTCTAGTCTCACTTAAAGTTAGAAATGAGAGTGCTTGGTTATAGTATAGGATTCATATGAATGGATCGTATGAAGGGCTCATCATGCCAATAAGATAGTATAGCACTTGAATATTGACAATTTCTAAAATTAGATGATTTTTAAAAATCTAAATTTACTTGAAGGCTTAGGACTTTCGATTATTCCAGACTAATTGGAACCAACACATATTAAATAGTTGAAAAAAAAAAGGGAGAATTGGATACTATGTACATTACATATATATATATATATATGAGGTGATCGATATTGCAGCTAATCTATATTAAGCTTACATTTGATATAGTATCACTTGTTATATTATAATAGCAATAGTAGAAAATTTGGTAGAAAGTTCCATAAATTTCCTTTCAATATTTTTTTTTTTTTGTAATGTCTCAGGTTGAAAATAGTTAATAATGAAACCGACAAACATTTATAGGACATTTTTTATTTATTTGACTTAAAAGTTTCTAATTAGTATTGATATGTTATTCGCTACTTAAACTTATATACCACTATTCAATATCTCCTATAATTTATGTAGGACTCTATTTGCATGAGATATCATAACTTACCCTCCTTAAACACATAGGGTATTACAATCTATCTCTCTTAAACAAGTGAAGTTTCCATTGTGAGACTTTACAATTAAGCTAAGATCTTTTTCCTTTTCGGTTGTACTCAAATCGGATCCCTACTTTGTAGGGCCATATGTCAAAAGTAGATAATAATCAAGGTGACAAACACTTATGAGCTCTTATTCAACCACTTGGTCAAAAAATATCTAATTAGTATTGACATATCATTTATCACTTAACTTTACATACCATTATTCAACATTTCTCATAATTCATTGGAGACTATTTATATAAGATATTACGATCTACTTTCTTTAAACACATGGAGCATCTAAATAACTCATAGGCATGTCGCTTCTAAGTGGTGAATTATTCATTTTCACAATTTTGACCTTCCTACCACGCACACTATTTCCCATTTAGATTTGTGTATAGAGATTTTGTCCCTTTCTTCCTCCATTTTAGTGTTAAGCCCGTCTTTCCTTCCAATTTACATCCGCATACTCTTTAACGCAAAACTTGTTACACTATTAGAGTTAGAGCTAGTTAGCTTCAACCATCATAAAGCTTCATAGCTTAAATGTTATTCAAGAGAGAACAGAAGCTAAAGTACCAACTTAACCCATCCTTTTATTAAATGGCAACATCAATTTCAATTCTATGTAGTTCATGTGCCATATTATTGATGGGATGATTATTCTAACTCCAAGTTAGGGCTACCCTTGATTGTCTCCATCAATGTTCTCAATCATGTCTTCCATGAGAGATGGTCGCTGCAGAAAAAGAGAGAGACCTTCTTCAGTTAGCTTCCAGCATTTGAATGGTAATGGGTTCAGTGGAGGATTCAAGCTAGGCAACCTTAATATTTCCGCATCCCCGGATGAAACCAACCAAATCGTCTCGATTGCTTCGACAATTTTTGTGATTATGGTCATGGAAGGGTATGATTCTTCTTGATCTTCCATCGGATTGTTGAAAATCTGGACATGCATTGGTTTGAGTAGGCCTGTAAGCATTGCATTCACAACCATTTTGGTTGTTGCTGAGGCTCGAATGGCTTTTAATACTCCTGAGTGTTGATTGTCTTTTGCAGACGCTGAATTGCCGAAAATATAGCCGAATGCCATAAATTTTGATTGCCCAATTCGTTGGATATGGGGTCGGACTTTGTTCCAAAAGCTTGGATCATTATCTAAGGATGGAAATTCTGACAAGAAAGTAATGTTGATTAATGGGGAAAAAAAATTGTAGTTTATTTAAGTCTTTCTCTCTCTCTCTCTTTTATTACTTTTATTTGATTGATTAAATCCTCTCAGAATATTTCACATAATTTGGCAACAAAAAGAATATTATATAATTGGTTGACGACTTTTAAATCTTTATTGTATGAATATTATTGTTCTCTTATTGGAATGAAATATATTCAATTTTCTATATACATACTTAGTAAGATACTCAATTGATCAAGAGAAAAAAATATCGTATAGTTGATTTTGATAAAATGTGCTTTTACTTCCATTTTCTAGAAATATGTAGAGGCAGCTATTTTTCAGCTCTCTATGTATATAATGTTTCCGGCTACCTTGTTGAAATCCCATCATGGAGGAAGGAGATACGTTTTCAGCTTATTTATTTATTTTTCCTCGTTGAGGATATAATTACATAAAAATTTATATTTAGGAGATGAAAGTGTAAATTATTTTAATATTTCAAAAGCCATGTGCATTCTTTTTTAATAGGAACCCCAGATTTAAAAAAAGATTGATTAAAACATACTTTAGAATGTAGTGTCTCCCTTATTCTTGTACTTTTAGCTAAGGAGTACTAAATATACATCTCCCGACGTCAATGTGAAAATTACTCTAGCCAATTTATGAAAAAAGAAATTAATTTTTGTGATATTATGATAAAAAGACCTAAAAGAAAACAAATCATCGATTCCCTTATAATTTGATGGTATAAATACTAATTTTTTAATAATTGATCAAGCTCGGTTCTCCTTTATTAATAGAAAATAGTTAATAAAATAAATAAATAGAAAAAAAAAAGGAAGGTAATGAGGGATTCGGTTCTTTAGCCAAGAAGGATTCAGTCCAGTGGTCACAAACCTGCAGGCATATAGTAGGGGGTCATTCCCCTCCAGTATCTTGCAACTGTAACACAGAAGGAAAAACTATTAAGGAAAAAAAAGGATAAAAAATCAGAGCTAGGGTATTCATATTTATGTACTTTCTATAAAAAAAATTCCTAAATAATAAACTCGATGGATATAAGGCATTACTTCATAAAGTGTATTGGAAATAATTCCATTGACAAACTGTAATCTGTTTCATTCTTATATAATTGTATCAATATATATATATATAAAAGGGACATATTTATAATTTACCCTTAAAATAATTTGGATCTCGAAGTAATTTAAGCTTTTTGTTAAATTTATCTCTACAGTAATTCCATCTAAAAGTTTAAGTAAAACTTGATAATTTTTTCATGGGGCATGGTAGGTGTAATTACCCATATACTCTATATCAAAGTTGCTATGAGGTTTTATCATTATCGACGGAGGAGAAGATAAGTAAATGTACTTCAAATGTTATGAGAGTTGATGAATGTTTTGATAAAATTATGAGATTCATCTAAGGTTTAACCTATGTTATTACTTGTTAGAGTTTTGAGGTACTTTGCATATTAAAATTTTCGGCTATTTCAATAGGTATTAATATATCTTACCGGGTAAACAATCTTTAATATTCGTATAATCAGCAAACTTCATGAAAACTCTTTCGAGACTGTCCACCATCTCGTCTGGGATAACAGGAGCAAGTTGAACTCCATACAAGAGTCCTGGCATCATAAACGCAAAGCTCCTTTGACCAACTCTGAGAATAGGTGAATCCTTTGCTGTAGGCCATTGGAGATCATTAACATTGCAAATGGTCATCACAATGTTGGTACCAACTTGGACTATTAAGTTGATGATGAACTCGCCGAGGCGAAGAAATCGGACTTTGGTTTGATCATCAAAATCCATCACAACAACTGCAGCACATTCCAAATTGAAAAGTTCGATAATGTTTCCATGGGGATGTTGTAAAATGGTGTTAGACATGGTTGATGCACCAATGTTTATGAGTTAATATAACTGAATGATTACAACCCTATTGAGTATTTGTATATTTTATATAAAAGCAGGAAAGGCTTGAGAGTGCATGTGAAACGGTTGACCGTTTCATTGTTTTGGAAGACCTCTTAAATGTTCAGATTCTACAATGAATCTAATACTTACAAGTGTAATAGTTGATATCCAGGAGATTTATGCATATTAGGGTTAAGAAGGGTCCCCTTATCTTTTCATTCTTTCTCCCTAAGTAGGTGGGAAAATAAGCAAAGAAGTGGATCATTTCAATAGAATAGAGAATATGGTTTGGTAACTATGTCATAGAAATCTAATAAGCACATAAATTTAAATGTATATATTATACAACTATCAATAAAATGGATGCTACGTACTCTTTACATCTTAAATGGTTTAATTATTTTCGGCATAATTGTACATTAGTTATGGTTGGTTGCTATTTGAATTTAATACAATCATCCTCTTACATTGATAAATTTAGTAATCACTTCCTATTCTTAGTGAATTTTACTTTCTCTTACTGTTATATCATATGAAGGAAAAATATTTGAAGTATTAAAAATAATTCAAAATATTTATATTACCAAATTCGTAATTGCACTTATTATAGAAGATTCCAATGTGATAATTGATTCAATTGCTTCCATATGAGTAGTTCGGTTGCTTTTAAATAACATAATTTCTATATCATAAAAGGGCTCAAGTGCTTTCAATATAAATGAAGAGGATATTGTATGAAGTTTTGAAACAAAATTCAAAATGTTTTATTAATATTTGAATTCTCATAAAAAGGAAGTACGGGAGTATGATTAATTACATAATCAATGGTTCAACCATTTACATTGTAGTAGAGAAATAGTATTAGGTAAACAAAAAAAAAGTAAAACAAAACATCATAACTAAGGCCTTCATTTATGTACTTTCTACTTAAAACCCTAAGTAATAAATTAATGGATACATGGCATTGCAGAAGATGTGCTAAAGTCGGCTTTAGGATGCATTATAGGTATTATGAGTTTTTGGTAATGCTCTTTAAACTCATCAATATACCTACAATATTTATGGATCTTATGAATAAGGTGTTTAGGGAGCATCTAGAAAAAATTGTCGTGGTTTTCATGTGTTTAGAGACCACCTAGAAAAATTTGTTGTGCTTTTCATTAATAATATTATGCTATATTTTAGAATCAAGAAGGAACATGAGGAGTACTGAGGATTGCTTTGTAGATTTTTCGAAAAAGCAATTGTATGCCAAGTTTATTAAGTGCTAATTCTAGTTAGAATAAGTGACTTCTCTTGGTCATATGATTTTTTTGGATGGAGTATTAGTAGACCAGTGAAAAAAATTTAGGTTGTGCAAGTGGGTTAAACGAGCTAACCTAAACTAGCATGCTTTAGCTTACGGATTAAACAAGCTAACTCGTTGTGGCCTATTTATTAAATAAGCTATAATTTATTAGCCTTAACTTAACTCATTTTAACCAAAAGGTTAGATGAACCAACCTACAAACTCAATTTTTTTTTACCCATTTATACGTTCTTAGCTTGTTTAATCCATCTATACATTTTAGTGGGTTATATTTAGTAGGTTATATGAGATAACCTACTGAAATGTATTCCAACCCATTTATACATTTAATGTATGTTTTTCTACTTATATATGTTTCTTTCTTAAAATGATTTTTAGAAATCTCCATTGTTATCCACATAAAAATTATCCAGGATTGAGGAAAATTAATTAAAATTAATCTTTTCAAATTGATTATTACTTTATTGGGAATTCTTCCCAAAATTTTTTCAATTTCTCCTTTCTAGTTAAGTAGAAAAACAACACATCGGTTATAGCCATTTTTCTAGAAATGAAAACATAATTAGGATAAAAATGTTGTATGAATTATACAATCCTCTTATATTTAATAAGTTGAAATAGAAAACTGTGTTCAATAACTGCTTGTGACAAAATATCATGAGCAACATTATAATTTACTTTTCTTGATTTTAATTTTTCAAATTGATTAATAATCATATCACCTATATCATGATACTTGTGAAGCAAAACACACTTTTCCATATTTTAAGTTAGATTTGACATCTCATACTTAGATCCACCAATAATATATTCTTTCCTACACCCATTTCCTTTTCTTATCTTTGTAAATGCTTGACAAACACAAAAAGTATTAGCTCTAGCTCTCTTACATTAGATTCTTCAAATTTAAGAGATGTTCCCATACTAGCATTGGATGGTATACTAAAATTACCACCATAAGCTTTAGACTCATCATCCACATTAATGTGCTAGATAGTAGGATCCTTACTAATGCTAGTACTAGTAGTATTTTGGAAATATACCACAAAAGAGAAAGTAATAAGCACATTAAATAAATTCAAAATAAATTCTACGGTCTTTATAAATTTAAAATTAAATTTAATTAGGTACTAGGTATTTCATTATGATAATGAAATTTTGTTCCAACACCATGACCACAAAGCATACATAGCCCATCCCCTTTGTCTTTATGAAATATACAAGCAACAAATGGGAGAAAGAATGCATAAATTTTCCTCACTACCCACATGCTAAAACACGAAGTAACTAAATGTGCATATATAATTAAGATCTTTAATCATAATATAAAAACATCTAATTTAAATGAAAGTTTACAAATGCTAGAAAAAAGAGAGAAAATGTTAAGAAAATTATAATAATAAACTAGAAACAACAAAACAAAATAAACATTAGGATTTAACGTGGAAAACTTCAATAGGGGAAAAAATCATAGGATTGTAGCATTAAATCTTCCACTATCAACAAATAGTAGGTTTACAATATTTTTCTTCACTAGTTAAACTAGTGGTTCTTCACTAGTTAAACTAGTGGACATCAAAAGCTTCACCAAAATAGTGAATATGGACTAAAGTGCAATATAATAAAATTCACAAAATTGTAAAAACACAAATTCATGAGGAATAGCTAGGAAGGACTAACAAAGTACGAAAATAATAACCCTATAGTTTTCAACACCATGAATCCAATGGTTGAAGTTTCATTACAATTGAGATTCAATAGGCCATCCGATTATAGATCCAAAGTCACTTGGTTGAATAAGAGTCTCTATTTGAATTCATGGATGACAAGTAGGAAACTAAAATCTTTTTATTCTTAAATTTCAAGAATTTGACATATGTTATGTGCTTTTCATCTCTTTCTTAATTCCACAACTGATTCATCCTCTTCCATAATCCCTATTATGCCAACATTGTTTTTTAATATATATAGTTTATGTTCTATCCTTTTTTTTTAATAATTTATTGTAAGCCCATATGAATTGAACCCAAAGCCCAACAATCTCCCCTCCAACTCATATAGGGGGTTTCGTCACACCGGCTATCTGTCAATAAGTAATGAACCATTGTCTCAGAGTAGAGCTTTAGTCATCATGTTTGAACCATTGTCATCAATATGGATCTTCCCTAGCTTCAAGGGCTTTACCTCTAATACATCTCGAATCCAATTTATCTAACATCAATATGTTTTGATCAGGAATGAGAATTGGGATTTTTACTGAGATGTATTGCACTCTAGCTGTTACAATATAAACTCAAATTTTCCTACTGTTGACCTAACCCTTCTAAAAGTTTCTTAATCTATAATACTTCCTTGTAGGCTTTTGTAATAGTAATATATTTTTCTTTAGTGGTAGATGGTGCAACACATTTTTGTAATTTGGATTTCTAAGACATCACTCCCCCTGCATAAGTAATTAGATAACATAAAGTAAACTTTTTAGAATCAAGATCTCTTGTCATATTAGCATTTGTAAACCCCTGCAACACTGGTTTACTACCATTAAACTATAAACGCAATATAGAAATGCCTTTAAGATAATTGAGAATCCATTTAACAATGGTCTCATGTTCTTTACCTAGATTCGAGAGAAATCGACAGACAACACCAACAACAAGAGCAATGTTTGGTCTAGTGCATACCATAGGATATATTAGGCTACCAACTATAGAAGCATATAGTATTTTCTTCATGGCTTCTTTGTTTGCCTCACTTTTAAGACACTCTTGAGAACTAAGTTTAATGTAACCTACAATTGGAGAATATACAAGTTTTGCTTTGTTCATGTTAACCCTCTTTAATACCATTTCTAGGCATCTTTCCTACGATAACCATAGTTTTTGGATCTTCTTGTCACGAGTAATTCTCATATCAAGGATTTAGCGTGTAAGTCCTAAATCTTTCATGGCAAAAGTCTTTTTTAAAGCATTTTTCAATTCTTTAATTTGCTTGGTATCATGGCCAACAATCAACTTTTCATCAACATATAATAAAAGAATAATAAACTCACCACTGCTGAATTTCTTTATAAACACATAATGGTCTGATGCAATCCTAGTAAATCCCTAATCAATTATGAAAGAGTCAAACTTTTTATATCACTATCTTGGAGCCCATTTCAAGCCATACAAGCTCCTCTTCAATCTACAAACAATATGCTCCTTTCCCTTAATATTAAACCCTTTAGGCTACTCCATGTAAATTTTCTTCTCCAAGTCACCATGAAGGAATATTATCTTCACATCTAACTGCTCGATCTCTGAATTTAAACTAGCAGCTATCTTGATAACAACTCGAGTGTAAGACATCTTCACTACTAGCAAGAAATTTTCATCAAAGTCAATGCCTCTCTTTTGACTAAACCCCTTCATAACCAATATTACCTTGTACCTAGGTTGTGAGCTATTCTCTTCAATCTTCAATTTTTAGACCCATTTATTTTTTAGAGGCCTCTTACCCTTAAGCAATTATACCAAGTCATAAATCTAATTCTCATGCAAGGATTTCATCTCTTCTTGCATGGCTTTTACCCATTCCTTTTTCTACTTATGTAACATAGCTTCTCAACAACACTCTAGCTCCCCCCTATTAGCCAGTATCACATACTCATCTGGAGTATATCTAGTAGCAGGTCTTCACTCTCTTGTAGATCTCTTCAACTCTATCTGCTAATTAGGTTCTTTAGGAGTTTAATCATCTTCAACTAGACCTTGTTCATCTCCCCCATCATTATTGTGATCTACAGGTGAGGGCACTAAATCTAAGTTTGTAAGGATCTCACTTAAGGTTTTATCCTTCTCTAGCTTTTATTTGTCTTCGATGGTCTAGTCTTCTAGAAAGACCATATCTTTTCTTTTAACAATTTTTTTTTTTCTGATGCATCCTATAACCTGTATCCATAGTCATCATGTGCATAGCCCAAAAATATACATTGCTTTGGATTTGCATCAAGCTTTGCTCTTTCATCCTTAAGAATATATGCAAATGCCTTGCAACAAAAAACTCACAAGTGATTATGAGAAACATTTTTACTTCTCTATACTCTCCAGGATAGTATTATCTAGAGCATAAAAGGGTGATAAGTTAATCAAGTTGATTGCTATCCTTATTACTTCAACCCCAAATGATTTAGGTTGTCTAATGTGAGATAACATACACTTGATCCCCTCAATAATAGTGCAGTTCATCCTTTTTGCAATGCCATTTTGTTGTGGGGTCTTTAGCACTATCTTCTCAAGTCAATCCCATGATCTCTACTATACTCCTTAAAAAGACCTTTGTATTCACTACCATTATCTACTCGAACACATTTCAATTGTCTTCTTGTTTCTCTCTCAACTCTAGTATGAAATTGCTTAAGCATATCAAGAACTTGATCTTTGGATTTCAAAGCAAAAGTCCACAACTTTCTAGAGTGGTCATCAATGTCACAAAATAATGAGCACCACCAACTAATGTATCTTTCATGTAACAAATATCTATATGAACTAAATCAAGTACATGAGATTTCCTGGAAGGTGGATTTTTATGAAATGCAACTCTTTTGTTTACCAACAAGACAATAAATGTAGGTTTTCAAAGGAGTACCTTTTATATCAAGTAGAAGTTGCTTTTTACCAAGTAGTTGGAGCCCTTTTCCACTCATGTGACCAAGCCACTTGTGCCAAGGTCCTATTGATGACTCATCAATTACATTCACCTCTCCTTTACTTAGTTTTGTTGACATTAAGTGCCAGGTGTTGTCCTTCTTTCCTTTTGCCACTATAAGAGAGCTATTGGTGAGTTTTCATTTACCTTCACAAAAATAGCTACTATATCCTTCATCATCAAGCTTTCCCGCAGATATGAGATTTAAGCGAATATATGGATTGTGTCTAACATCTTTGAGAATGAGCCTACAATTTGTATTAGTCTTTAAAATAATATCTCTGATACAAACAATTTTGGATGTCCCATCATTTTCCATCTTAACATTGCCATAATCACCAGTAATATAGGTTGAAAAGAATTTATCATACGACATCACATGAAAAGAGGCACCAGAGTCAATAACCTAATCATTATCATGGCATGCAAGAGACTAACTATCTCTTCACCTTTTTTATCGCCTTTATCTTTAGCCTACTCTCTTTTCCATATTCTATACTATTATTTTAAATGTCTTGGTTTATCATAATGATAACATTTAATATTCCTTCTTCTTGATTTGGATCTTCCCGTGGATTTGTTGGATTTATCAGATGATCCTTTGGTCCCACTTTTCCCATGCCTTTCTTCTTTATCAACAATTAGTGCTGAAGTCTCAGAATGGACACTTTACTCCATTCTTCAGGTTTCTTTATTCATTAAGCTATGTTTCACCATTGAAACAGTACGCTTTCCTTTTGGAGCAGAATTACAAACAGATACCATAAGTGTCTACCAATTGTTAAGTAGTGAACTTAATAATAATAGTGCTTGTATCTCATCATTAAGCACTAGCTTCATTACAATTAATTGATTCACAAGGCCTTGGAATTCATTCAAAGTACTCTATCAAATTGGATCCATCCTTATACTTCAATTTATCACTCTTCTAATCAAGGAGATTTTATTTAAGGTAGTATGTCTCTCATACATAGACTCAAATTTTTTCCATCACACATTTGCTTTGGTTTCCTGAGCAACATGATGGTACACATAGTGATCTACTTATTACTGGATATAACCAACAGTTAATCTATACATAATTGCCTAATCTTGATCAGATTTATCCTTAGGCTTCACACCATCACCGCCTAAAGGTGCATACAAATCTTTGTAATATACAAGATTCTCCATCATTGACTTCCATATTGAATAATTCAAATAATTTAATTTTATCATGGTACTCGATGAATCTGCTATGCTTCACCAAAATGGTGGATATCAACTAAATTGCAATGCAAGAAAATTTGCTAAATCGTAAAAACACAAATTCATCAAGAACAACTAAGAAGGACTGACAAAGAATAGAAATAGCAACCTTATAGTACTCGCACCATAAATCCAATGGTTGAAGTTTAGTCATAATTGGAATTCAATAGGTCATCTGATCATGGATCCAAAGTTGCTTGATTGAATAAGATTTTTCATTTGATTTCATGGATAATGCAAGAAACTAAAATATATTTTTTTTCTTCTAAAATTTCCAACATCTGACATATGCCAAGTGATTTTCGTCTCTTTGTCAATTCTGTGACTGATTCATCCTCTTCTCATAATCCCAATTGTGCCGACATTGTTTTTCAATATATATAGTTCATGCTTTGTCCATTTCTTTCTTTCTTTTTTTAGTTTGCTATGGGCCCATATGAGTTGGACCAAAAGCCTAATAGAAAGTAATCATCACTTACATATAAATGACACTTACATATGATATTTTATTGGTAATCAGGTATATACAATCATTAATAACATCAAAAGAGCACATCAATATGATTAGCTTCGTGCTTTATCCACACACCATTGGACGTATTTTAACCATCAATGAATAGAACAGCTCGAAAATTCCATTCCCTTAAGGCATCATGACATCAATGATTAGCATTGAGAATAAATGCCTGGAAGAAATATTAAAGATGAACACATGCTACACTGTACTTTTTGTACAACTCTCTAGAGAGATCTTTCTCAGTTACCTATATAGAAAAAATACAGTCAATATTACATCTGGAGTTTTTGCAACCATATGTAGTAACACCTGTATGATGTCAAGATAAACTCTCACAAGAAGAGAAATTAGCAAGAAGAAATGATAAGGCAATTGTATGTTGACTTCTAGAATGAAAAGCATCCAGAAGAAATGCTAAACTAACTAGAATATATACAAAAAAATATAGCTAATATTGACAATGGGATAAAAGATCTTTCTCTTTTGATATCAAATCCAGACCAAGATGACTATTTAGTAGAATTCAATAAAAATATATTTGAATAGAACATAGAAAAGAAAAGAAAGATATAACCTCCTTTAATTTTTCATGTTCACAACTTTACATTACTATTGTTTATAGTTAAGGTCTAGGAGTTTTATAAATATTAGGGTTAAGAAGAGTTTAGCTTATCTTTTCTCTTTCCCCCCAAAAGAGGTGAAGAAGTGGATCATTTCAATAGTAGAGAATATGGTTTGGTAACCATGTCAAAGAAATCTAATTAGCACATAAATTTGAGTGTATATATGACTCAATAGAATAGGATACTATATACTTTCTACATCTTAAATAGCTTAGTTATTTTTGGAATAATTGTATGTTAGTTGTGATTGGTATTTTTTTGAATTTGATACCGCCGTCCCATTAGGTTAACCAATTTGATAGCCACTTCTTATTCCTAATGAATTTTACTTTCTCCTACCTTTATGTCATAGGAATGAAATTATTTGAACTATTAAAAATAGTTCAAAATGTTTACATTACTAAATTTGTATTTTCCGTAATTACAAAAGATTTCTATGTAGTAATTGTTTCAACTGCTTGCATACAAGGAGTTTAGTATTTTTTAGATAAAAGGCTTAATTGTTTTCAGCATAAATATTCCTCAGTTATGGTCGGTTTCTATCTAGGTTGATATTTTTGCCATGTTCTTTCAACCTATTTGTAATCCATTCCCATAAAAGTTTACCTTTCTCTTACCGAATATTCTTATTTTATCGATCATTAAGAGGATACTATATGAAGTTTTGAAATGAAATTCAAAATGTTCAAATTAGTAAGATTTAAATTTTCAAAAAAAAAAAAAAAGTAGGTATGGGAGAATTATTAATTACATTATTGATGGTTCAACAATTTACACTGTAGTAAAAAAAGTATTAAGAAAACGAAAAAAAAAAATCATAACTAGGGCCTTCATTTATATACTTTTTTATTTAAAACCCTAAGTAATTAATTAATGGATACATAACAATCCGGAAGATGTGTCAAGGTTAGCCTTTTGGAAACATTGATAAAGGTGAAAATTATATATTTGTTACCCAAACTTATACTACACTAATATGTATATATATATTGGTTTCTTTTAGAAAAAAATATATATTTATTTTGAAAATATACATGAATTAAAGCCCATGCTTCAGGCTTGGAATGGATGTGGATAGCCAATGGTCCAAGTGCAAATCAGTGTAAGCCCAGGAATTGTGAAGTTCAATCCATTTTCAATGACCAAGCACGTCCACATGCCACACGTCTAAGTCCATCATCATCCATGAATTTAGAGGAAGTTAGCATCAGTCCAAATGCATTTAAAATCCCAATCCTTGGAAGCTCTGATGCCCGTCCACGTAAATTGGGAAAGCAATCATCAATCTTTTATTGCATAGACCAGCCATTTGAATCACAATACCGAGCAAAATTCCAATTGTGTTTGTCTTGCTTTGTTTCAAAATAAGAATGGGGACGAGCACGCTGGGGGGAAGACGAGCCGCAACACCCAAACGGAGTTTTATTTTTCTGTTCGATGGATTAATTTCATTGTGAAGCTTATTGTTTAATTATTCGAATGTTTTTATTATTCGATTTTCATTATTTATGATCATGTCAATGGATCTATGACTTATTTATAAATTAAAATTTAAAAGATTCGGAAGAGAATGGAAAATTTGTATGAAAATTGAAATAAGTTTACTTTAATTATGATATGCATGTATATTAGATTAAATTTAGGATTCAAAACTTAATGTGATTAAAATTAATTGTCTTGATATAGAATATGCATATCATACTTAGCTCAACGGTGAGCTAAGAGTATAAACGTTTTTATTATCTTCAAGTTGGGACGAGGAGTAGATGAGTGCCCTACGGTAAGGGAATACTTAATGTATACATGAATGAAATGCAAGATCTATGTAATATAATAAGTCGTAGAAGACCAGAACCCTTATTCATACTTAGCAACTTTGATGTATTACGTAAAATTTTATTGAAAGAAGATGACTGATCAATACTGTATTGGGTTATTTCCACTTTTTAAATACTTACATATTTCGATCATACTCAAGGCGGTTATAGTAATGTAAATGGAAGGTTAAGTCGTTTATAAAATCTATAATGAAAAATGGATGAAATCTTCCAATTGATTGAAGAAATAAGTACCTAGTGCTATGATACAATGCTACAAAACTAAAACCTACTATGTTTAATCCATGGAAGCCACGGAATAAAACCTACAATATTTCATATACAGTTTTCAATCCATGTTAAACTACTTAGCAAACTTTGCAATAAGGTCCTTTTAACTTTCTTTCATTACAACACCACCACTAAGCTTTGGCTTTGTACACTTACAATCATTTACTTTGCGGAATCACATTAATATATGGTATGAAAAATTTATTCTCTTGGAGTAACTCTCACCTACACAATGAAGAAAATATATATTTTAAAATATAATTTACTTTATACGAATCTCTACTACATGAAAAACTATTGTACTACTTTTATATCATTAAATTGTAGCATTAAGTTGGTAATATAATGAAAGATACCAATATAATCCTATTTGGTGAAAAATACCATTCATTGCTATAGCCATTGCCACCAACCTTATGTCAACAACACACTAGGACAACTACTACTGCCCCACCTTACCTTTATTGCTACCACCACCATCTCTATACCATCACAACAATCATTGTTGTTAGCATACTACCACTATCATCGTTGCAAAATTATTATTGCCACCCTTCCTACCATTATAACCAAACCACTACCATTGCGATCACAATGATAGTAGTGAGATGACATACAATGGTGTTGGTGGTCATGGTAGTATAGGGGTTATGGAAGAGGTGGTAATGGTGTGGTAACACTAAAATAGTAGGGAAATGTGGGTAGAGATGAGGGTGGTAGTGGTGTTTCAAAGTGGTGTAATTGATGGTGGTGTGTGAGGCCAATGTAAAAGGGTAGATTAACGATGGTGATATGATAGTGTTAATGGTGGTTATGGAGATGGCATAGCACAAAGATGATGGTGGTGGTGATAAGGTGGCAATGGAAGCAGTGATAGTGATGATGGTATCAATGTTAGAAATGATGGTGGCAATTTTGTTCATAGTGTAAGGATAGTGATGTTGGTGCATGTGTAATTGCAGTGGTGGTGGTGGAGGTGCATAGTAGGGACAATGGTAGTGATGTTGCTACAATAGTGGCCTTACTAGTGGTCTGGTGGTGGTGGTGGTGGCACAATTATGATGGTGTAGTGATGGTATTAACGGGGTTCACGATGGTGGTTGGTAACTATGGTGGTGATGGTGGTACATAACACATAATTCATATAATACAACATAAGGATAATATCACATTTGATACTCAAACTTTAACAAAAATTTTGATCAAGAATCACGGTTTTAAAATTGACAATTTCAATTTGCAATGGAAGTTTTCAAGATCAATGGCATAACCTGGCTTAACTCCATCCATTGTAGTTAATCTAGTTCATTCTTTTGACCAATAATAGGTTGCTATAAGTCTTAAGTCTTTAATTTAATCACCATACACCACCTAAGATATCCACGAGGTAAGCCAAGTAGCAGTTGTGAACTTTTGCATTTCCATTTTCTTTAAGTTACTGTATTTTCATATTCTTCAAACTTTGAAATTCCAAAAAGATTAAACTAAAACTCAAAAAGAAAATGAAAAAAAAAAGAAAAAGAAAAAAGAACCTAACTCAATGCCAATTCCAAACTCAAGACACATAAAAATTGAAAATGGAAAGAATTTAACATACAAAGAAATTCAATACCTACACTATCAAGCTCAACAAGATAACTACAATTAAAATTTTTTTCATTAACTCATACACGAAAAAGACAATATAGGAATTGGAGGCACTGAAATGGAAAAGTAACAGAATTTGTAAGCACTTTGTTTATTGCTTTGGGATTAATTGGTTACATTGCATCTATAAACAAATTGAAACCTTGGTGAACAAACATGAAAATGCTTCATGAAATTGCACTAGAAATTAGTTTAGGTTAAAAGTTACCTGTTGGGTATTAACTTTGGAGCTATTTACGATATAATGTTTGAGGGAAGTTTTATATCAACTTCATTTTTCTTGTTGCATATTGTCTTGTGGATCGCATGTATTGCATGGGTTCGTCTGAAAGGGCAATTTGTTTTCAAAATACAGTTTGCATCATGGCGAGTCCTAGGTGACCTAGAACTACAAGGTTATGTTTTTTCAAATATTTTTAGAGTTATAAAGGTCTTAAGTTTTGAATTTAGTTTTAGGGTTTCAGATCCAAATTTTAAAGCATTAGAAATGATATTTAGGGCTTTATCGGGTTAAGAAAACATTTCCTCACTCTTACCTAGACAAATTGGATCCTATCCATAAAATCTCAAGTTTCTATCTATAGTGATGAATTTGAATTTGTTCAAATCTGATTTATTATCAAATAAAATTTCCTTAAGGCCATTGGGTGGCCAGAAGGGACACAAACATGTTAGTGGGTGGGCATTGCGTGACCCTATTGCGATCCTATTGGGATTTCATAATTTTTTTTCTTTTTTTGGAATTTAAAAATATTATCTTCTGATAAGTTGTCCCTTGATACTGCTAGTGCAATGTGTAAAAAAGGAGATGGTGATTGGCAATTTCTCAATCTAAAAGGAAAGATGTCTTCAAATTGTAAATTTTATGCATCCTGATTTTTCTAATCCAAATGGACAACAACGACTTTCATCTGAAAAGCAATACCTCAGTTTAGTTCCAGTGGCTTACTGCAGCCAATTTGGGATAAAGAAGTCTTGTTTTAAGGGAAAATTAACCAGAAATACAGGATGTTATTGAAACTCAAATGACATCATCAAACAAATCGAACTCTGAATTCACAAGCTTGACAGAGAAATGAGGAACATCATAAGCTTTACATTAGAAGCTCATTTCATGAGGATGTCGACTAACTCTAAAAACTTTAAAAATTACATACACCCACTTGATGTATGACATTAATCTTTTCCATCAATGGGAGAAGCAGGGTGCTTGAAGTTATCAGGATTGACCTTTGAGCTTCTTCCTAATGAAAAATACCCACGACCCGACGACTTAAGATCTTCAGGGTTTGTGTTTGTCTCTCCTTTCTTATTACCTCTTTTCTCTTCAAATCTTTTCATCTTCTCCTCTTGACGTTTCTGCATAACGTATGCAGGAGCACAACAAGCACCTATGGAAGCCATGGCCAAGTAGCTAGCAAGAGCCCAATATTGAAAATTCAGATATCAACTAGTAGTAGTAGTAATTGTAGGTATTAATTCTGAGAAACCCTATTGTTATATATATATATAATATATATATAAGAAAGGAGCCTTGTGCTTATCCTATGCAAAAAGAAGATAATATTGGAAGTGATAATTGGTCGTCTTCTCCGCGTCCAACCCGTGGCTCAAACAATCATTAATGGTTACTGTATTTGATAGATTTTAAAAAACAAAGATATCTCTCCCCACTCAACACGGATTGTTGTGGCGACATCATTATCAACGATTTTGAAGGTTGAAATAGGATTTAAACCCTTTTTAATTTAGTAGAATTTTTAGTTGAATGAATTTTTTTTTCTTTTCTTTTTTATTATAATTATAAAGAAAAATAGTAAAAAATAATAGTTGTTTATCCCTTAATTATTGGCATTTGAGTCGTAATTCTTTACAAAAACAAAAAAAAAATAGTGATTCCTTAATTTTTTTTTTTTTTCCCTCTCAAATCTACATATTTTATTGGATGGGATCCTAACCTACAATCATGACCCAAGTTACAATGTCCATACTTCATCAATGGGATCCTAATTAACAGTCAAACCATGACTCAAGATACAAATATAATGCTCGTATTTCAATACTCTAGCCAATAGTTAAGTGGTACGAATATAGTGTTCATATATTATCGATAAGATCCTAACTAATAGTTAAACTAATACATAGTATGTTAAATATATTCCAATATATCATCAATATAATTTTATGTGCAATTAAATAAAATAATGAATATTACTTTTTTTACTCTATTTTATATAAAAATTATGATTATATCTTTATGTTATTTTATTTAACAGCCAAAACGTATTGCAAGAATTTTATTGACAGATGAATTCAGGGCATAAATTAAAAAGCTCATAAAAATAAATAAATAAATAAACTGTTTATATTTTAAAAAACGTTGACACATCATGATGCGTTGTTCATATTTTCTAATATAAGAACATGCATGGATGAACTTGATGAGGTCAGAAGTCACATGTTATCCTTTAGTCGGCCATTTAGCAATGGTGGTCTAGGCCACGTGGTATTGAATTATTAGTTCAACTAATGCAAAACATGGGGATGTGAAAGAGAAATCCGGGGGCTTATGCCTTTTATTGAGTATGAAGCACACGAAAACTTTTTTTTCTTTTTTTTTTTTGGTAAAAGAGATATGTGATGACTATTTCAAAGGATCCAAAACTTGCTAGAGCAAAATGCTGGGTACCTTTATTAATATAGCGATGAGCGAGTAATCCTATTTTATAAGTATTCAGCTATGTTTTATTCTATTAAATAGGTTTTGTATAGATAATAGAGTATAAACTTTTTAAAAATTATTCTCACAAGATAGAATAAAAGTATAAGGTCTTCTTATTCTATATTTATCATTAAATTTATATTTTAAGTATATAAGGTATAAGTTTCACGATATTAGATACTCACCTCATAAAAAATTATTAAATGATATTAATAAATAAATAGTAAATAATAATATTATATTTTTTAGTTAATGAATATTTTATTAAAAAGAAAAATGAAGGAGTATAGGCTCTTAAATTAATAACCTAAATGATTAAACTAGTGCTACCTTTCTCACCTTGCGTTTTCCATTTTTTTTTCCTTGTTCTTCCTTGTTTTCTTCTCCAACTCCATGTTTTCCACTTTTTCTCATTATTCTTTCATATTTGCTAAGTAATAATATCATATAAACTTGAAAAGAGAGGAAAAATTACTTTTACTTTTATAGATTTACACATAGGTTATATAGGTTTTGTATATGAAAAATTTGTAATATCACATATAAATTACTTTTTCAATATAGTATAAACTTGAAATTATAGGAAGAACGACAAAATTTACAAATTTTACAAAATACATAAGTTTTATAGGATAAAGGGTACAACGTTCGGTTCCAAAATTTAAAAACTTATACTTTAAAAAGCAAAACATATTTAGTTTCATTTTCATACCTTACTTACTTTATACTCGCTCATTCCTATATTAATACATAAGATGATTTTATATTTTTAATTAATTATCTAACTTTATAATTATAAATATCAATATTTAATTGAACTTTTTGAGAGCAATAACAGTAGTTAAATGAACTCTCTATTTTTTAACCAATAATGTGCCGCCATATGTCCAATTATTTATTTCAACGAAGATATTCCATTTAGATTGTCACAGGCTCTATATGTAGTATGATGACATCTTACAAGGTCCATAATATACCTTATGTTATTTTTATTAAATTAAAGTAAACAAAAGAATCAGGAAAGAAAACTAATAATCATCATCATCAAGAACAGCAAAAAACCCTAAACTTTTACTTGATGCACCTGGATTCTTAGGTCGCAGGGATGGGCCCAAAACCATATGAGGGGTCGCGGTGCAGACCAACTTTTAAAATTTTGGGAAAATAATTAAGAATGTAAATTTGTATATTTTTATTTAAATTTTTATTATATTTATATGTATATTTTTATAAAAAAATATACAAATTTATAAAATATACACATAAGAAATTTTAACGCAAGACTCATATAAAAATTGGGCCAACTCCACCGATGAAGGCCAGCAACATTTGCAAATCATTCTATTGTCCAACAAGTGATAGCCTTCCACGTTAAGGCCATGCAAATTGAAATAAATAAATAAAGAAAAAGGAAAAAGAAAAAAAAAAAAAAAAGAGAGAGAAAGAGAAAGGGAAGAGAGGCCATGTCAACACAATATATCCACGTGCTAGAGAAAAGATTAAGAAAACTAATTTGCTTTCTCTTGTGTTCTTTCCATGGATATGAGTATTTAAATTTCTTCTAGGCTAATGATAATTATAAGATTTGATTCTTCAAGAATTGTAACATTTAATAATTTTTACTATTCTTTTCTTTATCTTGAGTATTCATAATTTTTGGATTTCTTGTTATTATTATTTTATTTGATTGATGCAAAATAAGGTTCCTTTATTCAATTATCAAAATAATATATTTGTCAATTAGAATGTAAAATAGCATAGTTGATTATAAGAAAGATAATTTATTTATGCTATGAAAATATGTAATCTAGTATAAATAGATCAAACTTATGATTTGTTGGCTAGAAGTGGTGATTTCTCTAATTCTTAATGTTATTGAAAAATTAAATCTTAAGAGCTTGTTTAGGATTGTTTAATCAATAATAATAAAAAAAAATTGTTTTGATGATTGAAAAAGTAAGGAGAGCTAAGTTATTAGAGCTTGTTAATAGTTATAACCAACTTATTCAAGATAAAGAACAATTATCTTTGCATCAATGATCAATTATGTGAATTGAAATTGTGATTATACTTTTGGTTAGATGTTTGTTATTATTGATTTTATCTTTTAAGATGCATTACTTTTTATTGGTAGATAATTTTTAAAATTTTTATCACTTTATTTTAGTTTTTTTAAAAAAAAAACCTCCATCTTTGCTTTGTTTTAATTTACCAATCCTATGGATATGAACATACTCATTGCTATACATAATACAATTTATATTTTAAAGTAGGAATTAATATTTGTTAGATTCAACCCCAATCAAATTTTGGATAATTGTTATTGAAACATTTAATATTATTAATTATAATGGATATAAGTAAAACAAAACAATAAAAGAATGTAATTTAAGTAATATAAAATAAATACAATTTTGAAAAAGTAAAATGATTCCTGTAGAATTTGAACCCAAAACCATGTTTATAAAACAATATATCTAACCACTCAATTATATATATAACACTTTATTGAATTTTGTTTTTAAAATATACATATAATATATAGTTTTACATTTAAAATAAATTTTAATGATTAATATTTTTTCAAGCCTAGGGGCTAAGGGCCCCTCTAGGTCCTACCATGCTGATACAACCAGAAGCACATCAAACAACAAAGTTTGGATATTTTTCTAAATTTTTAGGGTTAGTAAACTAAAAGGGAATATGCTTTTATAAGTTTTTATGTATTAAACAAACATGAATATCAAAACGAACTAAGGGTTAAGTGAACCAATAATTGATATAACTTGCAATTGACAATACAATCAACTTGTTAAAGAAAACTTGATATAATTCATGGAGAATTCAATAACAAAACGTTAGTAGGATCTAATATGAAATATGAATCATAATAACGAGCGTATGCCACAATCTCACTAGAGATTCATAAGTACAAAGGTTTACCACAATTAACTATAGTGATTGATAAGGACAAGATAATTAAGAAAACTCAACTAAGAGAACACAAAAACTCATTTAAGGATAGTTTATCATGTCTTCCCCATAGGGTTACATACTTATATAAGGAATAGTTACTAATATGAAATAACTCGAGGAAGGTACAAAGGAAAGGAAACAAAATAAAATAATTACCCTAGTAACTACATCCTGATAATTAGGTAGATTCTAAATATTTCTCTTGCCATATTTGGTAGATGCGAAATATTGCTTGAATTCAAATAAGGATAGAATCTTCATATGCTTCAGTTGTCAAATTGGACTTGGATTTGAAAGTTATCTAAAAGTTCATTCCTGAAACATTTGGAGTCAAACAAAATCTAAAATATAGTTACAATTGAAAGCTGCTAGAAGTAAGAAACAATAGAGCATTCAACTCAAAAGTTAGACATGTTAGAAGCACTTAGATTCTAACATCACTGTTTGCATAGCTCTTCATTGAGTTCATCCATTTTTTGTTTGACTTTAGTTCTAAAGGATCCTTGGAAATGCACCTCCTGTGTTTCTAATTCACATTCTCAACATCAAAAGTTTAGAGCCTTTGCTTCTACATCTTTCCATCATACTTGTTCCAGCAAGCTTGGTCTCGCTTCTACTTATTCAAGCCTTCACTTGCCCTCAGCCTTCTAGATCCATAACCTAAGTTCTAATTCCTCTCATTAACCTTCTCTCTTTTTAAATTTACACAAACCTATTTCCAAAAAATCAAAGCATTATTTAAGAGTACATTAAAATCTGGTCAATTAAAACATAAAATTTTAATTTTTTAAGGCTATGCTACTTACAAGTGGCGAGCACTTTATTGAATCAAATTTATTAATTTCATGTTTAATTTAAAGATTATATTTGAGTTAAATATATGTTTTTTATTCAAGAGATGTTTTATATGTAAGCTTTTCATTTATTTATTGTATAATGTTTTATATAAACATTAGTTATTAGATATATTTCTACCTAAGGCTATCAATTTACATTAACAATCATGCTCCGTGTCCAAATTTAATAAATTTGTATTTAAAAACCTCAACTTACATCCTAACCCATTTTTTAACCATGTTTAAAAACCTAAAATCATAACCTAACTAGTTTAATAAACACATTTTATATCTTGTTTAAACATGTTTATCAATTAGCATAATAAAGTAAATCATCCATTTATTACATTGCATCATTGCATTAAATTGAGCAATTGATTACATTAATATTAGTACCAATATCTACATCCAACATATCCCCTTCATTACCACTTCAAGAGACCACCAAAGAGTCCATATAAAAAAATGATATATATAAAAAGGATATCGTTGTTGAAAACATTCATAAAAATAGTTTATCATCCTCTTCATCTTCTATAAGTATTTTCATATCATCAAATAAGTTAATTTGTATGGCATCTGTTTGAACAATTTAAGTACTAAAATTTTGTGAATGTATAAGCAAGCAAGAACTTATGAGGCTCGAGTAATAGGTTGCTAAAACAAATAGGTATAAAATTATGGAAAAAATTAATTATCACCATCTAGTGTAGATATTATTGGCATTAGATATCTAAAAGTGGAATTCATTTATTATATCAAAGAGGAGATCATAAATGAAAATAAAAGTAAAAGAAGAATCGATCATTTACACAAGACAAGAACATGGGTTTCTATTTGGGGTGGGCATTGTTTAGTTTGGTATGATTCGTTCCTCAAACTAAATCGAATCATATATTATAGTTTGATTTTTTTTTCCTAAACTGAACCTTTGAACTATTTTTACATGTGTTTTTTTTTTCTATACAAATTAATAACTCATGAAAAATTGTACTAAACATAAAAAAAAATTAATTCATTATCATTTTTTCGATATAACTTACCATTTTTAATGCCCATTTGATATATCTAAGGAGGTTTTATTACCTGTAATTCTAATTTTTATATCAATTATTAAGAAAAAAATATGAAAAAGAAAAAGTAGTGAGTTATTCGATGAAAACCAAATAAGAGAAGGATTTAAATAAGCAATGTGAAAATTTATTACTACCACTTTTTTTCTTACTATTTATGGTTTTGATTCATAATTTTTTCAAACCTAAAAGAAAATGGTTTGGTTTAACTCACAATTTTTTTAAACTTAAAAAGACAGTTCAAACCTAATTTACAATTTAATTTGTTTTGAACCGTTTCAATTCATGATTTGATCTATAATTTTGTCTAACCTTAGTTTCTATAAGAAAAATGGACGTCATATCATAAATAAAACTATTGAAACTGTGAATGCTGCTAACTAAATCATTGATTCAGTTGAATAGTAAAAAATAAAGCTATGAACTTTTAATGAGAATGAAAATGAACATTAGTTACTCTTCTATAAGTCAGACTCTATTTTATATCTATACTTCAACAAAACTAACTAACTAATACAACCAATCAATGAAAGACATGTGGAAAGTAAAAATAAAAATCAAACTATTTCTGTAAATAAATACAATATATATATATACACACACACACAAAACCCTTAAATTTCCACTTTGAAACTTCATACATTGAATTATTAAATAAAATAGAATAAAGTACACCCCTCATGTTTGCTAATGATGTCCTTAGCTCCATATTTTTTAAATTAAGTGTTTGGATTCCTAACTTTTACAAAACTTGCCTTTTGGTCCTTTTTTGCCAATGGTAAAGTAATTGAAAAATATTTAAATTAAAAAAATTACATATAATAATTAAAAAAAGAAATAGAGAGAATTCCTTTATATATATATATATATATATATTTGTTTGGTTTTTTAATTTTTTTATACTTAATAATTTCTTTTTTTACTTATTAATTTATAGGAGTTTAGAAGCACTTTTATGAAGATTTGAGGTTCTAAATGCTCAAATTCAAAACTTGGATGGTTTAAGTATGCATAAAATAAATATAAAAAATATATATTTGTAATTTACCCAGTTAAAACATAAGATATCAACTTTGTAGGATTATTTGGCAAGTTGCCACCTTTTGCATTGCTTTGCAAGAGTTTTCATGGGAGTTCCTATTATGTAGTTATTGTTTATTTGGATTCTTTTAATATTAGTTGATTAATATTTGTTCTAGACTTTTGAAGTTCCTATTATGTCCTTTGTTTTAATTGATACTCTTAGAGGGCTAAATGTAATTTAGGACCTTGTGCCCATTAATTAATTAGATTTGACTTTTTGGGTTAAAATAGTAGGTCCAAATAGCCATTTGAGGCAACCTAGCTTCATTGGATATCAATATGAACAACTTTAGCTTGGTAAGATATCTAATGAAGGCAAATAAAAAAAGAGACAAGGGAGAGCATTGCTACCAAGGAAATGGAACCAAATAGGTCTCTAGGACAATTAGTTTCTATCATACAATTAGTGATGGGTTTTTAACAAGTTAGAGGTTTGCATATGCACCCACGTTTATGTGAAGGAACTAGAGGCTAGGATTCAACTTATATTTTGGGTCAATACGATGTGCAAGAAGTAAACTAGGAGTGGTGAAATCCTTTAAAAAAAAAGAAGAAGAGGAAAATGAGGTTCAATTTAAAGGATTAAGCACCCACTCCATGACGAGATCTACCTCACTTACCACTATATATGAGAGTTAAATACAACTCTTCTATTAAAATAAAGGCACATATCGAGAACTTAATTAGATTAATCATCCTTTTAAGTCTTTTAAGTAGTCATTGATAGTATGGAAAATCTCTTCTCACAAAGGGAAAGATGATTAAAAGGTTTCAAATTATTAAATTCATATTGTAGACGTTATTTGATATCATGGAGACAATATTTATTCCCAATTGGCTAAATGTGATACACACAATTAAATGGTGTTTCAAACTTGCGCATTGAGAAAAAATATAAATTATATACTACATTGGTGCTAGACTCTTGTAATATAAATTGTGTATACGCATGTATAGTGGTAGTGCAACTATTTCACAAGTGCATATTTGCTAAGCGATCTCTTAGTCATTAGAAAGGTTTATCTAATTCCCAAACGCCTTCAACTTTGTTTGAAGGACTTTGGTCAAGAAGCAAAATGTAGAGGGCTAAATGCAATTTAAGGCCTTGTACCCATTAATTAATTGGATTTAACTCTTTGGTCTAAGGTGATAGAGTCTAAAAAGCTAAATCCATGACCTTTGGGATGATTAAGGGAGATTTGACGTGATAGGCTTAGAGTAAAGCCTCTTGGATTGGTTGGTCCAATTCAACTTTTCTTACTAAGGCTTGCGTATTAAAAGCTTTTAATATGCCTGGATTCATGAGAGGCCCATATGAGAGCTTATTCACTCATGACCATTTATCACCATCACCATCTAGCGGGCGAAATTTATAGCTAGACCCTATAAATATCTAAGGTATCCTCATTCAAAAGGAGACTTTTTGGGAGAAAAAGGTTGTTATTTTATCAAATTACTCTCTCAAAAGATCAAATTGAGAATTTAGTGAAGAACATTTTCTTGTCACGAAACGCTTGAGCCTAATTGAGATTGCTTACTCTTTCTCCCCATTCTACTCATCCTTGATCATCCTTTTTCATGCCATTACACATCACTCCTCTAAGTTTACATGTAACGCGAGGATCATGCAACGTGTATGTGACCACATTGCGATCTGATGCACCCACTTACAATACTCTTATGTTTATACCCTTTATTTACAACTAGGGTTTTTAAGGCTTTATTTATTGGTTCCTTTTGAAAACATTATTCATCTTTGACAGTATCGAAAAACCCTAAAAGTCTTCTCTTGTCTTCTTTCTTTTTTTTTAATCCATTTTCTTTAGTTTTGTAGTAAGCCCTATTTAGATCTAACTATATGTAACATTAATTAGATTTAAACACAACCATTTGATCAGATTGAATATGCATCATATCAATTGATTAAGTCAAAAACCACATTTTGATCTAATTACTACTATGTCAAATCTTGTAACTAAATCATCCACATCCATTAATTTTTGTTCCTGTTTGTTTTTTCATAAACCCTGAAAACCTAAAAATCTAAAAACTCAAAACCAAACACTCTTAATTCAATTCATATCTAGGCTTCTTTACGCAAATCAATCATTGTTACATACTTGTTTTCAATTAATCCAAGTTTCTTTTTCCCATAGTCCACTAACCTTTCATGGGATGGAAACACAACGACTCCTCCCCCACCCAAATATATATATATATAACATATGAGCTCACTCTATATACACACTACACCCACACATGAGTCACCTCCCTTGGTTTATTTGAATTTTCCTACATAAGTCCACAAGTAAGGATTAAGGAGCACTAGTATAATAAAAGAAAAAGATGAATTGCTCTTACCTCAATCTCCTTGATTCCATACTCCTTAAGAGATACCTTGGCTTTCGCACCTAAGGTGGAAAATGATAGAGAGAGAAATTCTAGGTTTCTATACCTAAAAGAAGTAAAAGTGAAGAGGAAAGGAACAAACATATTCCTTTTATAAAGAAAATGTTGGTATAAATTGTAATATAGAATAGTAATTTTATATTGATGAGAAAAGGAGAGAGTGAAGTGTTTATAAGGTTGGTTATAGACCAGTTGTGGGCCGATTGTAGAACAATTATTAATCGGTTGTAAGGTTGGTTGCTGACTAGTTGCAATCTTTTTTACTGGTTAGTTATTGGTTCATTACTAGATAATTATTGACAATTTTATCAACAGACATGCTTATTAAATAAACAAGCATAAACCAATGGATATATCTATTTAAATTAAAAGGTTGTATCTTTCCAATTAAAACAAATATGGTAGATCTCTTCAATTATTGAAATATGATTTTCACAAATTTACAAAAGAGAGTTTTATAGAGCTCTGTTGTGTCTTGAGGGTGACTTGTTATTTATAGCAAAGGTAATATCACCTTAGGAAAGTTGATATTTTACACCTCAAAGCAATTATTTTCTATCTCTAACAATTTAGTTTTAACAATACAAGGTGATATCATGGAGACAAAATAGGGTTTAAGTTCTTATTTGAAAGCGATGAATCATGACTTTATCAAACTTGATTGTTTTGAGGGCATAAAATTTTTAAAGTTAGAAGGACAAGATATATTTCTTTGGATTGCAATCAATGTCTTTTACGTCCTTGATCTAGACTTGTAGTCTATGTCTGTTCCTAAGCTTAAAGATAATGCTACTATGAAGGAGGCATGGAAGAAATGCAAGAACAATGAAAAGGTATGCTATGGTCATATTCTAAATTCTCTAATTGATTGTGTGTATGATCTATATCCAAGTGGAGTTGATTTTGTTTAAACTTCACCCCCCCCCCCCCCCCCCCCCACATTGGAATGAGTATAAGAAGAAGGTGTTGCATTCTATGGGAAATTTCACTATTGAAGAGTTTCAAACTCATCTACAAATTAAAACTAAAACTAACAGTCATATACATAATAGAATTTTTTCTAAAAGAACACATAATAAACTTATGAAGTTATGAATGGTAGAAAGTCAAATCTAACATATCTAAAAGTGTAGGGGTATCTTGCATTTTATGATGTTTTTAATCCACAAAAGAACAAGTTAAGACCAAGAGGTATCAAAATTTTGTTTTACAAGTCATGCATAGAATTATATAGTATATATATATTAATAGATTTGGAATCAAATGTAATTGTTGAATGTATACATGTTGAATTCTTTTGAGGATAGAAGTGCACATGATTTTGTAGATGATACAAGGGAGAAAGAAATTGTTTTGACTCCCAACATAGCTATGAGAGAGAAACAAAAGAAAAGTGATAGTTCCATTAAACCAAGAAGAAGTTAAAGAATCAAGAAGGAGAAATCTTTAGATTCTGACTTTGTTTCTTTCGTATCTATTATCTTCCTTGTTGAGGGGAATAGAACTCAAGTATCAAACAAATTCCCAATTCTATTCCACACAAAAGAAGATTATAAAACATTTAGTGATATAATGTCATCTAGAGATGCTTCATTTTGAAAGGTGGTAGTAAATGGTAAAATGAATTCAATTATGTCCAACAATAAATGGATATTAGTTGAGGAGCCATTAGTTAGCCATCTAAGAAACAAACTTGTATATCACATTTAATAATGGATTTTGAGTTTATTTCTCTTATAGTGACAAGCAAGGAAGCAAAATGGTTGATAAATTTATTACTAAATATAAAGTTGTGGCCACAACCAATACCAATTGTTTCCTTATATTGTGATAATGCAATGTATAAAGTGTATAACAAATCTATAATAGCAAGTCTAGACATATAAGCTTAAGACATGAGCATGTTCATGAGTTGATCTCAAGTGGTATCATTACCATTATCTATGTGAAAATTTAATGAGATCAACAAGAAGTGGAATGGGACTTAAGTTGAAACCCAATAATGACACCAACAATGGTAACCTAACTTCGAATTAGAATAATTAATTAGGTAAATTGCGCGGGCCTCCCCTAATAACTTTTGTAATTAGGTAGACACCCCCTATTTTTAAAATAACACATTTACACCCCTAAAATAAATGTAGAACCTACATTTCCTAAATATGTAGCAACTAAGATATCAATTAGGATGACGTAGAAATTATATTAGAGCAAAAATTTTACCACGTCATTTAAATTGCTGATGTGGCAAATATTTATTTATTTTTTAATTTTTGTTTGATTTGAGCAAATAACTGATACCCACCCGAACCTAATCCACATTACTCATAGATAGTCTAAACGTGTTCATCTCTTTATCAAAACTAGAACCCACATTACCTACACATAGTTCTATCTCAAACTGTAAGCCTAAACCTAAATCCAAACCTCAACCTCTGCTTCATCTCTCGATCACAATGGATTTTTGCAGCAAACTCTAATTTGAAGTTAGAAAAAATTGAGAGAAATGCCCAAATTTGAACCCTAACACTAAAATGAAAACCTGACCCTTAAGTCATTTGTCATTAGAGATGAGACAAGATGTCTAGGAAGGCTACAAGGAAAAGCCTTGAGATATGTTGTTAAATTATTTGTTGTGGGTGAATTTATGTATATGCAAATGGATAATTTTTTGTTGTTGGTATGTGTAGATGTCAATTTGTACATATAGAGTAAAAAAGTTTGGTTGTAATGTTGATATGCATTGTTGCTATTAATTTGTAATTCTAGAGTAAGGATGCGTTGTTGCTGTTGATTTGTATATATCGAGTAAGAAATTTTAATTGTAATGTTGATATTTATTGTTGTTGCTGCTTGCAACATGTTCGATGAAAATTGTCAAAGAACTGTAGTATACGATATGTAATGTATTATATACATTTGCAAGGTATTCAATGAAAGTTCTCAATGAACTATTGTATATTTATTTACTTTGAAATGAATGTGATTGGCAAAAGTTCTCGATGAATTGTTGTTTTGTTCTATAATATAAGCTTGTCTCTACAAAACAATATGTTAATGCTTCTAAAAGCTAGAAAATCTACGAGAAACTATATTATAATTGTAACTCTTATGGGTGGCTTGCCCAGCGTTTCCCGATCGAAAAAAACTATATTATGATTGTGATTCTAAACATATTAGAACGTGCTTTCTTACAATAGTGATTTTACGTTCTACTTTTCTTAAGAAATGTGGCATCCAATGGGTATGGATTATTTGTTCAAGTCAAATAGAAACTAAAGAAAAAAAAATCAATTAAATATTTGTCATGTCAACAATTTAAATGTTGTGGCAAAATGTTTATTGCAATATAATTTCTACATTAGCCTAATCAACACGTCAACTACCACATATTTAAAAAATGTGGGTTCCACAGTCATTTTAGGGGTGTGAGTTCTCTATTTTAAAAATAGGGGGTGTCCATGCAATTACGAAAGTTACTAGAGAAGATTTATGCAATTTACCCTAACTAATTTTAAAGTTTAATGGAAGAAAACAAGTTACTATAAAATGTCTGTTTTAGCACCAAATAATCCCATTTAAATTAATAGAGTAGTATTAGAAGGATAAGTAACTAAAGCTCTTAATGAAGTTAAATATAAAAGTTTTTCTTCACCTATATGAGCGTAGAAGTGGTGCCACTTTGACAAGAGCATATTGGATTCACTCTTGTAAATATTCATAAATCTTAAGATTAGCACATGATCATAATGGTGCTAAAAGCAAAGATAAACCTCTTAGTAAATTGATAGATATTATGTCTACAATATTTTTAGTTTTAATACTAAAAGTATTGGTTTAATTGATAAGACACCATTTACTTCATTAAGATTGCAACGTACTTGCATTAATTAAAGGTTTAAATCAGAGATCCCTTCTTATATGTGTGATATTCATCATGTGAAAAGTCTATATTACAATTTAGTGGGGGATTGTTAGTGTAAATTGTAATATAGAGTAGTAATCTTAAATTAAAGAGAAAAATGAGAAAGTGAAGGGTTTATAAGGTCGGTTATAGACCAATTATAGGCTAGTTGCAAAATGGTTGTTGATCAGCTGGCTGGTTATTGATCGGTTGCTAACCAATTGCTAGCTAGTTGTTGGTTGGTTCCTATCTGGTTACTAGTTGGTTCTTGGATGGTTATTAACAATTTTATAAATAGTCATGTCTATTAAATAAACATGTATAAATCAATGCATATATTTGTTTAAATTAAATAGTTGCGTCTCTTCAGCGAAAATAAATCAAAGGATATATCTGTTAAGATTAAATGGTTGTATCTCTCCAACAAAAATAAATATGGAAAATCTCTTCAATTATTGAAATGTAATTTTCACAAATTTACAAAAGAGAGTTTGAGAGAGTTTTGCTGTAACTTGAAGGTAACTTGTTCTCTATAGTAAGAAAGCAATAGCATTTTAGTAAAGTTCATATTTTACGTTTTAAAATCATTATTTTCTATCTCTAACAATTTTGCTCTAATAGAAAAAACAAACGGCTATTTATCAATGCAACCATAGCTAGAAGATAAATCATTTCTATCATGTTCTTAGGGAGATCATGAAATTCTGTAACAAGTAAAAACAGACATGTGTTATATCATCGAGAAAAGGGAGAAGATAAGCATATGGTTTCACGATGAAGTCTAATATAATGTTACAAAGCTGGCTCCTAAAGTGAAACTCGACATGGCATTTTTACATGTATTTGTTGAGTTTTCTCTGAGCATAATCCTCGTAATGATACATTCCATTCATTATTAACACTTGCTGGATCTCCCGCACCCGGCATTATGCGATTCATATGGATTCTTCTTCCTCCGCCATCACTGTACCCTATACAGCACCCCTCCTTAATTTCATCAACACTTTCATTGTTTCTATTTTTATTATTCCTTGCTTCATCATTTCGTTGAGTCTTTCCTTTACTCGACTTAGTATTTTATATTTAATCAACTTGCATGGTGGCATGCTATGACACCTACTTTAGGGGAGAAGATAGAATTATTAAAGAGATAAACTAAGAATAATTTTACTGGATGGAATAAAACCTACGTAATTAAGTTAAATAACGCAACCCAAGTTAATGGACCATGTGACCTAACCCTTGTATACTTCCATGTGTGGCATGTAGCATGACCATTGAATATGCCTTATTACATGTGGTATGCAATGTCCGATGAATCTTTTTTCCATAACAAGACATGTGATGGAAGTTACTTAGCCATGTATATACGTGGGTTTTTTTTTTTTTTCCAACCAGATTTTGTTGCATCATGTCCAAAAACCCTAAGACACTTACATTTGATACATAAAAATAATTTAGAAGGGAATAAAATGAAATGGTTTAGAATGAAATGAAATGGAATCAACAATAAAATGCCAAAATCTGTTCTTATATTTGAAAACATTCACATAATGAAATGATATATAGTGGTATTTATTAAAAAAGCCCTTGATTCGTGGATGTCATAGATATATATTAATAAAGTTAAGAAAATTACAAGTAAACGGATCAACATTATACTAAATGGTTTAAACATAAGATCTATTATAATCCCGCAAATATGTTAACTAATTCTAATAGAGAATTCACTATTGTTCATAATTATGTCATAATGGGATTTCCTATTTAAACTACTTAATGTAATGTTGATTCTCTATTTTAATAATTTAAAAGTTTAATCCCTCCATTTGAATGGGCCCAAATGTTAATCCATTAGCTTGTAATTTTTCCTAATGAAGTTAAAAAAAGGTTATTTAAGTAATTTTCATTAATGAGAATGAAATGGAATTATGATTCCCTCTTAAAATCGGAATCGTTGATAAGAACACAACAGCAACGTCCATAATCCCAACTGTGATGAATACATATATACATATAAATAAACCACATATAACAACACATGACGCCTTGGCCAAACCACACATGTATACACACACACCCATATATATACACACGAGTCAAGTTGATAGATTTCCACCTCTTGTACTGCACCGTGGAGAGAAAAAAAAATACAACTTCTGTTAAGTTGGACACCCTCCTACACAGTCACGGACCAGCAGCATGTTATACACAAGTATATATACATATATGTTTACACAACAACGTTTTGCAACAAAACACCACAGCACAATATATATATATATGCATATAATGGCGAGGATGACGAGAAGATCAGACAAGGCCAAATCAGATTCATAGGAGATGCCAAGATCGTGCCCGTGATGAATTCCTACCGCCTATATAAAGACATTCCACTGCAGCAAATAAAACAAGGTAGATTAAATTAGGTAGATAGCATTAGAGTAGAATAGATCAAATGGATAGAAAACCAGTAGATAGAATTAGTTTAGGATCAGAATTAGATTAGCTAAGATTAGTATAATAGATGGATTAGAGTAAATTAGAGATTTTTATATTTTTAATTTTAATGCTTTTATTTATGCCCTTTTATTATTGTTGCTGTTAGAATTTACAAGATGATAGCTTAAATTCCCTTTTATATTTAGGTGCAATGAACTCTAGAATGAACATGCAATTTTTATGATTTTTTATTCAATAATTTATTTATCATTCTTGTGATTCGATTATATTTCGTATTGTTTTTAATTTAATATTGCCGACATATTAGTTGAAATTTGATTTCTTATACAAAGAATGGGAGAGAATATATAAAAATAAATCTAGCATAATTAAAAGGAATTGAATGCAATCATAGAGATAGGATAATGTAATTCTTTCATATTATGGTGAAACCTAATAGTGGAATTCATAAATCAAATGTAATGCAATTTTTGGAGTTTTAATTAAGAAGATATTTCAATTAATTAACCTAGAATAAGGAATTAGTATGACTCAAGAGAGCTATTAGTTCAATTTAGGAATTTCCACAATTCAAGAATAAAATAAAAATTTGAATAATAATTAATTAATTACATTAGTAAATCTAGGAGGATTTAATACCCAAATACATTTTAATTGATTATTGCTTTCTTTAATTTATTTGCTATTTATTTTATTTACTCGTTTATTTAATTTTTCTGATTATATAATAAGAAAAAGGGTTAATACTAGTACTCGTAATCCTTGTGGGATCGATACTCGATATTTTTATCCACTATACTATAGAATCGATAAGTACACTTGCTTATAAGTCTAAAGATAGATAGTAGGAAAACCGATATCAATGTGTCTTCACATAATGAGGACATGTGGTGGGTCGTAGCGTTCCTAGGTTTCAAAGTGTTACATTTATCTTGAGAAATTTTTGTAATAAGTATTTTATAACTTTACATCATTATATTAAGTAAATTTAAAAGGTGTTTCATACACTGATTATTATGTCCTTGAACCAATAAGATGCATGATACTACTTAGAAACATAAGAATAACTACTAAGTATGGTCATATTAGCATTTTTGTCATGTACACCAGGATAGCATAGATTTTAAAGAGCAAAATTTAATATGATATTAAGCACAATTTGGTGGTTAGGTGCATGACCTTATTAGTATGAGCTCATGGATTTAAAACTTACTAAAATTGTCACTTTTTTCAGTTTGAATTAATATTTATGCTATCAATAAGGTAAGCTCACCCCTTGCCTACATTGCACAATCTGCATCTATCCCTAAAGCCAACTTCACTATTAAAGACACATGAAATCTTTGTCATGCCTCGGAACATATGGCCAATGACAACTTACCATGTACCCCACTCAAGTAAGATGCACTAAAGCTTTTCTACCTTTATATGAGTTTCTAAATGGATTTTAGTTTTTCAAAATCCTTGATTAGTTTTTGTAATTAAAATGCTCGATCGATCTTTGAATAGTGACTTGATGATTTGAAAAATGATCTTTGAAAACTTGTAGAAGTTTTTAGAAAACATTACTAATAAAACCTCAAAATAACATCATATAATGATTAGATAAAAGATTAGGGCTCTCTGACCTAAAATGTCCAAAGTCCACAAACAATATAAAGTCTAGATACAACTAAGATGGAAATGAATATGGAAATTTCAAGTCTATAAAGATTAGGGATAATAAAGGATAAGTAGATAGTTTATAACAAGCTTGAAGTAAATCTAGGCAACAACAACAATAGAAACACTAAACATCATCATCCTCTCAACAACCAAGATTCATTTATTTATATAAATTTAAGCATAATCACACATCACATGAGTACTCATGACTCTAGAACAATACGATAGGGTAATTAGGGTCTAATCCCACTACAGCAAGCTATTGGAGGTTAATAAGATTAGTCGGACTCTATGGCTAAAAAGAAAAATGAAACAGCAGTCTCGTATAGAGTATTATCTATCGGGTCCCATAACTCTACGGAACACTCGCATGGCTTCTTTCCATTCTCACCAACCATTATTCCAACACAATTCTCTCCTATCAATTACCTACCAAGCCACCATCGATGACTTAAGCATTAACTATTGGTTATATTCAAATGTAAGCTCATTAAGCACATAACATCATTATAAGCATACACCTATAACCTCAAATACAAGCATTCATTAAAAAAGATTAAACTTACTAATTCACAAGGACTCTTTGAGCATACATCAATAACCTCATTAAGCAAATAATATCAAGTTCATTACATTCAAATGTTCCAAAAAGATTATGGAAATCCAACTTTAACTAAATTTCCCCTAAATTCACTATACACTCCATAATCAAAACATTTGCCACCTAAACCATCCATAAGTGCATATCTCTAACAAGATAGTTTTTTCCTTTATTCTTGAAGCCTTAAATCCCATATTAATTAAATTTAGAGTAAACTAACAAGTGAATTGTATAAAAGCAGGCATTCAAATGTAATTCCATGGTAGCTGTCAAACTCCCAAAAGCATTTCATTTACATGTAAGATGTAGACACTTTCCTAACGTATTATTATTTCGAAGTGCATTTTTGTTCAAAATTACTAGAATATTTATAAAAAGTAACATAAAATATTTATAAATAAGATTCACTAGTCTTTATTTAGTGTAATTAAACATTTTCATCATTACACTTAAGACACAAATGATATTTTAAAATATCATTTATCACAACTTGATCTTATGTGCTTTAACCTTTTTGTGTTTTCAAATTATACAACATTGACTATTAGCAAGATTTAGTATAATGGTGTGAGAGCTTATAATGTCAACCAAAAGTGCAAATAAAATTCAAAATGTGAAAATTACAATCGAAGAAATCAACGTTTATGGTTAAGTTCAAATAGAGGATCAAACTCTCAAATGATTAACATAGAAAATTAACATTGTGTTGAGTAGTTTAAATAAGGGATCCCATTGTGACGTCATTATGGATAGTAATAGACCATCAATTTAAAACACTTAGCATATTTTTAGGATAATAACAAATCCTCTATTTAAATTACTTAGTATAATGTTGACTTTCTATTTTAACTACCTAAAAGTTTAATCTTCTATTTGAACTTGACTCCAAATATTAATCTAGTTCAAATAAAAGATTGAACTTTCAAGTGATTAAAATGAAAAATCAATGTTAATCTAAATAGTTCAAATAAATGATTCATTATAACACTATTACAAATAGTAACAAATCCTTAGTTTAAACCACTTAGCATGCTTATAAAAATATAATGGATTCTATATTTGAATTACTTAGCATAACATTAATAATCTATTTAAATCACTTAAAATTTTGATCATTTACATTAACCACTTAATATAACTTTAATCGTTTATTTTAACCACTTAAAAATTTGATCTTCTAGTTGAATTTAGCCCCAATATTAATTTAATTCAAATAAAGAATTGAACTTTCAAGTAGTTAAAAAAAAGTATCAACATTACTAAGTCATTCAAATAGGAGATCCCATTAAGGCATCATTATAGATAGTAATGAATCCTTAGTTTGAATCACTTAATGTAGTAAACAAATCTTTTATTTGAACCATTTAATATAACATTAATCTTTTATTTGAAGCATTTGAAAATTCAATTATTTATTTTAACCATTTAATATAATATTTATCATCTATTTTAACCACTTAAAAGTTTGATCCTCTATTTGAACTTAATTTCAAACGTTGATCCTTTTACTTGTAATTTTCTCAATTAAAAAATAATGGGAACATGGTTTGTTGTTGTTGTTGGGTTTTTTTTTTTTTTTTTCATTTCACATATTACAACTGTTAAAGAGAAAAAAAAATTGAATCTAATGCATTCCTTTAATAGACCTATATTCATCCTAGGGTTTATCCATAGATGTTCAAGTCTTCTAGAAATGTGCGATCCCACTAAACAAAAGAAAAGAAAAGAAAATTTTGTGAGTAAAAGAGAGCAAGAAGATCCTACGTAATTAGATACAACGCATATTGCATCTTCCTTTCAAGTCTTTACCACTCTAGTAGAAAATTTCTCTTATATAGACAATGACATAAGAACATAAAATAGCAAAACATGCGCTTCTTCCTTATTTTTTTAATGCATTATAAAAACACTGCTTTTACTACTGTTACCAAGGATTTTTGGATCTGATCAGCGGGTTTTTTTTTTCCAACTTTTTCTCCATATTTTTATATCATTTTACTTAGTAAAGAAGATATCAAATACACACACACACAAATATATATATTTATATATATATTATTTTTATAGAACTAAATATCTAACAAATATATTTATAAAATAAGGCTTATTTACCATTTTATAGAAAAAAAAATGGATAATGTTATTTTTCTCTGATGAATATACTATATTTTTAAGCATTTTCACTTAAAAGTATGTAAATGTGAACTTTCACTCATCAATCCTCAATTCTCATTCTCTAATTACCATTTTCACCATAATAATAAATTATGAAAAAGATAATTTATCTAAATATTGTAAACAAAACATATTTTAAATAAATATAAATTGGATACAGATAAGATACATATAAAAATAAATACAATCCAAATATGCAAGTAAATTGTGCTTAACATATGCCTTTTTGTAATAAATAATGCTTAATTGGCAAATAGATCTACCCTTGCTTCAAAAGCACCTAAAGTCATTTATAAAATGGAGTAGAGAAATAAAAATGAATGGAAATACAAAGAAGGAATTAGTGGAGAAAGAAAATATAAGGAAAATACTCATATTTTGTTTGATATCCATGAATGATCTTAGAATGGAATAAGATTGAATAGATTAAAACGGAAATGAATGAAACAAAATCAATAATAGAATATCAAGTTAACTTCTATGTTTAGAAACATTAACATAATAGAATGAAATGGTACACAATAATATTTATCAAAATTGATATAATAAATATATATTAACAAATTAAAAAAGGTCATTTAGGTGCATTTTCAAATGCGAAACTTGAAATTATTCAAATGTGAATGAAATAAAAATAAAGGATCATAGGCAAATAGAAATAAATAAAGGTACAATCATGAATCCATCTTTTAAAAACTCATCTAAATGTGGAAAAAAAAATGATACATGAAATTGCGATTCTATTTTGAGTTTATTCCGACGTACTAAATACGAAATTATTTAAATATGAAAAGAATAGAAATAAAGTATCATACAATGAATATAAATCAATTCCCTTCCCTTTTCCATCCTTCTTCCATAGAAACCATGAAAGATGATTCTTTTCTCTCTAATTCTCTCGTGACCTCGGTTATCCAATCCATTTCCAAACAAAAAATAGATGATTTCTTTTTTACTCTAGTTTTTTCCTCTCCTCAATTATCCAATCCAAACATGCTGTTTATGTCAATGTGGCTGTGGATAATGCAGGTTTCGGTTTTCAAATTATGGAACGCATCCTAGCCACTTACCCCTAATAATACCACAATATAGTGTTTAAGTGGAGATTAATTTTGCCATTCCACAATCAAGTGGTCTCCACCTCAAAACATCACTATCACTATTTATATCTCGATTCAATTTTTAATTTTATTATTAATTTATATATAATAATAAATATTTAATAATAAAATTTAAAATTAAATTAATCCTATTAAAATAATAAATAAAATTTAAAAAAAAAATCCCCTTTCATCAACCATATACTCCTTTTTCTTTACACGTGCAAGTATGTCAATGAACGTCCAAAGGCATGGACCGACAACCAAACTTTATCCTAATTTTAAAAAAAAAAAAAAAAAAAAAAAAAAGGAGAGGGGTTTTCAACAAGGAAAGGCGCAATAAAAATAAATAAATAAATAAGAAAAAAATAATAATTGATCCACTTCCATGGTAACATAGTTTACCTTGAGCCTCCGAAGCTTATCCACTTAATACTAACAAATTTTATTCCAGCACCTTGTGACGACAATATCGGAGAAACAATGTTAGATTTTAAATTATAAATAAGGAAGACGAAAATAAGAAACTACACCTTGATTCAAACTTTCAGAGCTTGACAAATTACAATTTAGCTTCATTTTTGTTTTTTTTCCTCCCTCAAATCACCATGAAAAGATTTTTATGTACAAACAGGTAAATATGAAAAACTAACACCTTTTGCAAATAAAATTACTTAATTAAAAAAAAAAAGAAAAGAAAAAAGATATTTGCAGGATGAGGTGAGATGAAAAAGACTGAGACATCTTCAAGCAGAGAAGAACCCATCAGATGCAGCAACACCTATTTGACTTTTAGGCTTCAAGATCCACTTGAAATCCTCCAATTTGTCATACCCTCCAATCCTTTTCTTGAGATTGTCAGCCAAAGTTGAGACATTTGACAACAATCTAACCTCTCCTTCAGCTTCATGATGCTTTCTTGTGGGGTTCTTCATCATCCTTTCATACTCTTCAGCCACCAAAAGAGCAATATCTGCCATATTCCTAGAGCTTGCTTCTTCTTCTTTGTTCTCTGTGATGATTGGATATTTCTTAATTATCTGAACTTGGGTATAGGAGATTTCTATGGAGGAGAAAATATCAGGATGTGGGTATTTATAGAGATGATGTTGGATGAAAGTAATATGTAAGCCATCCAAGGAATGGATGAGCCTTGTACGACAACAAAACTATTTTGTTTAATGTCGACTTCTGTTTTGGGTTCGGTGGTTTTTGGCTTTTCAGAACACATTTTAGTGGTTTCCCCATTCCGAATTCTACGGACATAAATAGCCATAGGAAATAATATTCTAAAAAGGAAAAAAAAAAAAAAAATCTCACCTTTTTACTATTTAAATCTTATTATATCTTTTTTAAGTGCATATAATTTTTGGAGCATTTTAAAAATAAAGAAAGTAATAGGATCCGAATTTCTATGAGAGCCGAATTTTTTATTTTTTTTTTGGGTAATAAAACGCCATGTATCAAGTTAAATGATAAAAAAGTAGATAAAAAATTGACACGTGTTCTTTTTACTAATGTTTATCCTGCATTCCCTCCATAAGTAGAGAGAATGATTTATGTTAAGAAAAACTCACTCCTAAAAATTCATTTCATCAATTTTCTAAGTCTTTTCTAAATAAAGGAAAAGTGATTTTTACTTTACTAATTCATTCCTTTCCAATCTAAACATAATGTATATGGCATATTGATATTACAAAGAAATTAATCAAAATTACAACATTAGCTTTTTAGGTGGAAAAATTAGTTAGCATCTTCATATATCAAATTTAAAAAAAAACATTTAATATAAGATTTAAGATTCAACTTCTCATTTCATTTTTTTTTTTCCTTTTCCTTTTAATTTGTCAAATTGAAGATCAAGTGGATTGACATTAGACATGCAACTTACACTTGCTTGCCTTGCCAATAGTCTGCCTACAAGTTAGGTGTTTTGTTAAACATGCAAACAACATTGTGACCTATGTGATGACACATAAGCCAACAGTTTAATTTGGTTTCTTGCAATCCGATGACAGCTCAAATTGATCTATGAATCAAATTAGTGGTTTGATGAGATATTTAGATATTTTAAATTCGAATGCGTTATTAGTCCATTTGATATATATTTAGTATAAATTTTGATGGTTAAAGCATATTATCATACTTTAAAAGTAACAATAAATTTTGCTTATAATAAATTAAATTAAATTATTCTTTAGAACACATGACTTTACCACTTATGTATTAATATAATCACTTAAAAGTAGCTCTAAGATTTTATTTATAGATATCATATTACTGACCAAAGTTACTATCCATATGTATAGAGTTTATAAAAAAAAAAAAAAAAAGATGGTATGACTGTTTATGAAAGAAAAAGAAAAAAGAGACTTTTTGCGAATTCGAGCTGCTAAATTATCATAAAAAATTTATGTCATTTACGTATGAGACAATATGTTAAGTTAATTGTATTTCTTGGTCATGTTTATTTATGTCTTCATCTCCTATGCATTTTGACATTTGTGTTAGCTCACACGTATGCGATTTTTTTGCATGAAATCATTGAAGAGAATTTACTAATATTTTTTTCCCTTAAATAATAGAAGAAAAATGCTTAAATTATGAAATTGGGGGAAGAAGAGGAATATTATTTTTTATTTCAAATGATTACTATATGTTATTAAGTTCATCCACTTATCACATATACGTTTTGGCCCAATTACGTTTACTTACTTTTCTATTTGAGTTATCATTTTTTTTTCTATTTGAATTTTCAACATTTTCAAAACTTAAATAAATAAATAAAACCTCTATTAAATGCATTAAATTTTCTATCCATTTAAGTTATTTAAAATTTTAACATTTTCAAAACTTTTCCCAAAAAAAAAAAAGACTTTCATTAAATGTATTAAATTTTTTATCCATCTTAGGTATGTGTTAGCTTCTTATTTGCCTTAGACTTGTTAACTAAGATAGCTAGGGTGTATACAATTTTTTGCAAGCCTTTTCTTACTTTTTTTTTTTTTTGCATTTTTTACTATTTTCTATTTTACTATGTAAATAAATATATTTAATGTTATTTTTTGTTATTGTAATTCTTATGGACCAATTTGAGGTTGACATATGTCACAAATGAATAAAAAACTTAGTAGATATGATAAAAGTCCCCTTTTTTCTAATAGTTTTAAAAAATTAAGGATTCTATTAGGAGAAAGAAAAAATTTGAGGATTCAAATATAAAACTAAGTAAAGATTAAGGATTAAATGTGTATTTTTCTCCTATTTTAATTAAATCTCATTAAGACTTTCACCTTCATAGACATCCAATGACGATCATCTAAGGGACAAATGATGCAACTCCAAGACTCATGGAAGTATGCGGAGGAAGTTAGAGTAAATGGATATTGTAGCTAGTCAAGCAACAAACAAACAAGGGATCCTAAAACTAACACTATGTTTAGATTGAGGGAAAGAAAAGTGTTTCCTCTCTAATTCCTTCCCTCATTTCGAAAAACAAGAAAAAATGAGGAAAAGATTCTTTAATACAAAATTTTTCATGGATCCCAAAAAAAAAAAAAATCTCACAAATATGAAAAGAATTGAAAGGAAAATGTATGAAATTGCTTAATTACCATTTTAGTAAAAAGGCATTTCAAAATTTTAAGTGCATTTTAGTACTTTAACAAGTTAAATAAAAAAAAAAAAACCTAATAACTTTCCATCCATAATTGTTCCTTTCTTTTTTTCCTTTTATCCAAACAAATATTTTTCCTTTATTTTCTTGTCTTCTTATTTCCTTTTCTTCCAATTTTTCTTCTTTATCCCAAACACAGTGTAAAGGAAAGTTTTTGAATCTCATTAAATCAAAAATATTAATCAAACGGCTATACTTCTATACGCATGCAAATTCAAACATTATAATCCAAGTTCTATATAAATGACAATTTAAAGAGCAATGAAGGAAAAAAAAATGAAAAACAAAATCCAAGATTGCATATTACAATTGAGCATAAAAAATAAGAAGCATATAAAGTGCTAATATTTATTTATTTATTCATTGTAATACAAAGATAGTTAACTAAATTTTGAGTAAAGCTTTTGTAATCCTCATTAAGAGCTTTTATAATTCTTTTTGAGCATCTTGAGTGCTGTTTGGAAATTTAGGTAGAATTTATAGATCTATATAATTTGGGTTAGGGATTGTTCAATGGAGGATTGATGGTTGTCTTCTTAATTATTTCTTATATAGTGAAATGTGTAAATGTGGAAAAATGGTTCCCTAAAAGCGATGCAGAGAAGATGACTGACTCATAAGGATAAATCTCTATAAATCATTTGTTTGTCTAGCGGCTTTTATTATTTTGTCAAAAGCTATCTCGGTGCTGTAACTTTTGAATAATCAAAGTGTTTTTAACTTTGCAAGAAAGTTTTATACATCTTAAATTTCTAACAATCAATTCACCATTGGTAAGAATAGAAGTTTTTGTCTCTAAATATAGAAATTTTATTGCAAAAGATTTTTAGAGACATGATATCCATCACACAAATGTCTATTATGAAAATCTATTTAGTAAGAATTAGACAATTTATAACAAATTTGCAATGCTACTTCTATCTCTAATAATAGTGATGCTATCATAACATAGTCGACAAAATATGCAAACCATGGAATTAGAAACATAATCTCCATCTTAAGAAAGAAAAATCTAAAATTCAATTTTATATTGTTATTATAGAGAACTATGTGGAGGTGTCAAGTGAAGTACCAAAAAATACAAAATTCGTGTCAAATTTTTACTTAAATTTAATATTTTTTAAAATTATTAAATATCATACTTAATTATATTTCTATTTATCAAATTCTTGTGGAAATATTAAATGGTTTTATGAACTATGATTTGTATATAAAATTTTGAAATTTTCTTTTTTTATTTATCTATTTATTTTCAACACAAATTTGCTGCTTCATTATTGGAAAAAAAAAAAAAGAAGAAGAATAAGCTATGTAACCGAATAGTCAAAATTCCTTTTATCCAATAAATTTGCAATTAAATTCGAAATAATTAGTACAAATATCTAATCATTTAAAAGGAGAATATCGTCATGTGCATCATGCGGAACGAGACGGAAAATCCAGGGGTTTCTGGTCTGTGGTGGTCTCACCCTGTCGGTGGCCGCCCACCATTTTACTTTAGTGGTAACATGAGATAAGCATAATGGCAATCCCGTAATTTCCAAAAGCTGAAAATTATTTTAAAAAGAGATCCGTCATTTCGATTTAAATATTTAAAGTTTTATTATTTTATTTTTTATATTAAAAAATAAATTTTAAATATTAAATTGTATGAATTAAAAAATAAAAATACTATATTTATCATCATCCCAAAATTATTGCAGCTTTTTGAAAAACCATCAAACGTTTGACGGAAAGAGGAAAAAAAGGACGACTTTATTGACATTGACGTGTTTTATGGTTTTATCACATCGAATGAGGACATTATCTTTATTTTTTTTTAATTTAATAATATAATTAGTTATGTGAGGGCAATATGAAGCAATCCATAAAATACATTAAAAGTTCCTTTGCATTAGTATTCTAATAAAATCATGTACCATTATGATTAATAAGATAGTCAAAATTTTATAGTTTAATGATGTAAATATCGATTTAAAAAAAAATAGATTAGATTTAATTTTTTTATTTAAATAGTTATAATTATATTGGGTAAAAAATATATATTATGAGAAGGTAAATTATATTTGTAATAAATTTTTTAAGTAAACATGCATGAAAGTAGACCATGTTAATTTTGCTTTATACAAGGTGAAAAAGAGATGAAGATGGGTTATAAATGAAGATGAATATAAGATAAAAACGTATACATGTTAGCGTGTTATATCTTTTAAGTATAAATTATATGTATAAAACATGCATTTGGAAAGATATGATAATTTTTATTTTGGAGACATTGAATCTATCATATCAAAGTGTAAATAATTGGTTTTGGTATCACTTTTTTGAAAAATTTCTAATAATTCTTTTAATTGCCATTTAAATAAAAAAGCATTTATTTTATCTTACAAATAATGAAATTTAATTTAGGGATTTGTAATTTTTTTCTTTTTTACAATTTTATTTTTCTTTATATTACATTTTCTATATTAGGTGACAAGATTAAATACCAATAAATTATAATATAAAAAAAAATAAAATTCAACTCTTATAGTAATTTTTTATTGATAATATATATTAATATCTTTATTTTTCGTACATGCATTGCGATCTTCATCTACTGATTATTTCAATATAACTAATGTAGAGAAGATTTTTTTTTTCTTGGATAAATTACATTAATCATTCCTATAAATTTTATAAATTACACCAATACTCCATTTTTTTCAAAACACAATACTTAACCATTGTTTTTACCAGCATGTAAGCTGATGTGACATAACAACTCATATATCATGGCCACATTATCGCCACATTAACATTAATAGCATATTTTATTTAAATATTATATATATAATAATGAATTAAAATAGTAAAAAAATAAATTTAAAAAAATTAAAAAAAAAGAAAAATATAGAAAAGTATTTTAGAGAACATATATTATGTCTAGTACACATACAAGCACATATATACATACAAGTCTTTTTTTCTTTTTTTCAAATTTTTATTAATGTAATTAATATACTTTACGTATATATGCTTGTATGAATATTATAAAATATATGTGCTTTAAAAATTTTTAAGTTTTTTTATTTTTTTATTATTTTAGTTGATTATTATAAAAATATAATATTTAAATAAAATATATTATTAGTCACATCAGTATATTATCTTGTCACATCAATATAATAATAAATGTTATATTCAATATAATTTACTTTTTTTTCTTTTATTTTGTCCCTACCTTCTTATGTCAATTTGATTTGATTGAACCTAGAGTGAAAAGTTCGAGAATAGCCTTTGATAAAGTGACACTTAGCACATGGGGGAGAGGCAATCAAATTTTTTGTGGCTTAAGAGGCAATAAAACATTTTATAATATCACGTAGATCCTATGTAACATTTAAAAAACAGAAAATAAACGAAATTATTGTTCGAATTAGGATAATCACACAAACGACGAGAAGATTTTTACCTTGTTCTTTTGGTAGAAACCATACCTTAATATGGCTTTCTTCCATCTTTTTCGTATTATTGAGCACCGCCTTTAAATTGTATGTTTATTGACATAAAGATACTAAAAAAGTAAAAGCATACATATATTCATATTTTTCAAGGCTAATATTTGTATATGTTGAATTGGAAACATAGATGCTTTGGGTGTTTTCAATGAGAAGGTGCTTGACCCTTGCTAAGTAATCCGAAACATAAGTGCACATAAACCTTTAAAAAAAAATTAAAATAGTTGGACTTGACTCATGAATTGACTCATAGGTTATGAATAGGTGAATTGGGTTTAGTTTGGAATACTTTGGGTTCAAACCTGTTTATGTAAATCAATAATTTGTGAACCAGTTTAGGCCCTTGAATCGCTTTTAATTTTTTTTTCACTTAAACAAATTTTTTTCTTTTCTTTTTCCTACATGTGACTCACATCTTCACTTTTTCTTTAATTTTCTTTCATGTTTTTCTTTTCCTATTTTCTTCTTTGTTTGCTTGTTTTATTTTTATTTTTTTTTAGTGGGTTAACCCATAGATTCGAAAAGTTTCCATGGCTAAACCACTATAGACTCGCTTGAACTTGCAGGTCCTTGGTTGAACCAACCAAGATGTGTTAGCTCATGGATAGTGAATCAGTAGGTTGAGTCAAGCCATTTTTCTAATTTGAAACAACCCTTCCTTGAGTCTAAGTGCATATATCCACGAGTATAGTAGCATGGAAATCGATCAAATTAGTTGGGTTCCTCATCATAATATACCAATAACTCTTATGTCTTGGTTGGCTCCACTGCTTATATGATTGTTAAGAGTTTGCATGACTTAATCCCAAAAACAATTAAAATCATCTTTAATCCGAGTTAAGGACAAACTTTTAAAAACAATTCTTGAAAAATTCCTTTATGAATTGTTTTTAGATGAATACCTTTTGATTTTATAAAATACTATTTATACAATTTCTTAACTAATCTTATAAATTGTAACTATTTACTAATAATCCTAGCTAATTTTATATCAATCACAACATAGTGGTTAAAATTAATACTGATGATGTTTGGAATAAGATTACAAATAGATTAGGGATGGAATTTATAGCAAGAGTCCAGAAGGGAAATTTCCTCGCAAGTATTAGTAAAGAATTGGCAAATGGATTATAACCACATATAACATATAAAAATGAATTCTTAACGTGGTAAGCAAGTTGGGAGAAGAAAAGGACTATACACTCGTGATTATAGTTATGAGTTTGGCACATTGTGTCTACTCTCCAATAGTTAATTGCTTTATTTTGTACCAGCAAGTTCCCAAATTTTCAAACAAAAAGTTATCAAATCCTTGCAAACCAAACAAGAACCTAATTTAGTTTTCTTCACCATATATGATTTCTATTGTGATTAAACCTATAAGGACGATAGTCAGCTAAACGCGATTTGTATATTTGCTATTTTAGGCAAACTAAATGCAAATGAAGGAAGTTGAGTTTTATTATATAGTGCAAATCATGTATCTTCAAGTCACTGAACACAAAACGCACAAGGCACATTATTTTTCTTTTCTTAAATGGATTGATTCACTCAAGAGTGCAAGGCACTTGGATCAAGATTATGCTGGTGGGATTGCATTTACTGCAAGTGTAAGTGACCTACCTACGTATTTTCACGTGTAGCTAATCAAAATGCATCATTAGAATACGCTTAAAAGTTGAAAATAAATAAATATTACATTCAATACTAAAGTTTAAAAGTATATATTTATCATTTATAAACTCCTTGATGTCATTCATAGTACGTAAATAAGATAGTTAATTGTAATAATATATAAAGTTTAAGTGGTTAATTGAAAAGGAGATAAAGTTTGGATAATTAATTATAAAATAGACAAAATTTAGATGGTAAATTGGTATTTTAAAATTTTAAATAGTTGATTGTAAAAATAAATAAAATTTAAATACCAAATATGGTATTTACCTAAAAAAAAAATAGAGATTAAAACTTTTATATAAAGGAATCCTTATTCATTTTTAATACTTTATCCAATTCAAGTTAAACAATTGAGAATAATGGAAGGCTAAGAATCATGTTTAAAAAAAAGCGGGGGGGGGGGGGGGGGGGGGGGGGTGGGGAGGATTTCGAGATCCACCAAAATAGCAAAAGTATGCCTCTCCTTATCTACAAAGGCCTCTCCATGGACTTTTTAACATATTTGCATGAAACCTAGGACTCCGAAATAGCCCCTAAAAGCCTCCTAACAACATTAAATGCATATGCCACCGTTTCATACCAATCTATTGAGGCAACTCAAATATTTCTCCACTCTATCTCTAGCCATCGAATAGTAATGTTAGTATTATGGTGACAAGAGTAAAATCATCAAAAGAATATTATGAAGACATTCTCTAATCCTACTTTAAAAGCATAGAGAGCTTCTTTCTTGGATGTAAAAGAGTAAAATCATCAAAGTAACATCTACTTCTTCACTCTTAAGACAATAAACCTATGACTAACAATTTACTAACAAATATTTAACGAATTTAGGTCCTAAATTTCGATCATGTACTAATTAGAACTACCAAATACTTGTAAATGTGAATAATCAAAAGATCTCCTTAATCATCCCTCTACAAGATTCCGATAACCAGTCAATTGATATAGAGACAAATTCATTATTCGACTTGCCATATTAGCCACTTCCACTCAAAACTAAACCAATACAAGAAAGCATCAACTTAGCATTTTCCATGAGCATCCTATGCATATGCTCAATGATATCACACTATTGAGAAGGCATAACATGGTGTCTTGCCAAGCCATTCTCCTAGCAAAACTTATCAAAATCTTATCCACCAAATTCTGAAACCTTATATGTGCATTGCGCCTTAACCAATTTCCCATACTCTTCCTAACCATCATTTTTTATTGTTTGAGTCGCTCAAACATGCTACTACTATCTCTCAAAGTGTGAACTCAAAGTAATCTAGAGAAACCATCACCGGTAGTAACAAGATACCAATATCTATCACAAAAGTAACCAAGTCGGACCAAACGCATCTACATGGATGCAATGCCATGTCTTTTTATCTTGGGTTTGGAACGGGTTCATTGAAACTTGAACCCAACCCAGCAAAGAATTTATATGCCTAAAACCTACCTCGACCCGATAGGTTCTTTTTTTTTTTTTTACCCGACCCGATTAACAAATAAAGCATCCCAAACCTAGCTCAAACTTGATCAGAATGGCGAATAATTTTTTTTTTCATACTTCAATTTATTTTTGTATATCATTTCTTTAATTTATTATTAATTTACTTGTGATGGAAATAAGAAAGAAATTAAATATAAAATTTAAAAATATGAAAATAAAATAAAATTATATTGATTAAAAATAATAAAATAAAATATACTAATTATAAATTATAATATTAATTTATTATTTAAATAAAATTATTGGATCAGGTTTTCCTGTAGTGTTTTTTTTTTTTCTAAATTTTATAACCCTACCCTAAACCTTATAGGATTTTTATTGGGTCGATTGAAGTGGATACTTTATTACAACCCACCCGGATTGCATTCCTAATAGAGAGAGCTGACATTCGAGGATTCAATCAACCATCGATGCTCCACGATCAAGTCTAGGTTTCATCTAGCATCTTGTGATCAACCACTATCCATTTCCTTGATTGACCTCCAGATGATCAATATGTAATTCCTAATTCCCCATATCAACCAAATGCATTTAGAATAGACAAAATCTATTATGCATTAGGTTTTGTTCTCAATGTTAAAGTCTTATAAAGAAAAGCTATAAAAAAAATCAAGTAATACTCCACGAATTATATGTCAATTTTTTTTTAAAAAAAATGATAAATTACAATCACACCTCCAATAAATTTTTAAGTTGTAATTTTAACCTTTTTAAGTTCTTTTAATGGCATATCTAGAAGCATCTATTAAATTTCTATGCAAAACAAAAAATCACACCAAATGAATACGGTGATATAGTTTTAAAATTACAACCCAGCATAATTGGACAATGTGATTTTTTAAAAAAATATAATAAAATTATGGCATTAGACACGTACAGAAAATTTGGTGGATCAAATGGATCCGACACAAAGGATTTAGATATATGACATGATGCTGTAGTTTATAGAGTATGTCAATATTATTTATCCAAATGATTGGATGCTCCACTGATAAAATAAAATAAAATAATTAGGAATAGACGTGATTATTTTAAGTTGGTGTCGCAATCCATTGCACTGAATTCAACTTTGTCCGAAGCAAGGCTTGTGATTGTCATCAACATTATTTATTTACACAGAAAGATGAAGGTAGGTTCGTTTCACAAGGACATAAAAGATTCGTTCCTTCCTCCCACATGCAAAGCATTCAGAGGGCTCCTCCCCCCACACACGACTCAACTATAAGGCAACATCCTTGTCTCTATCCTGCTTTGTTTTCGTCCTTATAAGAGATCCCATCATAGCGATTTACTGTTTGAATCATTTAATATATTTACAAAAGATACGAGGGTAACAAATTATTTATTTGAACCACTTAATATAATATAGATCATCTATTTTAATCACTTAAAAATTTAGTTATTTTAATCATTTAAAAATTTGATCTTGATCCATTTACTTATAATTTTCTCAAAACGGACCTATAGCTCATTTAAATATGTCTCAATGAGAATGGATTAAGTATATCTCAGTGAGATCTTGTGATATTGCATCTTATTTAAATATGTCATTGGTCAGTTTAGTGTTCTAAAGGAACTGAAATAATTCTTGTACCCATTCTCACTAAACTTAAGGATTCAGTCCAAAAAGATTCATACAGGGGTTAGTGTTATGCAAGATTAGGCGCAAGGGAGTAGCACATTAACTTCAGTGTCACTACCTACATGACCAAGTGTTGTTAACCTTCAGAATTGGGGGTATTTTGCAGTCCATATATAAACCATCATGTTCGAATGTTAGTAAAAGTAGCTAGTCCACAAGCTGATACCAAACCAGTGATTAATTATGGCTTAGAACATTTGAGAGGGATAGTGACATAAACCTAAAAGGAATGCTCCACTTGTTTATTGAAGAATGTATACCTCTTAACCATTGGTTAGATAAGAGTGACTCAAATAATCGATATCCTATGGATATGGTTTTACAGCCAAGTCTAGTATGTCTTGGAAACTAAACAAAATAATCAATTCAATGATAACACACCTCATACATAAGAATAATTTGGAATATTGAAATGGAATAAATTGGATTTGCACATGATCAGCCCATGGGTTTAATTTTAGCCATTCATCTAATTCTAAAGTATCGAGTGCCTTGGTGACTATGTCTAGGTAGTTTAGACAAATTTGTGCTTAAAATGTTACATGATCATTATAACGGGAACCTAGAGAATCATATAGGTAGCATGAAAGACAAGACAATTTGAATGGTTGGATGCTAGGAACTCTAACTCAATTTGAACTATACTCAACAAACTTGAGCTTAATTTGGCCAAACTTACTAATGCTTGTTTGAATTCGAATATATATATTTCTTGTAGCTATAATGGTATTGATTTCCAAACTCAAATTTAACATTGACTTATATTTAAGTTCCACTCAAACTCAATTATGGATTCCAAACCAAATGCAATAGACAATTCAAGTAGTTCAAGTTGAAGCTTAAATAAAAAAAAATGTAATTTATTCATGCCCCTACTTTAGCAAAAAAACAAAATATAAAAATAAAGGGGGGGGAATTGTGAGTTAGGACTTGAACCCCATTTTTTCTTTCTTTTTTTTTTTCTCTTTTATATTCTATATTTATTAAATATTTGTAATTATATCATTTAATTAATTTTATTTAATAATTATTGTAAATCAATCATAAGACGATACATATCTCCTTGTTAATATTAACATATATTAGCAAAACACAAGTGTTGTTTTGGTCAAATAAATAAATAAATAAGACATGAATCATGAACTTACAAAAGAATCAAAATATAGTTTGGTGTTTTCATAATTATCTCAAATAGAAAAAAAAAAAAAAAACAGCGCATTGTAATGTTACTCCATGACTATTGTCTCCTAAGTAGGGCTATAAATGAGCCAAACTGCTCATGAGTTACTCAAACTTGGCTCACTTTGAGCTTGGCCAAGCTTGATTAATAAACGAGCTCAACTTGAGTACAAAATAAAGCTCATTTATTTAAACGAGTTAAGCTCGAGTTCTTATTTAAACTGCAAGTTGGTTCTAAAGTAAACTTATTTATATTGTTAACAAGTCAGTTCATGAGTATGCTTACAAATAGGCTTGTGAGTATGCTTGTGAACAGACTCATGAGCAAAATTCATGAGCATACTCATTTATATTATTAATGAGTCAATTTACGAACAGACTTGCAAGCAAGCTTAAAATAGGTTTTCGTTTATATTATTAACAAGTCAGATAGGTTCGTAAATAAGCTCCCATTTATATTATTAATAAACTGACTTGCAAATAAGCTTATGAGTAAGTTCTTGTTTATACTATTAATAAGTCAACTTGTGAACAAACTTGTGAGCAGACTCGTTTAGGCTTGTTTGTCTAAACAATCTCGAGCTCAGGCTCATTTATTTAAATAAGCTTGAGTTTAAATTTGTTTAGATAAACAAGTTTGATCTCGCTTATTTTTAAACAAGTCAAACTCAAGCTTCAAATTCCTTAATGAGTGCAAGCTTGATCCTATAATTTTCAAGTTCAATAAAAGCTCGAGTTGACTTGAGTTCGATAATTGTTTTAATGAGCCAAGCCTGATCCTTAAAAAGCTTGACTTAGTTCGTTTACTATCCTGCTCCTATTCTAGGCTATACTCCTAATTTAAGTTGTAATAGAACTTGAATTCCTTCACTTTTTTTTGGTTTCTAAAATCATATCTTCTAGATTGTCTAAACAATCTCGAGCTCAGGCTCATTTATTTAAATAAGCTTGAGTTTAGATTTTTTTAGATAAACAAGCTTGATCTCACTTATTTTTAAACAAGTCAAACTCAAGCTTCAAATTCCTTAATGAGTGCAAGCTTGATCCTATAATTTTCAAGTTCAATAAAAGCTCAAGTTGACTTGAGTTCGATAATTGTTTTAATGAGCCAAGCCTGATCCTTAAAAAGCTTGACTTAGTTCGTTTACTATCCTGCTCCTATTCTAGGCTATACTCCTAATTTAAGTTGTAATAGAACTTGAATTCCTTCACTTTTTTTTGGTTTCTAAAATCATATCTTCTAGATATGATGAACATGTTCATCTCCTTTTCAAATGTTACCAAAGCTCTAAATAAGTTAGATGTATTAAAATATATTTTAGTACCAACTAGCGACAAATACGTACATTTTGCCAAGTAATTTGCCTTGACAAAATGGGGGTGTTAGAAAAACAAATTTTTTTGTCATTTACATCACAACTTGAGTCTTTTACATTGGAGCTTCAATGATATATATCATAATTATCAAGAGAAAATATAAATAATCCACGAATTTTTATCTCATTGGATACATTTTCAAACTTATAAAGTATGTTTTAACATTTCATAAACTCTTATAAATTGATGTTTAATCTTAAGAGATTGTAAATAACTCATAAATTTCAATATCAATGTAGATACACTATAAACTTATTAAATGTGCTTTACACTTCCTAAACTTTGATCTTACTGCAAATGTACTTCCAAACTTATTAAAATATGCTTTAACGCTTCTTAAACTTTAACTTCGATGCAATTTTTTGAACAAAAAAGCAATCACCTTTTAATATTGTCAAAGACTTGTTAAGTTTAAAATAAAAAATAAAAATAAATTAAGGAATAACCAAGAATAACTATAAAAGAAGAGAGTAGACAAGATTCGGGTATTTACTGCCAAAAGAATGATTGAGAAGTAAGATAAAAACTAAACGTCCTATCCCTAATCATAACCTAATAAATTAACTACCATAACCATAAGAGCAACCACTTGTACTATCTGAATTGTCTTGATCTAAGATGTTACGCCAATATGAAGTCCTTGTTTATATCAAAGCCAAGCATATGATTATTTGAGGTAGAATGTTACACATACCAAACTGCATGGGCCCACCATTATAGCATGATGATTCTAAGTTATCCAATGCTACTAGCAGATTTCAATTATTGTTATGTTTTCTTTATTATTTCCCATTTTTTATTGTAATATCTAAATTAAAACAATGCAATATTCTTGAATAGATTAGTTTAGAGTATGAAAAGTTTCATACATAGATATTCATGAATGAAATAGTTCGTAAATAGACTCATGCGTAGGTGGTTTAATGTAAGCATGGTGTAGGCATCATTCACAAGTAAAAAGTATGTAAGACTACATATCTTAATAACTTTCTTCATTAAGAATTAGTCATCTCATACATGGGATCTCTCTCTCTCTCTCTCTCTTTCTTTCTTTTTTGTATGTGCACTTTTTCCTTCTATGTCTCATCACCATTGGAGTGAATTGTTAAGATGGTAGTCCATGGTCCTACCCACTTTTTGCTCACTGTTCCCAAGTCCTTTATAAATAGGAGAAAACCCCCACTTCAAAAGAAGAAAGAATTATTATCTCAAGTAAAATCCGCAACAAATTGGAAGGTTCTCTCTCATCGAACCTTCAAGAGGTTGGAGTGCATCCAAAACATGTTGCAAACATTGATTCATAGTAAATTGACTATTAGAAGTTTACATAAGAACAAAAAAAAAGAAATTCATAATTTTAAAATTATAAAAATTTATTAAAAAAATCCGCAAGCACATTTTGAGAACATGACTTCAATTGGACAAATTCTATCTCAACTGAAAGTACGTTCCATACCCGCACCTTCACCACATATTTCAAAAATAACTTTACTGGACACCCTATTTTATGATTATTCAAAACAAAAAACACACATTATTTTAGTAGATTTCCCAGTTTTCTCAGCCTCTAAGAAATCAGAAGGTTCGTTTCGATTAACACTCAAAGCACATTCAGAACATAAATTACACAGTAAATCGTCAGTCGAGTAGATCGACAACACCTGCCAATAACAGCTAACTCTTGCATGCAATCTAGAGAGTAAGTAATGATAACTCAATACTTGCGGTAAGCTGGAATATTCCAAGCTATATCAGTAGCAGAAGTTTCTCTTATATCTTTTCTCCAGTTTTAGGGAGACAAGATGCAACATTTTTGTTGCACCATCTATATTAGCGTAACCCCAAAATCATGGTAACATTGACAGCATGAAATTGCAGACACGATCATGGACTTTTGACATATATTTGTATTCCACAACAAAAGTTGCTATTACTAAAAAGAAAAGACGAAGAAAAGCTCCAACAAAAGAAAAGGCAAGGTGATGATCTGGTAACATACATCATAATGACATGATCCACAAAATAACAAAGCAGATAGAAAGATTTACTTTATACAGCATGGTAACTTTTGAGGCTTCCAGTTGCTAGATGGAAGTGTGACCCCATGATCCTGTACATCATCTTCTACAAGGCTCAATTCCATTCTGAAAGTAGAAAGGAAACAGAGTGGACGAAAGTGGGATCCAGGCACCCCCAGCCTGGAGTAGGTCAAATATTTGCAACTATCCTACCTTGGAGGAACTGTTTTTCGGATAGACATGTAATCTCCAAATGTAAAGAAAGCAACTTCGATTATACCCCATTCCTTAAATCAGTCCTTAAGATTCCTACTCAGAAGGTTTTCATCGGGATATGTTTCACTCGTACAGTACGGTTATAAATATTTTTGCCGAGGACTTGACACGTTCTATGGGACATTACTATAGAAGAATGAAGATGTTACCTTTTTCCCTTCTTTCAAAGTAAAATAAAACATTTAATCCTAGCTTGAGACTGATCTAATAATATGGAGAAACCCCATCCATAACAAGAATGTAGACATTCCAAATTATAACTATAATAGGCCAAGTGTTTTCAGCTGCTGAACATGCTCAGGAGGGAGAGGCAAAGGAGACCAATCAGATCCCATCATCTCACCATCAACATCCTCAACAACATATTCCTGGTTAAGAAAGTAGAAAAGATTATCAGATGATTGACAAAACAAAAACAGTTATATTCTTATGAGCCAAAAAGAAGGCCAAATTTTTCTAAATTTTCTTTCTATTGACAAACTGATCTTCAAAGAATTTACAACACCTCATCAAGCTGACTAACCATTACTATGGTAATTTGTCTGAATGCCACTATATATACAAGAGCATAAGAGCATATAATAGAGATAGAAACAGAGTTGTCATGCCTACGACAAAAGGCTATAACAAACACTATAATTGCACAAAGATAATGTAATATCTAATGCATCTCAGCTTCCTTAAAGAAGATATGAGAATGCCATACTCATTATCTTTGGTTCTAGAAGTATTTGATGATAGTCACTAGCGTCCATGACTCATTCAGAATTGTCCAATTGTAATTGTAAACTTAGAAACCTCCACAAAATTAGTTCAAACAGTAATCACTAAGCTAGGAGATAGACAGGGTGTGTATACACAAAGGCAGACCTGCGGGCAGGTAACTAGACTAAATACGTGTAAATGAAAATCTGTGCGTCTGCATACAAGTTCTTGTGCAGGCACTAGGAATCAGTTCTCACTGCTCTATTGTGCTGATGGGTAACTTTTAACTCTTTTTCTTTACTATGTATCTCTATGGCAATGGATTGCCAAATATTTATCTATATATAGCACAACAATTTTGACTTGGCACTGACATTTTTAGCATGAGAAAACATGAAAACACAACAAAAGACATGATGATCCTGGCCTTACTTTAGTCAACATCCTTTTAGCAAGTATGTGATAATGTCTCTGCCATATCCGCTGTCCAACCATTGTCGCAACCAAAACACTATAAAATATCCCAATCAAGGTAAAGAGTGCCAGAACAACCAAAGCCATGATGAATAACAGAGGCAACCCTGCTTCGCCAGCACCTCCCAGACATCCACATTCTGTTGCAGTGCTTGCACAGCTTTCAAAGCATGTGGTACAATCAGTCCACATACATAAGGTCCCAGGTACATGACAATCGGCACAAACTCTGTCAAGGGAAGTAATAAATCATAAACACCACCTAAATTTCCGCAAAACTGAAACAATTAAGTAACCCACATCACTTATGTTTCAATCACTAAAAAAGTGGGAACTACCATTGGCCAAAAGACATATATATGTGCCAATAGAAAATGCCTAAGTAATCTCTCAAATTTTAAATACCATCCTCAAGAAACATAACAACATGGATTATCAAATTTATTACAGCTTCATCCATTCACAAACAACAGAAGACAGAATTTCATTTTAAAATGTGCTTGAGAATCACAAGACAGATGAGAAGTTATTAATTTGATCCTTCTAACTATTGATGGAAAGATCTGAGTGATATCCTCTATACATTATGGGCAGATGGCTTCTACCATTACCTACTTCTGCTTTAAATTTTGTTTCATAGCGCATACATGTCACATTGCTTATCCTTTCAGCATTTTTAGGAATAACCTATCCAAAGATAGTGATTAATAGCTAAAGCTTCTTGCTATTGGCTTCAAAGCCTCACAAACATCATCTACAATCTAACTTCCTCATTTGCGGGATGTATAATTGATCATTAGATCTGATAAACACATGATGCAAACACAATTATTCTTTGGCATGATGAAAAACAAATAATATTGCTAAATCTGAACAGATTTTGGAACCAGGTGAGAAGAATGTTACCCTGGATGACAGCAACAGAGACATAATTCTCGACAGGGCTGAGCCAAATCATTGCGTACCCTCCGATCATAACAAGTGATGAAGCACCCAGACAATCCCAGCAAAGCAAAGAACAACAATGCTCCTAATCAGATAGAGGAACATAAAACTGGTTAGGATTCAAACAGCATATCTTCGGAGAAACCGATTCAGCAACAGATTCATTGGCTAATCATGCCATAATTTCCATCTTCATAATTTTTAGTTTCCCCTCAGATGTTTCAGATTAGTTATACTGGACATTTTCTTACATTAGACAATATAGGTCTTCCTTATTTCAGTTGTCCATACACTTCATTGACATTAACAGATTACGAATAAGATTTTGAAGGATTAGCCTTTACCTTCTATCCAAAATTTTCAATTTATTTTAAAAGCCATAATAAAAAGAGCACTGTACATATTTGAATTAGAATAAGAGGACATCATCAATTCCAAGTAACTTTGTTATGCGCTTGTAATACTTGTTTGAAATGCTGAAGATACTTTGGAAAGTTACGGGCAAATATACTTTTTCATTGTTAAACGCATGACTTTCCCACGAATTATTGATCTACCAAAAAAAAAAAAAAAATTGCAGAGCAAGGGTGAGGACCAGCTCAAAGAAATTTCTTTTTACAAAGTTCAATATAAGACCATCTTTGTCCAACAAAAAACCTTCGCTCAATTTTGAATTTATTGATTGCACCAATTCTACAAATCCTGCCCCAACACAAAATACAAATCCCACTGTTGGAACATCAGCAAGTAAGGTCCTAGAACTTTGAATAAACAGAAGATTACCACAGATGTAATAGAATGTCAATTCACTATCAAATCCCCAGGAGATCTGATGGAGGAATTTCTGGTAACCATCTACTAGATAAACCAAATAAGCTAGTGAAACAATTACCTGCACAGGCCAAAAATAACACTAGACGAATTATAATCAAAATTCAAAATATTATTTAACCCATATAAAGGCCTTTAAGAGCAAGAATGACGTACAAGCTGAACAGCAAGAAATATAAATATGATATCTCTTGTCACAAAAAATCGAAATTTCAAAGTACGCCACTTCCTATCAGCAGCAGCATGTACTCTCAAGTAATAGGGAGCTTTGCAGGTGGTACAATGAGCAAAAGCGAACCCTTCCTGCCATATTAAGAGATAACAAAAATGAGAACATTAGCACCTAGGAAGGACTAAAAACCACTTCTCAATGCTAGCTATTCACCCAAATGTATCAAGATTATGTGAAGAGAATCTTCATATATCTACATACAATGATAACTCTAAACACCCCAGGAAAGGTGCTCTCCATTTTAATGTAGGTTCCGCAATTTTACAACAGATGTTGCCCAACCATTTATGCCAGTATGTAATTTGTAGGGAAAGAGAGATGCAGATACCACAGAATAAAATCACTAAGTTGATCAATGCAAATTTGGGTTCAGAAAGATTTCCCTGTATGCAACGGAAAAGGAAAAAATGAAACAGAGAAGGGAAGAGATGGGAGGAGGGAGAGAGAAGATAGAACCAGATCATACCCTCACAGCTCGCCAATGATCCAAACATTCACGATGTACATACTTCGATGTTCCTTTGCACTTGCAAGGAGCAATGAAATCCCTACCTGTAGAAAACAAACTTCAGCAAAGTCAAGGAGTGAAACCAAGCCCTACCCATCCCTTTCATTTTATTTTTGCAGACAGTGCACTCAGAAATTGGGCCAAGTCGGAGAAGGTAGGATTACTAAAGCTGCACTTAGCGCTCACATCAATGACATGAGACAATATTATTAATCAGATTGTAAGTACATATATCTAACTAACCAGGCAACAAAAAAGCAACAAGTGAACCAAAACTGAATCCTTCAACCGTTTTGCAATAGCTATACTTGAACTTGTATGACTTTTATTCAGCAATGAAATTTTCTGTTTCCTCATCTGAGTAATCAAACTATTCATAGAACTCTTTTTCAGCACTTTTGTCCAGATATTGTAAAGAATTCCAATTTGAGGCATATGTAGAAAAAAGGACATCAATGTTCGTTGTCATAAATTTGGATAAAAGTACAAATCCATAGCAGTATTAGTTTATTTCCAAGCAAGAGGACCAATCCAAACTTTTATTGTTTTGCATGAGCTTGGTGAGGATGTAGCACTCAGTCAAGCTCCAATTGCTTTGAGTTCCGATGACTAGTGGGACAGACTAGAGACTAATAAATCAGATTTTGGGGAATCCTATTAGTTAGAAATAAAACGAGGAAAACAATTTTTTAATTGCTTGTTTACTTAGAATACACGCTGCAAAATCAATACACAGAAATTAAAAAAAAAAAAGAAGAAGAAGCATATTTTCAATAGATATCCTGTAATTCCCGTTTTATGATTTTCAAAAGACTCCATGCTCCAAACAACATAGACAACAAAAATTTAAATTCTTTTCATTTCTTCTTACTCCCATTTTGGTAAAGGGGTTTTCTTATTCACTCCAATTTCTTGCATCAGATAGACTAAGGGCGAGTTTGGCCAAATTGATTAAATTTCTTCCCTTGTAGCAAAAAAGATCATGGCTTCACTACATAAGGCCATGGCCTTGCATCAAATAATCTCTTTTAACTTTATTTATTCTCCATTCTCAGTTAAATTGCAATTAATTACAAAAAGGACACACATTTCCTCCATTTCCTAGACCCAAAGAAGGTACCATTTACAGAGTCCATAATGCAACGATAGTTGGAAATAAAACTATCGAAACGAACTTCTACACTACAAACTCATCTTATAAACTACTCAATTCGACTCAAACTTCCCTAATCCAATAATACAGCAATGCCAGAAGTCAAATTAGAACCGCAAAGTGTATTACCTTGCTAAACCCTAAGAAGCCAAGCACCAAAACGGTTGCACAAAGTCAAATAGAAAACCTAAATTTCAGCAAATTGAAGTGCAGTAAAGAGAAATTACCGTCAGTTTCGAGGCAAATTCGGCATTGAATTTGGTCACCGGGACCGGCTTCGAGGTCGATCTCGGTCTGTTCGGTGATCGGCGATGGTGCTACGAGAGGCGATGACTCCGCATGATCAGCCATTAACTCAGAGAGAGAGAGAGAAGGGAAATTTGGTTTAATTTTCAAGTGAAATTCATCAGAAACCCTAGAAAGCTTCTGATACTTGTGCTTGGGAGACACTCAGAGAATAATCATCTTTTCGAGCTCTGACAGAGGAAGTTATTCGCCACAGTTTAATCGTTGTTCGTATCCCCGTCACATAAAAGCGATTGTTTTCCTATTTATAAATAAATAAATACTTTTTGTTTTTAAATATAATCTGGTGAAAAATCTAAAAAGGAAGCCAACACTGTTTTTAATAAGTTATTTCGGCCGATTGGAATTGGCAATTGGTAAGGTAAGTATTCTTCCCCAGAAAAGCTATAGGTGGAAATGGATGGAAAGTAGAAATTAGTGAAAATAAAAATAAATGAGTGAAAAATATTTTTATATTTTAAGCTCTGTATTCTCCCTCTAAAATTGGAAAGAAATATATGAAAATGGATAAAAATAAAATTATAAATTATCCTTTATGATAATAATCATTATAGTAAAATATATATAAGTAATTATGTTAAATACTAACTCTACTTCTATTCATTTTCTTATTATTGTAATAGCAACCAAACAAAGTAAATGAAACATTTATCTCTATTTTTTTCCCATATTCTCAAATATAAATTGAAAATTATAATTCTTTCCATTTCTACTTTGTTCCTCTTCATTTTTACCTATTTCTTTTCATTTTCATTGATTTCCATCCATTTTTCTTTTAAAAATTACCGAACATGGTGTTAAGCTAGCATATTTGATTGAGAGAATGGAAGAAAGTTTGTTGTACTCAAATTTTTTTTAGTATGAAATTTGAGGGAAATGAGTAAAAATATATTAGGTAAATTACACAATTGGTTCCTATGCTTTTACACTTTTTCTCAAAACCTAATACACTTACAGCCCATTTACTTTACCAAATGGAATGAGGGATGATTGAATTGTAATTCAACATGTCAATGCTTCTCCACTTTTTATAGTCTTAACATAATTTACAATGATAGCGTATTTATGATAAAAATGATAAATGGCTATTGAATAACAATTTATGAGTTTGGAAATATGAATTGCTATTTAATATTTTAAATAATAACAATCCATTGGAAATGACTATTTGATAAACTAAACACTATAATAGCAACTTTATATAGAGTAAGGAAAGAAATTAAATAGTTATTCCTCTAAGTGAACATGTAGTTATTGTGAAACCATGAAAATTTTAATAATAAATGATGTCAATTTAGTAATTTAAATAAGTAAAAGTGATGTGCCTAAATCTGCAAATCGAATCTAAGATTGGTCAAATCGCTCTAGGATCTCTCTAAAAGATAAGCTTATGACAAATGATCACTAAGCAACAAGAACTAGAGATCAAAACTATTCAATTTAAGGAGAATTCAACCACTAGACCTGTAACCTGACAATAATCTTTTTACAAGATTTTATATAGTTTTGAAATTAGTAAAACAAATGATATGAACGACTCTTCTAATGAATATGACACACTAAGGATAGATCGAGCTACATACAAACTACTTGATATGATGCATAAGTAGGTTGTATAGTTTGCTTGTCATAATCTGAAAAGAGTGACAAGAGCAAAATATTGATGAAGAAGAGTCCATGTAATATGAAAAGGAATAATATCATTCAGTTTAACTTAACTTCATAAGAATACATGAGATCATATATATGATAGCAATGACATATAAGGAAATAACTATAAAAGAAAAGTAAAAATGTCTAAAATAAGAAATAGAATAATTACTATATCTTTCAAAATTAATTCCTCTAAATCCTTCGGTGTAATAGAAGTAACTTCCAAAGTTGTCTAGAAGAATATGCCATATTCAAATCTAACTCTAGGGCCTTCAATAATTCTCCAACCTTTAGAACTAGATCTTCAAATTCTCTTTGGAAACAAATTAAGAGTTATAGATTCCTCACTTATCAATACCCCTCAACTTGAAAATAGTGCCAACTGCCAATATCACAACTAAAGCTAACAAGACCCTTGCATTCGGAATCAATCTCTCCCTCTTCTTCAAATAGCAACAAGCTCCTCCCCAAAATGCTGCTATGAACATAGTACTCTTTTGGGATAAGCTTGCTCATCAACTATCATAGCTCCTTACAATATTCTCTCTACTAAATGATTCAACCTTTTTTGTCCTTGCTTGAGCCATTGGTCCTCCCAACATCAAAATCTGGTTCAAAACTTGATTCCCATCATTTCCACTATAAGAAAAATGCTATATACCAACAATTTGAGTTGTTGGTATAGAGAATATTTTCATCTTAAAAAGTTGTCCCAACAACTTTTGTTGTTGTCCAATGTTGTTAGCAAAGGCTAATGGGGATAAGCTTTGCCAATAACAAATTAAAAGTCATCTTTTTACCAACAATAAAATAAGCTCTCCAGACAACTTTTTTCATGTTTAAGAATCACCTATCTTGATAGCATATATCTTATGCCAACAAAACCACAATAACACAATAAAAATGCAAAATCCATTAAAAAAAAGGGTGTATGTCATTGATCAAGTAATGTCATACAAAGTTTAGGTAAATGTGAAACTTTACAAAATACAATAGTAACATTAATGAAGCATATCCAATAAACAAGAAAAAAATGACAACATCATCCACCATAAAACTACAAAAGTTAGCCTTTATCTTTTCACTCCCCACTCTACAGTCCTCTCAATACTATGATTTGCTTTGACAAGGCTCATACATTCCTCCATCTTCACAAGGAATCTAGGTATGGTTGTGCATACCATAACTCCCATTACTAATTCTTCATATGAAAACTAAAATTGTGAAGCACTTGATAACAAATTAAACAATGTTAAAGTTCGGCTATCTCAAATCTGATCAACCACCTCAAGTTTTTCCTTCAAGTCAAAAAATAAAATAATTACTAAAACTAAGTAACAAGCTAGGAACATCTAGACAAACAAATGCCACCACTATAATAGAAATAACAATGACATTAAAGAAATTGCATCTACATGGTTTCTAAATATTATGAAGAAACAAGCTTTATTTGATAACTTTTATTAATAACTCTTCTCAATCACATATTCATCTACGAAAATATTTGAGTGTCCAAGTAAACCCCAAGAAGATCCACTTGCTTCACTATAATTTTATAAAATACTGTCTTAGACACTATAATCTAGTAAAATCTCTTTATGTCATTCTTTCTTTCTTATTGTACATGCAAATGCTATCTTTACCCATCCCTCCCATCTCCTATGTAACAAAAAAGGGACAATGTAATTGATTCTTATATGACAAATTCATGAAATATAACTTAAGAAAAATTGTAAAATAATTTTTCAAATTCCTCATATAATCTTTTGCAAAATGATTATGAGGTTGATAGCCATCATACCACTAACTCAACCAGCTCAAACTCCTTAAGATTCTCCATCATTTCTTATGTCTACATCTTCTAACGACAAGAAGTTTCATCTCGAACACTTCACATTTCAAGGAAAGATTTAAACAACTTCGTGAGCTTTAAATTAAAAAGTAAAGAAAGAAAAAAGGTAAGGGCTACTAAATCATAAAGGTTATAATTTTATCATTATTTTTTTAAAAGAATATTCTTTCAGAAGTATATGCAAATAACTAAACATGTGCGAGCATGTTAAAAAAGGCTATCAAATTGTAAAACTTCATGTTAAACAACAATAAACTAAAGCAATATTTGAAAATTCTTGCATTTGAGGCAATGTTTTCAATGCTTGCCATAATCTAGTGACTTACATTTTTGCCCAAAACACTAAGAATTTGAGGGGGAGTTATCAACCATTTCTATAATCTAAATTTTGCCAAGCTCACTTTATTGCATCATCACTACAACATTGTACAAGTAAAATTATAGGAAATAAGATTTTCATGAAATTAAAGCTTACCATGTCAAACTAAGCTAGATGTGAAGACTAGAAGTGGAGTTTTTCCTAATTAGCCTTTTTAGAAAAAACACAAACTTTAGAAACTCACATTATAGGCCAATAACATAGTAGATAACAGATCAAGCTCACAACTTTACACTTAAATAGACCCCGGGTTTTACTTATGTCAAAGATGCCTAGACAGTTACATAAAATGTTAACCTAAAAAGCAAATATCCTAATTTAGTATTTTCCAAGAGGTCATAACAAGCCATTAGTTTCCAAGAACCTCACCTCCGGGAGAAAAAGTGAGTGGCCATTGACCAAGAGATTGAGGATTTCTAATATTGCAGTAAAAAATCCATCCCAAAGTAATTCATATCAAATTTAACAAAAATATAAATACTCATTTATTTAATGAGAAATCTAGTTATATTCTTCTTATGGATGGATTCACTTTAGACATGATTCTCTTCTCAAATAATAACATCAATGCCTAAAAAAAGGGCATAAGCAAAACTCTAATAGATATAATAGGAAATATGAATTATACACATATGCTCATCTAATTATATATTTAATATATATAAAGTATTAGCAAGATGTGTAATTACAAAGGGAGGAAGAAGACAAGCATTAAAGAGCCATAAAGACTAGCACATAAACTACCAAAGATCAAAAAGAAAGAATCATAGTGAATATCTAATCAAGAGATTAAGAATTCAAAGCGTAGAGAAAAAGAATTAGTATTACTCACTAGAAACTTTTCCTCACATGGACAAACTACTTATTAGATATGACATAACAATTTTAAGGACTTTTTAAAACCAAATCAACCAGCAATTTTTGCTTGTTATTTAACCAAGAAGTATGTGTACCATGAGAAGCATTTTCATCAATGTATCTATCCAATTAACCAAGCAAGTCTAATAAACTAGAATTTTCATCTCATAATAATTAAGAGAAACTATTATTTACAAAAAGTCATCTAATGATCGAAGAAAACACCAGATAGATGAAAGTATTTATAATATTTACAAGATGGGACTATAAAGTTCATCACTACAAGAAAATTGGCTTTTAGAGACAAAATCTCTGTCTTAAAATGTAATAATTCTATCACAAAAAACTTTCAAAGACAAAATTTCTATTGCAATTTTCTATTATAAAAATCATTGTAGCTAATTTTATTTAGTGATGGATTGTACATCACTCACAAATTTACAACAAAAATTTGTCATAAAAACAAATTAATTTTGTCACAAAAAGTCAACAAAATTTGCAATGAAATAAAATCAGAGACGAAAATTTTCGTCACAAATCAACTGAATTTCATTAAATTACAATTAAATTAATCTAAATAAAAATATGATAACCTAATTGGAACTCCTCACACTGTGGTAATTTCACTTACATGTTAAATCCATTATTGATTATTCCTTATTAGCATGATTATATCTCTTTTAATTGGAACATTCCAAGAGGTCAACCATCTTCATACCATTCTTCCCTAAGCATACTTAACTTTGGAGTTTTATGTAATACATAGCCGCAACATCAATCTATATTTTTGTCATTAAAGTTTCATTTTCTTATATATAACTAATAATGTATAACAAAGTATCTAACTTATAATAAATTATATATGGTAAAGATATAACATTTTATCTTATTATTTAAAAATATTATTTATTATATTATATAGTACTATATAAATTTATATATATATTAAAACTATAATATATATGATTGATTGTTTAATACTTTATAAATATATTATATTATCTAAATATATCAAATAATATGTAATATTTTATATATAAGATAGAAAATTATAATACATCTATGCAATATATTATATCATTTATTTATGTATATATTTTAATTACTTTTAGAGAAAAAATTAATTGGTATATAAAAATCAAGAGTATTCTATAAATAAATTTGGAGACAAATTTTCAATGATTTTTTAAAATATATGTATAGCGTTAAAATTTTAACATTTATCATTATAATATTAAAAATAAAAAACTTTCATCTCTAAAAGGTAAGTTTATATTTTTTTTATGTTTAGAGATAGATTTACAACAAAATTTGAAAATAAATATTGCATCAAAATTTTTTTCTTTCCTGCAATAGAATTAAATCCCTTGCAAATTCATTGATAATCCATCTCTAATTCTATTATAAAAAATACTAAAATTATTAAAAAAAATCATGTAGTTTTTAATTTATCGTAAATCCATCGTAGATTAATACCTTTAGAGATAAATTTTTTTGCATTGCAAAATTTTTATCTCTAAAGCCTAGATTTCTTATAGTGCATTATGATTAACTTACCTTAAAAAAGGTCATCATGATTGAGCCAACATAAACATGTAAACCTTCATTTCATATTTTTACTCAATCATATACTTAACTTAAAATAAACTATGATTACATTACACTCTCATTTGATTAAAAAAATTATCTATCAATGCCTCAATTATATTGAACATAGAGGCTAATGTATTAGATTTATAAAGCTGGAACACATGGAGATAATGATAAATTTAAAAAAAGGGATTAATTTCTAATATTGCTTAATGTCTTCTATCCAAGAGGTAATTATGACAATTTTATACTAAACCATTTTAACAATCAAATATTTAAACCTCTAAACTGAAAGTTGATAGATACTTAATTAGATATGTATATTAAGTAAAAATTATAGTATTTTCTTATAATATTGGTGTGTTTTTGAAGAATTTGACTTTTAATTGAGTAATATTTTGATTTTAAGATCTTGAAGAATTATTGAATTAAAAAAGAAGAAAAGGAATTAAATTTTACTCAATTTGGAACTAAATAGAAGAAGTTATGAATTTTTTTAAATAAACATGGATAGTAGACATGAGCATGCCAGAATCATGTTGAAATTTAAGTCGAAATAAATAAATTACGAAAGTTATATGGGGACGAGACACGACCGTGTCTATTGGTCATGTATCTCTCGAAAGTAATTATTTTTAAGCATGACTTAAACATGGTTTGCTAAACACGATCGTGTTTAGACCATGTCAACTGTAAATTTCAGTTTTTAGAATTTTTCGTTTAATGATTTCAACATGACCTAAAACATGACCGTGTTGATCAATGTGTTAGCCTTAAAGTAGAGTTATAGACACCTGCTATATAAAGGAAAAGAGGGAATCAACTTTATAACTTTTAAAAGATGTTTTCATAGGTTTTAAGATTCTTTTGGAGGTAAAGAAGAGTACATTATTTTACTTCAAGAATTAGGGTTTTTCTTTTGAATTCTTTAACAATGCATGCTTTTTCATCATTAAAGAATTCTGATTTCACCATAATTAGAGTTTAAACTTTTTAATGTATAGACTTGTGAATTCTAAGATTATTATGTGACTAGGTTTATTACTATTTCAATGAAATCTTTAGTTTTTTTATTCAATCACGTGTTCTTGATTTTGTTTAGATTAATATTTCTAAGGTATTGTTTTAATTATTTGATATTATGCATTATGATTGAGAATCTGATGTGTAATTAGATCTAACATGACTAAAAAAAAATTTATATACTTAGAGATAAGTTGCAAGATTCTTCCAGATTTAATTTAATTATTTTTAGAGAATTCATCGTTCTTAATGCGATCTTGGAAATATGCTATTATGAAGATATTCAAATAGATACTTTTGAGGTTAAAGTTGATAAACTTGAGAAAATTATTGATTTAATTTAGGAATTCTCTCAGTCAACGAAATTAAAGATAGAATAGGGTGTAGGTTAATATTAGTACTCGTAATCTTTATGAGACAATATCCATATTTAATTCATTATATTATAAAATTTAATAGATATACTTGCCTTATATCAAGTTTTTTATGTCATTGCTGAGGATTATAATATTAAGAATATTGATCACTTTATTAATTTAACCATTTCTTTTAGTTTCTTGTTTTTTGTTTTTTTCTATAGTGAATGACCCGAAATCATCCATCACATGCGTTAATATTTGACCTAGAGATTGAAAAGACAGTTAGGCAATTAAGAAAGACAATTCGGCAAATAGTGAAAGACATAAATCAAGGTTCTCCTCTAAGAATTAAGGCAAAAGAAGAAGAGGCCAATTTGCAAAGTATAGGTGACAAAAATCAGAACCAACAGTGGACTATATCCGATTACTCAAAACCTTTTTTTTTATTGGAGTCAACTCTAGTATCATTAAGCCACCTATTGCTGCCAATAATTTTCAAATTCAACTAAATATCATACAAATAATGCAATAGTTTATACAACTTGATGGCCTACAGGATGAAGACCCTAATACTCACATATCAAATCTTTTGGAAATCTACAACACTTTTAAGATTAATGGGGCTTTAAACGATGAAATTAAGTTGCGACTTTTTCCTTTCTCATTAAAAAGTCAAGTAAAACAATGGTTGAATTCCCTTAACTTTGGAGGAAGTTTATTTTAAATGATAGATGAACAATTTGCATCAACTTCTACGGTAGGCACATCCTCCAACTTCCACTTGTTAGATAGAAGCTCATTTAGGAACTTAGCATATTTCGGCATTTGCGAAAGTACCTTTACAAATGGAATGTTAATGTGCAGCTGTTTAAATAGATCAAGAAATTTACCAAACTACTCCTTGTCTTTGCTCTAGTTGAGACGAGCTAGATAAGGGATTTTTGGCACATATTCTTTTGACAGTCGGTGGTGATCTCCTCTCAGAATGTGTTTCCTTAGGAGTTCTCTTCTCCTTTTCAATAGGTCGATTATCTTCTTGCTTCTTTTCATGCTGTTGTTCAGATGGTAACTCTTTCCCGCTTCTTAAAGTAATGGCTTTCACCTGTTCTCTTGGATTGTTTTCTGTGTTGTTGGAAAGAGAGCTAGGTTTTCTCTCAGACATCATCTTAGCTAGTTCGCCAATTTACTTCTCAAGATTGTGAATCAAGGCCTCTTGATTACGATGCCTTGCATCAGAGCTTTAGATGAATTGACTCAGTATAGCTTCTAAGTTATACTTCTTTTCTCGTTGAGGTGGCTACACTGAAAGAAGCAGTAAAGGCTGATAAAGTGGCAGCTGTTGCTTCAAATACCCTAGTGGTGGTAGATTAGCTCTTTGATAGTCCCGGTTTCCATAAGACAGATTTAAATGGTTTCTCATCCCCAGATAGTAGGTGTTACCATATTGATTATACTGTTGTCTGTTCGAATTTCCAAGATAATCTACATGCTCATATTGCTAAAAAAAATCCACACCCTTCATAGGATCTCCTATCTAATGTTGTTGTTGTGGTCCTTGGGAATTCTTGAGAGTTGCAACTTAATGGCTTAAAGCTTCAATCTTTGCTACCAAAGTAGTCATGACATCTACTTCAAACATTCTTGTCGCTTTTTGCTTACTCTTGCCACGGACCCACTGGTAATTATTTCTTGCCATATCAACGAATAGCTTCAATGAGTCCTTCGGAGTCTTAGTATTCAATGTACCACCAGCTGCGACATCTACTAAGTAATGCGTAGCTGAATTTAACCCATTCAAAAATGTTTGAACTTGCATCTATGTAGGTAACTGGTGATGTGGACACTTCCTCAATGACTTTGTCTATCTCTGCCAAGCATCATATATCGTTTCATAATCTTGTTGAATGAAAGAAAAGATGTCATTCCAAAGCTTGACGATCTTGCATGGTGGAAAATAATTGTCTAGAAACTTCTTTACCGTGTCATCCCATGTAGTCAAAGCCCTAGGACCCAATGACTGAAGCCATGTCTTACCCTTCCCTCTTAATGAAAAAGGGAACAATCTTGTACACATTGCTTCATCCGTCACCCCATTGTTCTTAAAAGTTTCACAAATCTCCAAGAATGTCTGAATGTGAGCATGGGGGTCTTCATCAGGTAATCCATCGAACTGATAGTATTGTTGTAGAAGTTGAATCACCACACCCTTAATCTTGAAATTATTAGCCCCAATGGGAGGCTTAACAATGGTTGGACCTGTGCCATCCAGTGTGGGCCTTGCATACTCAATGTTTGTCTTTGGTGGATCCTCAGCCATTACTTCTTGTACCTTTGCCTCACTCTTTATAGACCCTGACTTAGAACTATCAGAAAGTTACTCAGTGAGCTCTTCTTCTTTAACCTCCATTGCCACTATTATATCACATTCCCCCTCCTCACTAACTGACTGCCTAGAAGATTCGACAGTTGTGTTCCTTTAAAGTTGGTGGAGTGTTCTCTCAATCTCAGGATCTAGATCAAGAATGAGGGAAAATTTCTTGTCATACACTGCAAAAGGCAACCAAGTGTGAATTAGAACTTTTTAAAAGATGGAGAGAAGAGAAATAGATAAAACAAATAAGAAAAATGACTAAAGTAGTAGATACTACGGTTTTTCCTAATATTGCCTTGCTAGATCCCTGGCAGCGACGCTAAAAACTTGATGCGCTCGAATCTATCCAGTCGTTTTAAGTTTTAAATTTATAACCAGTAAAATCTACTATCGAGCTAGGCAATGTACCTATCGATTATAGTATAGATTTAACAGATGTCGTTCTTTGGGATCTAAAAAACAAGTACTAGTACTACCTTTCTCTATTATCTAGTCTAATTTATGATGTGGAAATTATGAATTAAATTAATAATTAACAAATCTTAACAACCCTAGAATTAAATGATATTATCTTAAAAATGTATTCAATCACAAAATATACCCATCATCTTGTTCCACCCTAACCCTTAAATTCTCAAAATAAGATATCGATTAACGAATCAATTTACACTTTGCACCACAGGAATTCTCAAGTAAAATCAATTACTCCCTCTAGTTAATCAATTCTTAATCATGCACAAGATAATGGAGATCTCTCCCTCACTACCATCATGCAAGATCTCATTAACTTCACAAATTCCGATTAATTGCAGAAAATTAATGTTTTCCTACCTCTAGGCAAAACATGTAATATCTTTATCATGAAAATCTAATTTACTAGATAAAACCTCTTTCAATCTAATAAAAATTAGACATGTAATCAATTCGTGTGCATAAATTAATCACAAGAACAATGGAAACACATGAATAGATGCAAAGATATAAACAATTCCTTAATCAATCAATGTTTCAGCACATGAGTTAGGGTTTCACAAGATGAAAGATAAAAAGAATTACTCCTCCATGGACTTTTCAATAAAAACAGAGAATCTAGAGAAGTAAAATTGATTCATGATAGAAAGAGTAATCCCTTGTGTTGTTTTGTGATCTCCAGTGATATTCGGATAATTCTCCTCTTGAAGTTCGTAATAATGCTCCCCTAGGGTTTTTAGAACGAAGCTAAAAGAAAAAAAAAGTCTCTTTAAAATAAAACAAGGCGTCTATTTATAGTTATGCAAAAACAGGATTCAACACGGGCGTCAGCACAGCCATGCTTGAGGCCATGCCGACTCCAAAATACGTCATTTTCACTGCCCAATTCAGCACGGACGTGCTCAAGGCAAGGCTGAAAAAAAAAAAAAAACTTGTATTCTCGTGCTGTGCTGAACCTGGGGCACACCTTGATATAGCTACTGGTCATTTTTTGCATTCAACACTGGCGTTTGCATGGGTTGTGCTAAACTAAAAATCAATTTTCTTCATTTTTTGCCAAATTTCACCTCACCTTTACTCATACCATCCTTAAACTTTTCTTTTGTCTCCATTAACGCCTGAAATTAAAATTTAATCATATAAGTACCATTTTCTTCACAAATCACATGAAATCCATATAAAATTATAACTAATAAGCACTAGAATTAAGGGTCTTTCGACACTTATCAGCACCAATAGCCTTACCACCACCTCTAGGTCATCCCATGCTAAAGTTTATTGAGACAGCCTATTTGGATAGATATAAAATGCTAAAGAAGAAAACATTTGGCTAGATACTCTACATCAATTGGAGTGTTATCTAAAGGCTTCAAATGGAGTAAGACATATGAAGGTTGGTAGGAGTGGGAGCATAAGAGAGGTTATTTTCCTTGAGAGCCTTGGTTTACAAAGAATTAACCCTAGAGTTCTTGACTACATACAAATTGGATCATGAAGGAATGTCTTGGGGGATACAAAACTGCTTGAACTTCAAGATTAGAGGCCAGCCTTATCGAATTTCTATGCTTAAGTTTGGTATGTATCTAAGATTATATGATGCTAATTATGTAGAAACTTAAGAGTTTGCAACTTTATCATACCAATTGCCAAGAGGGGTTACCTGTTTATTGGGGAAGGATAAGTAATCAAGATATATACAATCCGAATGCTTCAAAAGCTTCCCACTTACGCAACCTTGTCTACAAAGTAGTTTACTGGTTATTGTCTCACACTATTAATGGAAGGCAAAAGGGCACAGGTGTAGTATCTTTTCATGACATTCTCTATCTCTATAGCACGATTGAGAGGTACCTAGTTAATTTGGCTATTCTGTTAGCATTTTTTTATACATTGATAGATTATAGATTCTAGAGTAGGAAATGTCTACTATGGATCTTACATTACGATCTTGGTAAGGGTAATGGGAGTTTTGAACAACCCCCCTCCTATAACCTTTCTAAAATAAGTAATTCCTATTAAATTGATTTCTTTTATACAAATGCATATATTACTTGAAGCGAAGGAACATCAAGGAGAAGGGTCAAAGGTTAAGTTGATCTACTAGTGTTAAAGAGGCCCAAGGTCTCAATTAGATAGGATTAAGTATAAAGTAGACAAAATGATCAAGAAGTTTAAAAAAGTTTTAGATCTGCAATGTTGTTATCACATAGATCTTGCAAGGGAATTCAAAAGACAAAATAAGCCAAAAAGACTTGCCTATAATATAGCTACACAATTCAATATTGAATTTCCAACTGAGAAGGATACAAGTGAGTAAATTCCAAGTTTATATGATGATGAAAGTGAAGAGATAGAGGAAGAGGAAGAAGAAGAGGGAAATGGAGATGGTGAGGATGATGAGGAAATAATGGATGCTGAGGAAAGGAATGAGGATGAAGGAGATGAAGAAGGAGAGGAGAAGGAGTCTGATCATGATTCCTTTTACTAATTTCTTTCTTGTTTGTTTTCTTTGATGTATATAATGAGACTAATATTCTATTTGTTTTTTTCTTTTTCCTTTTTACATTTTTTTAGCTTTCTATAAGCTTAGAGCATCTAAGGCTAAGAACATGACATGCTAAAATGTTCAGTTGAGTACTAGTTCTTTTCCTCACTATCTTCCTCATTTTATGTTTAATTTGTTTTTATTTTTCTAGTTCTTTTTTTGTTCATACATTGAGGAAAATGTACAGTTTAAAGTGTAAGGAAGGGGGTAGTCAAATTTGTGGTTATTTAAAACATCAAATTCATTTATTTAACTTGAAAATCATAAAATTAACTTGTAATTTGACATATGATAACTCTTTAGATAATACTAAATACTTGATCAATAAGTGCTTTAATGATACGTTATTGGAATTGAATAATAAAATCTTTATAGAGTAAAGTTATTTATTATTTAGTTTTGGATTTTAATATCTAGAACTAAAATAACATCACTAGGTAAGAATTAGTTATAGATTTTTTTTTAAACTTACTTTAATGTATGCTTTCTCCCTCGGATGTTTTTAGAGCCCTATAATCCTTATTAAATGAGTAGTTGATACTTATCCCTTGAGAACTCCTTAAAAAATCAATATAGTTGAAGATGAAATAAATTAATTGAATCAAAGTTTAGCCGTGGGTCTCGTTAACTCAAGTAAATAAGCCTACAAAGTACCTCCTTTGTGTGGAATAAGACCTAGTAACTTAGGTGACAAGCTCAAGATTATTGGTTGAAAGCTTACTAAAAGGCTCAAGACAAAAGTCCATTTGAAGGCTAAACTCAATTAAATAAACTCTATTAAATAAAGGTAGTTGATTGTTTGAAGGGGTATCTTAAAGCCTAATAGCCTATGATCATCTAGTTTAGGACTTACTAACAAATAAAACTACTTCTAAATTGGAAAAAAAAAAAGAAAAGAAAAAACCTTCCAACAAAGAAATATACTAGATGAATGATTAAGAGATAAGTAGATGTATAATATATTTGTCTTCGATTATGGTGCTTAATGAGATTGAATAGGGAGGTATATACATCTTAGTTAAGTCAATAAAGTTTTTTACTTTTTGTTGACTAAAGAGATGATAATTCAAGTTTTGCATCTTGGAAATCCTTTATTAAATGGTATGAGTAGACTTTAATTTGTATTGATTAATTATTGAATAGTTAATTGGCATTTTTAAAATATTGGAAAATTAGTTAAGTGAACAGTATAAGAGTTGTCAGTATTCATCTTAATTTTGAAATTGCAAGTTAGTTAAGAGTTTGTCTCCTAAGTATTATCAAGTTAATTAAGATTCATTTTGAATGGTATCTTGAATAGTAATAAGATTGATTAAGTATTCCTTATCCTACTATTTGATTTCATTAATTTGCTTAGGGACAAAGTAAATGCTTAAGTGTGGGGAAGTTTGATAGATACTTAATTAGATATGTATATTAAGTGAGAATTAAAGTATTTTTCCCTAATTTTGGTATGTTTTTGAAATTTTTTATTTTTAGTTGAGTAATATTTTGATTTTAGGGCCTTGATGAATTATTGAATTAAAAAGGAAGAAAAGGAATAAAATTTTACTCAATTTAGAGCTAAATAAAAGAAGTTATAAATTTTTTAAGACAGACACTAGTAATGGACATGATCATGCCAAAATCGTGTTAAACAGCGTATTGGTATTAAAAAAGGGTTTTGGACGCCTATTATGCAAAGGAAAAGAGGGAATCAACTTCATAACTTTTAGAAGACGTGTACATAGGTTTTAGGGTTCTTTTGAAGCTAGAGAAGAGTATATTCTTTTACTTTAAAAATTAGGGTTTTTCTTTTGAATTATTTAACAATGCATGTTTTTTCATCATTGAAGAATTCTAATTTTACTATGAACAGAGTTTAAATTTTTTAGTATCTAGACTTATGGATCTTAAGATTATTATGTGACTAAGCAGGGCCGGTAATGCGGGCCGTCTGGGCCGGCCCACCCCGACCCGCACCGGCCCGCGGGTCATCGCGGGTTGGCCCGCACTAGCTCGCAAGGCTGGCGGGTCAGAAAAGTCGACCCGCCCCGCCCCGCGAGCCAACCCGCAATGACCCGCAAATTTTTTTTTCCCTTGTGCAAAAAATTTTTTAAAAAAAACCTACAAACGGTCTCATACACGGCCGTATATGGGGACCGTGTATGATTCTGTGGAAAACTGGAAATCTTGATCAAATACATGGTCACGATGCACGGCCGTGTATGGGGATCGTGTATGATTCTGTGGAAAACTGGAAATCTTGATCGAATACATGGTCACGATGCACGGCCGTGTATGGAGACCGTGTATGGTTCTGTGGAAGTCTACCAATCACTACACGGCCGTGTGTTCAGGCCGTGTGTCCCGTGTCTCTTGTGCCTCCATCATTTGTAAACAAAGTAAATTAGATTAGTTGACATTTAAGTTACTCTCTCTCTCTTTTTCTTACTATAAAAATGATGCTTGAATAGAGACTTCAATTTATATGTACTTAAAACGATAATCAAGCAATTAAGATAAAGTACTTTTCAGTTTTTACTAATTACATAGGAAAACAAATATAATAATGAAGCAAATAAAATTACATATATAAATCAATCATCACTATCATAATCATCAATAACTAAATTGGAATCTCCTTTCAATGAAGTAGTCGCAGTCCCACCCATACTCCCATTGTCTTCTTCTTGATCTACAATTTATAAGATTACACATATAATTAGGAATATATTATATTAGGGTGAATACATTAAAAGAAATTATTGGAAATAGAACAAAAAAAATTACCTTCACATGCAAATCCTTGTAACCAATTTCGTGTACAAATGAGAGCTTCTACATTGGATGGAAGCATAGAACTGCGATACTTATTAAGTACACGAGCGCTGATACTGAAAGCTGACTCCGACGCTATAGTAGTAATTAGAATGCTAAGCACATCGGAGGCCATGATAGATAAATCAGGATATCTCTGGCTTTGACTCTTCCAATGTTGTAACACATCCAATTCTGAGTAGAAGTCCATATCCATTACTGGCTCATCTAGATAAATATCTAAAGAAGATTTACCAGAACTTTGTACTTATACTTGACGGTATCGGAATTCCTACAATATTAAGAAAAAACTATTTACATACCAATATATATTACAAAAAAAATTATTAAGGAAATAAAAAATTATTAAACTTACTACTAATGTAGCAAAATCAATCTCCAAGCCCTTTCCAGCTCTATGTGTTGCTGCTCCCTTACTGCTGCTACCTCTAGATATGTCTTGTGTTTGAGGAGATGATCCAACCTGATTGCTTCTACTTCTAGATATGTGATCTGTTTTGCTCTTCTCATATTCTCCATAAAGTTTATATAACTTGCTTTTTATATGAGCCATCTTCTCTTCACAAGTGAGGGGATCAAGTTTGTTAAAACAGAAGCTCAAAAAATCAAATTTCATTCGAGGATCAAAGATTGCTCCAAGTGCAAGGATAACACTATAATCACTCCAATACTTATCAAACTCTATTTCATTCTAATGGACATCTCCCTTATGACATGATCTTCACTATTTAAATTTTCATTGAGCAAGCATTCAATCCTCCATACTTGCAAAAAATAGTGGTTTGATGTTGGATATGATGATCCTGACATCAAATTGGTGATACTATGAAACGGGCTCAAAAACTTGCATATCTTTTCTACTCTTTCCCACTCATCAATGGTTGGACAGTATTTGTAATGACGATCATTCAATTGAAAGCAAGAAAAAGCACGTCGATACCTGAGTGTGCTATCAAGCATAAGATAAGTGGAATTCCATCTAGTAGTTACATCCAAGCTCAAACCGATATTCGTATCAATGTTGCCAACCTGTTCAACACACTCCAAAAAGTGTTTCATTCTACTCTCAGAACCCTTCACATACTTCACACTTTCCCTTACTTTGTGCAATGCTTCACTACTTACATCCAATCCTTCTTTAACGATCAAGTGAAGAATATGAGCACAACATCTAATATGAAAAAACTCACCACTACATAACAAACTATGTTGTAAATTCAATTGCTCTTTCAGAAAATCTTGCATACAATCATTTGCAGATGCATTATCCAATGTAAGGGAGAATATCTTCCTATCTATGCCCCAATCTTTCAGAAATTCAAATACTTTTTTCGACAACTCAAACCCTGAGTGAGGAGGGGGCATTTTAGAAAAAGCAAGAATTTTATTATTCAATTTCCAATTGGCATCCACATAATGTGCAGTCAAACAAATATATCCCTCACTAGTAGAAGCAGTCCATAAATCAGAGGTCAAGCATACTTTCCCTGGAATTTTTTGAAAAATTTGTTTCAAATTCTCCTTCTGAGTCAAATATAAATTCCAAACATCTGATGTAGCAGTTTTTCTACTGATTGGCTTATAATCAGGATTATATAGCCTTATAAACTGTGTAATCCTCCTATATTCAACAAATGAAAATGGCAGATCATGCTCAATAATAGCCATAGCCATGACCTCACGAGCAAATTTAGGATCAGGTTTTCTTGATCTTAACTTCCCCGCATGATCAATTATCATATCACCAACATCATGATATCTAGGAATTTGACTCAAACGACACTTCTCTATATGTCGACGTAAAGATGAAGTTCCATGTGAATGTGTTCCAATCACATATTCCTTCCCACATGCTTTACACTTAGCCCTATTTTTACCATCATTCCCAATACCAATTTTTGTAAATAATTCCCAAACTTGAGAACAAGAGCTACCTACTCGAGCCTTCTTACCTACACGTTCTTCAGATTGAGAAGATCCTGGTTGTAGATTATCGTTATGCCCACCAACTTCAGATACATGATCCACATTAATAGGTTCCATTGGTTCCATTGCAGCCTTGTTACTTATAGGATCCATTCTGTAAATATAAAAAAATATTATTAGTAGTAGTTAAAGTATTTAAATTCAAGGCGAATCGGAGATAAAAGCAAGTAAAAAGGGGAATGCTTTGAAGAAAGGAAGTTACACGGTTTTACAAACGGCCGTTTGAAGGAATCAGGAGACTACACGGTTAGGATACACGCCCGTGTATACGACCGTGTATCAGCGTGGAAGAAGAGTTTGTAGGACAGATCAGTACACGGTTGGAATACACACTCGTGTAAACCAACCGTGCATAGGAAGGAGGAGTGGAGGACACACGGTTGAGTTACACACCCGTGTAGTCAACCGTGTATGAGAACAAAGAAGGAAGCTAGAGGCATACACGGCTATTACAAACGGCCGTGTGGGCTATACACGCCTAGAGTTCACTGAGTCAGAGAGATATACGGTTTTTATACACGAACACCACACCACGCCACACGGCCACCCCACACGGCCACACCACACCACACCACACCACACCACACACAACCACACACAATACAGTAGAGGACAATAGTAGAGAAAAGAGAATTGTTTTACCTTAATTAACGGCGTCTAAAAGGTGGCCGGCGGTGGTGGCACAACGTCGATCTAGCTACGAAGTATTGGGGGTGCACGGATGGTGGGGTCTGGGGTGGGCTGCCAACTGCGTTGGACTTAGAACTTATACAACCTGGCCGTGTGGGCTGCTCTCGAGGTCAAGGTGCACGGAGCCACGGACGGACGACGACCTGCGTGCGGGCTATGGAGTGTGAACTGAACTGTGCTGTCGTTGTGGTGACTGGTGTGGATGTGGTTGTGGACTGCTGTGGTGTGGTGTCTGGTGTGTGTGTGTGTTCGACTTCGACAGTTCGACTTCTTCAATACTGGCGTGGCGTGGGCGTGGCATGGCAATTTCAATCGCACCCGTCGGCTCGGCGGTGCAGGGCATGGTCGTCATGTCGTCCTCGTCAGTCGTCACGTCCTGCAGCAGGTCGTCGTACGTGATGAACGTGCGTGTCATCTCAAGCCGTTGCCATGCCGTGCTGCCACTACCACTGTCATCTCAAGCAGTATCCGGCGGGTTGGCCCGCAGCCCGCGGGGATTGCCCCCCCCCCCGGCGGGCCAAGCGGGCGCGGGCCAAAATGGCCCGCACCCCTGCGGGTCAGATTTTTTTGGCCCGCCCCTCATATTTTTGCGGGCAGGGCGGGTCAACCCGCGGACCCGCCCCGCAATTCCCACCCCTATGACTAAGTTTATTGCTATTTCAATGAAATCTTTAGCTTCTTGATTCAATCATGTACTCTTGATTTTATTTAAATTAATATTTTTAGGGTATTATTCTAATTATTTGATATTATGTATTATGATTGAGAATTTGATGTGTAATTGGATCTAACATGATTGAAAGGAATTTATATAAACTTAGAGATAAGTTGCATGATTTTTTTTTCAATTTGATTCAATTTTTTTTAAAGAATTCATCGTTCTTGATGCGATTTTGGAAATATACCGTTATGAAAATATTTAAATAGGTATTTTTGAGATTAAGGTTGATAAACTTAAGAAAGTTATTGATTTAATTTAGGAATTTTTCCAGTCAACAAAAGTAAAGATAAAGTTTAATAATCTTTATTGATGTCATAATAAATCCTAGGGGAAGTAAGTCTATATGCTTATCTTGCCATCTTGAAGTTGCTTGCAATTTAATTTACTCTTCTTTCTTTCAATTGAGTCTTTAGTTTAATAGATAATAATTAGTTGTAGTTTTTAGATTAATTAATCTTTACAATTTATCGATTAGATAATAAGGTGTAGGTCAGTATTAGTACTTTTAACTTCTATAGGACAATATCCATATTCAATTCACTATATTACAAAATTTAATAAGTATACTTGCCTCACATCAAGAGCATAGTAGGATTTACCAAATTTAAAGTTGAAAGTGTTAGTGAGAGAGTGATGATGCATCAAAGTCTAGATGAAACGGTACTAAAACCCTAATTCATGCAAAACAATTGAATAGAACAAAAGATATACCAAGCTATTAAATTGATAACAATAATCACCTTTTATATAAAATCAAACACTACTTGAAAGAAAAACCTAATCAAGATTTATTTGCTAGTTAATAATCAAAACTTATTCATATTTGTAACTAATAACACATAGCGTTGTTTTTTCCTTTGCATTGCCTTTCAAATCTTCATTGATCACAAAATATTTCCACACTTGAACCATATATGGTTAAATCAAGATGATATGGGAGAGAGAGAGATTGATCTTTATTGAGTTTAACTATGCAAATATGTCTCGACAATGGCAGTGAAGACATGATTGTTGTCATGATGGCCCTTTAAGTGGTTGAAGGTCAACGCAAAGATTCATAGGAGCAAGATAATGTTGGTGTTATAGGAGGCTAAGTTTTTTAATTGAACCATGATACTAGTGGGAAAAGTGAATGTACAATGTAAAGGGAAAGGGAAAATTAATTATGGAAAAGGGAGAGAGTTTTTCCTTTTTATTATTATCCTGCCCTCTTCTTTATTAGCAAAATAAAAGAAAATGGGTGTGTTCTATTCTATTGCAATGAGTGGGTCATGTATCACTATGAAAGAATATTTTTAGGCCATGAAATTAATTTTGTTAGCCCAAAACTCATTGGGAAAAAACTTATTTGTTGTAGAGTTTCCTAGGGTTAATAAAGATTTACCCTATTTATTGAGTTATCGGTTGAATCTTCATCCCGATTTAGCATATAAGCTGATAAATCTACAATGTTAAATGTAGTAGTAATACCTCTAAACCCATCAGGCAACTCCAACCAATAAGCATTATCATTTATTTTCTTAAGAACTTTGAATGGTTTTCTTAAGAACTTTAAATGGTCCATCAACTCTAGGTGCTAACTTCTATTTCCTTTAATTCAGAAACCTCTCTTTTCAAAGATGTAAACATACCAAATATTCAGGTTGAAACTTTGTGCTTCCTTCCTCTATATTCATACTATTTTTGTTTAGCCACTATCTTACTAAGTCTCTCAAACACCTTTTGAAGTAACTTTTGAATCTCCTTAGCCTTTTCAACTATATTGATTCTCTCCTTCTTAAAAGCTACTATGGGTACCTAATCTATAATAATAGTAGGATTATATTTATACACAATTTCAAAAGACAATTTCCCTATAGAACTATAGGTCAACTTGTTATAAGCAAATTCCACAACAAGTAAGCACTCATTCCAATTTGTCAAATTCTTGCTTATAGTTACTCTTGCTAATACTATGAATAAAGTTTTGATAATAAAAAAATATATAAATGACATGAGAATGATATAGAAGATAGATAGAATTATGATTGAAACATATTTTGGTTATTAACTTTTTTTGTTGAGTATATATTGTAGAAGAAGTGAATTTATGATGAAAATAAAATAATACATTCCTATTATAATTTGGAAATGAGACTTTAGGAAGCAGTTAAAAGTAAACAACATCTTATAAATTCCGATAGACAAATGCACTAATAGCTCTTCCGAATGTAATAAGAAGTTATTACGAAATAATATTATGGCTCCAATAGTATAAAGTTTTTATGTTGAATATAATAGGTCAAGAGCCACTTCCACTGGTTGAATGTATTTAGAAAATATATTTAACCTGTTCCATAAAAAGAAAGATTATTATTTATGGGGTTTTCTCGACAACATTGGAAAGATAATTATTTATAGAAAGTTAAATATGGAAAAAAAAACAAATATTTAGAGAATAATAAAGAATATTCAGAGGTACTAACTATTCCAAATTAGATGCACCATCAAAGACAAAGTGTTCAAGGTCATTAGTGATAGTAGAAGTTGTAAGAATATAATCAAAAGAGATGTAATAGAGAAGCATCCAAGTCCCTATACATTAAGATAGATCAAAGTAAAGACAACAAAGGTTAAGGTAATAAAACAATGCAAAGTTGATATGGATGTTTGCTATTTATTACTCAAAAGGCCATTACAATATGATGTAGACATCTAACATTCAGATTGGAATAATGTATATAGGATAGAGAAGAATAGAGTGAAATATATTTTACTACTTTTGAAGATTAAGTCAAAGTCACTTGAGAGGAAGAGCACATTCTTATCTATCACTCATGAGTTTAATTTCAACATTAAAGAACCAAGGGAAGTTTGTGTATTGGTAGTTAAGTAATTGTTGATAAATGAAGCTCCACTACAAGTAAAGGAGCATCCAAAGGTAGTGTCTCCTCTATTGCAAGAGTTTAAAGAGATAATGCCAAAAGAGATAACTAATGAACTCCCACCCTTAGAGGATATAAAGCATCATATTGATCAAATCCTAAGGGAAATTTGCCAAACCCGCTACACTACAAGATGAATCCAAAGGAAAGTGAGATTCTAAGAGAGAAAACAGAGGAATTGTTGTGAAAGGGACTTGTTAATGTGCAATCCTCCCTCCCTATATATCCAGTCTAGCTCTTTTGTAGTAATTAGGTCTCAAAAGTAAATGGGTCTACAAGGATGAACATACATAAGCTATCAAGGGATGTTACAGAAGACTCTGGCACTACCACTTTAATGCTTAAATCAGCAAGATATAGAGGCATTGAGAGATTATGGTGAGGAGACTAATCTTGACCTTTTTTCAAGTCTTAGGTGTCCTCTCAAGAAGCCCTTGACGTATATAGGCTCTCAAGGGATAGGTAACTAATTAACCTCTATTTATACCCATGAGTTCATAGGCTTCAAGTACCTTTGGACATTACTTGATGTTTGGTAGGTTCCTCGAGCGTTAAGACCAATCATGGATTCTCATCATATTAGGATGTGACTCCCTAGTGGCTAACCTACCTCCTACTTGTAAGGAGTGGGTCGAATTGAGAGTTCTTTAGGCTAGGGCAAAGTAGGAATTTTAATAGGTTGAAGGCCTAACTAGAAATGGCTACTAACACTTTCTCTTTACTCTGGTCGACAACTAGTCGGCTAGGAAAGCATTGAGTGATCTAAGTTATGGCAGTTTGTAGGACTTTTCTTGTGGTGGTAAGATCTGTATGCAATGGAAAAGTAGCAAGTAAGGTTGTAGTAGGCCCTATCATCTGGTTGTAGTGTTTGCCAAAAAGTGGGGCTAAATAGGGCTTTATCGAACCATTGTGGTTTCTTAATAAGCCAAGCTTAACGAGGTACCTCACTAATATATAAGTAGGGGGCATACCCCTACTAACCCATAAAGATGTTGGGTGGTCAAAGTAAGGATCCATCTAAACCATGGGATTCTTCAGCAATTGCAATTAAGCTAGACTTTTGCCATTCTGTAAAAGGCGTTTGGTGAACAAAGCCAAGCTAAACTTATGCTAAGTTAGTAAAAGTACTTCAATAAATGAAGCTGAGTAGGACCTATGCAAAGTTGAGAGGCCCAATTTCGAATTGAGTTTGCCTATTAAGAAGTAGTGTGGGCAAGTCTTATGCCAAGCTGGGTCTCTAGCACTCTCTCGTGCCAATGCTCTATGTTTTTTCCGAGTTAGAGTGGCTACAGGCTCAACTGTCGCATTAATTTTCAATTTTTCCTCATAAAAGAGGTAAGTCTTTCACATCCCACATGCCATTTTCATTAAATATTGAGGTCGTGTGTTGATCATGAGTAGGAAGGGCATATGTAGATGTGACTCTAAGAGTTTTTGCAAAGTAAGATTTGTCATTCGCCATGTTATCAATGACACATAGTATGATCTATTCAAGAACATAGGCACAAAGTATCAAGGTGTATGCTAGTTACACTTCACCTATATAAAACCTGTTAAGATCTTTTTATGAGGTTTTTTTTTTTGTGCTTTTCTTTACATCAAAAAACTAATCCTTCAAATTACTCTTTGCAAATGTTTGTAGCTCAAATTTTTTTCCTTGGTGAGTTTCTTAATGGCTAAATTGATGCTCTCAAAAGGCTTTACCAATCTTATGGGGGCATTTCTAAAGGTGCCTCTTCATCTATCCTTGTCCCTACTCCCACCTTAGAGGCAATAATGAAAACACCGGTGCCTAAGTGGTGCCCTTCTTTGCCAAAATATGTTTAATGTTTCTCTTGTTTTGTAAGAGAGATGCCTTAAAAGAATATATCATTCATGGATTGGTTGCTAGCTTAATAGTGAAAGGGCAGCAAAGGCCATAGGAGGGGGCATAGTAATGTAAAGGGTAGCTTTCAATCTAATAATGGGAAGACGCTTACTAGGGAGGTTATGATTAGATAGAAGAGTGCACAAAAGGCCGAACATGATTTTTCTTGTAAGGTCCCTCAAGTGGAGGTTGTTATGATTATTATAGATATTAGGCCAACAATTTTGGCCAAGGGTTGAGAAGCCAAAGATTCTAGCTAGAAAGCAAGTGAGGAGGAGCAAATGAAGGTAGCCAAGTCAATACATGAGCAAATGCAAGAGCTAGTCACAAAGCTCGACTAAAAAAAACAAAAGATACAATGGTTAAAGATCGAACTAAGGAGCCTTTGATGGATGAGGGTGTTAACCCATTGAAGGTGGAGTTTGGGATTGGCAATCCTATCCTTATCATCGCTATTAGGAGCTTGTAAGGAGCAATTCTGACTTGAGTGAGTAATATGTGCCAACGGCTTGAGGCTAAAGGCTATGAAGATTACTCATGAGCTATTAGATAGAGTAGTATTGCCTTAAGATAAAAAGATATCAAAGGAGGTAGCTTAGGAGCATGATTTGGACGATTTTGCTAAGTGCTTGCATAAAGATTTTTATGCATTAAGTATGCCCGAATGTGTTGTTGCATATTATTGCTGTGTTGGAACACTCTATCATGATATTTGTCGTTATTGCAAGTGTTATGCAGTGTACAAACTGACATGGTAGTTTAGATGGTTGCAGCTAACCATTTGCAAACACTCAAGTTTTACTAAGATGTAAAGTCCTCCTAAATGAATACATGGGGGGTAAGGAGTCATGAATACTTGTAAAAAGCATGGTCAGTGGAACAACTGATAAGAAATGCCCAAGAAGAGCTAGACTTGGTTGGGGCCTCTTTTTTGGAGGAGGTCAACAAAGTAGAACATCAAGTTAGTACTATAAAGGTTAAGGCATAAGTAGTAGAGAATTAGGTGGATCAGTTGAGGGTTAAACTAAGGCGAGGATATAAAAGGGAGCCTAGCTACTGATAGAGAGATGGAGGTAAAGATCTTCAAGTAGGATAGGCATAGATAGCACTGGAAAGTTGGTAAGAAATCTCCTTAACTCTTCGAAGCCTACTACTTGACATTAGTCAATCTACCAAAAGTTGGTGGGGCTCTTCAAGATTTTGAAGAATTCAACACATTTGTCAATGGATTTGAGCATGAATCTATTAAGGGCTATGACTCGTCTAACTAACCATTAGATGTCTTTAATTGTATTAGGGGGTTATATATCTAAGATAGCTCAGATCTTGTTAGGATTGGCTTCGATACCTATAGCTATCACCATGAAATATAAAAATTTCCCCATAGAAGTGCCAAGGATGCATTTTTGTAGATTGAGCTTCATGTTTTATTCTCACAAGGTCTAGAACGTTTCATGCAGGTTTACAAGGTGGTCTATAGGCCTTGGACTTGACAATCATGTCATTGACATATACTTCAACATTCCTTCCAATTTGTGACTTAAACATGTGGGTTACCAGTCTCTGGTAGGTGGCCCCAACATTTTTCAAGCCAAATGGCACGACTTTATAGCAATAAGTGCCAAAGTTAGTGATGAAACTAGTGTACACTTAATTAAGCTCATGCATTTAGATTTGGTTATAACTTGAGAAATCGTCCATAAAGTTAAGTAGTGCGTTGCCAGTTGTAGAGTCAATCAAATGGTTTATCCTAAGTGGGGGGAAGTAATCTTTCGAGTAAGCCTTGTTAAAGTCTATGAAGTGGTTGCATGAGGACTATAGTAGCGATTCAAGTGGGATATGCTTCCAGTTGTATTAAGTCAATCGCTAACAACTTATGCACTTCTTCATCAATCATTATTACCTACTCAGTAATGGCGTGGTGTTTCTTTTGTTTGATGGCCTTAGTATTGAAGTTAATATTCAAGTGGTGGGTAATGACTTTGGTTGGGATTCTTGGCATGTTGGTGGTAGACCATGTAAAAATGTCAACATAGAGTACAAGAAGTCTTTAAGACATTATTTCAGCTTAAGAGATAGCAAAGAGCCAATTTAGATGACTCAATCGAGGTTGTCTTCAAGTTGCATGGTCTCAATGGCTTTAGTAGGCTCGCCTATACTAATCGGCCATTTATCTCTTATTGCTTCTATATTTAAGACTTCTTTCTATGATAAGGCTTGCAAGTAACAAGAATAGGCCATTTGTTGGTCTCTTCTGATCACATCGATTCCCGATGCTGTTGGGAACTTCGCCTTTAAGTGTTTTATTGATGAGGCCATACTAAGTGCATTTTGGGATGGGCATCCCAAGATATCCCAAGATGGCATTATATGGGTATCATTGATTAACTACCATAAAATCAATCAACACTTCTGTGTTACCACCATTGTTAACGAGCTTTAAGGTCAATAGCCTTCATGAGCTGGTTGTTGAATCCATAAAGATCATGGTCATATGGCTTCAGCTTAGTCAGTAAAGGTTGCATTTGATTAGATGCCTTCTTAAAGATAATGTCTACAAAGCTCCCATTATTGACTAAGATCTTACGCACTTTGTAGTTTATGATCCAAGCTCGGATCACCAAAGTGTCATCATGGGCCGTGACCACCCTGTTAAGATCTTCATTAAAGAAGGAGATGGGGGAATTGGTCTTAACTCTCTTGTTATGGAGGCTAAGGATCTGTTGAAAATGGTCAAAACTGGCATGGGCCTTATGCTGAGAAGCATGTCACCCGCCAATAGCTAGTCCTCCTAATATAGTGCAAATTGTCCCATGAGTTTTATGCTATTCTATGCTTGAAGTTTTAGCACGCTAGTCATTCAAATGGCCATGCTTGTTTTTCCTATCATTTTCGGCAATGTATTCTTTTAGGTAACTCCGTTGGACTAGGTTCTCAAGGGCATTTTTTAGCTAGAGGCAATCATTTATGTCATGTCCCCTCTCTTGGTGGAAAGAGTAATATTTGTTAAGATCCCTTTTTAATGAACTCCCTCACATCTTTTTCGGCTAGGGTAGGATTCCCCTATCTATGACCCTCATGAGTACTCCTACTTAGGGTTTAATGAGCAAGGTGTGTCACTCAAAGAAAGGGATGATCCGTTTGTGTGAGGATCTATGGTTGTCCACTAAGTCAAATCGACTTTCCCTATGATGCTAACTCAACCTATTTATAATGGTTAGCTTGTTGCATGATGGCTTCTTATTGGATCAAAAAGTTTGGCCTACAAATCGAGCTACAACGATGGCATCTTCCTAATTGATATACTTGGCAACCTTTTCCTAAAACTATTAGAATGTCAAAGGGTAGTTTTGATGATAGATAAGAAGAAAGGAGATTAGTGACAGATTCCTTGAATTACAGCATTGAGTGTGATACTTAACTCGAGGTTGGGAATCTCGATCATGGCCTCTGTGAATCACACTATATAGGCACATAAGGTCTAGGTAGGACTCTTTCTAGCTAGGTTAAGAGAAGAATTGTGCTTCTCTAACTATTTATTAGTGATAAAGTGCTAGCAAAAAGTTTTGCCAAGCTCCTTAAAGCTAAAGATGCTATTAGGTTTCAAACTTCAATATCATAGTCGAGCTACTTTCTTTAAGCTACCCACAAAAGCTTTGTAAATGATGGCTTCAGAGACCTTGAGTAGGCTTGTCTAAGATTTGTAATAGTTGAGATGCTCATTCGGGTCGATGGTGTCGTCATAGAACTCCAACTACAGTGTCTTCATGCCATAAGGCAACATTTACTAGTGAATCTCCTTAATAAAGTGGGATTGATCCAAGTTTAAACAAATCCCAGGGATCATTTTTCTTACTTTCCTTAATGTCAACAAGCTTCTTAGTGAGGTTCTTGATCTCCTTAATGGATGTGCTTCTTAACACCTATCGAGAATAGGCTTTAGAGGGCTTAGTTGCTCTATTGGCCAATGTGTACCTTCAGGAGAAGGAGCATTGGGCTTAAGCTAAGGATGTTCCTTCTTGGAAGGAGACTATGAGCTTTGATTATGAAATAGTTGTTCATGATCCCTAATTTTCTTCTTGATCATATGGTAGTTCCTACGCATTTTGCACCTACAAGAGTTATTGGACCTCATTGCTGAGGTTGTTTCTATCTACTTGGAACACATTTAAGCGCTATTCTAAGTGGCTAAATTGCTCTAAAAGCTACATGTCCACACGTTAAGGCATTGGTTGGTTGATTTCTAAAGGTTTGCTAGTTTGAGGTTGATGGTTAGTTTTTGTGGTATGAGAAAATGTGTATAGAAGTATATGGGGTATTAGGCCTTACAATAGGTGCCAAAATGTTGACATGTGATCTTTACTTCTTGTGTATCCAATCTAGTTTCCTAACGGTAACTAGGCCTTAAAGGTAAATGGGCTTACAAGGATAAACACGTGTAAGCTATTAGGGGGCATTGGAAGGGACTTCGGCATTACCACTCTAATGCTTAAGTTAGTGAAATATAGGGGCATGAAGAGATCACAATGACAACATTCAAAGAGAGAGAGAGTGTTTGTGTTCAAAAGGGACTTATCTTGACCTTTTTCTAATCTAAGGTGTCATCTCGAGGAACCTTTAACTTAGATAGGCTCTTAGGGAATGAGACACCAATTGACCTCTACCCATACTTTTGAGTCCATAAGCATTAAGTGCCCTTGAGTAGACCTAACATTTGATAGGCTCCTCAAGTGTTAGGATCAATCATGACTCTTCAACTTATCTTGTTAAGATGTAATTCCCTAACAACTTAGCTACCTTTTGTTTATGCGGTGAAGGTCAAATCAAGAGCTCTTTAATGAAAAGTTACAAGCTAGAAGGAAGTGAGGTACTTGTGATAATGAGTTCTATTCTTGGTTAGAGCTCTTAAGAACTGGGAACATTACGTAATAGCTAAGGAGTTTGTATTGTATTTTGACCATAATGCTTTAAAATACCTCAATAGTTAGAAGAGGATTAGTAGCAACATGTATGCAAGATAGTGTCAGTTTCTATAAAAGTTTCCTTTTATGTTAAAGCATAAAATTGGTGTTTAGAACTAAGTTACTTAAGCATTAAGCAGAAAGAGCATCCTTATTACTCACATTGAATAATGAAATTATAGGATTTGAGCAACTTAATGGCGAGTATGAGCATGATGAGAATTTTGCTGATATATGGGGAAAGGTTTTCTCATAATAAGCCACTTGACCATTATTATGTGCATGATGGATACTTAATGCATGAGAATTAGTTATACTTACCTAAAACGTCTTTATTTGAACAAATGATTAGGGAATTGAATGGAGGAGGTGTAGCAAAACATTTGGATCACAATAAAACTCTTGCAGTAGTAGAGAAGAGATCTGATTAGCTGCAGTTAAGAAGAGATGTTTACAAATTTGTTGAGAGATATATCACATGTCAAAAGGCAAAGAGATAAACTAATAATACGAGCATGTACATACCTTTACTCGTACTTGGAAATATTTTGGAGGATTTATTTATTGATTTTGTATTAGGTTTGCCCAGAACTCAAAAGGGAGTTGATTCTCTTTTCCTGGTGGTTGACATATTCTCAAAAATAGCTCATTTTATTCTTTGTAGGAAGACTTCTGATGCAGTTAGTGTTGCGAGATTATTCTTTAAGGAGATTATGCATTTGAATAGAGTTTTAAAGGCAATTACTTTCAACAAAGACAATGAGTTTGTTAGTTATTTCTAAAGAACTTTATGGAAGATGTCTAATTCTTCTTTAAACTTTAGTTGTATAGCTCAACCATAAACAAATGAGTAAACCGATGCAATAAATAGGACATTAGGAAAATTAATTAGAAGTATTTGTGAAGATAAGCCAAAGTAATGGATATTGCACTATCACAAGTAGAATTTGCCTATAACAATGTTATTCATAGTGCAAACAGAAGATCACCATTTTACATTATGTATACTAAAGTTCCTTAACGTACTCTTAATTTGATCAAGTTGCCTAAAGGTGAAGAAACCAATATCTTAGCTAAACATATGGTAGAACAAATTATTGAAGTCTAAATAGAAGTAAAGCAAAAATTAGATGTTGCAAATTAGAAGTATAAATTTGCAGCAGATAAGCACAAACAACTTAAGACTTTGAATGTGGGTGATTGAGTTATGAGACATCTTTAGAAGGAGATGTTTCCAATTGGAACTTATGATAAATTACAACCAAGAAAGTATGGTCCATATAAAGTGATTCACAAGATTAATGAAAATATGTATGTAATTGATCTTCCTAGCAATTTAGGCATTTCTAAAGCATTTAATGTAGCAAATTAGTATTTATTCCATGATTCTTTAGTTCTTTTACATCCAAACTCAATGTCGAGTTTTTCTCAAGTAGAGGAGATTAAACTGGATGAGTTGGAATGGAGCGTTTTGACCATCAAAAGCATCAAAAAGCTTAGAAGAGACATTTGAAAGTAGAAGCTACGAGCCAAAAGATGTTCAGATAGGATGCTATAACTAATATTTAATTGGTCATGATAAAGGGAAAGGGATATATATATATATATAAGGTAAATTGCAAGTACACCTTCTTATATTTGCTTTGTGTGGACTTAATTCCCTTATTTTTATTTTTAAAAAGTGTATTTACACCCCTTTGTTGCTATTTTGCCTTGAAAATAAATATTAAAATTAAAAAATATAGAAGTCTAGATACACAATGTAATATCATGACCTTTTTGGGAAAAAAAATAAATATATATAATAATTATTCTATTAATTCGACAATAATTGCGGAAACGCGAAATCTTCACGGAAAATTTTGGCAAGACTCTTTAAGAATATGATTTTAGAATGCTAATGATATTAGCAAAAATAAAA